>JAZKJV010003000.1:0-736840 GCA_037367405.1 Ottelia alismoides | reverse complement strand
CCGGGAAGGGCCCGCGGGCGCGTCGGCGCGCCTGCCGGCCCTGCCGATCCAGTACGCCGACTATGCCGTGTGGCAGCGGCGCTGGCTGCAGGACAGCGGCGAGCTGCAGCGGCAGCTGGCGTATTGGCGGGCCAAGCTCGCTTGTGCGCCCGACCGGCTGGCGCTGGCGACGGACCACCCGCGGCCCGCGGTACAGAGCTTCGCCGGCGCGACGCATGGCTTCAGGCTGGGTGCGGCGCTGAGCGCCCGGCTGCAGGCGCTGGCCGAGCAGCAGGGCTGCACGCTGTTCATGGTGCTGCTGGCGGCGTTCAAGACGCTGCTGTACCGCTACACCGGCCAGTCCGATCTGAGCGTGGGCAGCCCGATCGCCAACCGGCGGCACGCGCAGACCGAAGGGCTGATCGGGATGTTCGTCAACACGCTGGTGCTGCGCACGCAGCTGGACGCCCAGGACAGCTTCGCGTCGCTGCTGGCCCGGGTGCGCGGCACGTGCCTGGAGGCCTACGAGCACCAGGACCTGCCGTTCGAGAAGCTGGTCGACGCGCTGCAGGTGCGGCGCGACATGGCGGTGAGCCCGCTGTTCCAGGTGATGCTGGTGCTGCAGAACGGCGGGGAGGAAGCCCCGCAGGCCGGCGTGCGGCCGTTCCCGCTGCAGACGCGCATCAGCAAGTTCGACCTGACGGTGGAGCTCACGCCCACGCCCGGCGGGATCAACGGCGTGGTGGAGTACAGGACGGCGCTGTTCGAGGGCCCGACCATCGAGCGCCTGGCCGCGCACTACACGCGGCTGTGCGAGGCCCTGGCGGCCGACCCGCGCGGCCGCATCGCGGCGTGCGACTACCTCGATGCGGCGGAGCGCGAGCGGCTGCTCGTGCAGTTCAACCGGCCGGACACCCCGTGCGCGGCGGGCCCGACGTTCGAGGAGGCGTTTGCGCAGCAGGCGCGGCTGCAGCCGTCGCGACCGGCCGTCGAGCAGGGCGGGCAGCGGCTGTCCTACGCCGAACTCGACGACAGGAGCCGTGCGCTGGCGGGCTGGCTGCGCGAGCGGGGCATCGGGGCCGGCAGCATCGTGGGCCTGTGCCTGCCGCGCTCGCTGGACCTGATGGTGGCACTGCTGGGCGTGGTGCGATCGGGCGCGGCCTACCTGCCGCTGGATCCGGAGTACCCAGCCGAGCGGCTGGCCTACATGCTGCAGGACAGCCGCCCGGGGCTCGTGCTCACCCAGGCGGGCCTGCGCGGCAGGCTGCAGGCGCTGGCGCACGGGGGCGTGCCGATGCTGAGCCTGGATGCGCAGTGGGCGCAGGTCTGCGCCGCGCGGCCCGTGCAGGAGCAGGCACCGGCGGCGCGGCAGCCCGGGGCCGACGACCCGGCCTACGTCATCTACACCTCCGGCTCCACGGGCCGTCCCAAGGGTGCCGTCGTGCTGCGCCGGGGCCTGGACAACCTGCTGCAGTGGTACCTGCAGGCGGCCGGCTGGACGGAGGCCGACCGGGCGCTGGTGGTCACCTCCACCAGCTTCGACCTGACGCAGAAGAACCTGCTGGCACCGCTGATGCGCGGCGCGGCCGTCCACCTGGGACCCGAGCCGTTCGACCCGGCGCGGCTGGCGGCGCTGATCGAGCAGCGGCGCATCAGCGTCATGAACCTGACGCCGACGGCGTTCCATGCGATCGCGGATGCGGATGCGGAGGCCGATGCCGATGCCGATGCCGATGCCGGCGGCGCACTGTCTTCGCTGCGGCTGGTGGTGCTGGGCGGCGAGCCCATCGGCAGCGAGCGCATGGCCGCGCTGCGGCGGCGCTACCCGCGGCTGCAGGTGATGAACAGCTACGGCCCCACGGAGTGTGCCGACGTGTGCGCCTTCCACCTGCTGCAGCCGCGGGACCTGCAGGACGGGCCGATCCCCATCGGCCGGCCGGTGCCCGGCACGCGGCTGTACGTGCTGGATGCGCAAGGCAGGCCGGTGCCCGGTGGGCGTCAGCGGCGAGATCCACGTCGGTGGCGTCGGCGTGGGCGCGGGCTACGTCAACCAGCCGCAGCTCACGGCCGAGCGCTTCGCGGCCGACCCGTACGGCGACGGTCCGCAGGCGCGCCTGTACAGGACGGGCGACCTGGGGCGCTGGCTGCCCGATGGGCGCATCGAGTACCAGGGCCGCATCGACACGCAGGTGAAGATCCGCGGCCTGCGCATCGAGACCGGCGAGATCGAAGCGCGGCTGAACGAGCATCCGCAGGTCGAGGAAAGCGTCGTCGTCGCGCAGCACCGGGATGGCGAGCAGCGGCTGGTGGCCTTCTACCGTCCCAGGGGCACGGAGGCGGGGGGCCCGCGGACGCCGGACGCGGCGGAGCTGCGCGAGCACCTGCAGCGCGCGCTGCCGGCGTACATGACGCCGTCGGTCTTCGCAAGCATCGAGCAGATGCCGCTGACGCCCAACGGCAAGGTGGACCGGCGCGCGCTGGAACAGCGGGAAGCGGCGGTTGCATCCACGCGCGCCATGGTGGCGCCGCGCGACGACGATGAGCGGCGCCTGGCGGCGGTGTAATTTCTATCATCCTTATTAGAATACCCTCAATCCTGGAGATTTCTATCTCCTAAGTTATACACAGTTAAGACCTTTTAGATCTCCATTTATAAAGTCTTAATTTCTTGAAGATAAGACTTAGATATCACTATCTCTAAAGTCTCGTCATTTTTGATGATATTGTTATTACTACAATCAAGTGTTTTATCACCATAGTAGGATTAGTAGCAGTTTACTACTCCCACTGCATGGTAGACATCTTGCTTTTGTACACATCTAGCATACACCCGGCTTCTCGGAACTGATGCACAAGGGCAAGCAGTTTTAGCATTCACATCCTCAACTCTTTGAGGCGATATGCCTTTAGATAGGTTAGTACCATATCTTGAGGGAAAGAAGCCTTTCTTGGAATTTTTCAGAAAATGGAAATGTCGAAGGTGTACTATTAATGTGACGGTCCCAATACCCTCTTCTCTTTACTTCTGAACAACTTCAGAACTAAGATTTAAGAGGAATCCTTGAGATCATATCTCGAGGTATGGAACAACCAGATTATAAAACACTTATTAGATCATTCTAAATGATTAGGATATTATCTAAAGTAAGCACGATGAACACAATGACACTCCCACTAAGCTTTACACGGTTCATCAAGATTCTATCTGAAATCATAACATTTATAATTTCATCAAATCTTATGTTCCAACTACAAGAAGTTTATTTTGAGTCCATAGATGGAGTTCTTCAGCTTGCATACCTTGCTTTCCTCAATCATGAAGCCATGTAGCTATTTCATGTGAATATCCTCAGAGAGGTATTCATAGAGGAATGCAATCTTGAATTACATCTTAAAGATGCCATAGTCAAGTTATGTACCTATAGTTAGCAATATTCTGATGGGTCTAAGCATGGTTACTAAAGAGAAAGTCTCATCGCAAGTGATGTCTTCTCTTTGATGTGTACCTCATGGCTACAAGTCGTGCTTTGAAGGTCCATACCTTATCATCAGATTCCCTCTTTCTCTTGAAGATCCATTTACACTTTGATGGGTCTAACCCTTATAGGTGGATCCTCGAGGGTCCATATACAATACTTGTATATGAAGTATACCTTAGACTTTATTGCTAACATCCATCTTTCCATGTCATGATCTTCACAAGCTTCATCACATGAAGTAAGAGCATTGTCAGATTTAGTTGACAGGTGCAATACATCCTCAAACTCATTTGAAGAAATTTTAGTGTTTCATCTTTAATTATACTATTAGTTTCCGGTTTCAGGAACCTCGTTATCTTTTCAATATTAGATGAGTTCCTTTACTTCATTTTCATCTTGATTCTCAAGAGAGTCATCCTCTAAGAATCACATTCTCAAAGATGAGATCTTTCAAGAATTTCATGTTCATAAAGTAGATATCCAATACCATCCTTTATTTTCCTAATGAAGTAGCACTCTCAGATGCTAGATTACAGCTTACTAGCATGGAACCTTGTTAGGATATATAATGTAGTCTGTACCACTTATATATACCTTGAAACTAAGAGATAATTATGCTAAGATTAATCATTGATCAAATCATGTCACACATGATCAATTGTATCTCCCTACAACTCTCTTGAGTTTAGGTGCATTAGGAGGATTGAGATAGGAATGATATTCATATCTCTATAAGGTATTCCTTTGAATTCATCTAATAGGTATGAGCTACCTAGGTTAGATCAAATTCATTTAATCTTCCTTTAAACTTTGGTTCTAAACCAAAATTCTAAAATCTTCGAACATTTCAAAGCTTTCTAATTTGAAGGGAAGAAATCTCATATCAAAAATAATCATTGAATGATATCACATATCATTAATGTTTATAATGATACAAATGATTCACATACATCAATATGCATGACATCTTGAATATCTTGACATCTTACACCATTCTAAGGAAGTGTGTATTCGACATTTTTACTTTTGAATACAATATTCACAAGTATGTAAGATTTGAACCTTTAGACATACTAAAGTTTCATATCTTACTAGTCTATTGATCTAATCAATAGTCATATGTCTAATTCTTGATGCAAGATCATTGTCAAATGATCTTCATCCTCCTATTGATCTTTTAAAGTTTAATTTTTTAGTATTAGAAATCATAATGAACCATTCATTAATTTTCTAATTTAGTAGAGTCCACTAAATGTTAGATTACTATCTGAAATATATCCATCATAACTCTCTATGATAGGTTTATTCCAGAATTCATGTTTATTTCCAACATTTAGAAATAAACAATGAGTGCATTCTAACATCTAGGTCATAGATACATTCTCTAAGACTAAGGGCTCCCACTGAAAATATGAAGTCTATTGATCCAATAGAAATTGTTGCAACAATTGCATCAATATCCATGTGGATGACTATTAAACCTTAAAATCAAATTTTAAAGTCTTCTAATACATATGCAACCAATTGCAAGTGTTATTAGAAGAATAAGATACAATTATTCGACTTTGATCTTGTCAAATAAGAAAGTCAATTTCAATGATTATATGTAGATGTAGATTATTCTGATGCACCATCTGGATCCTTCTCTAAGTATCCTAGATAGACAAGATAGTCACACTATCAATACATCAGCTTATTGCAGTATTGGCATTCATCCAACTATTTGGATGTCATATGGAAGTCACAGAAGTACAATCAACTCTTTGACTTTCCTTCTTACTTGGGTCCAACCCATGCTTTCCACTGCACTCCCTTTATTTATAAACAACCATTGCTTAAGACAAAGAATCTCTTATGTTGAATAAAAAATTTTTCAATATAAGAGTATTTCAACATTTATACATGCTTCATTCAATTCATACAATATGAATATTATGAAGCTTCATGAATGGCCAGAGTATAGACAGTAGAATGATGACACTCATCGTACCTACATCCATATAAACTCTTAAAACATTGGTTCAGGTAGGTATTCAAACATTTTGAATACATCATCTCTTATAAAGCCACCATTCTGCATGATGCAGTGAACTATGTCATTCATGATTGAATGGTGAGAGCACATAAGTATGCCACAACATCTTCTTAATATTTTATAAGGATTATTTGACAATTACGATCATCATCGACACGTCACTTCCAAAGTATATTCGATGATATATCAAGATTATAGCAACATACAAACCCTAGGATTGTAGTTCTAGTGTCTATTTAATTGTCATTCCTCAAGATTATAGCAACATACAAACCCTAGGATGGTTATCATTGAGTATAGTATTGAGTGGGTTTAATGAAGGATTATCTGAAATAAGAAATTTGCATAAGTGTATATATTTATATATATATACATACATATTTTACTTTGATTTAGGAGTTTTTATATCAAATTTGTCTTGCCTTGTCAACAATGAAAGTTCATTACCTTAATCACTTTCAATGTAACAGATATACTTACCATTATATCTCAAGCATGATCTGGGATCTCCTTCCTTATTTTTGTTACATCTCAATAATATGAGAACCTGTAACTCAGATAAAAAGAAGCGGGAACATATTATGCCTTGCAAGTCCAACTTGCATCTCTTAATTCGGTCTTTAACACCCGGTCCCACCACCTCTAAGTTGATGTTGACCCATCATTAATTGAACCAACCGTCAACAGGAATACAACTCGCTATGTGCAATCCAATATCTCCCCAATAATATGAGGACCCGATATTGGGGTCACTACGCATACGTCCTTACTCTTTCGAGAAACAAAGAGCCCGATCCAAATGTATTGTATGCAAGAGCCGTCACTTTAGACAGGCGTCTCCTACATACAATATCTGGCGACGGAACCCTTCGCCTTGATGGGAGACCATGGATGTCACTTATGTGATCCTCCATATCATATTCAAATTCTAATTAATCATCATGAATCATATTTATAATGATTAATTCTTCTAAGGGAAATAACATCTCTATTCATAATAGAGTATTTTAATTTTAATTGGATTCCAATTAATCTAATCATATTAAATTAATGATCCAATTAATATCCAACAGACAATCTTTATTGTTACTTGAATTATGGTATTATCTCAAATACATATTATTTCAAATTTTAATAATTATAAAAAATACACCGTGATATCTCCATTATCAAGTCGCTACCCGTTGTCATGGCCAGTACCGACGGGAGTGGGACAGATCACACACGGTGCAACCTGCTACCCCAACACTCCCCAACTAGACACCATATCCACATCGGGAAAAGATAATGCCAAATTAATCATTGTGTACTTGAGATTATAATCGGTTCTTTAACCGAAGTTATACCATATAATAATAATCAAAATAAATTTTATTAACATTATAATGAGATTTGCTAAACAAATCCTAAATCCTATTCAAGCAACATGTTTGTTGGAAAGTGGATTGTGTAACCAATTGTGATCTAGATCATATCTAATCAATTACTGATTAAGGAAATGTCATTTAAGAAAATAATTATCATCAAATTTTTACAAATATTTATCAATAATTATTCCAGGAAATTAAACCATTTAGTTTCACTAATTGGTTAAATAACAATCACAAGGTTCTTGATTAGGAAGTAATTTCCAGCAATGACCCTCACTTATTAAAATTAACATATCTCAATCAATGTAAATCTAAATTAAGCAAAGTAAGTTTCAAAAGTTTGCTAATATTATTTACAACAAAACCTAAGTGATTTGAACACATTTCAAGGCGCTAAATAGAAATTAAATCCTTAATTACGTTAAGATTCGCAGTTCCCGAAACAGTAGATACATGTTCACTAATTTGATCATAACTTGAGCAAACGGATTCGAAATCACGCAAACTCAGATCCTACGGTTTCCTTATTTAATGGGAAATAAAAACCAATTATTATTTTAGTGTTTAAATAATGTAAACAGGGCCGAAAATAATCACTAAATAGAGATGTGAAAATGAAATGCGATAAAAATTTCGCAAACCCTAACGAACCCAAGTCGTCCTAGGTTTATGGATTGTATCTGAATCCTCCAACCTATGGCTCTAATACCACTTGAAGGATATGGAGAGGTATTTAAGCGCATCACGGAAGCTTGAGGATCGCATCGTATGCGATCGTGAGCGACTAGTCGCACTAGTTGCTCGAGGTAGCGGAAATTAAAAATTTTTCATGCGATGAAACCACATGATCCAAGAACACTTCTTGAATCGTTTCATCTAAACCACAAACAAGTAATAGGATTACCTCTTGAAGCGTGGTTGCGATCGAGTCTCTAAACAAAGAGACCTCCTATCTCAAGTCCGATCTGATGGAGGAGACGCTTGTGAGTGTGTTGATGAAACACGTGCTCCTCATAATCCACGTTGACGATCCAAGCGGCGAATCTCCTGATCTCGACACACGAGATCTGACGTCTTCTTCACGAGCGAGGTACACTAAAGTAGACGGAGACCCACGAGCAAACGATCAGGCAACATATCGACGACACTGCGGCGATGGGGACTCCCTCTAGGGCATCCATGGTGGACGGCCATATGAGAGGGAGAGAGAGTAGGCGTGTAGAGAGAGAAATAGAGAGAGAGAGAGAGACATGTTCTCATTGTGTGTAAAGAAGAGCAAAGGGGTACCTCGCCTTTTATAATATTTTGGGATCCATGGATCTCAATCCATGGACAACACAAATCCAATGGCTCACATTTATTTGTGTTTCTTTTAATGGCTAAGATTTGTGTTGATAAAAAGCAATAACGATTAATTTAATAAAATCAAATATATATTGAATATAATTTGATTTATATCAAATCTATCTCCATTAGAGAAATAGGAAGGAGGCAAGCCTCCTTCCATAAGGAGAGCGGACGACCACCACATTCCTTATATGAATTGTGGTCGTCCACTCTTCTTATATGGAATGTGGATGTTTCTCTCCTATTACATGAGATTACATTATATCATGATTCTCTCCAATATTTGCAACAACTTTTGCAAATTATTTCACAAAAATAAATCCAATCTATTTTGTGAACATTGTAATCTAGCCATTAGAAATTTGTGAATCACATTCACAACCCATAATAAAAATCTAAATTACATTTTCAATTAATTGTTTAATATGAATCCAATTCACATAAATATTTAATTAACAAATGTAAATTACAAATAACTCTCTCTTATATATTATAAATCACATTTATAATATATATGATTAATATGGATAGTGATATCCATATTATTCAATATCCATGATAATTAAATCACATTTAATCATCTTGGATCTCTATTCTTATGTGCCCAAATAATATGAATCATATTCACATTATTTACATCTTTGATAATCAAATCACATTTAATTATCTAAGACAATTGTCTTTATAATATGAATCGAATTCATATTATTCATGATAATTAAATCACATTTAATTACCAATTTACTCAATACTTGGATACGTATATCAACAATAAAATTATCCTGAACTCTTTCAAGGATAATGTGCTTTCTCCGCGAATACTTGGAGATAAGGACAGGGTGATTGTATTGTTCCACGTATAGTGACTTGGATATTGAGATCACATCTCAAATCCAGATCTCGAGCCTCCCATAGATGCTTGATTAAATCAAGACCGCAAATTTAATCTTCTCATTGCATCTGAATCTCATTCAGATCAATGTCCAACATTTGGACTAAGATCAGATTGCTTCTCTACTGAGAGGAGTCACTAAAATCCAGACCAGTTTATCTCTCCCTAGGAATGGAAGCATCATGGCCATATAACCGTTTATGATCACATCACCCTCAGGTATTCCAAATACCCGTACATCCTGCATACAGGAAGACCTAGAATAAACCAGAAGTATAAGATCAATTTTACACTGTCTACTTCAGGGTTTTATCATTAAGTTTCTTATTCGATCATTGGGAGTTGGTATCGATCATATACTTTCCAAAAGCTCTTATCATACCCAGGTGTTGATCATATACTTTCCAAAAATATATATCAAACCTACAAATTCAGTCAAGCTTCCAAAGCGAGACGACCGTGCACGGAATTTGATTTTTCCAATATCTCATGAGTGAGCTCATGTCTTCCGATTCAGTAATGAACTTGTATGATCCATTTGAGAGATCGTATTACTCATATGCCCTTATATGCAAACCAATGCGCTGGTGTATAGACCTTGATTAGGTCATGAACCTATTGGTTGCCAAATGTACATACTCAGACATATAGTAACACATCTGTCTCTGGTCAGAGGATGCATGCCTATATCGTGACAGCATACATCATAGGACTTTGGTTATCTCGATCTCGTTAAGACAACTCTTTGACCTAATAATCTAACACCTCTGAATCTCTATTCTCATGCAGAGGACTTGCATCAAGAGGTCGATCGGATATCAGCCTAAATGAGAAAGGATTGTCATCTCCTACTCTGGCTGGAGATCATGTCTCAACAATCATTTGATGGTGCTTGATGAGTCCTCAATCTAACTCTTTAGATATTCATCCAAGCACCAGCCTCTATGATTCAATAATTGAATCAACAGTTGTATGATTAGCAAGATGGTCATGGTACATAACCCTAATTGTACTAAGGGACCTATTATGCAAATTATCTATTCTTAATTTCAGATCAGGGAATGATATTCACAGTAACATTTATTGCATAATGGCTCGCCATGGGCTCGCATGTCCAACAGTATTAACAACCACTGTTGATCTAAATCGGAGGACTCCTAAGAGGCGCCGCACCATACTCATGGAAAAGGTAACTCCTTAATTCGAGTTTCCCCATATATATATATATAGAGAGAGAGAGAGAGATAGAGAGAGAGATGGATGCCCACTTGGGGCAACCAACATGCTGCTCCCGCCCCCATTTTTCAACTAATTTTTTTGAAAAAATATCGTCATGGATTTTAAATATTATATCTCTCTAATATGTCATTTTAATTTGTTAGAAACAGAAACTCATATACCCTTTATCTAGAATAAGTCGATTATAGCAATTATTAAATCGTTAAAATTACATATTCTAAATGGAGGGTATATGAGTCTCCGCTTTTGATGAAATTGAAATGGCATATTAGAAGGATATAGTGATGAAAATAAATGATGATATTTTTTCAAAAAAAATAAAAAAATAGCTGAAAATGGGGCACGGACAACCTAGGGAAGCCCCAATTTTCTTATATATATATATAAAGGAGTTGATCTTGTGAGAATAAAAAACTGTGAGAGCATGAGAGCAGTGATTTTGTACCACTAGATTCTATCTTCTCTCTCATGCTCTTCTCTCTCTTTGTTCAATCTAGTGGTACAGAATCACTGCTCTCATGCTCTTACAGGATTTGGCTCTCATAGAATCAACCCTCTATATAGAGAGAAGAGAGGGGGTGATCCTGTGAGAACCAAAAACTGTGAGAGCATGAGAGAAGTGAGTCTGAACCATTATATTCTGTCCATCTCTGAGTCTGGACCATTAGATTTTGCCCATCTCTGAGATGGGCCGAATCTAATGGTCCAGACTCACTGATCTCATGCTCTCATAGTTTTTGGCACTCACATGATCAGCTGTATATATATATGGGTTAAATGGAGATGCCTTTGGGGAAGCTAACTTGGCTCCCTCCTGCTCTATTTTTTCCCAATTTTTATTATTTTAAATATTATGCCATTCAAGTTTCATGCGAAATAGAGACTCTTTCATCCTCCATCCAAAGGAGTTGATTCAAACATTTCTACAATCGTAAAAAATAACTGTCTGGATGGAGGTCGTAGAAGTCTCGGTTTCGCATGAAACTTAAATGACATAATAGATTATAAAGGTTAGCCTTCCTGAATTCAGGAAGGACTACGTCCTATTAGGGGATCTTGCAAATGAGGTGGATCTTTTTATGAGATTATAAAGGTCCTTGTCAATTTAGTATAAATTGCACATTATAAAAACATGATTTTGTAAAATATAGCATACAAATTTAAATTAATATTTTCATCCAATATAGTAATATTTTCATAAGTTTATTTCATTATACATGTTGTGTTAATATTCATTATTAAATATATGAAATAAGAAACTGTAAAATACATTGGAAAGATGCCTAAACTAACGGTATATATAGAGGTGGTTGATCCTGTGAGAGCCAAAAATTGTGAGAGCATGAGTGCAATGATTCCGGACCACTAGATACTATCATCTCTCTCCTGATTGATTGAGGAGGATAAAGATGTGCAGAATCTAGTGGTCCAGATTCATTGCTCTCATGCTCTCACAGGATCAGCCACACACACACACACACAAATATACACACACACGCATATATATAGAAAACTTTAAATAAGGTGGCACATTTCTACAATCACCGTGCGACACCTCTCAGCAGTCATTCGATGTTCATCTACAATAGACATCAGAATCACCATAATTATTCAAAACCACTTTTCGAGAAACGTTCTGATCCTATATTTAGAAATTTCTCTCTCATTATCGAGTTAATCATCTCTCTCATATTGAGTATATCCCCGTTTTCTGCGGTCATATTAAAAGAAACTGCTCATTTCCATTTGAATTTGGCATTGATGATTAGTTGAAATCATTCATTTCGAGACTTTAGTCAGCAGAATTGCTAGAGACGGATTCAGATGGATCAGAATCTGGATTGATCCTTCTAGCATCTTAATGGCTTTCTTCATGGAGGGCCTCTGATTTGTATCTCTTGGATGCACTAGAATGCCACCTTGAGAAACCTCTCCATCTCTGGGACATCATTCGCGATTTCCTCCACGTTCTTTCCTACCAACACCTCAATCTTGCCTTTCTCATTGCAATCATAAGCTCAATCTACCAATCTTGCCTCGACCATGTTGCCAAATGACGGCTAGAAGATTCTTCTGCAGCAAATTATTTCAAGTAACATGACACCGAAGCTATAGATATCTACCTTTATTGTGATCTGCACTCCCTGAACCATTTCGATGCAAATTATCCCCCCGTACCCCGGATTGCTGTGAGAGTTTGAATCTGGTCCATCTTTAGGAGCTTATATAAACCAAATTTGATATCGATAAGAGCTTAAATAAGCCAAATCTGATATCTTCCAATAGATTCTCCCTCGTGCTCTCCAAGAATCTCCATCAGAAATGATTTGTTCTCAGATGAAAACGATATGTTTCAGGCAATACATTATATAATTTTTGCATTTATTCTTTTTTTCGTCAAATATCCACGATGTCGATGGCTTTATGGAAGCATTCGACAAAACTTCACGTGATTCAGATTATGTTAGCTCTTCATAATTTTTCATAATATATTCTTTTGATAATAATTTTTCATTATGTTATTATTAGAGTTATCTAAAAACTTCTCCAAACCAATTAAAACTTACTATAAGAAATTCATTTACATTAGTTACATAAATCTTACGTCTTGTAGCAATTTCAGTTTTTGATTTCCAGTTTGTATGCTAAACTTAACATCATTGCGCAATTGAATGGAATTTCTATAGAAAAATTGCATTACAAGTCCTTTCCTTTGTTTATGTACTGGAAAACTATATCAGAAATTACACATGAAAATCTAGAATCATGAATTTCCAATAGCTATAATTAGGCTTACAAGTGTCCATTTGATTTACTTGTCCATTTGCTCGAATGTACTTAAAATTACAATCTTGCATTTCACATTCTAAATCAATAATATCAATTAGAACTAAATGTTAGAATATGTATTTCCTTTATTGTAATTTAATATTGTTGCTTATGTTAATTTTACTAAAATTTAAAATTTATAAACTACTAACAAATTCATTAAAAAAATACACAGTAACGTAAAATACTTATATTTATTAAAGAATTTCACTAATAGATATATTTATTTCCTTTGTTAATATACTTTGTTAATAATTAACTGATGGTTTTTTTAAGTTCCATATTTTGTAACTTAATCATAGTCTTCAAAAAAAAACTCTGTGTTATGTTTAACATATCAATTATTTTCTTAGAGGAGATATCTTTCCTCTTTTGTATTGATAAAACAATTATCCAAGTAGTATTATAATTTATCTTTCAAAATTATAAAATATGTATAGCTTTTTGTAAAATAACATAAAATTATGTAAAGTATATGTGATTATTTGATACACTTAAACATTTAGTACATGAAGCTTTTGTACTGCATGAATTTATAAAATATTATTTTCCTTTGTAATATGAAAGTATATAATGTAAAATATTTCTTCTTTTAAATTGCAATAAAAGATGGCAGAAGCTTGTTTTCATTCGGCTTCGAAGTTTCAAATTTCAATCTTACTAGGTAAAACATAGTCAGTTTTTGTAATAAATTATTCTCAAATCGTAAAATAATGTAGCATATTGAATCTTTTTAGTTATTTTTATTGGCAAAGCACATTTCTATCAGACTTTTTCTATAGTTGGATTTCTTCAAAAACTTGTAGTAATAAATTATAAAACACCACAAACTAAAGTAAAATTTTTTTGACAATTATAAATTAAGTTGTATTATAAGTGATTTTAAGTTAATTTCACACTAGAGAGGCATGTTTCATACTCCCATTTACTATCTACAAATTAACTCGCAATTGAAATGAAGCAGTAAAGTTGCAATTGTAATTCGTAAAATACCAGTTTGTAAAATATGCATAGATTTTGTAAAATAGCATAAAATTATGCAAAATGTATGCGATTATTTAATACACTTAAACATTCAGTACATGAAGCTTTTGTAAAATGTTGCATGAATTTGTAAAATATTATTTCCCTTTGTGATATTAAAGCATACAATGAAAGTACTTTTAAATTGCAATGAAAGACGACAGAAGCTTGTTTTCGTTGGGCTTTATAGTTCCAAATTCCAATCTTACCAGGTAAAACAATGTCAATTTTTGTAATAAAAGATTCTCAAATAGTACAACAACGTAGCATATTTATTTTTTTATTTATTTTTGTTGGCGAAGTATGTTTCTATCTGACTTTTTCTACAATTGAATTTCTTAAAAAACTTGCAGTAATAAATTGTAGAACACCAAAAAGTAAAGTAAATAATATTTTGTCAATTGTAAATAAAGTTGTATTATTAAGTGATTTTAAGTTAATTTCACACTAGAGAGGCATGTTTCATACTCGTATTTACTATCTACAGATTGATTCGAAATTGAAATGAAGTAGTAAAGTTGCAATTGTAATTAGTAAAAAAAATTTAGTCTATTGTAAAATTTAGCTACATTCTTAAGGGATTAAGTTGTGTTATTAAGTTCTTTTTATATTAGAGATGCATGTTTCATTCTCATATTTACTATCTATAGTTTGACATGCAATGTGATTTTTATTCAATTTTTTCAATTAAAGTAATATTCTCACATTGCATTTTTCTTCTTTTAGTAACTTATAGAATTGGAATTTTGAAATGGTCGAATTTACAATTATCAATTACACTCGCCTAAAATAATAAACATGGATATTTTAATTTATTACTAAGTTAGTCATTAGTTTGCTTTAGACCTCTTATTAGGAAACTTGATTTTATTGAAAACCACTATCTATTTCAAGCAAGGGTATTGATATTGTGTCACCATTCTTCTTCACCTAACGCTTCATATTTGCACCTTTCCAAAATCGAGGAAAGGTGTCACCACATTTGAAGTGCTCCATACACACATATACATGCGTACATACATACATACATACATACATACATACATATATATGAGGGCCGGGAAGCTGTTTTGAGTAACAGTCAAGTTGGCTTTACACAAGGCAGTCTCCCCCCCCCCCTCCCTTTTAATTTTTTTTGAAAATAAAATCATGTATATATATATCCCTCATGTATGTCACTCAAATTTCGTCAGAAACAGAGATTCATATTCCCTCCATCTAGAACAGGTCAATTACAACAATTTTCAGACCATTAAATTTCATGTTCTAGATGGAGGGCATATGATTCCTTATTTCTCATGAAATTCGAATGACATGTAAAAGGGGATATATACATGAATGTACATAGTGTAATTTTTGAAAAAAATAAAAGAAATAGGCGAAATTGCTCCGTGTAACAACCAACTTGGCTGTCACACAGAACAACCTACTTTCTCTCTCTCTCTCTCTCTCTCTCTCTCTATATATATATATATATATATATATATATATATATATGGCCGATCCTGTGAGATGCAAAATCTATGAGAGCATGAGAGGAATGATTCTGGACCACTAGATTCTGTCATCTCTCTCCTCATTGATTGCAGGAGGAGAGATAAAAGCAGAATCTAGTGGTGCAGATTCACTACTCTCACGCTCTCACATATTTTGGCTCTCACATGATCATCCATATATATAGGGGAAAAGGAGTATGCTCCCTGGGTGTAGCTAACTTATATGCTCCCACCCTTTTTCCTCTTTATTTTTTTAATTTTTCCTGAAATGAAACCTATTGGAATTTAGATCACAATATGTCACCATGGCGCCATTAAAAATTCGACTTAATTCGAGACTTCTATCCCCTCCATCAATATTGTCAAATTTTAACGGTCTCAGAATTGCTGAAATTGATCCCCTTCAGATGGAGGGCATAAGCGTCTCTATTTGTGACGAAACTGGAATGACATGTTAGTTAGATATAGTGATGAATAAACAAATTTTCATTTCCCAAAAAAATAAAAAATAGGGGGAAAATTGGGGTGGGAGTAGCCAATTGGCTACACCCAAGGTGTAGCCTCATTTAACCCATATATATATATATATATAGGGAAAAGGGAGTATGCACCGGCGGGTGCAGCTAACTAGCTACACCCGGCCATTTTTCTTATTGATTTTTTATTTTTTTTTGAAAAAAAACTTATGGAGATTTACCTATTTATTGACAAGAATATGTGTTTCAAATTTCATGCAAAACAAACACTCCTAGCATGCCCATCTAGATATGGTCAATTTCAATAATTCTGAAACCGTTAAAATATCATAGCCTTGATGGAGATGATAGAAATGTCGAATTTAGTTGAAATCGATATGATATCATGGTGATATATGGTGATTTAAATCCCTCTAAGTTTCATTTCAAAAACGCAAAAAAATCAATGAAATAAAGGGCCGGGTGCAGCTAGTTAGCTACACCCTCGGGTGCAGCTTCCCCAACCCCATATATATATAGAGAGAGAGAGAGAGGTAAATGGGGCTGCTCCCTGGGAGGAGCCAACGGGCTGCTCCCACCCCCATTTTCCTACAAATTTTTTAATTTTTGGAAAATAAAAATTTGTATATTCATCGTTATATCCCTCTAACATTTTATTAAAATTTCTCAGAAATAGAGACTCCTACGGCCTCCATCCAGACGTCATTTTTTTACCGGTCGTAAGATTTTTTAAATCGGCCATGTTTGGATGGAGGCCGTAGGAGTCTCTGTTTCTGACGAAATTTTAATAGAATGTTAGAGGGATATAGTGATGAATATACAAATTTTTATTTTCCAAAAAAATAGAAAATGAGGGGAAAATGGGGGTGTGAGCAGTCCCGTTAGCTACTTCCAGGGAGCATACTCCTCCCCCCCCCCCACTAATCCTGTGAGAGTTAAAATATGTGAGAGCATGAGAGCAACGATTCTGGACCACTAAATTCTGTCATCTCTCTCTCCTCATTAATTGTATGAGAGAGAAGAGCATAATTTAGTAGTCCAGAGTCACTACTCTTATGCTCTCACAATGTCTCTCACAGGATCAGCCATATACACACACACATGAAAAAAGGAGTATGCTCCCTTGGAGCATGTAACTTACATGCTCCCACCCCCTTTTCCCATTTTGTCTTTGTTTCTTGTGAAATGAAACCTTGGGAGATTAAGATCACAACATATCACCATGGTATTATTCAAAATTCAACTTAATTCGAGACTTATATTCCCTCCATCAAAATTGTCAAATTTTAATGGTCTTAGAATCGTTAAAATCGACCCCTCCAGATTGACATATTAGGAATGCATGTTTTACACGAAATCGGAAACATATATTTTACTTATTATTTTAAGTAAATACCCCTAAATTTTATTTTTTAAAAAAATAGAAAATTGTGGAAACAAGTTGGGAGCATACTCTTATATGCTTGGAGGGAGCATATTCATTTAACCAATATATATACTAAAGCTCGTAGGGTTGTTACTCTTCCCGTTATCATTCATCCAAACATTAACTTTTGTTGTTGATTATTACAACTGTACCTTTGGACAATATTGGTACTGCCTTTTCTATCAAGTCTTTCTAGGGTTCGTCCAATCCCAATCCTCAAATCCCATGGAGATGAGATAACAATTGTCGATGGCCCCTCCTTCCCCAGCTATCCACTCCATTGAATCCTTCCACCTCCCTCTCCACAGCCCCCCAAATTAGATGCACTCAAAAACTTCGGGTCAAATGGATACCCGACCTGACTTGACCCGATTATTTCGGCCCTACATTCACGGGTACCCGAGAAACATGTCTTGGTCAGACACCCATAAGTAGTTGACTCATGCATTGTTGGTGACCAGGTGGAAATTCCATTGGAATTTTTGGGTGCCCGGTTGGGTATCTTGGGGTAGCCCTCGCACATGCCCACCCATTGTCCTGCACCCTCGATTTCCATGGCTAGGGCTTTCTCAGAAGCCTTCCCTGTCTTCCAGCTTCATATGATTTCACAGCTAAGGGCCTAAGGCTTGCACCCCACTTTGCAGCCTCATGCTGCCCACACCTCTGATCTCACATCTAGGGTTCTTACAACAGATCGAGGTCTCCATGATCAAGTGCGATAGCGAGGCCTTCTCCTCCGATTTCAGTTCCTCTTTTTTTCGGTATGGATGTAGAGTTGAGAGCGTTTGACTGGATATGGTGGTGTTCAAGTTTTGATTTTTAGTCACATTGTTTGCATTTGGGGGTTGTTTCGATTCGTTGGATATTGGGATTTTGATTGGTTTGTTCGCGGTTGGGTTTGTTTGATAATGGATTTCAATCGCAATGTGTATTTTTGAGGAGTTCGTTATAGCTTGACAAGTAAATGTTTAATCCATTGCTTGTTCCATAATGTACCTTATCATTGTAGTGAGCATGTTTCAAGTACAACATCAATTCATGTTGAAAGAGGAGCATAGTTATCGTCCATTTGTAAGTTGAATTCACGAAAGAGGAGCATGGATATTGTCCATTTGTAAGTTACAATTCATGCAACATTTCATAGGAATTCAACATTCATACAGATGTACTAGGCATATAATTAATGATTAGTGCAGCAATGGATGATAAAATTTTGTATGCATATATATGATGTGGGTGGAGGCAACCAGTAGTAGACATCTAGGCATCCGATGTGGGGCTCTTTTCCAAGGTTTGGGTATAGCAAAATATATCTAGAAAATTGTTATCTAGTAGATTTGATGAAAGAGCACTTATGTATAATACTTAGACATGCCTTATACATTTTCATGAAGTAATTTCATATTGTTGTTTTCATGAGTTTGCTTTAGTTGAATATGTTGCACTTGGATATGTTATAGTTATCCCATGGTTACCCGTGGCTAACCATTATCCATTAAAATAGTCCGGCTACCCATTGGAACGGTCAGTAATGATTGGTCAAGGTGGGTCATATGATTGAATGGGTCGGGCACCCGTTCAATGAACATCCCTATAAATTACGACCATGATATGGTATATAGAGGACAGCCCTTTAGGGATGTTCGTGAGGCAGGTACTCAACCCGTTTGATAGTGGCCCATCTAGTTCATCACTACCAGGTCATGGGTTGACCCAATCTGTTCTATTGGGTACTGAATCCTAACGGGTAAGCCGTTTAATTTTATGGGCAATGGGTACCTGCAGGTACCCATAAGATTTATCATTTCTATGAGAAGAGAAGGTTTTTACGTTAGATAAATAACAAACTAACGCACAACATTGATGATTTTAAATCATTTTATAAATTTTATTCATCAAACTTTAATTTTAGTGCATGTTATTGTTGTAGCTCCATCGATCCGATTATTGTGTTATTTAATTCGTTGGCAACGATGATGGTAAGGATATACGTTGATTGGTTCATTGATTTTGCATTACCATATACTTTTATTGCTAATCTAAGTATTATGTTGTTACATGAGCATTCAAATTAAGCATTGTTTACCGATTTTATGGTAAAAATATTTTTACTCTAGGCTTGTGGAGTGGACGTTGCCCTGATGGAGCAGTCTAGTATGAATAAAGGTGAAGCAAGCTCATGTGAATAAAGCGTGTAATATATGCCAACACTAAAAAAGAAAGGATGAATAAACGTCATAAATAGATAGGGATGCATATGAATGAATATATCTGCTACAAATTCATTATTATATCCATTATTTATATTTTAGCATTCATATCTATATATATATATATATATTTAAAATATTTCTTGATACAGACAAATGTTGTCACATTTATGCCATCTAATACATGTTAATTTGTGTCAAATATTTTAGAAATTTCTCTCTGTTGATACTGCAACTTGGACCTTCTTTGGGGCTTTCTCTTCGCTCGTGGATGAGTTGTCTTTGGAGGTACTGTATGCCTCAAACAACTAATGCATGTGGTGAAATAATGATTCTTGATCTCGTCTGGACAAGAACCTGGCTTTGATAGAGTTCATTGAGTTATTTCCATGAGTATGTTCATTCTTTATTGAGATTGCAATCTAATCACACACATATTTATTGTGAGTCTGGAGAGGGGTTAGGGAGGGGGTTAGAGCTAAATATATCATCTGATTCAAGGAGTCTTGGCTTCTGGGGGATGGCTTTCGAGCCATGGTGGCCGACTTTCGATCCTCGCACCAGGTGGGGGGCTATGATGTGAAGAGAGTGGGTTAACATCTGAATGGATTGGAAAAGTTACTCTTGGCATTTAGGAAAAATCTTTGTGTAAAGCTGGGGGAGCATAGGAGTGTGACTCAAGGGGTGGATTTCCTATCCTAATGATATTGAGCATATGTATGATCTATTCAAGGAGGATTTGGAATTTAGGAGTGCTCCGCAGAAGATCATTATCGAGGAAGATAAGAAAAAAGAGGTGGAATGCAGATAGTGGTCGATGTAAAAGTGACTGAACGAGGGGAATTAGAACACAAAGTTTTTACTTGCCTTGGCTAGCAGAAGGAGGAGATGAAATGCCATATACTCCATTGTTGTGGGGGTAGAGCCCTTTTAGGAGAATCAGGACATGGGAAACATTAAGATGGAGCAATGTCAAGAGATTAATAAGCACCCTTTTCAGGTGGTGGAAGATGGATTGGACATGGGGTGAAGAGCCTTTTAGTGGAGAAGGCTGAAGTTTTCATCAATGAGTTTAACCAAGGAAAGATTTGTATGACTATTTTTGATATCCATGTGAATCAGTCACTAGGGTTGATGGATTCCTGGTGTTCATCCTAAGAGTATTCTAAGATGTGGTGGAGGAAGATGTTATGATCTTTCTTTTAGAGTTCGAGGATGGCAACGGGTTTAAATGATTAATCAAATCACTGATTTTTTAATCATGAAGAAGGAGGTTTTGATACATTGTGTAATTTAATGATGTCTTCCTTATTATTGCAAGTACCTAGAAAATCGTATTCAGTTGGTGTTGAATTATATTATCTCGCGGAGGAGGTGAAAGACTACATAGTTGATTTGGAAGGTCAACTTCTCAAATGCTTATCAATGTTTCGATTAGAAGTTCATTTGGGATTCTCTTGTGAGATAAGTAATTCTCGAGCAGTGGACAGCATGGATGAAGAGATGTTTGATAAGATATCTTATTTGAATTTGATTATTGGAAGGCTGAAGGTAGTTTCTTCCGAACTCGGAGAAGAATCACTATATGAAAAGGGGCCTTTATCTAAGACAAGTTGGTGAGGGCTTGGCAAGGACATGTCCTCTCCAATGGTCTGGTTTGGTCACGACGAGCATTGTCCTTGCCGCTTCTCCTTGCCAAATAAAATTTATATAGGCATGAAATCTGGTGCATCTTCAAAGTATGACAAGTATGTCAGTGGGGATGATGAAATCCCTTATTCATTTGCATTATTTAAATTTGTTGTCCCTCTATCTTAAATTATTCAACCCATTTAATAATTAATTATTTATATTTAATATTTAACACCTTATAATTAAATAAGAATAATTATTATATATAAATAAGTACTTAATATATGTATCATTGTTCCCTTTATTTTATCTATATTCCCTTACAAAGATCCCATAAAAATTAATTTTATATTTTATATAATAATATGTATAGTATTATTATTAAAAAATATAAAATAGCAAAAGAAATAAAATAACCATTTATATATCTATAAAAATACTTGCAAAAATAATATATATGTATAAATGATATATTTTGACTTTAAGATCAACATAAAAGTTGTAGAACTTAAAGATATCTATAGATTTCAATTAGATCACTTTTCCATTTACTATTATTTACTATTTATTATTCATTTTATACTATTTTTATAATTCTTATTTTTTGATTGGGCCACGTGGCCCAATCTCTGCACACCACCTGGCTGACCATGTATAAGGTTCCCACCTCTCATTTGATCAGACTGTCATGATTGGTCATCACACTCCTTTTTACGAGACCGCTGATCAATTTGATCAGAGCTATCCCATTCGGTCATTAGCGCCCAAATGAGGGTCGTCTTATTGCCTTAGATGGCACCTCTCCTTCTACCATTAACATCTTCTTGTTCGTCTCTTGACCCTTATCCACGTCATATCACACATCCCTAAATCCTCTTCACATGACTTTCTTCACGATGGTTGAAACCACCGTTCGATAACCACATGCAACCTACCTCTTCTGAACAAAAACTCTCTCCATCCAACCATTCTCCCAGAACTACCATTCGTGAGAGAACGCCTCCTAGCCTTAGTCTCCCCTTAATGATAGAAATATAGACTATCTTAGAGAAATGATTGAGTGAGTTGTCAGGTATGATTCATGATTCCAAATCATGCTTTTGTGAGTTATACGTGATGCTCGAGCTTGATTTTTCACTAGAAACCTCATGCAAAGATCGGAGCGACCTTGCTTCATTCCAGGCCCATGATACTCCATTATCTTTTTCCTCCATCATCTCCATCTTCTTCCCAGTAAGCTTCTGATCTTTTCTTCTTCTTTGTTTCTTTCCTTTTTCTGTAAGCACACACCCATCATTTTGATTACCTAATCTGCACTATACCTCCATTGCATCACGTTGACCTTCACCCATCTCACCACTTTCACCATCCATCTCTAGATCATCTCCTCCGCATCATTACATCTCCTTCGACTGCAAGGTGAAGTATCCATAATATGGCTCTAGTTCTCTCCATCTCCGACAACCCTCCACCCATTCATTCCACTATAATAATCCCTACATCACATCCATTGTGCTCTGTTTTCTTTTCTAACATGCATGTACCGAAGACACTTTAATGATCAGAGCTCCACTAGCCTCTTTGATCTTAACCCTCCTCCTTCGATGAGACACCTTCAATCCAATACTGTAGACATTGTCTACTCTTTGTCGAATAGTTACATCCTTCCCTAGGCCAAGGTGAAGGTGTATGGATCATCAGCTGCGATCGACGAACACATGGGGGGGCATCTACATCGTCAGAGTCCCACCATCTCCATTTCGCATGGAGGACCTATTTGCTAGAGGGAAACTCCAACATCCATCATATCATCCAGATCCTACGGTCCTCAGAGCCCTCGAAACCACCACTTTGACTTGAGGCTCTACCTCATCTAACCCTTGAGCCTTGGGAGACCAAGTCGTCGTCGAAGTGTCCGTGCATGCCACATCTCAAGCGAAGCACACCATATGTTCCTGAGTTGATTTTGACCATCTAGCATGAGTGTCACATGCTACCTTTCACGTGATCTTGGGAGATTTACATTGAAGCCCATGCTAGTTCTTCAATTTATAGATATATCCCTATGCGAAGGGCTCAAAATAAAGATACATGTTCTTAAATTACATTTAGGTCCTAATGAATAGCCATTCATTCACCTTTATTTTCCTTTTTTTGGCTTTAAATGCTTAGTAAATACCTATAAATATCACTAACTTGCATAAATTAAAAACTAACATTGATTTGTAATTAACACCTAAATACATGCATTTAAATCCAAAATTAAATAATAAAGAAAAGAAAAGAAAATAAGGAAGTATCAAAAATACTGACAAATCCTAAACTCTAGGACAAAGTCCAATATTGGCTAGGTTGATTAGGAATAAAGTAGGTGGAGATAGGCCAAAAATACTATAAAATTAGTCAGTAAACCCTAATTAATTAATGTGCAATGTATATTGTATATAACCAATATTACACTATTGTATTCTCCCTCTTTTAAACCTCAAGTAATTCAAAAAAAATTATAAATATCAGTATACAGAAAATCAAAAAAATATTCACAAAAATAAATCACGCACAAAGCACATGGTACACACAGATGAAATGCCATAAACTAAACTTCATTGATCAATATCTACTCCATATGAATCAAATTGAACCATACTCACATCCATTGTATTTCCAATTAAATTATCCATCAAATGAAGGCGCTTTCATTGAAAAAGTAGCTAAGATACAAAAGCCGACTTTTTGGGTACTATTGTACTTGGGCATCTATATATAAAATTAAACATTTTATTCTTTACAATTTTTACCTATTTATATTTTTGAATTAATATACATATTATATAATACATATTGAAATATAATAAAAATTAAAAAGTAAATAAAAATACTAAACAAATAATAAACCCTAATACATAGGTGTATTATACATATAATGTATATACATGTAACTATTTATACATAAAGCAAAATTATAAAAATTCTGTAAAAATATGTAAATATGTATTTAATAATTTTAGAAATATATAAAAATGTAAATGTGGTATTATGTATATAAAATATAAAATAAATATACAACATACAAAATAACGGTATATATATGTACATGATAAATATTAAAACCTAATAAATAAGGATGTAAAAATAAATAAAAAATCATCATAAATTAGTTTATAAAATTAGAAACATTTTTCATGTTTTAAGATTTATTTAATAAACTCAGTTATTATTTTTTATTTAGTTTATATGAATTATGAATTCTATTTTATCTTAACTTGGTCCTACGTGGACCAATCAGGTGCGAGTGCGTGTTAACCCACCTGGTCAACACCCCCTACACGGACCAACTCCCACCCCCCATACACCTCCTAATTCATACTACCTCTATTATCCATTTTTTCATGCTTTTCCCTCAACCCATTTCACCTCAAGCCCTTCACCAAATTTGCTCCTCCCATCTCCCTCTACCTCTCCATGCCCAAAAGCTCCCATCAACCCCCTTCAGCCCACACACAAACACCATTCCAAAGTTGCCCCTCACCATGTCTATAAATAGGCACCTCCACCTTCCAGCCAATTTTTGATCTATTTCTACTCACTCGTAACCCATTAATCCCATGGAAGCTCCCTAGTGACACTAGAAGAGATCCTAGGGTCCTTGGTGTGAAGATGGAAGAAGAAAAGATCTAGCCATCGTCAGAGCTCGCTTCAAGTGGTTGTTTGCTCCTTGGTCTCCGACTAGGTATGGGTTGTTTCTTTAGGTTTCTAAGTTGCATTTTCATTCCTTAGCGTAGATCTAGGTTTAGTTGAAGACTAGAGTTTAGGCCTTAGTGCATCACAGAAGTGTGTAGATCGCATCAAATACGATTTAGAGCAACTAGTCATACTAGTTGTAATGGGCAATAGAATTTAAAATTTTTAAAAAGATGAAACCACATGATTCGGGATCACTTCTCTAATACTTAAACCAATATCACAAATAAGTAATTACGATTACCTCTGAAAGCACGTTTATGATCTCTAATCTCCAAAGTAAGAGATTCTCCTGTCTCAAGTCTGATCCGATGTAGAAGCACTTACAAACGCTTAGATGCCACGCAAAGCTCCCACAATCTGAGTTGATGATCTGAAGTTAGAATCTCCTGATTGTTTCTCATGAAATATGGATCCTTCTTCACGAGCAAGAATCACCGAAGAAGACGGAGATCCACTAGCGGTTGATCCGACAACATAATAATAACATTGTGACAACGACGACACTCTCAACAACCCCAAAGTGGACGACTACTAGGGTTTGAGAGAGGGAGGCTATGGACATGTATGAAAGAGAGAGATAGAGAGTTTTGCTCTTGTAATTGCATATGTGTTGTGTAAAAGAAAATGCTAGATCTACCCTTTCTTTTATACTAAATTAGATGGTGGAGATGCAATCCTAATTTAAATAATTGGTTGTGATTTTTCTGCAAAAATTCGCAACAACAATTTATTTAATTTAAAAGAAAATAAATATGTTGTAAATAATCTTAACATATTTAGTTTCAATAAAATAAAGATTCTCATGAATGGAATATGACTAAGCCTCTACCTTCCATAAAAGGAAAAGGAGAAATCCTCCTTCCCTTTTAATTAAGGTGGACAACCACCCTTGATTGGAGAGAGAAATCTCTCTACACTCTGAATGTAATATTATTACATTAAAACTTAATTCATGGAATCGTTTGTCAAAATAATATCACCAAATAACTATTGCAAATTATTTCTGTTGCAAATAAAACCACTGAAAATTGTGAATCAAATTAAACTGCCCAATAAAATGTAAATTACATTTACAATTATATGTACAATGAATCCATTTCACATCAACATTTAATTCATAACTCATATTTACAATTATCTCTCTCATTATATTATAAATCACATTTATAATATATATGATTACTATGGATAGTGATATCTACTTTAATTAAATATCCGATAACTAAATCATATTTACTTATCTTATGCCAATTCTCATGTTCCAAAATAATTTGAATCATATTCATATTATTCATGATAATTAAATCATATTTAATTATATAATTTCCATTTCTCAGATACATTATCAGCAATTGAATTATTCCTCAACTCTTTCAAGAATAATGTGCTTTCTCCACAGATACTTGGAGATAAGGATAAGGTAATTGTACATTCCATGTATAGTGAATTGGATTGAGATCATATCTCAAATCCAGATCTCGAGGACCTCTCACAGATGTTTGATTAAATCAAAATATAAATCTAATCTTCTTGTTGCATTCGAATCATATTCTGATTAATGTCCAACATTGGAACTAAGATTAGTTTATTGATGTACTGAGAGGAGTCACTAAAATCCAAACCTACTGATCAATTCAGAGTTTTCTATAAATAGTTATGAACCAAAGAAGTTGGCCTTTATGTCTTTTATATGTTTGTTTTATCCCTTGATTTTATCGAATTTATTTTGGCTAGATTTTTTATAATTACTACTAATTATTATTTTAACTAAGAAAAAGAGGGTTGGTATATTTACGCATGCGACCTGAATAAATAGACAAATATTTGTACACTATATAAATAGTGAGATATCTTGTCTTTTTAGGTACATAATTAGTAATTTTTGTGATTTTCTTAAAATTTTCTTCTCTCTCTCTATTTATTCGTTAGTCGACAAGTAAATACTGACTTGGCCTTTTGGTTATGTTTAAGTCTGTAAATATATACATATTTACAACTTTATTTCTTTTTCTTTTCTTTTCTCTCATTTTATTCTTTTTAGTGTTTCTTTCATGTTTTTATTCACGAAGCATACATTTGCAAACATGAGATATTAACAAATATTTACATGTATTTCATAGGGATTTTAGCATAAAATACAAGAATAAGGTCGACGAATCCCAAATTCTTCAAATGGTCACCCGTGGATTGCTTAAACATGAATTAAAGTATAATTAATTAAGATAAGATTACACATTAATTTGATGTTGCTCTGGGATTTCATTAAAATCAGTTATGGACAA
Source organism: Ottelia alismoides (assembly GCA_037367405.1). Classification (NCBI taxonomy): domain Eukaryota; kingdom Viridiplantae; phylum Streptophyta; class Magnoliopsida; order Alismatales; family Hydrocharitaceae; genus Ottelia; species Ottelia alismoides. The sequence goes on along the minus strand of JAZKJV010003000.1, from coordinate 709,381 downwards.
GACTCGACATTGTTTATGATCTTCATCACATTAAGTTGACTATCATATTTTTGTTCTTAAATATTTTAAGTAGAGTTTGATGAATCCCAGAATATCTAACATGTACTGCAAGTGTATTATCATTTAATAAATTTAAACGCATCAATGTTTCTTCCATTTATGTTCTTTCTCGTCGGGTCAAATCTTTAATAATTATCAAAATATGTCTCAGTTTCTTTGGTTCAAATCAAGTGCTATAACTTAAGCTCGTATGCATAAAAAAATAGTACATGTTTTTTCGCAAAATTAGATTCAAGGTTTTTAAAAAAAATCTTTTTTGCTTAAACTATATAGTTATAAGAACAAGTGCGTTCTTCAAGCATTAATGTAATGACCAAGACATCAAACCATTTTACTTAGTACCAACAAGCATCAAAATGCCATGAAATCCCCGCAGAGGGTTGATAATCAATTTCAGTAAACTAGTTGATTGTTTCCTCAGTTAAACACATTTTGGGCAGTTAATGATTAGAAAAGTTACAACGAGCAACCAGTTGTGGCACATCGTGCAAGGAATAGAATATTGTTTTCCCCCTAGTGGGTGGTATATAATAAAGTAGTTCGATTTGATGCTATAATTAAATAACGGTAACTTGAAGAATCAACCCCGACTTTGAAATCCGAATGCATTGCGATACACATATCTCAAAAAAAGACAAATGTATCAGTTGCTATCATTGAATGGGACATCTAACAAACCCACCTATGTAATATATATGTAGAGAATATTTCTAACGATCCACATGAGTCCAGAGAAGACTTTGCAATAAAAAGAGACTTCCATCCGAATACAAGCACAAGCAAGTGGAGCACCACCGTTTAAATATCTATAACCTCTTGCCCTTTTCCCTTGCAAGGAAACATGGATATTCATACAAGAGGTATCTCTATTCTTACATTAATAGATTGACACACATGTTCTATTCTTGCATGATCAACAACCTTGTGAGTTTCAAACATCCCAATGAGAGATAGAGTGCCGTGGAAAGGATGCATGATGAGCATCTAGCTGGTCCAGTGTGATCCTTGCAATTGGAGAGATGATGTAGCCGGTGAGGCACGTCACTTGCCGATTAACTACTAGTAAGGTAAATCCCGAGCTAGACTTGAGCCTTTATCAAGGAGAATCGCAATACTAGCCTAGTAAGAAAACACATTAGAGTTGTGATATGGGTGGAATACCACCACCATATTATAAAGCACGTTTTTTTGCGTTTGCATATGAGGTTGCACATTTTCACGTGGTCAACCAGGCTAAGATGGGATTAGGGTTGTACGCTTTACAATCACAATCTCTTTGGCTAGATCGCAACTTTGACACCTATTGGTATATCCAAGTTGGCTAGATCACAACATGAGTGAATTATTGCACCCAAGAGAGAAGCCAAGTCCTCTCTTATATACTAGAACATATCGTCCCTAGGAGTCCAACTCGTAAAGAGGACGTCCACCCATGTGAGTCCATGGATGATGACTAATGGAAAGAAATAAATCCTTGCCTTCAAGAAATAGGAGTCCATTTTGTCCTATTAATTTGCATCTGAAATAAACCAAGAGATAATAAAAAAATAGGAGATTCCTAATCATATAAGGACTCCATAGTGGACATCCATGAAGAGCCTACATGGGACGCCCACCTTTCCTATTTTTGATTTCAACCTCATTTTATCATTCCATTATCATGATATAATTATAATAATCATAATTAAGTATTTTATGAGAGCTACCTCATAAATTATGAATCCTATTCATAAATCCAAAATAAAAAGGTAAATCAAATTTACATTTAATTTCCACTATGAATCATCTTCACATATCTGTCTCAGAATAATATATGAATGATATTCTTACATATAATGAATCAAGTATTCATATTAACTACATAAATGTTAATTATATTCACAAACCAAAGATACATAGATACATGATAATAACAATTATTAATCATAATATATATATGATTAAGAACAAGTCCTAATTGAATTAGGACTTGTGAGTAGTTACCATGGATACTTGGATATAACGTTAGGGAGATCATAATATCCATGTATAATGACGTGAAACTTGGATAACTATCCAATTTTAGGGTCTAGACAACTTTGGGTGAAATAAGTCAATCACTAATTTTAAGCTTGAGTTGAAATGATTCACACTCTATGGAAGCTCAATGAAATGTATTATACTCTCCATAAGCTAAACAAATGATCAGAGTGATGAACTCAACTTCCGACTGCATTTTCTAATCATTATCCAAGCCTTTTGGAGCATAGAAATGAGCTCTTGACGAAACTAAGATTCATTATGCTAAGTTGCTCTTATTACATAATAATCAACTATTCGAACATGCATATAAACTCATCAACACCTACATTAAAATATAATTGCACTACTAAATATAGAAGTGTCAATCTCTTTATAAAACTAGCATCTGTGACCACAAATCAAATTGGTCTGTTGTGAAATTGTATCATCTCATCAATATATTGCTATATATATATTTCTCTCTCTCTCTCTCTATATATATATATGATTATGGATACTAACATCATACAAAAATCAAGATATAATTTGGTAAAACTCAACTTTATTAAGAGCAAAACATATCAATTTCTGTAAAAAAAAAGATGATTTCAAGTGTTGAATACATGACCTAACATCATTATATGACATCTTATAATACCTTACATTATTATACGTTCATAAATTAATCATTATAATACACTATATATCAATCAAACATCTATTTATATACATGTTACAAGTGAGGGTATAAAAATATGATCTTAGACTTAAAAAAAATCTTGTAATGCCCTTTCCAAGTACAACCACGTACTCCCTTCCTCTTTAAATTATACATATAGAAATGACAACTCATAAGGTTATGCATCTTTTCTCCCTACAACACTTACGTACTTCTCTATAACGCCATCACATGCACCACAGTCTACTTTATTATCTTAATTATTAAGTGCCTCTTCCCAAACCATCATTCTTTTCTTTTACAGGACACGCCATCTCCTGCCCTGCATCAGGTTCCGAGATCAAACCTTCAAACACTGGACGCAACCCAGACCGACGCCTCGACTCCCAGTCCGTGGTCTACAGCAAGTGTGGTCCCAAGGACCCTCCTCCTCACACCATCTCTTTCCTGAGGACAACCCATCTCCATGTTGCTGGCTACATAATCAACCCATTCTTGACCATGGAGGGGGAGGCGAACCAGGAAGGACATTACGCCAACACTTCAAAATTTTGCCCCTCACACCGTGCTCCTTCTCTCAACATAACCGTAGCCACCTCCATAATCACGCCATCATCAAGTCATTCCGTCGTCACACACTCAAGCAACCGCTCCATTTGACCGCACTCTGAGACGGAACCCAACTCCACCATGCGACAACCTCTAGCTAAGATTGTGCATGCCCTCGCACCACCAGCTCTAGCCCGTGCACGGCGTCGGTCCTCCTGCATCCACGGCTGTGCGCAACTTTCTGCCATCCATCCTTCTTAGGAAACGATCAACTGGAAGGAAGAACAAACTCCTCTCCTTTCTTGTTCTTCGATTTGAAGTTTTATCTTATGCTTTTGTGTGGATTATGCAGTAATTAGATATTTGCACCGTTCGTATTTTCTTTTTAGTTTCGAAGCTCCTTAGTCTTAATATTTGTAAGTTTGCCCTACGAGACTCATGTGGTTTAAAAAGATAATCCAGTTTACTCTCAATCGGATTTATTGGAATCAGAATTTGGTCATGCTATTTCATCTTGTTGCTTTACACTAATACCCACAATTTCTGCACAATTGCCATGGAATCTTGATTTGCGTTTGGAATGCTACATGGTAGTCTTAATCTTGAGGTTCTTTAAATCAAGATTAGTTTCAGATTGAGTTAAGGAATCACTTAAAAAACATGCGAAGCTTGCTAAGTCCTTGTGGATCGAACCTCGACTTGCCCGTTACATTTCTTTATATCCATCTGCGCAAGTAGTTGTAATGTATTTGTTTGATCTCGATTAACCGTGGTTCACAACGACATTGCTTAAATTCACCATTTAAACCGTGAAGAGTCGAGACAATATTTTGGCGCTGTTGTCAGGGACTAGGAAATATTTACAATTTTTTTTCATTCCTAACTTATTTTCTATATTCTAATCCGTGCAAAATTTTTTTCAGGTACTTGAACTCCAAAAAAAGAAAAAATTGAAGATCCATGCATTTTCTTTGCGAACTTGTAATTTATTTTAAGTAGATTTTTTTTGTAATCTTAATTTCTCCCTCCCCTTCTCGGAAAAGCTCGCCATTAGGAGGACAAAACATTACGGATTAGCGCCAGAAGTGCAGGCACTATAAGTCCCTCTTTCTCTTAGGCATCTTAGGCTTTTAAATTTTCCTGCATTTGTTTGTGCATCGAATTAAACTGAAAAAAATTATTAAAAAAGAGTTTTTGATTGCGTCATCTTTGTGGTCTTCTCCCTCTGATAATCTAATTCAAAGACCACCAAATCGTGTACTGATCATTTAAAAAGATAAGCTTGAAAAGCCACCGCAGTGGCCTGAGCAGAAAGCGGGAAAATTTTTTTGAATGCTTATTTTGATGCACGTGTATGACACAAAAATCACGAACACATAGAATCCTTGGATAAAGACAAAAATCTCTGTTGCTATGTGGGATTGCAGAGAGAAATCGTAACTCCTCGACGCGTTGGGCACAGGTTCTTGTGGGAAATAGCAGATCTCACGATCTGAGTACCGCACCCTGGATCCCAACCAGATTAGGACATCAATTTCTCACAATTTTCCACACCCACCTCATATTTAAGGACCCTAATTTCTCTGAAAACTTTTGTTGAATCACTAAACTAAAATCGAAAAGATAAACTGCTTCTGCGGTAATTTTTGTGTGAGTTAGTGAAACAACAAATTGCTTGGTGTATTGTGCTGTGTATGCTAGGTCGTAGGTCTCTGAAAAATCCATTGCATAACCATTAGAATACGACCCAATTTATAGAAGAAAACCCAACCCATCTACTTTAACTGAGGAATCTGAGAATTCACCTGACCTTGGATACATGGGAGAAGAAAGACCAAACCCTATGGATCTCATCCTGCATGAACTGCAACTACTGAGAGAAGAAAATGCCACAATCCGCCACACCATAGCACCTCTCATCCGACCACCACCCATTAACACATTATAACCCGTCGGCAGAAGACTTAATCCATTGGGCCCAGATTCCACCTGAGGTAGGAAACTTTGAAATAAAGCCAGCATCTCCCTCCTTGATACCAAAGTACGATGGAAATGAGAGTGAATACCCTTTCTTACACATACAAGACTTTCGATCTGCTTGTGACACAATGAGCATCCCTGGAGTAGAAAAAGAATACATTTATATGAAAGCCTTCACTCACTCTCTTAAGGAACGAGCACTCCAATGGCTCTGAAATTATGGAACCCCACTCACATCCTGGGACGCCTTAAGAGAGGCATTCATCAAGAAATACTTCCCAATAGGAAAAACAAATGCCCTGAGACAAGCCATATCGTCAATCACTTAGAAGAACAAAGAACCCATTCACGAAGCCTGGGAGCGTTTTAAGGAACTACAAAGGAAATGCCCTCATCATGCAATCCCCAAATGGAAATTGGTTCAGATATTTTATGAGGGCATAGACACATCATTCAAGAGAGTTATTGATGGCTCATGTGACGGGAATTATATTAGCCGCGACGAACATTTCGTGTGGACTTTATTTGAAAACATGGCTGATAATTCGATGAATAGCTCATCCATCGAGTAATATAATGGGCACACGAGACCTGTTAATATAGTCAATCATGAGAACTCCAACAGCGACTTGAGTCCACCTGTCAATATAAAAGGTCTTCGGTCTTTCTTAGGTCACGTCGGTTTTTACCGTCGATTTATTAAGGATTTCTCAAAAATCTCCCGCCCTCTCACCAAACTACTTGAAAAGGACCAAGATTTCACATTCACCGAGGAAGCATACGAGTCCTTCAATACACTAAGGAAAATCATCGCTGAAGCACCCATACTACAACCCCCTAATTGGAACTGTGAATTTGAAATCATGTGTGATGCTTCTGATTATGTTGTTGGGGCAGTATTGGGTCAAAGGAAAGATGGAAAACCCTATGCCATCCACTATGCCAGCATGATCCTGGATGATGCTCAAAGAAACTACACTGTGACTGAGAAAGAACTGCTGGCTGTGGTATTTTCGCTAGAGAAAATTCGGTCTTACATCTTAGGGTCTCATATCACAATCTACACAGACCACTCTGCTCTCAAATACCTCTTCACAAAGAAAGATGCCAAGCCTAGACTGATTAGGTGGGCGCTGTTGCTACAAGAATTTGATCTAGAAATCCGAGACAAAGCAGGAGCAAAGAATGTCGTAGCTGATCACTTATTGAGGCTCCCCTCATCATCTTCACCAACCGATAACGTGGTCCCAATTTTTGAAAGTTTTCCTGATGAGAATATAATGTCTGTCTCTCAACTCCCTTGGTATGTGGACATCGTCAATTACCTTGTCACTTCCACATTTCCTGATGACTGACCGAAACACAAGAGAGATAAAACCAAGGCCCAAGCCCGATATTATCACTGGGAAGATTCTTTGCTCTTCAAAGAGGGTACTGATTTGATATGGAGACGATGCATCCCTGAGTCTGAAGTCAACGATGTCCTAACTCGCTGCCACACTTCTGGGTGTGGAGGACATCACTCAGGGAAGCGCACATCCGCTAAGGTCTTACAATGTGGATTCTATTGGCCCTCGATATTTAAAGATGCCCATCACTTTGCTCAAGCATGTCCTGCATGTCAAACCAATAGAACAATGACCCGTCGTAACATGATGCCCCTCCAACCAGTACATGTGGTTGAAATTTTTGACACTTAGGGTATAGATTTTATGGGGCCTTTCACCACATCACACGGTTACCAATACATTCTTCTCGCCGTCGATTACGTCTCTCGTTGGGTAGAAGCCAATCCCACTCGCGCTGCTTATAGCACAACCGTTGTCAAGTTCTTGAACGACCTATTCTCTCGATTTGGATTACCTAAGGTGGTCATTAGTGATGGAGGCACCCACTTTCTGAATGCTTCAGTTAAGAATTTACTAAAGAAAATTGGAGTCAGACACCGTGTCTCAACTACCTATCACCCATAAACCAATGGAATGGCTGAGCTATCAAATCGAGAAATTAAGACTATCCTTCAGAAAATTGTCCGCTCTGATCGTAAAGATTGGTCTCAACATTTACCTTCTGCTCTCTAGGCCTACCGCACCGCTTTCCGCACACCCTAAGGTATGAGCCCATATCGGTTAGTCTATGGAAAGCCGTGACATCTACCCGTAGAGGTCTACCACAAATCACTCTGGGCAATCAAGAAATTCCATCTGGATTATGATGAGGCTGGGAAGAGAAGACTATTGGACTTATCTGAACTGAAGGAATTGAGATCACAAGCCTATGATAACAACCTGCTATACAAAGAGAAAATCAAGTTGTGGCACGATGCCAACATTTCGAGGAAAACATTCAATGAAAATCAAAAGGTATGGCTATTTGATGCAAAACTTAAGTTATTTCCAGGAAAGCTGAGATCAAAATGGAAAGGACCATACATTGTAACCCAAGTATTTGACAATGGTTCAATAGAAATATGTGACCCCAAACACTAAAGCCACTTTTAGAGTCAATGGACAAAGGTTAAAACGCATTGTTGAACCCTCTGGTCCCATGCCTGTTTGTGGAACATACCTTCTACAGGAACATTGAGCAGTACACATCGCCGAGCTGAGGCGTTAAACTATACATTCTCGTGAGTCTCTCCTCACAGGTATCTTTTCTTCTTATTTCTCGCATGTTTATTTTTTTACTGCATTGCACTAGATAAGTATGGGGGTACACCTCTATACTAAAAAAACCGCAACACAAAAATACAAAAATAATTTTCACATCACTCACCCCTTCTTTTGGTCCTCCTATTACACATTGTCTTCACCATGAGGACATGATTTCTGGTAAGTATGGGGGGGTGTCTGCGTAGTTTTTCAAAATTACATACTCTTCCAAAAAAATCTTCAATTTTTTTGCAAAAATTCCCCTAAAAATATTTTCAAAAAAGCAAGAAAACCACCAAAAATACATCCTTCCTAGTTTTATCCTATTTTGAGAAATCGGACCTTCACTGCATAAATCATAAACTGAGGCTGAGTTGACCCTAATCCACTTAACAACATTAGGAATTCACTAGGCATGAGTTTTTAAGCTTTTTTCAGGTCCATATGAACTTTATTCTCTCATTTCCACTAACTCTACTAGTGAATGAACTTCTGTATCTAATTAGATCACCTGAGCAACTAGTAGCACTCTTAAACTCTTCAGTGGATATTAAACAACTGCACATTGCACTTCGCTTGATTGAGTTGAGTTTACGAGATACAATTACAATCTAGTTGAGGTGAGGAGTTGTCCTCTTGGTTGTGCCAATGCCTGAACCTTATCTATAGTCAGTGAAGGAACTTGACTCAGGGGCAACATGATCTCTCTAGTCTAAGTATGTCAGCAAATAAGCCAGTATCATGCCTCCAAAGTCAATATTAAGCCGATACTACCTTTGATGCCAGATCCAAGACAAAAACACCACAAAAAGGCATATCACAATATAAATTCCAAAAACCACCAATCATGCAAAGATATGCAAAGCAAAAACAATGACAGAAGACCACCAAATAAACCTTCTCCACCAAAAAACCGTGGTAGCAGCCCAATGATGCTACCTAAATTCTTAAAAGAGGCCAAAGAGGCCCAGGGTTATGCTCTGCAAAAAGAAAAGAATGAGAGCAACGAACCAAAGCGGTCTACGGAAACCCCGAAAATTAAGTCCCATTCTCCATATGAATTATGACCTATTTTTTTATGCTGACATACTTGGGTGAAAAGAGACTATGTCTGAATTCAGGTGAGGACTGAGACTATATGTGTAGGGAATCATTCGGTACCTTGATAGATTGTGTTGTTAACTCGTTCTCTTGACTCATAAAAGCTAAAACATCACGAACACCCTTTATATCCACTAAAGGTCAAAGAGAATACTTGTTGATTGGGGATGAGCTGACTTGATCGACTTTTTGAAACCACGTGATTTTATTTGAACTGAAAGTCTGTTGAAACTATAAACTCAAGTCAAGTCGATAAGTCGAACAAATTTGTAATCCATGGGTCGACTCTAATGAAGTTTGTGTATTTGTGTGGTTTAGAGCTGAAAACTCAAAGACTTTGTAGGCGTGTCTGCTGTAAACCCTCATCCGATCCATCTTGAATTTTTCCTCTTCCTGCATTAGTATTCATCTTTTTCTTGCTCGAGACTAGCAAGATTTAAATATGGGGGTGTGATGAAACCAAGATTCATTATGCTAAGTTGCTCTTATTACATAATAATCAACTATTCGACCATGCATATAAACTCATCAACACCTACATTAAAATATAATTGCACTACTAAATATAGAAGTGTCAATCTCTTTATAAAACTAGCATCTGTGACCACAAAATGGTCTGTTGTGAAATTGTATTATCTCATCAATATATTGCTATATATATATATATATATTTCTATATATATATATATGATTATGGATACTAACATCATACAAAAATCAAGATATAATTTGGTAAAACTCAACTTCATTAAGAGCAAAACATATCAATTTCTGTAAAAAAAAGACGATTTCAAGTGTTGAATACATGACCTAACATCATTATATGACATCTTATAATACCTTACATTATTATACGTTCATAAATTAATCTTTATAATACACTATATATCAACCAAACATCTATTTATATACATGTTACAAGTGAGGATATAAAAATATGATCCTAGACTTAAAAAAAACCTTGTAATGCCCTTTCCAAGTACAACCACGTACTCCCTTCCTCTTTAAATTATACATATAGAAATGACAACTCATAAGGTTATGCATCTTTTCTCCCTACAACACTTACGTACTTCTCTATAACGCCATCACATGCACCACAGTCTACTCTATTATCTTAATTATTAAGTGCCTCTTCCCAAACCATCATTCTTTTCTTTTACAGGATTAGCACACGCCATCTCCTTCCATGCATCAGGTTCCGAGATCAAACCTTCAAACACTGGACGCAACCCAGACCGACGCCTCGACTCCCAGTCCGTGGTCTACAACAAGTGTGGTCCCAAGGACCATCCTCCTCACACCATCTCTTTCCTGAGGACAACCCATCTCCATGTTGCTGGCTATATAATCAAACCATTCTCGACCATGGAGGGGGAGGTGAACCAGGAAGGACATTACGCCAACACTTCAAAATTTTGCCCCTCACACCGTGATCCTTCTCTCAACATAACCGCAACCACCTCCATAATCACGCCATCATCAAGTCATTCCGTCGTCACGCACTCAAGCAACCGCTCCATTTGACCACACTCTGAGACGAAACCCAACTCCACCGTGCGACAACCTCTAGCTAAGATTGTGCATGCCCTCGCACCACCAGCTCTAGCCCGTGCACGGCGTCGGCCCTCCTGCATCCACGGCCGTGCGCAACTCTCTGCCATCCATCCTTCTTAGGGCACGATCAACTGGAAGGAAGAACAAACTCCTCTCTCCTTTCTTGTTTTTCGATTTGAAGTTTTATCTTCTGCTTTTTTGTGGATTATGCAGTAATTAGATATTTGCACCGTTCGTATTTTCTTTTTAGTTTCGAAGCTCCTTAGTCTTAATATTTGTAAGTTTTCCCTACGAGTCTCCTGTTGTTTAAAAAGATAATCCAGTTTACTCTCAATCAGATTTATTGGAATCAGAATTTGGTCATGCTATTTCATCTTGTTGCTTTACACTAATACCCTCAATTTCTGACAATTGCCCATGGAATCTTGATTTGCGTTTGGAATGCTACATGGTAGTCTTAATCTTGAGGTTCTTTAAATCAAGATTAGTTTCAGATTGAGTTAAGGAATCACTTAAAAAACATGCGAAGTTTGCTAAGTCCCTGTGGATCGAACCTCGACTTGCCCGTTACATTTCTTTATATCCATTTGCGCAAGTAGTTGTAATGTATTTGTTTGATCTCGATTAACCGTGGTTCACAACGACATTGCTTAAATTCACCATTTAAACCGTGAAGAGTCGAGACAACAACTCTAAAAGTGAGTTCACCTCCATTTCTATTTCGAACATTTGGACATTAAAATTAGAATTGGAATTTGGAATTAAATCTAATGAGATGATACTTAATCCAATTAATTCTCATACCATTAAGCCATGAAGTGGAGTCATAAAATCCATCTGGTTTCATCACTGATGAATACCCATTCATCACTCTTTATTCTTCTATTTTAGCTACAAAAACCTTTGCAAATACATGTAGATATGTGTAAATACAAATAAATACCAAAAGCATGCATTGTGTAAAAACCTATAATTAGCATGTTTTTGTGCACAAAATAAAAGAATAAAGAGCAAAAAGAAAAAGAGGGAAATATTTAGAATAAATATTGAGCAACCTAACCCAAGGGAGGGCTCAGCATGGGCCTGACCGCATAAAAGCCAAAGTAGAGGGAGATAGGAGCTCATGTGTGTATATTTGTAAATAAATGAAACTTTATATTTTCCTCACCCAAAAAGATGTTTGTCCATATTGTGTGTATACTTAGAAGCTATTAAAAACAAAATAAAAAGATAAAAATCAAAAATTCAAAAATACCCTTCCTTCACCATGTGTATAGACCATCATCTTGTATTTATTTAACCTTGTAAATAAATTCATTTATTTTCTAAACTTTTTGTAATTATTCTATGTTACATATTGTAAATATATAAAATAACAAGAAACAAAACAAAAATCAAATAAAAATTACAAAATTGAAAATACAAAAATACATTGTATAAATACCATGTATATAAATGTACTCATTTATTTATTTCACCCTTGTATATAAGTGATAAAAATAAAATAAAAATATTCTTTTATTCCTCATTTTATCTTGTAAATAAATAAAATACAAAATGAGCATAAAAACACATAAAAATAACAAATAAAAAAATCAAAAATAAAAATCCATGTAGTGTACATATACCTATATATAGCTACCCTATTTTTTATTTCCAAAAATTAATTAAAAATCACCAAAAAATAGAAAAAAATAAAAGAAAAATATTTCATGTTTTGAGTTTTATTTAATTCGACCTATTTCTGCCCTAAAAAAATAAAACAAAAATAGCACACACGTGGCCGCTCCTGATTGGTCCACAGGGGACTGTTGACCCCAGTCAACTCCCCCGCGGACTCCTTCCTATTCTGGCCGTCGCGCGCCGCGCCATCTTCCCCGATTTTCCCACGCGCATCCAGGCTGTTTCCCGCTCAACCCCCGCGCCCGGATTCTTCTCCGTTCATCCCTCGCCCTCGCCGGATCTTCCGCCATCAAATCCACGCTTTCCATCGCCGTCGAGCCTCAACCCTAATCGACGCTGTCACTCTATATATTTTCACCTCCGCCGCCTTCGCGCCCCATCTTTGGCCCTTCTCTTCCTTCCCAGTGACCTCCATTGGCTCCGCAAGAGTGACAGCGAGCGTTAGCCCTTGTCGCAGTGAGGCGAGGAAGCGTATCCATTGATCCGACGAACTCCGCCGTCCTTGCTCCGCCGCCGGCGTTGAGCATCGAGCTTCAGGCCTTGACGCCCTTCGAAGCTACGACCCGGAGATAGCCAATCTCCAGCACAGTCTCCAGCATCCATCAGGTACCCTTAGTTCCTTTTAATTTCGTCTAATTTAGGATTTCGCCCAAATTTCATCTCCGACGCATCTCTCCGATTCCGACCACTTCGTGTATCATCTCGACCATCCGACCCTACCATCACCTTCGCCATCTCCCCGCGCACCTTCTACACCCGCGCACTCAACCCAGATCGCACAGGATCTGGGAGTCGAGCTCCACCGCCGTCGCTTCGCCGGAGCTTTTCCGCCCCACCGCACCGTTCACCTTCACGCCACCTAACCGGGTCGAGGCACTTTGCCCTCGACCCGCGAAGCTTCTTGACCACTTTGCAGGTCCAAAGGAGGTGTCTGCGCCTCCAGTCCATTCAGCCAGGAGCTTCGAGCCACTAGGCCTCGCCGGAGCCCCTCCCGGGCTCGGTTGGGCCCTTGGCCACCACCAGCAGCTGCGCAACCTCACGCCGGATCTTCTCCGACCTTCAGGCGCAGCAGAGGAGGACCGGAGTGCACGCAGGAGGCCGGTGAAGTTCGCCGGCCATCAGTTCTTCCTCCACCTTCCAGAGCCGTCCGATGAAGACCTCGCTCCAGTTCTGATCGTGTCCGTTCATCTGTGGAGGAGCAGCAGCCGTCGATTCATTTGAGGAGTTCATCCGGACCCTTGATAGCAGAGGAGAGAGGCCCGGAGCCCATCACCGTCAGATCGTCCACGTGCCTCTCCCTCCGCCGTCGATCAGAGCCAAAGGCCAAAGGGGTAAAGCGCCATTCGTTCCCAGCCGTCCGATCACCACGTGGCGTCCATCTGACCGTTGGCGAATAAAGGGGTAAATATCATAGGGCCCCCTCGTAGTTTGTCCATTTCTTTTTAGTCCTGTAATTCTTAATTCAGTTGTTTAGTTTTGGGATAATTTGCATTTTGGACCTCGCGCTTTAATTTAATTGCACTTATACCCCTGCCAGTAGTGAACCACGTGCCTCGTCACGTGTGCTTTTGGGTTATTTGCATAAGAAGTCCTGTAGTTCTGGATGTTATTCATTGAATGAAAAGTTTTGTTTATTTGCATATATACCCCTGTGAGCATTGATTTTGCACATGTGCGAATTATTTTGGGTAAATTGCATATACGCCCCCTGGACTTTTGATACTTGTTATCAATAGGTCCTCGGACTTATTTTTTCTTACATTTAGGTCCTTGAGTGCCCCAGACACGTGCTTGGCACGTGACTTCTTGGGTATTTTGCACCAGGACCCCAGAACTTTTGGGTATTTGCACTTAGGTCCCTGTGCACAGTGCCCCACCTTTATTTTTGAATAAAATATCAAACGACCTCCAAATCCAATGAAATTTTGACACATGGCTCCTGCCATGGTGTAGGAATTTCTATGATTTTTGGGGACATTTCTGATTTCATTTATTATTTTTAAAAATTCAAAAACCCATATTTTTACTACTGTTTGACTTTAAAAATACCAAAAAAATATAAAAACTCCACCAAAAATTCTAAAAAAATTAGGTAATGTTATTTGCTTGTTGATTGATTTTCTAGCCAATTTTGGCTATTGTCCATCACTTAAAAACCCTAAAAATTGAAAAACCCCTAAAAACTCATAAAAATTGTAATAAATAATTTAAAAATCCAAAAACAATAATTAGGGTGCCTAAATTTTCCTTATTCTTTCTAGAATACAAGAAAATTACCTTCAGAGCTTTTTGAGATCCAAAATTATTTTATTTTTGGATCTTAAGCCTTGCTGGACAGTACCCTCTATTCTTTGCATTGTTTGATTTTTAATAAATAATTTACCCATTAGAAAAATTCCAAAAATTCACCAAAAACAGTAAAAAACCTAAAAAACATAAAAACCAATTTTCTGGAATTTTTGCATTATTTTTGTGTGTTGTATAAATTGTTGAAGTTGCCTTGTATTTATTTTCTCTCACTTTCTCATCTTTAAAAAAATCTAAAAAAAATACAAAAACAAATAAAAACCATAAAAAAGACTCTTTTGGATTTCTGACTACATCGTAGGCCGCAAGGCCAATCTGTGCTCCTTGTGTTCGACCCTGGGAGCTATACCAGGTTAATCCTCTAGCAGGACCGCTCTATTTTGTGTTTTGATTGATTGATCTCTTTAAGTGGTTCATTTTCTTGTTGATCGATTTTCGAGGGATTGAGGTCGCAACGACCTGTTATTTATCTCCCTTGATCTCTCGTGATCGCTCGGTCATCAGAATGGCGCCGTTGCCGGGGAGCACGGCTTTGTAGTCAGATTTCATTCTTCTATTTTTGTCTCTCTATATTATAACTGGTCTCTGACACTCTCTCTTTCTATTTTTGTGCGAGGTACTGCGTGGAGGACTTGGAGTACACTTTTTGAGGACCCGCACGGGAAGAAGAGCAGGAAGAGAGAGAGAGAGAGAAGAAATTTTCTATTCAGAGAAAGAGAGAACATTATTCTTGTTGTAATAATTTAGGACTTGGACTTTGGACATTTGTGGACATTTGTACTTAGCGGGTCTGTTTCGCCGAGCACCGGTGTGCTCGGGGGACCCATTCGGATTTTCGCGGCTTTTATCGTGGTTTTTATAGCTAGCTGCCTTTTCCGGTGTTTCTCGCGGTTTTAGCCCCTAGATATAGGAATTCTGATTGATTGTGACGTAGATTTTTAAGGCCCAACACCTAATAGAATATCTGTTCCTATAGAACGTAATGGGACCTTAATAAAATTCACTGAAAAAGTTAGTTTAATTGGATTTGAGACCACGTGCCGTGAGGAGTCACGTACAGCGCTGGCAGGACCCGTTGTGGCGGGCACCGAGTGACTCCCAAGATCGGACTCCGGACTCGATTCGGTTAACTAACTATTGTTCTTCACGATCAATAGAAGTTGCTCATCTAGGATTCGGTTTTTCCGCTGCACCATTTAGGTAGTTTTATTCTGTCTTTAAATTCTGCGCGGATCACTTGCATGTAGAGTGCTGGAGACAAGGTACGCATTTCTTTCTCTGCATGCATCATTGATTTCTTCGCGCATCGGCTTTTTCGTCTTCTCCCTCTGTTTTTGACTTAATCATCAGGAGAATCGGAAAAACCGTTAGGCCGCTTGTATTTATTTTGAAAAAAAAAAATTAAAAAGAAAAACAAAAAAAATTGGGACTGGATAACATTATTGACCCTAAAAGACACTCACATTAAAAATTTGTCTTGGGGAGAGCAACCCCCTCATTGTTTGGTTTGATTGTGCGAGAGAGTGACCCGAACACTAGGTAAAGCCCTCCGGTGCTCATCTCGACTGATTACCGACTCTTCTGTGCGGGACAGTCGGTTGAGAGAGTATCGGGTATCCCAGCAGGTCACGTAATCGCTCTGATATCTTGTGTGTTCACCAAATAAAATTGACAAGATAAATTGACCGATCTTTCACGGTCTTCAGATTGTGTTGCGTTGGTGAACCGGGGGTTTGCTTTGCTATCATATTTTCTCCAGATCCCATCCGCCCAACTCGCCAAGATCAAGATGATGGGTAGACGATCTCTTAGGCAGCCTCTGGCTACACCGCTTTCAGGCGCGTTTACTCCATCATCTAGGTTGGCCCGTGAGAGTCGAAACCAGCTCTCCGGGCCTGAGTTCGATTCCACCCTGTTCCCCCTCGATCCCCTTTCTTCTGCTACTGAGAGACATGAGCCCGAGGAGAGACGAATTAATTTGACAGAACCTGAGTTAGGCTCATCTGATTTTGCAGACATCCCTATGGCTGGAGCCGGAAGTTCAGACGATCGCCAGCCCGAACATTTTGTCTTAGACCAGGGGGCGATCAACTCCACCCTGATCGCATCATTAGAGACGGTTCAGCAACAGTTACGCGATCAGGGGGCATTCATGATAGAGATGAGGAGGGAGTTGGAGAGACTCCGAAGAGAGCGAGATGAGCCGAGCGAGCCGGAAGACATCCCTGATGCTGATGCAGAGGCAGCAGCCGCAGCAGCAGCAGCCGCAGCAGCGGCAGCCGCCGCCGCAGCGAGACCGATGCGGGAACTTCACAACCCTGGATCTACACTGATGCACCAATGGGTGGTGATTCCTGCTATCGTGGGGGATTTCAAGTTCCCTCCGAACACCCTGCAGATGCTTCCTCATTTTCACGGACTCGCCACTGAGGAACCCCACCTCCATCTCCAGGAGTTTTTGATGATCTGCAGCACTGTCCACGACCGTCGTGTGGACCAAGATACGATTCGGATGATGGCCTTCCCTTTTTCACTGGCAGATAGAGCAGCCGCCTGGCTGAAACATCTAGGGAAGTTTGTATACACCTGGGAGCAACTCCGCACCGAGTACTTGAACAAGTACTATCCACTCGGGCGGACGAATGCAGCAAGGTCCCTGATCAACAACTTCTCCATGCTCCCTAACGAGCAATTTCACGAGGCATGGGAGAGGTTCAGAGAGCTTCTGGATAGATGCCCACACCACGACATTTCGAAGCCGAACCTAGTTCAGAGCTTCTTTAGTGGGCTGACGCCAGAGCTTCAGGGACTGGTGAATGCTTCTTGCGGCGGGTCCTACTTTGCCAAGGACCACAACCAAGTCTGGGCAATCTTTGAGGAGATGTCCGAGAATTACATGGTGATGTCCCAGACTCGGTTGTACACACAGAGAGTTCAGCCGCCAGGACCCGTGCAGTACCAGCGGATAGCACGGGTTGATGCAGGTCCATCCAGTTCGTCCACAGTTGCAGCCGCACAGGCAGAGTCGGCCGCTGCGGACATGGGGATTATCAGCGAGAAGTTGGACCGCATGGAAATCATAGAGAAGAAGCAGTGCCAGGGCATAACTCAGATGGAGGAAATGGCACAAACTCTGAGCGACATGAAGACCCAGCTCTTGTGTCTTCAGGAGGCACAGACGGCTCCTCAGCCCCGTCTTCTGTCGCGAGGCGATTCCGGTGGCAGCCGCAGCTCGTCCCAGCGCTCCAGCTCCTTGCAGCAGCCTAGACAAGTTCACCTTGTACAGGCGGAGCCGTACCAGCAGCAGCAGCCCTCTTACCAGTCACCACCATCTCCAGACTTACAGATGGTGGTATATCAACCGGATCAGCCTCTGGATGTACTCCCACCAGCCCCTTACGATGCGGAACCGTTGATAGATGTCAACGGGATTTGGTATGACCGCCCTCAACCTGGAATCCGACGAGACCATCCCGGATTCAGGTGGGGGAATGGGGGTAGCCAGTCCCAGCAGCAGCCAGCCGGTCAGGGAGGGCAGTACTCCCAGCAGAGAGATCACCAGCAGCCCCCAGCATACCAGCCACACCAGCCATCATCCTTCGTACCTCGTCCCTACCAGCAGCAGGGACAGAGTTGGAGACGTGAGCAGCAGGCTCACCAGCAGCAGCATCATTCCTCTTACCCCTCTCAGCCCCAGCAGCACCAGGTCCAGCAGCCTCATTACCAGAGAGGCAACCCGTCGGGCTCCCAAGAGAGCCCCGCCATGGATGATCTAGCCCGCCTCTTCACAGAGCAGCAGGCTACATTTAGACGGGAGATGGACGAGTTCCGCCAGGAGATGCGGGACCTGATGAGAGGGAAGGCCGCCATCCCTGCACAGATCGAGCCTAATCCGAATAATTTGAAGAGGAAATCTGAGCAGGTAGTTCACACTGAGCCTACCACTTCTAGTGACTCATTTGATGTTATCTCGTCGGATCTATTTGATGCTGATTTTGTCACACTTAGGAGCGGTAGAAGAACAGCAGGAGGCGCCTCATCTGAGCGACAACACGAGGATCCATCTAGAGTGCCAGATGAGGAAGAGGAGAGCGGTACTGAAGCCGCACATCATGATGAGGGTGGTACTGATGCCACCCGAGATGCTGATTCCACAGGCGGTACTGAGGCCGCCATTTCGCCACATCGAGGAGGTGGTACTGACGCCACCAGCAGAGCCGAGCCAGCCAGCGGTACTGAGGCCGCAAGACGTCTAGTTGTAGAGCCAACTAGAGGTGGTACTGAGGCCACCAACATTTATTCTGATAGAAATGTTGTTTTTCCTCGAATGAATGTATCTCGGAACTCTGATTTGAATAAAGGAAAAGGTTTAGTTTACTCTGATCCCACTGTTGTGAATGATGTTTGTGAGGATCCGGTCATCGAATCATCTAGACCTATTCCTAGTCCTTCATCTGAGAAGGACCCTGTGATCCCCTTTCCTAGAGCCCTTGAGTTGGGGAAGGGGAAGAAAAAAGAAAAAGACCCAAAAAAGAGAGAGCAGGAGGAGTTCAGCCAGAGCATGATAGACCGGTTTCACATCCAGCTGACCCTCAATGAGGCTTTGCAGCACATTCCTCTTCTTCAGCGATCCCTAAGAGATAGGACCACAGTCAGGAGGAAGAAGAGGAGCAAGACCGCAGAAATTCATGTGCTAACAAAAGCCACGTGTTACGCGATCCAGAACCATCTGCCGACTAAGAGGCCAGATTTAGGGGCCCCGTATGTCAGATGTCAGATTAGTGAGCAGAGGTTCGACCGCACTCTATTAGATAGCGGATCGTCAATCAACCTTCTTCCGGCAGCCCTTCTCGACCACTTAGAGTTGGGCACTCTTAGACAGAGCAGGACATACCTTCAGTTTGCTGATCGGTCTGTCAAGAGGCCAAAGGGGTTGTTGCGAGACGTTGTCGTCACGATTCAGGGTTTGCAATTCCCCGTGGACTTCGTAGTGCTGGACATGGAGACCCCTGACTCGTTGACCGATTCCCCCATCATCCTCGGTCGCCCATTCTTGGCCACAGCCAAGGCAGTGACTGACCATGACAGTGGGAAGGTATACTTTCGCGTCCAGGGCGAGAGTATACAAATAGAGACGGTTAAGGACCACAGAGCCAGATCCAGATCCCGCTCACATGGCAGTACAGATTCACAGCAGCTGACAGACGCAGAGCCAGACATCCACCAGGACTGTGATTTTGTGATCACAGATGATGAGGCAGCTTGGGCAGACCTTGAGTCACAGACTACCCTCTCATTCTCAGATACCGCTGATGCAGAGATGATAGCAGAGGATAGTCTGGAGAGCACAGCCCTGGTTCAGGATACTATTAAGTCAGCAGAGTCGGATCTTGATCGCGACACGATTTCCAGTGATGGTGGTACTGAGGCCACCCTGCTCTATGGTGGTACTGATGCCACCTTGTCATCCGGTGGTACTGATGCCACCGAGTCTGATACAGATCCCTCGGATTCAGAGTCTGATTGGGCAGATTGTGATGATCAGATGCCAGATCTGGATCCACCTGAGCCTATAGATGAGGAGGAGGTAGAGGCAGAGCAGATTAGAGACAATACAAAGGACCCGCCTTCTCCAGATCCAGTTTGTGAGAGTTCGTTGTCATTTTCCCAGGCAAATTTGGCAGAATTATCCGCATACACACATCTTCTTCAGAAGCCAGATTTGCCAGCACCCAGCTGTCCAGAGCTAAAGCCGCTCCCTACTTCGTTGAAGTATAGATTCCTTGCGGGAGAGTCTGAGATGTACCCAGTCATCATCTCTGCCGATCTGACTGGAGAGCAAGAATCCCGTCTGATGGAGGTTCTTGAAAAGAACCGCAAGGCAATTGGATGGAGCGTAGCAGATCTCCATGGGATTAGTCCCTCGTTGTGTTCCCACCATATCTATCTCGAGGAAGGGGCGAAGCCGTCGCGTGAGTTCCAGCGGCGACTGAACCCCAACCTAAGAGAGGTTGTTATGAAGGAAATATCAAAATGGTGGAGTGCAGATTTTATTTATCCCATTTCCGACTCCAAGTGGGTTAGCCCCTTGCATGTGGTGCCCAAGAAGACGGGCATCACGACTGTGATCAGTGAGTCGGGGGAGGAGATTGCTACACGAGTACCCACCTCTTGGCGGGTCTGTGTTGACTACAGGAGACTCAACCAGGCCACCAAGAAAGACCATTTCCCCCTGCCTTTTATTGACCAGATCATAGAGAGACTGGCAGGGAAGAGCCATTATTGCTTCCTAGATGGGTACTCGGGCTACAACCAGGTGGCCATCGCTCCTGAGGATCAGGAGAAGACGACCTTTACCTGTCCCTTCGGTACTTACGCCTTCCGACGCATGCCATTCGGGCTATGTAACGCCCCTGCGACTTTTCAGAGATGCATGCTGTCGATATTTTCGGACATGGTAGGGGAGTGCTTGGAGGTCTTCATGGACGACTTCTCGGTTTACGGCGACGGATTCGATTCCTGTCTTGACTGCCTAGACCGAGTGCTCCAGCGATGTATTGCTACCCGCTTGGTGCTGTCTTGGGAGAAGAGTCACTTCATGGTGACTCAAGGGACGGTGCTTGGCCACATCATCTCCAACAGAGGCATGGAGGTTGATCCGGCCAAGGTCGATGTCATTAGGAAACTCACACCGCCGTCCAATCTGAAGCAGTTACGGTCATTTCTGGGGCACGTTGGTTTTTATAGGAGATTCATTCATGATTTCAGCAAGATTGCCCGACCGTTGACTGACCTCTTGACGAAAGACACCGAGTTCCTTGTCGATGACAAGTGTCTTTCGTCCTTTGAGACTCTCCAGCAGTGTGTTATTGAGGCTCCTGTCCTTCAGCCACCAGATTGGTCTCTCCCATTCGAGATCATGACGGACGCCTCCGATTTTGCCGTAGGGGCAGTGCTAGGACAGAGGAGGGATGGAATACCGTTTGCGATACACTATGCTAGCCGCACATTGGATTCCGCTCAGCGGAATTATACGGTCACAGAGAAGGAGATGCTAGCAGTAGTGTTTGCCCTAGATAAATTCAGATCATATATCATTGGATCCCGAGTGACCTTGTACACTGACCACACCGCCATCAGGTACCTCATGTCAAAGAAGGATGCCAAGGCCAGACTTACTAGATGGATCCTTCTACTCCAGGAGTTCGACATTGAGATCAAGGATAAACCTGGAGTCAAGAATGTGGTGGCGGACCATTTATCCCGATTAGAGCAGCCTGAGGATTCTGAGCAGATTGATCCCATTTGTGATACCTTCCCAGATGAGGCGATCCTTGCTATCGCCTCACTCCCGTGGTACGCTGATATTGTGAACTTTCTCGTTGCTGGGAAAGTTCCACAAGACTGGCCCAAGCAGAGGATTGAGACCTTCCTTGCGAAGGCCAAGTCCTACCACTGGGAGGATCCCATCCTTTACCACGAAGGAGGGGATAGCATCTGGCGTCGGTGTATTCCTCAGGAGGAACACCATAGTGTCCTCACTTACTGCCACAAGCTTGAGGCAGGAGGACATCATTCTGGGAGGAGAACGGCACAGAAAGTGCTCCAATCCGGCTTGTGGTGGCCTACACTCTTCAAGGACTCTGATGAGTTCGTGAAGAGGTGTACTGACTGTCAGAGGATGGGCACTTGTGGACAACGTGACATGATGCCGATGCAGCCCATTCACTTCTGTGAGGTTTTTGACGCATGGGGCATCGATTTCATGGGTCCATTCCCTAAGAGTCAGGGATTTGAGTACATTCTGTTGGCCGTAGATTATGTTAGTCGTTGGGTTGAGGCTATCCCCGCCCGAGCCGCAGATGCAAAGACAGTTTGCAGATTTTTGAGGAAGAACATCATCACGCGGTTCGGGGTTCCACGAGTTCTTATTTCTGATGGGGGGTCTCATTTCATCAACGACCAGGTGAAGGCACTTGCTAGCGAGTTCGGCATAGATCATCGTGTTGCTACACCGTATCATCCACAGACGAATGGTCTAGCCGAAGTGTCGAATAGGGAGATTAAGAATATTTTGCAGAAAGTCGTCCGCCCTGACCGAAAGAATTGGTCACAGCTTTTGGATTCGGTCTTGTGGGCATATCGGACGTCTTTCAAGACTCCATTGGGTACATCTCCCTTTCGCCTCGTGTATGGCAAGCCCTGTCACCTACCAGTTGAGCTGAGGCACAAGTCACTCTGGGCAGTTACAGACATATTGATGGATCCAGATGGTATAGGAGACCAGAGGAGGGCAGAGTTAGCCGCCTTGGAAGAGCTTAGAGATGCAGCATTCTCAAACAGCCTACATTATAAGGAGAAAGTCAAAGAGTGGCATGATTCTCATATCAGCCACAAGCATTTTGAGATTGGACAGAAAGTATGGCTGTTTGATGCGAGGCTTAGATTATTTCCAGGGAAGCTACAGAGCAAATGGAAAGGACCCTATTTGGTCAGAAAGGTACACGATAACGGTAGCATTGATATATCTGAGTTATCTTCTGAGAGTACCTTCCGAGTGAACGGCCAGCGGCTCAAACCATTTCTAGATCATGAGCCGCGGGACGTTATTATTGCTGCTATTCATTTTGCGTGAGATGTGGTCTTTTGACTCACATCTTTTACATCTCACGCCTGATTTTCACTGTTCCTCCGCCTGTATAGATCCAGTTGTCCATATCATTCTATTCTTTAGTCCCACATCCCATCTCTCATCCTATGATTATGCCATACTTAGGGTGTACTTTACCCTAAGTATAGGGGGGATGTCGGACCTGTGAGTATTCTTTTCATTCTTTCTGCTCTTGTTTTTGCTGCCTATACTTAGGGATATTTTACCCTAAGTATAGGGGGGGCAGATTCTGTATATTCTTCACTCGGCTTTCCCTTCATGCACAGCTTTCTATACTTAGGATTAGTTAATCCTAAGTATAGGGGGAAACCACCGAGTTCCTCTCATTTTATTCATTTATTCGTTCCTGTACCTAGCCATTCCTTTTCACTTCCCTTTTACTAAGCACGAGTTATGTCTTCTTCATCGCTCTTGATCACTCTGAGGACATCGTTCGAGCTAAGTATAGGGGGGGTGTGTATATATTTCATATATACTTTAGCCATAACTCGTACTTTGTGTGAGTGTGTTAATAAATAAAATGGCTA
Source organism: Ottelia alismoides (assembly GCA_037367405.1). NCBI lineage: Eukaryota > Viridiplantae > Streptophyta > Magnoliopsida > Alismatales > Hydrocharitaceae > Ottelia > Ottelia alismoides. The sequence goes on along the minus strand of JAZKJV010003000.1, from coordinate 685,615 downwards.
AAAATCACAAAAATTAAAAATTTTTCATGTACATAAACCTCTTTTATTCTTGCACATACATAGCTAGTGTAAAAAGTATTTTTGTAAAAATGATTTCAAAAATCTTTCGTGTAAAGCTTGTGTAAAATATTTTGTATCAAAATTATGTATATAGTACAAAATTTTTTCCAAAATGATTTGAAAAATCAAAAGTTTGCAAAAATCTTGTGTAAATTTGTGTAAATATCTTTTTGCAAAACTTGCACTTCATGTATCATTCATTCATGATTTCAAAACATTTTTCAAAAATTTTTTGCATGATTGTAAAATATTTGTAAATAGCATCTTGTGTACATATATGTATATAGTTTTTCCTGGATGAGAGTTGACATTTAAAATAAGCATGGAATTAAATTGAGAAATGGAGCTTGAAAGGATCTTAATCCACTTAACTTCAAGAGGAACCTTATAGGACTTAGGGTTAAGGCTTTTCAGGTCCATAAGGACTTAATTCTTTGAGTCCACTAGGCTATGAGTATATGTCATCTTGATGAGCCTAAGTAGAGCATTTAACAACACACGCATGACTCTCAGAGACAATGGCTTAACTTGCACCTGCACTTTACACATGGCTCTCCATGGATGAGGTAGTGAGGAGGCAGTTTCCTTTGACTTGGGGTAGCATATGAGGGTAGTACTTCTAGGCGGAACCTCTCTTCTTCTTATAGTGAAGGAAGTGCACCTCAACTCGGTCTAGTGGTGTTGAAAGCTAAAGACAGAAGCTGTGGGTTGCAATAAAGCTTCAAAAGAGGGATAGTCTACTGGCTCAAGGGGAAATTTCTTATATATGCTGCACCATGTAGATATGTTGTACAGAAGTTGTTGAAAAAAAAAAAATGCAAAAATGCAAAAAGAACTCCAAAAAAGTGGTGGGTCGGATTGAAAATTTAATAACCCCACCGGAGTAGAAAGCAAAAGCTTATGGTATCCATGTTACATCTCATGAAGCTTGCAGCGGGAGACTTAGCTACACTGGCTAAGCTTCCAAAACTCTATACTTCTACCCCCTCTTCTTGAGCCGGTTGCACTTGAACTTAGAAGGGAATACCCCGCTTCTCGAGGAAAGAGTTGCTAGACTGAGGCATTAGAGTTACCAGGTTGAGGGAGGTTGTTTCTTTGTTACTTCTGAGGTGAAGAGCCACATATCACTTACACCGCAAGGAAAAGATTCATGGTCATTAGAGTTTGTGTATGTAGACTTGTTCTGATCTGGTTTATTGAGGAGTCTTGCCCATAGATTGGTGGAACTTGGAGGCTGTTGAGTTTTAGGCTTAAGTCCAAATAAGGTTCCGACACATTAATAATCCAAAGATCTGATCGAGCTCCATATTTCACGTTAATGAAGGAAAGTTTAATAAGTCAACCTTGATCCATGTACATCCTCTTTTTCTTTTTCTTTTTCTTTTTCTTTCTTTTTCACTTCTTTTTCAAATAAGTGTTTGCTAAGGGACTAGCAAAGTTAAGCATAGGGGGGTGATGAATACCCATTCATCACTCTTTATTCTTCTATTTTAGCTACAAAAACCTTTGCAAATACATGTAGATATGTGTAAATACAAATAAATACCAAAAGCATGCATTGTGTAAAAACCTATAATTAGCATGTTTTTGTGCACAAAATAAAAGAATAAAGAGCAAAAAGAAAAAGAGGGAAATATTTAGAATAAATATTGAGCAACCTAACCCAAGGGAGGGCTCAGCATGGGCCTGACCGCATAAAAGCCAAAGTAGAGGGAGATAGGAGCTCATGTGTGTATATTTGTAAATAAATGAAACTTTATATTTTCCTCACCCAAAAAGATGTTTGTCCATATTGTGTGTATACTTAGAAGCTATTAAAAACAAAATAAAAAGATAAAAATCAAAAATTCAAAAATACCCTTCCTTCACCATGTGTATAGACCATCATCTTGTATTTATTTAACCTTGTAAATAAATTCATTTATTTTCTAAACTTTTTGTAATTATTCTATGTTACATATTGTAAATATATAAAATAACAAGAAACAAAACAAAAATCAAATAAAAATTACAAAATTGAAAATACAAAAATACATTGTATAAATACCATGTATATAAATGTACTCATTTATTTATTTCACCCTTGTATATAAGTGATAAAAATAAAATAAAAATATTCTTTTATTCCTCATTTTATCTTGTAAATAAATAAAATACAAAATGAGCATAAAAACACATAAAAATAACAAATAAAAAAATCAAAAATAAAAATCCATGTAGTGTACATATACCTATATATAGCTACCCTATTTTTTATTTCCAAAAATTAATTAAAAATCACCAAAAAATAGAAAAAAATAAAAGAAAAATATTTCATGTTTTGAGTTTTATTTAATTCGACCTATTTCTGCCCTAAAAAAATAAAACAAAAATAGCACACACGTGGCCGCTCCTGATTGGTCCACAGGGGACTGTTGACCCCAGTCAACTCCCCCGCGGACTCCTTCCTATTCTGGCCGTCGCGCGCCGCGCCATCTTCCCCGATTTTCCCACGCGCATCCAGGCTGTTTCCCGCTCAACCCCCGCGCCCGGATTCTTCTCCGTTCATCCCTCGCCCTCGCCGGATCTTCCGCCATCAAATCCACGCTTTCCATCGCCGTCGAGCCTCAACCCTAATCGACGCTGTCACTCTATATATTTTCACCTCCGCCGCCTTCGCGCCCCATCTTTGGCCCTTCTCTTCCTTCCCAGTGACCTCCATTGGCTCCGCAAGAGTGACAGCGAGCGTTAGCCCTTGTCGCAGTGAGGCGAGGAAGCGTATCCATTGATCCGGCGAACTCCGCCGTCCTTGCTCCGCCGCCGGCGTTGAGCATCGAGCTTCAGGCCTTGACGCCCTTCGAAGCTACGACCCGGAGATAGCCAATCTCCAGCACAGTCTCCAGCATCCATCAGGTACCCTTAGTTCCTTTTAATTTCGTCTAATTTAGGATTTCGCCCAAATTTCATCTCCGACGCATCTCTCCGATTCCGACCACTTCGTGTATCATCTCGACCATCCGACCCTACCATCACCTTCGCCATCTCCCCGCGCACCTTCTACACCCGCGCACTCAACCCAGATCGCACAGGATCTGGGAGTCGAGCTCCACCGCCGTCGCTTCGCCGGAGCTTTTCCGCCCCACCGCACCGTTCACCTTCACGCCACCTAACCGGGTCGAGGCACTTTGCCCTCGACCCGCGAAGCTTCTTGACCACTTTGCAGGTCCAAAGGAGGTGTCTGCGCCTCCAGTCCATTCAGCCAGGAGCTTCGAGCCACTAGGCCTCGCCGGAGCCCCTCCCGGGCTCGGTTGGGCCCTTGGCCACCACCAGCAGCTGCGCAACCTCACGCCGGATCTTCTCCGACCTTCAGGCGCAGCAGAGGAGGACCGGAGTGCACGCAGGAGGCCGGTGAAGTTCGCCGGCCATCAGTTCTTCCTCCACCTTCCAGAGCCGTCCGATGAAGACCTCGCTCCAGTTCTGATCGTGTCCGTTCATCTGTGGAGGAGCAGCAGCCGTCGATTCATTTGAGGAGTTCATCCGGACCCTTGATAGCAGAGGAGAGAGGCCCGGAGCCCATCACCGTCAGATCGTCCACGTGCCTCTCCCTCCGCCGTCGATCAGAGCCAAAGGCCAAAGGGGTAAAGCGCCATTCGTTCCCAGCCGTCCGATCACCACGTGGCGTCCATCTGACCGTTGGCGAATAAAGGGGTAAATATCATAGGGCCCCCTCGTAGTTTGTCCATTTCTTTTTAGTCCTGTAATTCTTAATTCAGTTGTTTAGTTTTGGGATAATTTGCATTTTGGACCTCGCGCTTTAATTTAATTGCACTTATACCCCTGCCAGTAGTGAACCACGTGCCTCGTCACGTGTGCTTTTGGGTTATTTGCATAAGAAGTCCTGTAGTTCTGGATGTTATTCATTGAATGAAAAGTTTTGTTTATTTGCATATATACCCCTGTGAGCATTGATTTTGCACATGTGCGAATTATTTTGGGTAAATTGCATATACGCCCCCTGGACTTTTGATACTTGTTATCAATAGGTCCTCGGACTTATTTTTTCTTACATTTAGGTCCTTGAGTGCCCCAGACACGTGCTTGGCACGTGACTTCTTGGGTATTTTGCACCAGGACCTCAGAACTTTTGGGTATTTGCACTTAGGTCCCTGTGCACAGTGCCCCACCTTTATTTTTGAATAAAATATCAAACGACCTCCAAATCCAATGAAATTTTGACACATGGCTCCTGCCATGGTGTAGGAATTTCTATGATTTTTGGGGACATTTCTGATTTCATTTATTATTTTTAAAAATTCAAAAACCCATATTTTTACTACTGTTTGACTTTAAAAATACCAAAAAAATATAAAAACTCCACCAAAAATTCTAAAAAAATTAGGTAATGTTATTTGCTTGTTGATTGATTTTCTAGCCAATTTTGGCTATTGTCCATCACTTAAAAACCCTAAAAATTGAAAAACCCCTAAAAACTCATAAAAATTGTAATAAATAATTTAAAAATCCAAAAACAATAATTAGGGTGCCTAAATTTTCCTTATTCTTTCTAGAATACAAGAAAATTACCTTCAGAGCTTTTTGAGATCCAAAATTATTTTATTTTTGGATCTTAAGCCTTGCTGGACAGTACCCTCTATTCTTTGCATTGTTTGATTTTTAATAAATAATTTACCCATTAGAAAAATTCCAAAAATTCACCAAAAACAGTAAAAAACCTAAAAAACATAAAAACCAATTTTCTGGAATTTTTGCATTATTTTTGTGTGTTGTATAAATTGTTGAAGTTGCCTTGTATTTATTTTCTCTCACTTTCTCATCTTTAAAAAAATCTAAAAAAAAAACAAAAACAAATAAAAACCATAAAAAAGACTCTTTTGGATTTCTGACTACATAGTAGGCCGCAAGGCCAATCTGTGCTCCTTGTGTTCGACCCTGGGAGCTATACCAGGTTAATCCTCTAGCAGGACCGCTCTATTTTGTGTTTTGATTGATTGATCTCTTTAAGTGGTTCATTTTCTTGTTGATCGATTTTCGAGGGATTGAGGTCGCAACGACCTGTTATTTATCTCCCTTGATCTCTCGTGATCGCTCGGTCATCAATCACTCCCTCGTAAATGCAAGTGTCATGGTAGATGATCTATTAAGATAGCTTCAACCCAGAGTATTCTCAATACTCCATCATCCTTCATACTGTAAGACCTTATATATCTAAAGTTCAAATCCTTGTTTGACTATCTCCTTTTAGGACATATCATATTATTTCTCAATCGATAATCATGCAACAATATTAATCGTATACTTTTCAAAAGCATGTATTAATATCTCAAATTCATGTCTTATTTCATAAAGAAGAAAACCATGCAAGGAATTCTATATGACCCCAAAATATCTTATGAGTGACCTCTGTTTCCTGGTCCATCAAGTATGAACATGTACGATCCCTTTAAAAGATCATGCATATCATATATCTTCATATGCACACCAACACACTGGTATATGGACCTTGTTTATATCTTAAATCTATTAATTGTCTAATATATATATCTAGTCAAAAGGATGTGTGCCTGATCGTGACAATTTCATATCTTAGTTTATCTTAACTTCGTCAAGTCAACTCTTTACATGAATAATATCACATCTTCGAATCTCTATTCCTACGTGGAGGACCTATATCACGAGGTCGATCGAAAATCAGTCTTTTATAGAAGAATTGTGATCTCTTTCTTAGACTGGAGATCATTTATGATATCACATGTTATTGGTAGCTGTATCCTCCCAAATTCATGGTATTCAATATGGCCACGTTATATAACCTATTTGTACAACATGACCTTTTATTAAGTGCATTCATAAATATTCATTTCAGTTGGACATGGAAACACAATATCTTTTATTACATTAATGGGTTGCCAAGGGCTTACAAATCCATCAGTCTCCTACTAGCCCTCAGAGCCACCCATGTACAACTTTTAAACCCATACTTATTATATGATGGTCAAAGACCTTTTGTGACAAAGGTTTGGTAAGAAGACCAACAACATTGTTGGCATAAGCAACCTTGGTGATTGTGATATCACCATGCTATGTATCTTCCATATTATGTGGTATTTCCTCTTCACGTGTTTACTTCTTTGATGCCACCGAGGCTCCTTTGCTTACGCTATGGCACCCATGTTATCGCAGATAAATGGAAGGAGATATTCTAATGAGGAAACTATGCCAAAGTTCCAAGATGAACTTGCACAACCACACATGAACTCTTTAGTAGAATCATATGCGGCTATGTATTCTGCTTCAATTGTTGACTCAGTCGTGGTGTCATGTTTCTTGCTTCTCCTGTTGATAACACCACCGTTTAATATGAATATAAACCTTAAAGTCAACTTATTATAATTTACATCTGATTGGAAGTCTGAATCCATGTACGTAAGACTTGGAGATTATTGTCTCCATAAATCAAGAAATAGTCCAAAGTTCATCTTAGGTACTTGAAGATGATTTTCACTACATTCCAGTGTTTCTCTCCATAATTGGATTGGTAATGGCTTACCACTCCCACTGCATGGAAGATGTCTGATCTTGTACACATCATGGCATACATCGAGTTTCTTATTGCCGATGCTTAAGGTCATTCAACCCTGGCCTTCCTTTTCTCAACAGTTTGAGGAACCATCCCTTTAGATAGGGGCATATCATGTCTTAAATGAAGCCTTTATTAGAATTATCCATCTTTAATATTTCGAAGATCTTCTTGATACACTGTTGTTGTTAAAGTTCGAATACCCTCTTTTCTCTATTTTTAAAGAATTTCGAGTCTTCTTTGATATATTTCATATCAAAGTATGGGACAGCTAGAAATTAGCACTGGTCATCACTCCAATATCATTCCAAATGATAACGATGTCATTTACATAAAACACAATGAACATGATGACACTCCCCGCTAAGCCTCTTGTACACACATGGATCATCTTAATTTTGAATGAAATCATAACTTTGTATGGTTTCATCAAATTAGATGTTCCAACTACGAGAAGCTTGTTTGTACTCATATATAGATTTATTTATCTCACACACTTTGCCTTCCTCAACTATGAAATCCTAGGGTTGCTCCATATAAATATCCTCTTCGAGGTATCCATTGAGGAATGCAGTCTTGGCATCCATCAACCATATTTCATAGTCAAGATGTGTAGCTAACTAGCTATAGCTAGTAATTCCCTGATGGATTTAAGCATGGATACATGATAGAATGTCCCATCATAATCGATGCCTTCTCTCTATGTGTAGCCCTTGGCTATGACCCGTGCTTTGAAGATCTCTACCTTTCCATCGGGTTCCCTTTTTCTCTTGAAGCCAATTGCACACAATGGATTTGACCACTTTAGGTGGATTTTTTAGGGTCCTACCCCATTCTTGTGCATGGAGTCTATCTCAAACTTCAATGCTTACATCCAATTATACATGTCATGATCTACTAATGTTTCATCATATGAAGTCAGATCATCATCAGACTCTTCTGATATATTGAATCCCTACCTTCCAAGTGGTACCACTCTTGAACTCTTTCTAAGAGGTACATTCGTGCCATTTTCAATAATAGTTTAGTTTCTGGTGTGGGAACTTCATCAGTCTCACTAAATTCATTTAATTCCTTAACTTTGTTATATTATTGACTTTAATGAATTCATCTTACAAAAAATTGACATCTCTAGAAATAAATACATTTGACTCTCATCAATGCCATTCTTTATGTCTCCAATGAAGTAACACTCTCAAGTACGAGATTCCAACTTCCTTACATCCACATTTTTAGCATGAACCAAATAACCCCAACTTATTAAGTGTCATACACTTGTCTTGGTACCATACCAAAGCTCGTGAGGGGTTTAAGGTATGGACTTAGTTGGTATTTTGTTTAGGACATAAGCTGCGGTCTCTACTGCATGTCCCCAAAAACTAAGAGGCAAGTTTGCTTTACCCATCATTGATTTAACCATGTCCAACACGGTTCTGTTATGCCTCTCTAAAAATCTATTGAGTTAAGGAGTAACTGAAGGAGTGAGATTGAAAATAATTCCTCTGTCCTTAAGGTATCCTTTGACTTCATCTAAGAGGTATTCTCCACCTCAGCAGATCGAATTCGTTATCTTCCTTTTGGTTTAGTTCTCAAAAAAAGCCATGAACTCTTTGAACCTTTCAAAGTTTTAGATTTGTGACATAAAAGAAATATAAAATCATACCATGAATGATCATCAGTAAATGTCACATAGTATCGTTGTTCATTACAAGTTGTAGTACGAAAGGGATCACATACATCATTATGTATTAGGACAAGTATAACTTTGATGAATCTATGATTTATCACTCTAAAAGAGGATAATTAAGCTCAATTACCCAAAAACTCATTGGCATTTAATCATCTAAATTGCATAATTATCGTTCATGCATGTATAAATAATATTCACATTTTATCGTTATCATTACATCAAGTGAGGAGCCAAGAATCTAGTGTACAATTGACATGTAAAACAACTAACTTCACTTATTTTTAATGATTTTATTCTAACTTCAAATCACTAACCTCAATCAACAAAAAATACAAAAAAGTACTAACATAGATAATTGACAAATAAACCCAAAAACCTAATTTCAGGACAGATAGACTAAAATGTTGATATCTCTCTCATACAATGTCCAAATAAATTCTACTCACTTTTGAACTAATGCACATTCAATTATCTTCAAAACAAGATCAAGTTCAAAATAATCAGAGCTCATTTGCGAAAGTTGGGTTTTGCGCCTCTTTTGCATATTGTCTATTTTAGCTGATTTTGACCTAATATTTTATGTACATAATTAACTTTTTCCTTTTATCTATTTCCTTTGATAAGAGTTTTATTAAAATGCACAAAAATCCAAATCTAAAGTAAGATTGGAATCAAAGAAACTAACGGAGTCTAACTCTACATTAAGCGTGTATACATAAGTCCTCTCTTTTTATTCCTTTATTTTCTTAATTATTAAAAATAAAAAAAGATTAATGTGTAAATATTTTTCTTTTTTTATCTAATTTTATTTTGTTTTTTATCTACTTAAAAATAAAAATTTGCAAAATCCAAAAATATGGTATTTTATACACATAGAGTACCACCAAAAATACCAATTTATACATATGACTTATTTTGGTTTTGGTCTCTTCATGAAAGTTGTAGATCTCGTCAAGACGAACAACTTCGTGAAGAAAATATTTCAATTCGAGGTTGTTTGCTATTTCCTTTCAATTTTTATTTGTATTTAATTTTTGTTTTTTTAGCACGACACGTGGCAGCTCCTAGAGATGCAACGTGCCACTCCGCCCTCTACGCCCTTCTCTCTCCTCACGTGCTACGCATGTGAGGTCCCCATTTCACCTCTAGCACATGCACCTTCAACTTTCCACCCGCAACCACCGCTCGCACACTTAACTCTACCCCCATCAGCCTCCTTATCTTTCTCTCTCCATCTGAATCTACCCCGACGACCCAACCTCCTCCTCCGATCTCGAAGCCTCTCCCATATATCCCCATCACCGCCGGTCTTTATCAGCCTATTGATGAATCTACATTTCATCATCTTTATTCCTTTATTTTAGCTTAAAATCCCTTATAAAACACCTGTATATAATACTAACTCCATATTTTTACTAACTTGCATTTATGTATTGTACACTTATTACCATTTTAACCTAAAATAAATAAATAAAGAAAGAAAGGAAAAATAAAGAAAAGAAAAGAGAGAGAGAGAAGACTGTATATATGCAATAGATACAGGCCGACCCGAACCCTGATAGAAGATCAAGACTTGGCATGATTGACCAAGAATAATGTAGGGGGAGATAGGGTCCTTAATCAGAAAATCCAAAAAAATGTGCATTGTGTATATTTGTATACTACACTATTTTATTTGTACATCAATTAACCTCAAATAAAATAACGTTCAAAACAAAAGTTGTAAATAAAAATGTGTCCTAAATAATAAAAATAATTGCACAATCAAATCATGTATAGAATAAAAACAATCACACTTGAAAAAAACCACTATGCATAATTGAAAGACCAATTCCTGCTCTATATGAACTCAAATTGAACCAAAGTCACTTCCATTGTATTCTAAATTAAATTATCTTTAAAATAGATGTGATTTCATAATTTTTGGAGTTATGGTTAAAAAGTTAATTTTTTGAGATGGTTTGTGCACTTTTCCCATGTATTTGTTGTATTTGTAAACATTTGTAAATATTTCTACTAATTATTTAAAACAAAAATAAAAAAATAAAAATTTTAAAATAAAAAAAATTAAATTCCTTATTTAACTATGTCTATAAGGTACCATATGTATATAGTATATGTATATAGTTGCTATTGTTAAATAACCACCACAAAAAATGAAAAAATGACATTTTTTATTTAATTTAATTAAGTGACAAAAATACAAAAAAAATAATTTTTGTAAATAATTTTAACATTTATCTCTTTCTTATCTCTATCTTTGTTCAATTTTTTCCTTATCTCTCTAGCTCATTTCAATTTTTTTTTATTTCGAATTCTTCTTTTTTCTATTTATATGGCTTCTTATCCCTCATTTCAACTTGATCAATCTTTGGTGAGAGGTGCCCGATCTCCGAGAGTCTTCTTATCGCAGAAGGGTGCCTATCCTCTGAGTCGTCCGGTGACAACGAGTCGGCCTTCGTCGAGGTGATCAAGGTCTTTTCAGCTCCTAAGGTGAGATCCATCGTTTCTTCTTTTATTTTTATCCTAGGTTAATCGTAGTTTCATTTTTTGCATCTTTATTTCGTCATCATTATTTTTTATCTAGATCTTAGAATCCATCACAATTTGAACCACCATCGACTCGATTTTTCATTTCACATCTCAATCTATTCACGTTCTTTTCTACCTCGCACGATCTCTCACCTCCGACCACACACAATGGTCGGAGATCCGGTTCCATCCGCCATTTTCCTTGGAACCACACTCGAACACATCTTTCGTTTTGATTTTGGGACCGAGCTGTCGTACTCGCATCCTCATTTGTTTATAAAAAATATAAAAAAAACAAAAAGATATCTTTCTCTTTCTTCTTATCATTTGTTTTGAAGGAAAATTAAAAAAAACTAAAAAAATAAAAAATAAAAAGGGTTATTTATAGTTTCTATTTTGTTAAAAAAATAATAAAATTTTTTTACACAGTTTCTATTTTTATAATCAATAAATTAAATAAAAAATTTAAAAAAAATAAATGCCAGGCACCCAAGCCCAACGGGCACCGGCATACGGCCAACCGCCACCCGTCCACGCCCTCGCGACTCTCGTCTGCGCGCAATCGCCGATCCTTGACTCCAGCCATCTCCGCCGGTCGTTCCCAGCCACACTCCACTATGACTCAACCATCTACTAGCACGTACCGCTTTGTCTTCATCTCCTTGTCGGCCGCCCCCTCCGCCGCAGGGTTCCACCGACCTCTGCCTGGGGTAGAGCCGCTCCATCACCATCGCCCCCTCTGTCTAAGGTCTCCACCGACCTCCGCCTGGGGCAGAACCGCTCCATCCCGACAACCCAGACGTGCCATCACCACCTCCCGCTCCACCGCAAATCTACACCGACCTCCGCCTGGGGCGGATCCGCTCCAGCCCAACCGCCCAGTTGTGCCATCACCATCGTCCTCTCCGCCTCGCACCGCCTTGCGCGGTCCACCGCATCACCAGCGACACTCGCTGGAGCCCGTCTTCCACGTCACCCCGTACCACGGTGGTGCCAACCACCTTCCATTGCACTACGCCTCCGTTGAAGACCACCAGATCGCCCTCCATCTCCCATTGTTGTCTATCACCCCCGCGGCTTGAGAGAAAGATAGGGAGAGTGGCGATGCCCCCTTGCTGGCCCCCTATTGTTGCTTGTGAATAAAGAAACGTCAGACAAAAGAATAAACCCTAAAGGACATTAAAAAAAGTTGGCAAAATTATAAGTCCACCCCCCGGTGATTTCAAAAATTGTAAGAAAACCCCCGCAACCAGAGCCAATCACGTGTGTGGCACGTGTGTGTAATTTGCAGTATTTTTCCTCTAGTTCATTTTTATTATTCTATGATGCAAAAATTTTAACTTTTTACATTTCAGTCCCTGAATATCCAGACCTTTATTTTGATTGCTTTTCTTACTGAAATAAATGTTTTCATTGCTCTAACAATTCTACAAAAAATATTGTATTCTCATGATGTGTGTCTCTTCCTAGCACAAACATTTCGTTGCATTCTAATTTCATTTGTTATTATAAAAAAAGAGTGTCATTTTTTCTTCCTAAAATTCAAAAATTCATAAAAATTTGAATATTTCCTAAAAAATCCAAAGAAATTAGATTAATTCCCTTTCATTATCTTTTAATTTCTACCCAATTTTTGTGCATTAATTCTTTTGAAAACCCAAAAAATTGAAAATACCAAAAATCATAGAAAAATCATAGAAAGTTCTACAAAAATCTAAAAATAGTGATTTCAGTTCCTGTATGTAGATATTTGTCTATATTTTAGCATAAATTTAATTTCCAGGAGTTTTGGGGCACTTAAATTATTTTAAGTTGCAAATTACTCCAGGCTGTGCACTGTTTATTATTTTTGCCACTGTTTGATTTTTATAAAAATACAAAAACATCTGAAAATTTTACAAAAATTCTCAAAAACATTTCAAATCCTTGAAAACCCAAAAAATTTTAGATTTTTCTCAGCATTTTTGATATAAATTGAAAATACAAAAAGAGTGTGGTATGCGTATTTCTTTACTTGTGAATATTGCTCCTTGTTTTTTATTTTTAAAAATAACAAATTGCAAAATCAAAACCACTAACAATTTGAAAATCAGAAAATAAAAAATAGAAATAAAAAAAATTTTAGAAGTAAAAAATATAGAAATTCCACAAAAATCAAGGATAGTTTGCCTTTGAGATTCCTACTTTTTCTCTTAATTGAATTTCTTTCGATTATTTGAATAATCCTCGGGAATTGTAGCCTCCCTGAGTTCGATATTGTCTAACATATAGGTAAATAAGTAGCAAAAACATTTCTCTTGCTCCACATTTTTTCTATAATTATTTTGCAGCGAGAGAAGAAAAAGAAAAAAATGTTTGTTTGAGCCGGAAATTTTGGGGATAGCGACGACTTCATATCCATTATTAATTATCAATCCTCGAAGTTTACCTGTCAAAACCTGTCCACTAGTACAACACACGAGGGGAAGCTCTGGGATCTTCGGCCAGCAGAGACAACGCCATGTCGAATCCCTCTTCTCCAATGAACCTTCCTCGAGTCACGACAAGATCTGAGGTGTCTTGCCTCGTCGCAGTCGGTTCCTGTTGTTGCCTCCGCTCCGACTTTGACCGTCGAGCTTCGATCCGATTCCAGGTACCCACCTTTCGACTCCACCTTTTCATCTTCCTTCGCTACTTACTCCTCCGCTCTCCGCTCGACCAAACGATCAACCTCTACACTTTCACCATCCTCTCCATCCATCCACTTCGCCAATTTGCTACCACTAGTTCGCATCTCCCCCTGTCGCTTCACCATCACGATTCCCGGACCCCTTCTCCCTACTATACTGGGTATCATCTCTAGAAACTCCAGCAAGCCTCGCATCGATGGCTGAACCTCCGTCGCTACATCAACAAGGCCCCGACTTCTCCACCATCATCAGCCATCTACGTCACCAACCCCCCTCACTCTGCATAAATGTCCAGGTCCTTCAATAACATCTGGTTCGAGCTCTGACTTCACTCATCATCATCATCAGAATAGGGGGTCCCGACCCTCTTTTACTGTGCCGACCTTGACACGAAGCGATCTTCACCGATGTAGTCTCCAATCCACCACACTTCATCGACCATTGGAAGTTCTAGAGCTCCACCTCGGCTTCTCCGTTAGACTCCAGCGCAACATCTTTACCGGTCTCATTGGATCCTCGCATCGCTCCTTCACCAGACTTCATCGATGTACGACAAAACTCTCCAGCACTTCCTCCACAACCTCTACCTATGCCTATCGGTGCTCCTCCCCTCTGCCTCAAAGGTCGAGCTCGAGCCTCGAGGCAACTCACATGCCCCACACACATCAAACTAAGAGAATTGCATCCGAGCCCCTGGAGGTCCACCATAATATAGAAAGCCACCATGAGTCAGAGGGCAAGTGAGGTGCACGTGCCCTTGGGGTTAAATTAGAAAAGAGTCCTTGGAGAACTCCAGTTTTCAAAAGAACCCCTACCACTCAATCAGGCACGTGCTCTACATGTGCCTTGGTGGAGATTTTGCATAGACCCCTCTCGGGTCTAGGTATTTGCATTCTAGTCCATGCATTGCATTTTTTTTATTAAATTTCATATTATGTATTTCATTCATACCCCTGACTTTGGTCTATTATTTGAACCTCATTTTCATATCATTTATTTACTCAAAAATTGCATTTTGTAGATCAACTATTTCTGTATCTCGTGGGTATTATTCATATTTTGTGAGATATTGTTAATTAATTATTATTGATTTGGTGAAATTTTGCATATTTTACCCATTTCATGGTCTAAAATTTTTATTAAATTAACCATTGCTCTAAAATTTTGCAAAGATTTGGGGATCGGATTATTTTGCTAAAGTTGGTGCTTGAAGAAGAAATTCTGAATATCATCTCAGTTTATGCACCGCAAATTGGTTTAGATGATAGGACTAAACAAGCTTTTTGGGAGGATCTGGATAAGATTTTACAAGGAATCCCACAAAGAGAGATGGTTTGCATAGGTGGAGATCTTAATGGACATGTGGGAAAAGATGTTTCAGGGTATGCAAGTGCACATGGAGGACATGGTTTTGGGGATAGAAACGAAGAGGGAAAAGTCATTCTGGATTTTGTAACTGCATATGATCTTTTCATAGCAAACACTCTTTTTAAGAAGAGGGAGGAGCATTTAATTACTTATAAGAGTGGCTCAACTAGAACACAGATAGATTACTTTGCGTTGAGGAGAAGAGATCGATTGTGTTGCAAAGATTGCAAAGTAATCCCTGGAGAGAGTTTGACAACCCAAAATCGCTTGTTAGTCTTGGATTTACAAATAAAAGGACTGGTAAAGAAAAGGAAGGTTCCTAAGATCACTAGAACTAGGTGGTGGAATCTTCCGCTGAAGCAATCACGCTTCAGGGAGAAGGTTTTAGAAGACTTATCTTGGAATTGTAGCGGTAGTGCAAACGAGATGTGGGAGGCAGTAGCATCTTGTATCCGAAAGGTAGCCAAAGAGATGCTAGGCGAGTCAAAAGGAGGAGCTCCGAGTCAAAAGGAGGCTTGGTGGTGGAGTGAAGGGGTGCAAGAGAAGCTAAAAATTAAAAGAGCTTGATTTAAAGCTATGTCTAAGGATAGAACAGAGGAATCTGTCACAGACTATAAATTAGCGAAGAAGGAAGCAAAGAAGGCTGTAAGTGAAGCTAAGTCAAAAGCTTATGAGGTTTTGTATAAAAATCTCAACTCTAAGGAGGGCCAGAAGGATATATTCAGGTTGGCCAAAGCAAGAGAAAGAAGGACCAAAGACCTTTCTCAAGTGAGATGTATTAAGGACGAGGAAGGTCACGTGCTTGTTACTCAGAAGGATATAGAGACTAGATGGGAGCAGTATTTCCATAAACTTTTCATTGGAGAAGGAAATAGAGAGATCACTTTGGGTGATCTAGCTAGTAGTGAAAGTTACTTGACTCGTGCATGCTATAGACGAATACAAAGAAAAGAAGTAGAGGAGGCTTTGAAGGTTATGAGACCTGGGAAAGGTGTTGGACCAGATGACATCCCTGTAGAAGTATGGAAAGTTTTAGGTGAGCGTGGTTTGACTTGGCTTATGAATCTATTCAATGTTATTTGGCGAAGCAAGAAAATGCCTGAAGATTGGAGGAGGAGTATCGTGGTGCCTCTTTATAAGAACAAAGGAGACATTCAAAATTGTTCAAATTACAGAGGTATCAAGCTGATGAGTCACACTATGAAAATTTGGGAACGTGTGATCGAAAGAAGGTTAAGGCAAGTTTCCCAAGTAAAAGAAAACCAATTCGGATTCATGCCAGGTCGCTCAACTATTGAAGCCATCCATTTGCTGAGGAGAACAATGGAGATTTATAGAGCTAAAAGGAAGAATATCCATATGATCTTTATTGATTTGGAGAAGGCTTATGATTCCGTCCCACGAGAGATACTGTGGAGAGTTTTAGAGAAGAGACAAGTACCTGTCCTATACATTAATCTCATAAAGGATATGTATGATAGGGCTTTATCTTGTGTAAGGACCCCGACGGGGAAGACTGACTATTTTGATATCAACATTGGTTTACATCAAGGTTCAGCTTTGAGTCCATTTCTTTTTACTTTGATTATGGACGAGTTGACAAGTCACATTCAAGATGAGTTACCTTGGTGTATGTTATTTGCTGATGATATTGTGTTGATTGACGAGACTAGAGATGGAGTAAATGAGAAGCTTGAGGTTTGGAGACATGCATTGGAGACTAAAGGTTTTCGTATAAGTAGGGCTAAGGCAGAATATATGGAATGCACCTTTGATGGAAGCAATGGTGAAGGAATCGAGGTGAAGATTGGTGACGATAACATTCAGAAGAGAGATTCTTTTAGATATCTGGGATCTATTTTGCAACATGATGGGGAAATTGATGGAGATGTTACTAATAGAATAAATGCAAGCTGGCTAAAGTGGAGAGGAGCCTCCGCTGTTCTTTGTGATAAGAAAATTCCTTTAAAAATTAAAGGAAAGTTTTACAAAGCAGCCGCGAGACCTGCTATGCTTTATGGTTCTGAATGTTGGCCTGTGAACCATAGACAAGTGCAGAGAATGGCTGTAGCAGAAATGAAAATGCTAAGATGGATGTGTGGACATACACGTAAAGATCGGATTCGGAATGATGCAATCCGAAAGAAAGTTGGTGTAGCTCCGATCAAGGATAAGATGCGAGAAAACCGTTTAAGATGGTTTGGTCATTTGCAAAGAAGGTCAACTGATGCACCGGTTAGGAGATGCGCGTGTTGGGATGTTGAGCCGGCCAAGAGAGGGCGAGGACGACCCAAGAAGTGTTGGAAAGAGACTATACGAAGGGATCTTAGTTTTTTGGATATAAGTCCGAGATTGACCCAAGACAGATCTGAATGGAGGCGAAGAATCCATGTAGCCGACCCTACTTAATTGTGGGAAAAGGCTTTGTTGTTGTTGTTGTTGTTGAACCATTGCTCTAAAATTTGCGAAAAAATCACATTTAGTAGATTTAGTTGCATTCTATATCATGCCCAAAAATCACATCATGTACCGTAATTTATTCTGAATAATTCATTTTGTGATTTTAGCAGTTAAAATTAAGAGACTAAAAACTCAAATTTTTAGGATTTAGATTTTTTACTGTATATATCTTAATTAGACATATCTAGGATAATTTTATTTTCAGAAAAATATTTAGGTTTGATTTTTTTTAAAATTAATTTATTGAAAATCACATTTTCTGCGTTATTTTATTTATTAAAATTCATGTTGCATCAAAAAATTCCAAAAAAATTATAGAGCATCCATTTCATCATATTTCACTTGCTAGCCGAGTTTGATAATTTTGGATTCCGTTTAATTGGAATTTGCATTCTAGTCATTAAAATTTGCCCAATTTGCATTTGCATCAATTAATTCAATAAAAAATACCAATAAAACTTCGCTTTGAGAACCATCTCTAAATTTGATAGATTGAACCAAGGTTGTTCCTTTGCCTCCTTTAGTCAACCTTGGGACTTGCCCAAGTTAAATAAAAATAGAACCGCATCACTTAATTGATTCATTAATTCATGTGGTTTAATTTCTTCATTGATCCCTATTGCTCGACTACAACACATATACAACACTTAATTTTCAAGAATTAACGATAGGGTTTCTAAGAATCATCCGATGACACCGTTGCTAGATTTAATCGATGATATAGATTTGCCAGAGCTGAAACAACACCCTCCTACACTCAAGTATGCATTTCTTACAGGACCCTAAGAGAGATTTCCTGTGATCGTTAACTTGGAATTTACCGTAGAACATGAGTCCAGGTTGTTTGAAGTTCTCGAGAGGAATCACAAGCCATTGGTTGGACTATGTCAGATTATGTGGGAATCAACCTCGCTCACTGCTCGTACCAAATATATGTTAAGGATAATACGAGACCTTCTCATGAGTTCTAGAGGAGATTGAACCCTAATACAAAAAGTAGTTAAGAAAGAAATTGAGAAATGGTGCAAAGCAAGTTTTATATACTCTATTTCTTACTCCAAGTGGGTGGCACCACTTCATGTTGTCATGAAGAAGTTGGGAATTCAGAAGGTCACCAACGAGGAGGAAGTAGAGATCGCAACATGAGTACCGACGTCATGGCGCATCTGTGTCGATTACAAATGCTTGAATCCCGTGGCCAAGAAAGACCACTTTCCTCTGCCATTCATTGATCGGATTTTGGAGAGACTCACAGGGAAAACATTCTTCTGTTTTCTTGATGGATACTTGGGCTATAATCAGGTAGACATAGCTCTTGAGGATCAGTAAAAGACCATATTCATATGTCTATTCAACACTTACGTGTTCAGGCGCATGCCCTTCGGGCTCTACAATGCCCCGAGCACATTTCAACAGTGCATGATAACCACATTTGCCGAGATGGTAGGAGATTTCTTGGAAGTATTATTAGATGACTTTTCGGTGCATGGTGATTCCTCTGACACATATTTAGTGCACTTGGGCTGAGTCCTCAAGAAGTGTAGGGAGTTTGATCTGGTACTCTCCTGGGAGAAAAGCCATTTTATGGTCACAGAGAGTATCGTGTTAGGGCACATCATCTCCAAAAAGGAAATGGAGGTTGACCCTACCAAGGTGGATGTCATCAAGAAACTTGAGCAACCAACCAACGTCAAGTCAGTGAGGTATTTCTTAGGTCATGTTGGATTTTATCGAAGATTTATTCATGATTTTTCAAATATTGCCCACCCACTGACTGAGATCATAGGAAAAGACACCGAGTTCATTGTCGATCATAAGTGTCTAGAGGACTTCGAGCTCCGGAAAAGAAAGATTTGTGAATCGCCTATCTTATAAGCTCTCAATTTATCTCGTCCCTTTGAGATCATGACTGATGCATCAGATTTTGCTGTCGGTGCTATGTTAGGACAGAGAAGAGATGGGATTCTATATGCGATTCACTTGCGAGCAAAGTTTTAGATTCTGCACAGAGAAATTACACAGTGACTGAAAAGAAAATGCTAGTAATAGTTTGGGCCTTAGAGAAGTTCAGATCATATATTTTTGGCTCTAAGGTGACTATTTTCACTGATCACATAGCAATAATTAATGGAAAAGAAGGATGTAAAGTTGCATCTTTTTAGGTGGATCTTGTTAATCCATGAATTTGATTTGGAAATTAAAGATAAACTTGGAGTGAAGAATGTTGTTGCTGATCACCTTTCCCGAGTCGAGTAGAAAGATAATCATGGTAGTGAATAGATTCGAGAAACTTTCACAGATGAGTCAGTTTGTGCTATTAATTCAATCACGTGGTATGCCAACACGGTGAACTACCTTGTCTCCAAGTAGGTTCCCCATGGTTGTACTGGGAGCAGTATTGACCGACTGAAGTCAAATTCGAGGAGATACCACTGGGATGATCCTTTCATTTCTTTTGAAGGGCCAGATTGCATTTGGCAAAGGTGTATTCCTCAGGAGGAATAACGGAATGTCCTCCCATGTTTTCATACATTTGAGGCTGGATGACATCCTTTGGGAAAGAGAACCACACATAAGGTACTCCCATGTGGATTTTACTAGCCGAGCTTATTTAGAGATGCCATTGATTTTGTACAGTCGTGCTCGATTTTTCAGAGAATGGGAGGGACTGTTAAATATAAAGTTGAGATACCCATGCAATTGATGATTTTCTATGATGTTTTCGATGCATGGAGAATTGATTTTATGGATCCCTTTCCCAATAGTAATGGACATGGGTGCATCTTGTTGGCAGTTGATTACTTGTCAATGTAGGTGGAGGCTATCCAGACCTAAATCATAGACAACAAGACTGTCTGTAAGTTTATCAAGGACATATCATTATGAGGTTCAGGGTTCCAAAGGTTTTGATTTATGATAGGGGTGTCCACTTTGTGAATAGAGAAATGAAATCATTGGCTAAGGAATATAAATTCAAGCATAGAGTAGCCCATCCTTACCACCCACAATCTAATGGCATGGCAAAGGTTTCTAATAGAGAGGTAAAGATTATTCTTCGGAAGTTGGTTTGTCCTGATAGGAAGAACTGGTCTCAGCTTTTGGACCAAGTTATGGGGGACTATAGGACAACCTACAAGACTCCACTTGGTACTTCACCTTTTAAGATGATCTATGGCAAGCCATGCCATTTGCCCACAGAGTTAATTCATAAATCATAATGGGCGGTCAAGAAGATTAATTGGAGTTGTCACCTGGGGAAGCTCTGTCGTGACTTGAATCTGAACGAGCTAGTGGAAATCCGAAATCGGACATATGGCAACAGTGCGATCTATAAGGATAAGGTCAAGAGATGGCATGATCGACACATAAGGCATAAGACCTTTGTCCCCGGGCAGAAGGTATGGTTGTTTAATGCTAGGTTGAAGATGCTTCACAAGAAACTCAAATCTAAATGGACACCTCCCTACATACTCACAGATGTGCACAACAATGGTTGCGTTGACAGTGCTGATCTCAGAGATAATACACAAACATTTTCAATTAGTAGGCAACCGTTGAAGCATTATGCCGATTCTAAAGAGCAGGTAGTCCAAATCGAGGTCATCAACTTCATGTAGAGTGAGAAAAGTGGAGACACATCAGAACACTCTTCATGAAGAGAAGTAGTCGGACCCAAGCTGTAAATATTCATCTTAATCCTTCACACATTCACTTGTACATTCTACAGATCTCATCGGACCCCTGTCCCTTCTTCAAATACTAAGACTGACCAGAGCCTAAGTATAGAGGGACCTGATGCTCGCTGTATATACCCTTCTAATCCACTTCTTCTCTTGTCCACCCCATTCTCGATCATATTCTATACATAGATCATATTCTATACATAGATTGTCCATAGCCTAAGTATATGAGGGGTGAGCCGACTTCTATTTTCCTTTCTTTTTTCACTCTCTTATGCTTAGCCCGAGCTACGGCTTCTCTGTACTTCTTGTGCTCTGAGGACAAAGCACTCGCTAAGTATAGGGGTTGTGTATACTTGTACATATTTTACTCATAACTTGTACATTCGTGTAAGTTTATATTTTACTTTCGAGGTGGGCATCAATCTTGTTAAAAACAAAAAACAAAAAAAAACAAAAATGGAACTAACACTGTTGTGTCAAATCGTGAGTGCAAAAAAAAGTTTTGAAAAGTGGCTTCTTACTCATTTTGCATACAAATATTGCATTAAAAATCTCTAAAAGAACAAAAAAACATTTTTCACTCTTGCACTTCATTCAACATCTCATTTATCTATGCATTCTTTAGTTTGATGTATCCCTGACACTTACACACTCACACAAGACTTGAGAAGTTCAAGGGAACTTGGTTTATGATGTTCAAGACTTATAGTTAACCATCCTTAGTTATTAGGGTCTACGACTTAATTATTCATACTTCCCTAGTTTGAAAGATGTGTGTGCTATATTGCATACTTAGTCTCTTCCTTAAAGAATATAATCAACACCTCACATGCTTGATTGCAGTTATGATGAGATGAGTTGGGATTTCACTTGAGGAACTGGGATGAGGGATTTGAGTTTGCACATGATTTTATGATGCTTGAAGATGGGACAAAATCGATGAAGGCTTCATGAAACCTGAGTGTCAGCACTTTCAGCCAATACGAGAACATGGTTCTTATATCAATCTCTTGATATTAACCTATGTGCCGGAGTGTAATGAAACTATATAATTGTTGTTGATCAATGTTCACCAACTTGGTAAAAGCAATGGAGCTAGCCAACCATCAAATAAATTTCAAGAGTAAAAAGCTCTCTCATTACAATGACAAATACAAAGAGCTTCCACCAAAGGAGAGCGCTCCCAACCTTTTCAAAGTGTCTACTTGGACCAATGCTATTAGGATCAGGAGTCGGACTAGCACCCAAAAAGGGATCTGCATCGTATAGTGATACAATTCTAGGTGTCAAAGGTACGATAGTTACTCAGAAAGACACAACCTCGTGTACTCCTGAGAAAGCAAGTGCAGACGACTCCGAGCTCTCTTTGACGGATGCATTAGTAAACAACCTTAAATACATGCATTGAGTTAATAAGGAACTAGAGAGGATCCTTGTTCCAATGCGAGGGAGAGGATAAAATTAAACAAACCTATTCCCTCCACCAGCTGGCCTTTCATCTACACTTTAAGACTAACAACTAAAGAGACAATGGATTGTATACAAGAACTGATTTATTCCCTATGTGCTGAAGATTGGGTTCTTAGGAGAGTCTCTTGGACGAGAACCTTGGGTGAAATTTTGACTCTACTCTTGTGACTGCAGTTCATACTTGAATGTCATATCCTTACTATATATGTAATTAAAGAGAGACTCAAAACTAGAGAAATTGGATACCTTTCTACTAAATCTTGGTTCAACTCAGAATTTTGGGACCACTAAAACCGAGAGTTCTTCAACATATCGAGTCTTTTTTTCCACATGTACAGTCAAGGGTTGATCCTACTAAATCAATCATTCTCTAGTTTCTCGGGGATGAGCATGATTTAAGTATAGGGGGTTGATAAATCTATGATTCGTCACTCTAAAAGAGGATAATTAAGCTTAATTACCCAAAATTCATTGACATTTATACATCTAAATTCCATAATTATCATTCATGTATGTGTAAGAAATATTCGAATTTTATTATTCATCATTACATCAAATGAGGAGCCAAGAATCCAGTAGACAATTGACCTATAAAATAGCTAACTTCAATGATTTTTAATTATTTTATTCTAACTCCAAATCATATGAAACTAACTCCATTATGTACATATCATCAACCTAAATCAATGAAAAATACAAAAATAATAACCGAGATAATTGATAAATAAACCCAAGCCCTAATTTTAGGACAGAAAGATCAAGTCCAAAAGAATCGGAGCTCATTTGTGAAAGTTGGGATTTGGACCTCTTTTGCACATTGTGTATTTTAGCTGATTTTGACATGATTTTTTTATATATAATTAACTCTTTTCAAATATCTATTTTCTTTGATAAAAGTTTTATTAAAATGTGCAAAAATCTAAATCTAAAATAAGACTGAAATCAATGAAACTAACCGAGTCTGAGTCTGCATTAAGAGTCTGTACATTAGTTCTCTTTTTTCTATTTCCTTTATTTTCTTAATTATTAAAAATACAAAAAAAAGATTAATGTGAAAATATTTTTCTTTTATTTATCTGATTTTTATTTTGATTTTTATCTATTTAAAACAAATAAAAAAATGCATAATCCAAAAATCTGGTATTTTATACACATAAAGTACCACCCAAAATACCACTTTGTACATATTACTTATTTTGGTTTTGTTCTCATTATGAAAGTTGTAGATCTCGTCAAGATGAACAACCTTTGTGAAGAAAACTTTTTGATCCGAGGTCATTTGCTATTTATTTTCAATTTTTCTTTGTATTTAATTTTTGAAGTTTTTTAGCATGACACATGGCAGCTTCTAGAGCCGCAACGTGCCACTCCATCCCCTATGCCCTTATCTCTCCTCACGTGCTAGGCACTTGATGTCCCCCTTTCTCCTCTAGCACATAAGCCTTCAACTTTTCACCCGTAACCACCATGCACGCACCTAACTCCGCCCCTACTGGCCTCCTTCTCTTTCTCTCTATATCAAAGTCTACCCCGACGACCCAACTTCCTCCTCCAATCCTGGAGCCTTTCCCACATATCCCCATAATTGTTGGTCTTCATAGGCTTATCTGCCAGTACAACGTATAAGTGGAAGCTCCAAGATCTTCAACAGTAGTGATATCGCTAGGTCGAGTCCCTCTTCTCCGACGAACCTTCCCCAAGTCGTGGCGTGATCTGTGGTGTCTTGCCACGTCGCAGTCAGTTCTCGCGCTACCTCCGCTTCGGCTTTGACCGCCGATCTTTGATCCTATTCCATGCACCTATCTTCCGACTCCGCCTTTTCATCTTCCTCCGCTACTCGCTCCTCCTTTCTCTGCTTGGCCAGCAGATCCACCTCCCAAATTTCACCATCATCTTTGGTCATCCACTTCGCATCTCCCCTATCGCTTCGCCACCACAATAGAGGCTCCACCTCTCCATATCCAGGCACTTCAATAATAACCAGCCCCTTCCCGGACCTCCTTCGCCCTCCTCTGTTGGGTGGCTTCTTCAGAAGTTCCAACATGCCTCACATTGATGCATGAACCTCCTCCGTTGCATAAACAAGGCCCCAACCTTTCCATCATCTTATCCAACTACGTCACTGACCCCCTCCCTCTGCATTGATGTCCAAGTCCTTCACCAACATCAGGGTCGGGCTCCAACTTCACCCGTCATCGTCGGAAAAGGGGGTCCCAGCCCTCTTCTACTACACCGACCTTAATAGGAAGCAATCATCACCGACGTCGTCTCTCTGATCCTCCATGTTTCATCGACCATCAGAGGTTCCAGAGCTCTGTCTCGGCCTCTCTGTTCGACTCCAGCACAATATCTTCACCGTACTCATTGGAGCCTCGCACCGCTCCTTCACAAGACTTCATCGATGTGCGACAAAACTCTCTAGAACCACCTCCAGAATTGCCACCTCGATCTAATGGTGTTTCACCCCTATGCCTAAAAGGCCGGGCTCGATCCCCGAGGCAACTCATGTACCCCGACACACATTGGACGGGGAGAATTGCATCCAAGCATAATATAGGAAGCCGCCACCGCTCAGAGGGTACGTGAGGCGCACGTGCCCTGGGGGGAAATTGCAAACGAATCCTGGGAGAACTCCAATTTTCAAAGGAACCCAACTGCTCAAGTAGGCATGTGCTCTGCACGTGGTGGATATTTTACACTGTCCCCTCTCGGATCTATGTATTTGCATTCAAGTCCCTGTATTGCATTTTTTATTACATTTCATATTTCATGCCCTTGACTTTGTTCTATTATTTGAACCTCAATTCACATCATTTATTTATTCCAAAAATTACATTTTGTAGATCAACTAATTATGTATCTCATGGGTATTTATTCATATTTTTGTGATACATGGTTAATTAATTATAGTTGATTTGGTGAAATTTTACATATTTGTCCATTTCATGGTCTGAAATTTTACTAAATTAACCATTGCTTTAAAAATTGTGAAAAAAATCACATTTGGTTGATTTAGTTGTGCTCTATATCATGCCCAAAAATCATATATTTACATGCATAATTTGTTTTGAATAATTCATTTTGTGATTTCAGTATAAAATTTTAAATAGATCAAAAACTCAATATTTTTAGGGTTTAGAATTTTTCCTAGATATATCTTCATTAGACACATGCAGGATGATTTTATTTCCTTAAAATAATTAGTTTTGATATTTATTAAAATTAATTTATTGAAAATCACATTATCTGCAATTTTTATTCATTACAACTTTTTGTTGCATTAAAAAATTCCAAAAAAAATACAGAGCATTCATTTTATCATGTTTCACATGCCAGCCAATTTTGATAATTTTTGGACTCTATTTTATTAGAATTTGCATTTTAGTCCTTAAAACTGGACCAATTTGCATCCATTAATTGCATAAATCAAAAAATTCTGCTTTGAAAACTGTTCGCTAAATTTGATAGACTTAACCTAGGTTTTTCCTTTGCCTCCTTACGTCGACATTGGGTTTTACATGTCAAATAAACATAGAACCACGTCGCTTATTTGATTCAATAATTTGTGTGGTTTAATTTCTTGATTTATCCCTATTGTCGGATTACAACACATATGCACCACTTAATTTGCATGAATTAACGCTGGGGTTTCTAGGAATCATCAACCTTCACATCGTTTACCTTTCTTAGAGAAGGGTGTCCTGGGCAATTTTCCTTGAATACAATGTTTACAGATTGGTAACTCATGGATTTATAGAAAATCCAAAAGTCATCTACCAATATATTGATCCTACCAATATACTCATGTCCAAGTCTTTGATGATAGATTACAGTTACATGTTCTCCAAATAATAGATTACAGTTAAATGTTGTCCATACTCACTTAATCTTTTAGGGGTTTTATGATCACTAATGGCTTTAAAATTCATGTCACATTCATGCAAGTTTAACTCACAGAGTCCACCAACTATTAGAACACTACTTGGTATGAAATTATCATAACGATTTATGATACATTTATTGTGAAGAGAAAAGTATATCCATGTATAACTAGCTTAGATATAGATAATAAGTTCCATATAACATCTCTAACAATGAGAAACTCTCTAATGATTAGGATACTCTCACTAGATAATGGTAGTCTATATGTTTCATCATGATCATTGCAATAATTGCATCAGATCCCATATTGATGAATATCTCTCCTTTGTCAAGTCTTCTGATTTTTAGAAATTAGGAAAATACAAATAAATGCCAAACAAAAATATGGCGTGAACAAGTAATGTAACAGACATCTACCATATTTTCTCTACAATTTTTAGAACACAAGAGCTAATTATGAAAAAAAATGCATCAAATAAAATGCAAGTTTGCCAAGGGTATATTTGCTAATAAAAGGAAATGCAGTGGCTTGTATGCAATATTCACCAAAATTCAACACTTAATGTACAAATTTAAAGACCAAATATAAATATATAAAGTAGCAAGGGCCTACATGCAAATAGCCCAAGTGCCTCACATGGGGGGCTACGTGAGGTGACCTAGAAAGAGACCAAAACACAATATCCTAGAAAGTTGGGGGGTCCACTTGCAAATAGTACAAAAACTAATACACTATAGCTAAATGTCTGAATATTAAAAATAAATATAAAAATGTAGAGGGTTATAATGCAAAATACCCTCCACTTACATGATAAAGACAATCACAATAGATTCACTTAAGGTGCATTGATGGTCCTCGTAGGCACGTACCCCTTCGCATATGAAGGGCTAGTATTAGATCTCTCGCTTGATCGGATGGCTCTTGTTCTTCCCGTACAAATGGTGGAGATTTGATCTGGTGCGACACTACAATTCTGACGATATCTATTCATTTGTAAGAACAAGAAAGAACTCGACATTGATGGTCTTTCGATCGATAGTAACTCACGTCTCCAGCCTTCTTTGCTATTCTGTAGGCTCAGGGAAGTAGTCTGCAGCTGCTGGTAGCCTCCAAATGGTTCTCTCCCCAACGATGGTGGCCTGGAGCTCGTGGAAAAATGATCCTCCTGTGGCCCTTTGTTCTTGGATCCAAAAACCTCAGGCAAGGTCTTATATTAGCTAACCTATATAGGAAGATAGCCAAGGCTCTAACGAAGATAATTGGGCCGTTAGTAGTGGAGTTCAGTCAGATTTGAGGTGGGGTGAAGGTGCTCCAGCGACGATGGAGGAAGAAGTACTATATGCTTGATCTGGAAGGTTGGAACCTCCGTCCATCAACCTCCTTCTCGTTGTGGAATGCGGAGCACTACCCACCGTCACTAAGCGCAAGATACTTAGAGCAAAACTAAGGGATCATATGAGTATCAAAAGGGGAACATGAAAAAATGGAGGAGGAGGGAGTTATTTATACACAGGCGAAGAGGGCTTCAAAAATTAGGGTTTGCGAGCGGATCGATGCTTGACTGTCTGAGGTGAGGGTGAAGCGTGGAAGAGGGATGAGTCGACATGATCTTTCATGAAGAAAGCACAATGCATCAAGCAAAGTATTAGAGATGAAAATTTGATGAAAAGAGGGGATTGGGTGCTTTGACAGGCTGCAGGGCTAGAGGAAGGACAACTGACCAGGGGTCGACGGTCTTCGGGTTCCTATTGGCTCGCATTAGGCACTGAAAGATAAAATAAAATTATAAAAATAAATAATTAGAAATAAAATGTTAAATGAACTAATTAAATTAAAGTCAAATCATAAAAAAAATTATTTTTATGTACAAATTTTAGGGTATTTTATTTATTTTTATAACACTAGGGCTAGAGGAAGGACAACTGACCAGGGGTCGATGGTCCCCGGGTTCCTATTGCTCGCATTAGGCACTAAAAGATAAAATAAAATTATAAAAATAAATAATTAGAAATAAAATATTAAATGAACTAATTAATTAAAGTCAAATCATAAAAAAATTTTATTTTTATGTACAATTTTTAGGGTATTTTTATTTATTTTTATAACACTATTTACTAGGTTCTAATATTTACATGTATATACAAAGAAACTATATTTAGTGAATTTTATTTTTATTTTTTATTTTATATTTTATTATTGTATATGCATATTTTATATATTTATAATATATTTAGATACATATTTACATATTTTTATTTATTTATTCTGATTTTATTTGTCTACTTAAATAAATATGTATATATATATTATATATAGTATACCTATATATTTTAATACTTATTTTATTTTAATTTATTTTTTATGCTTTTGTTTTATGTTTATATTTTTATTATACTTTAAATAATAGTTACAAGTATTTAAAATATAAGGAAATTAACAATACAAAGAATGAATATTTTAAATAAAATATACATGTTCATAGTACAATAGGGACCCAAAAGTCAACTTTTGCATACGAGTTCCATTTTTAATGAAACCACCTTCATTAGATAGAGTATTAAAATTTATGAACAATAAATGTGAGTTTGGTTAATTTTGTATCTGTACAAAGGAAATACAGGTCTGCAAATTTTTGTTTGCAGCTTTTTGATCTGTGTGTGTCAGTCACACTGTGTCTTATTTTGATGCGTAGTTATTTTTTTAATTTTGTTTGTATTTTTATGTACAAGTTTCATGTTGTGGATTTTATTATTTGAGAAATATAAAATTCAAAATAAAATAGGGCACAAAGGGCTATTTATTGATAAATAAAATTTGGCTTTACATGTATTTTCTGTATAATTTAGTTGCCCTAGCACCCCCTACTTTATTCCTTGTCAATATAGCCAATATTGACTTGTCTTAGTGTCTAGGGTCATTCAATGTCTTTGAATAATCATTTATTTTTCTTTTCCTTTAGAATTAAATACTTATATTTATATAGGATTTATAGACCTATATATGAATGCTAGTTTGTACAACTAATGCTATATACGTTCATTTAATTAGGGATTTAAGGATAAAATGAAAGAATAATGGTGATGAAAAGGAGAAACATCACCCCCTATACCTGCCTTTGTTAGTCAATAGTAAACACTTATGACAATGAGTGCAGAAAAAAATGAAGAAAAGAAAAAGAAATAAGTTGGACTCATTTTAACTTCTAAAACTTATCTCCGTAAAAAGAAAGTTTGAAGCTTAGTCAGACCTTTAGATTTTATGTTTGGTTGAAATCTTATTAGGAATCAGACTTGAGACTCAACAACCTTTAAGAACCATAAAACTCCGTCCAAGTCTCCTCAAAATCCAGGTCAGAATAATTATATATCATACGCATACCCTTATGACTATGAGTCTATCTTTGTATAGTGTAAGTGATATGTAGCTCCTCTCGGCTAAAGCGGTAAAGAGACAGTCTTAACCTGAAGGCCAGGGTTTGGGCCTTAGCACATCACAGAAGCGTGAAGATCAGATTATATGCGATCGGGAGCGACTATTGATACTAATAGCTCAGGGCAGCGAAATTTAAATTTTTTAGAGCGATGAAACCACATTATCCGAGAACACTTCTCAAATTGTTTCGTATAGACCACAAAGAAGATATTGGAATACCTCTTTAAGCGTGGTTGCAATCGAAGTCTCTATAGTAAGAGATCTCCTGTCTCAAGTCCGACCCGATGGAGGATACTCTTGCGAGCGCGTTGATGAGATGCGTCTTTCTCATAGTCCAAGATGTAAATCCAAGCTATGAATCTCCTGATTTTAAAACACGAAATCTCATGCCTTCTTCACATGCAAGGAGAACCGAGGAAGATAAAGATCCATGAGAAACAGAAGCGGTAATACTACGGTGTAGCGACGATGGAAATTCCCTCTAGGTCAAGAAGCAGACGACCACTCTTGGTGGGGGATGTGATGAGATTATGAGAGAGTGAAGGCTTGTGAATATGTTGTAAAAGGAGAGCTAGGGTTACCTATTCTTTTATAATATTTTGGAAGTCCATGGGTCACAATCCATGTGCTACACAAAATCAATGTTGATTTGTGTTGTTTCAATGGCCATGATTTTATTGTAAAAATTAAAACAACAATTAATTTAATTTATATAAATATATTGAATAATCATCAATATAAATTAATTCAATAAAATAAATAAACATTAAAGTATTAGGAAAGGAAGCTATGCTCCTTCCAGTCAAGGGGGGACGACCACCTCGATTAAGGACTAAAGGGTGGCCGTGCACCCTCCATATATGGAAGGGGCTTCCTCTTTTCAAGTTATGTGAGATTATGTATCTCGTCTAATCCTTCAAGTATTTACAACAACTTTTATTGAAAATTTATTCAAAAAAATAATTCTAAATTTTTTTATGACAATTACAATCATGCCATTGAAAATATGAATCATATTCATACATTCAAAATAAAATGTAAATTGTATTTTCAATTAGTTGTCCAATGTGAATCCAATTCACATCAACATTTAATTTTTAAATACTATATATAAATAGCTCTCTCTAATATATTATAAAACACTTATAATACATATGTTTAATATGGATAGTACTATCTGTATTATTCATATCCATGATAATTAAATCATATTTAGTTATCTTGGATCATCATTCTCATGCATCTAAATAATATGAATCATATTCTTATTATTCATGATAATTAAATCACATTTAATTATCATTTTCTCAATGCTCATATATATACAATTTAACAATGGAATTATTCTTGAACTCTGTCTAGAATAATGTGCTTTCTCCACGGATACTTGGAGATAATGACATGGTGATTATACGTTCCGCATAGAGTGACTTGGATATTGAGATCATATCTCAAATCCAGACCTCAGGGACCTCTCATAGATGATTGATTAAATCAAAGTGATAGATCTAATCTTCTCATTGCATCTGACTCATATTCTGATCAATGTCCAACATTTATACTAAACTTATATTACTTCTCCACTGAGAGGAGTCACTAAAATCCCAACCTGTTTCATCACTCCCTCGGAATGGAAGCAACATGGTTATACAACCATTTATGATCACATCACCCTCGAGTATTCCTAATACCCGTATATCCTGCATACTGGAAGACCTAGAATAAACCCAAAGTTTTATATCTCCTTTAGAATATCTTCTTCAAGTTTTATAACATTGGTCTAATCGCCGAGCCACAAAGGCCATTCAAAAGAGCTTTAGCCAATCAGTCTTCATGCATTTCTGCTTCCACCCTGGCATTTCTTCATTCATCACACATCCTCTGTACCCACGCCCCTCAATTTTGTTTCTCATTTGATCATTGGGAGTTTGAATTGATCATATGCTTTCCAAAAGCATATATCATACCTACAAGTTCTTGTCATGTTTTCAAAGCAAGATTACCATGCATGCAATTTGACTGGTCCCAATACCTCATGAGTGCGCTCATGTCTTCCGATTCGTAAGTGAACCTGTATGATCCCTTTGACGGATCGTATTAATCTTATGCCCTCGTATGCACACCGACTTGCCGTTGTATAGACCTTTTTAGGTCATCAACCTATCGGTCTGCCAAGTGAATATACTTAGACATATAGTAATGCATCCGTCTCCAGTCAGAGGATGCATGCCAGCATCATGACAATATACGACATAGGTCTTGGTTATCTCGATCTCGTTAAGCAACCTCTTTGACCTAATTGATATGACACCTCTGTATCTATATTTCTATGTAGAAGACCTACATCAAGAGATCAATTATATATCAGCCTTTTAGAGAAGGATTTCTATCTCCTTCTCATGTGGGAGATCATCTCTTAACAATCATTTGACGGTGCTTGATGAGTCGTCAATCTAACTCTTTAGATATCATCCATGCACCATCCTCTATGATTCAACCACATAATCAATAACTGATCAATATGATGGCCCTGGTGCATAACTTAATTGTACTAAGGGACTTTATAGTGAATTCATTCATTTAATCTCAAATGTGGAGTGAAATAAATCAATAACCTTTATTTATATATCAAAGATTACAATAGCATTTATTGTAGAAATGGTTCGCCTAGCGCTCACATGGCTAACAATCTTCCACTAGCCCTCAGAACCATTCTGGTACAATATTTAAACCATGATCATTACATGCTAGTTGAAAACCTTCTATGTCAAAGGTTTAGTAAGGGGATCATCGACATTATTGGCAGAGGCAACCTTGGTGATGATGATGTCACCACACTTTTGAAATTCTCAAATGATGTGGTATTTCGTTTCCATGTGCTTTCTCTTTTGATGTCATATAGGGTTCCTTCGCCTGAGCTATGGCTCTCATGTTATCGCATAGTAGAGGTATCAGAGTATTATAGGAAACTACGTCAAGTTCCAAGATGAACTTGTGCAACCACACCGCCTCCTTTGCAGCATCCGATGCAACAACATATTTGGCTTTTGTTGTTGAATCGGTTGTAGTGTCTTGCTTCTTGATTCTCCAGCTCATAGAACCATTGTTCAATAGGAACACAAACCTTGATGTTGTCTTGCAGTCATCAATATCAGACTGGAAGTCATAATCTATATATCCTAAGATTTGGAGATCACCATCTCCATAGACCAAAATGTAATTTTGCATCCGTCTTAGATACTTAAAGATGTTTTTCATTGCATTGAAGTGTTGCTCTCCTTAGAAAGATTGGTAATGGCTTACCACTCCTACTGCATGGTAGATATCTGGCCATGTGCACATCTTGGCGTACATTAGGATTACCACAACTGATGCGTAGGGGCATCCAACCATGGCCTTCTTATCCTCAACACTTTGAGGATCCATCCTTTTAGATAGGTGGATACACTGTCTTAAGGTAAGGAAGACTTTCTTGGAATTCTCCATATGGAAATGTTTTAAGATCTTCTTAATGTACCAACATTGTGACAATCCCAAAATCCTCTTTTCTATGTTTCTGAACAACTTCAGACCCAATATATAAGAGGCCTCTCCAAGATCTTTCATCTCGAAGGTATGGGGCAACCAAATCTTAACACTACTCCTCATCCTTATATCATTCCCAATGATAAGGATGACATCTACATAAAGCACGATGAACACAATGTTGCTCCCGCTAATCTTCTTGTAGACACATGGTTAATCGAGATTCTGAACAAAATCATAACTCTTCATGGTTTCATCAAATATGGTGTTCCAACTACGAGAAGCTTGTTTGAGCCTGTAGATGGATTTCTTTAATTTGCATACTTTGATTTCCTCAGTTTTGAAGCCTTGGGGCTACTCCATATAGATCTCCTCTTCATGGTATCCATTGAGGAATGTCATCTTGACGCCCATTTGCCAGATGTCTTAGTCAGATATGCAGCTATAACTAGCAATGCTCTGATGGACTTAAGCATAGACAACGGAGAGAATGTCTCATCATAGTTGATGCCTTCTCTCTGTGTGAAGCACTTGTCTATGAGATGTTCTTTGAAGGTCTCTAGCTTCCCATCAGCTCCCCTCTTTCTCTTGAAGATTCATTTACCCAATGGGTTTTACCCGTCTAGGTGGATCCTCTCGGTTCCATACCATTCTTATGCATGGAGTCTCTTTAAAACTTCATTGCTAGCATCCATCTATCCATGTCTTGATCCGTGAGTGCTTCATAAAATGAAGCTGGATCATTATCAGTTTCACCTGACACATGGAATCCGTACCATTCAGGTGGTGTAACCACCCTTGAACTCCTTCGAAGTGGTACGAGTGTTACATCTTCATTTACATCTTTAGTTTCTGGTTCAGGAAGCTTAGTATCCTCAGGGGATTCAATGAGTTCCTTTAATTCATTTTTGTCTTGACTTTTAAGGAAGTCATTCTCCAGAACTTTTACATCTCTAGAGATGAATTCCTTTTGAGTGTCAAGGTCATAAAGTTGGCATCCAATAACATTTTACATACCCAATGAGATAGCACTCTCGAATGCGAGATTCTAGCTTACTTGCATCCATGTTTTTCGCAAGGACCAAGAAACCCAAATCTTCAAGTGTCTAACACTGGGTTTGGTTCCATACCAAAGTTTATGAGGAGCTTTAGGTACATGTATGCTAGGAATCTTGTTCAAGATATATACTACAATCTCTACTACATATCCTCATAAACTAAGTGGTAAATGTACTTTACTCATCATTGAACGTATCATGTCCATGATGGTCCTATTGTGTCTTTCAAAAACACAATAAAGTTGGGTGGTTCCAGGAGGAGTGATATTGTAGACAATTCCTCTATCTTTGAGGTATTACTTAATTTCATCAAGGAGGAACTCGCCACCTCGATTAGATTCAATCTATTTAATCTCCTTATCGGTTTGGTTCTTAACCAAAGCCATGAACTCTTTGAACTTTTTAAATGTTTCATATTAATGCATAATAGGAAGATAAGCCCGTATCACAAATGGTCATCAATAAACGTCAAATAATATCGATATCCATTTTGGGTTGCGGTAGTGAAGGGACCACATACACGGGTATGCCTTAGGTCAAGAAAACCTTCACATCATGTAACCTTGTTACGAAAAGGCGTCCTAGTCATTTACCTCAAATACAATGTACACCGGTAGGCAAAGTTTGGAACTGTAGAAAATATAAGGGTCCATCCTTTATCAATCTATTGATCCTATCAATAGATAGACGACCAAGCCTTTGATGCCAAATTATGTTATTATAATTTCCATCCTCTCTGGCTCTTTTAGAGTTTTTTTAGTGGTAGTAACATTCATGATAGATTAATTAATGCACAATTCGTAGAGTCCACCAGAAGTTAGAACATCATCTACAATATATTTATTATAATGACTTATGATAAGTTTATTATAGAATAGCAACAAATATTCATTTCTAACTAACTTAGATACATATATAAGATTACTTCTAACATATGGAACATAAAGACATTCTTTAGTACTAGGACTTAACAACTACATAATGATAGTCTGAAGGTCCCGACGGTGACTGCTACAACAGTTGCATCATATCTCATCTAGATACCTATATCCCCTTATCAAGATTCTTAATTTCCTGAAATAGATGCAACAAATTGCATGCATGAATATATGCACCAAAATCGATGATCTAACTACCTTCTCATCCTATGAGAAAACTGGTTGCAATGTTGGAAGTAGAATTTATACCTGTTGAGGCTTTACCTTCCTCTAAAGAATTAAGGTACTTTGGGAAGTTACGCTTCCAGTACCCTGGCTTCTTGCAGTGATGATAGACATTAGTCTTCTTCGATGCCATCGTTGTGGAAGCATTAGAAGATGAGCCAACAACTTGATTCTTCTTCTTCTTATCTGGATTGGACCCTTCTTAAACCCTTGCATCCGACTGCGCTTCTCTTTGACATGCGCAACCATTGCACTACTAGCAAGATTCTCTTTCTTCATTAAGTCTTCTACAAACTTTAATAAAGCCATGAGTTCAGGGTTAGATAATTTCATTTTATTAATGTGGTACGATACCAACTAATTGGTGAAAGACTTAGGGAGAGACAATAGAATGAAGTCGGACTGCATGCTCGTGTCCATGTTAGCCCCAAGAGTATGCAGTTTTGAGAGGTTACCAAACATTTTGATTACATGTTCTCTGATCGAAGTCCTTTCCTGCATCTTGTAGTAAATAAGTTCTTTTATGACATTATAATGCCAGGTGCGATTAACATGACTGAACATCTCTTTCAGATTATGCATTATATCCTTGAAAGAATCCATATCCACATGTTGCTTTTGGAGCATATTGGATAAAGATCCCAAAATATAACACCGAGACAATGTATGATCTTCATCATATTTTTCATTTGAACTTGGTTTCCTCCGGTGTATCAAGGTTTTGTACTGTCCTTAGAGAGCACATAAGAAATGCAATATGCTGAAAGGATAAGATCTAAATTACGGATCCAATCCGAGTAATTTGGCCCGGTCAACTAATTGACCTCCAGAAGCCTGCTGAGTGGCTTCAAGGATTTCCTTGTCTAAATTAAAATGCACTATATTAGAACATATAAATAAGTATACATTGAAAATTAAATTCTTTGATTAAGTATTTTCAATCAAATTTATCTTGCCTTTTTAACTTTGAAAGTTCATTCCCTTTATTACTTTCAAAGCAAGAGATATACCTACCGTTATATCTCTAGCAAGAAATTGGATCTTCTTTTTACCTTTGTTACATCCCAGTAATATGAGAAACTGCAACTCATATAAAAAGAAGTGGGAACTCATTCCACCTTACATGTCCAACTTGCATTTCCCAATTCGGTCTTAAACACAAGCGACCACCAACCTTAAGGTGATGTTGACCCATTGTTAATTTAACCAACCATCAACAAGATTAGAACTCGCTATGCGTAATCCAATATCGTCCCAATAGTATGAGGAACTTATATTGGGGTCACTGCGCATATGACCTTACTCTTTCAAGAAGTAAAGAGCCTGATCCATGTGCGCTTGTATGCATGAGCTATCACTTCGGACATGCATCTCGTACATACAATCCATGATGACAGAACCCTTCGCCTTGATGGGAGACCACGGAATGTCATTTATATGATCCTCCATATCATATTTAAATTGTAATTAATAATTATGAATCATATTCACACAATTAATTCTTCCAAGGGAATTACAACTCTATTCATAATAGAGTATTTATTTTAATTGGATCTAATTAATTTAATAATATTAAATTAATTATCCATCCAACTTAATCAACCATCAAATATTTAGGGTTTGCTTGATATTATTATATATTATATTATTTTGTATTTCAATAAATAGAGTACAACTTGACTTTCCCATATTATTCTTTCCTAAAAATGGATCCGACCAGTACACTTGAGTTTTGTTAGGAGGGAGCATTTCCTTGACATGCAAGACGCTAATTAGCAAACCAAGACAACATGCCCGGACTAGACAACTGCACCGGACAATACAAATAATGCTAATGTACTTGCGGTTTTATCGATCAAATTTGATGCCTGGCATTATATTATATAATAATCACTCGGAAATATTAAGCAACTTAAAATATTTTTGAGATCCTAAAATTTCTAAGCATATCAAGCAATCATGTTTTGCATGTAAAAGTTGTCCTACAACTATTGTATAGGGTTTTCATGAAACATACGTACATTCAATGGCCAATGATGTTTAATTAATTATTTTCATAAATAAATTAAGCATCATATTTAATCAAAGAAAATTTCATAATTTCTATGATTCCATTGAATGATAAATTCATTAATTAAGATGATTTGATGATCTAATCATCATCC
Source organism: Ottelia alismoides (assembly GCA_037367405.1). Taxonomy (NCBI): domain Eukaryota; kingdom Viridiplantae; phylum Streptophyta; class Magnoliopsida; order Alismatales; family Hydrocharitaceae; genus Ottelia; species Ottelia alismoides. The sequence continues at coordinate 647,880 of JAZKJV010003000.1, read as the reverse complement.
GACCATCTCCACTAAGGAATATTTAGGGAAAACAGAGCCAGAATCATGAGGAATAAATTCGAGTGGCTTCATGGTTTAATTATTTACTTAAATAAAGTATTTACTTCACATTTCATGATGGGAAAATAGTTAGCGAAAATTCTTTTCTTACAAATATGTGAATACATGCCAAAAATGTAGCGAAACTCTTCAAATTTTAATCATGCACTTTTGGTACCAATAATAGGATATTATTTCGGGGACATATTTATACTTTCTAAATACATTTTAATAACCAAAAAACATTCCTAAATAATGCACAAATAGTAGGTTTTTATTTTATCAAAAAATAATTTTGAAACTTGCATCTCATGCAAAACAATGAGTCCTGACGCACCCTATATACAAAACCTTGTTCACCTATGGTTTTGGATCATATACAAGATCTCAACCTATATATGATACCACTTTAAGGCTAGGGATTGGGCATTAATGCATCACATAAGCATGAAGATTGTGATCGGGGGTGACAATTCATACTAGTTGCTCGGGACGACGACATTTAAAAATTGTAAAGCAATGAAACTGCATGATCAGAGAACCCATCTAGAATCATTTAATATAGACCACAAAGAAGATAGAGTAATACCTTTTGAAGGATGATTGTGATCAAAGTCTCCAAAGTAAGAGTCTGCCTGCCTCAAGTCCGACCCAATAGAGGAGGCGCTTGCGAGCACGTTGATGAGACATGTCCTTCTCGCAATCCAAAATGTAGATCCAAGATATGAATATCCTAATTTAGACATAAAAAATCCGAGGTCTTCTTCACGTGCAAGGAGAACTGAGGAAGACAAAGATCCATGAGCAATAAAAGAGGCAACACGATGACGTAGCGACGGCGATGATTCCCTCTAGGACAAGAAGTGGACAGCCACACTTGAGAGAGAAAGAGGGGTGTGTGTGATGAGAATATAAGAGAGAGAGAGATAGAGATAGAGATTTTGAATATGTTGTAAAAGAAGATCTAGGGTTGCCTCTTTTTTAAAATATTTTGAAAGTCCATGGATCTCCATCCATGCGCTACACAAATTGTGTTTTCTTTCAATGGCCATGATTTTGTTGTAAAAATTTACAACAATAATTATTTAAATTAAATTAAATATATTGAATAATCATAATTATAAATTAATTCAATCAAATCAATACAAATTAAAGGATTAGGAAACGAGTTTAAGTTCCTTCCAATCAAGGGGGACCACCACCTTGATTTAGGACTAAAGGGTGGCCGTCCACCCTCCCTATATGGAAGGGGCTTCCTCTTTTCCAATTATGTGAGATTAGGTATCTCATTCACAAAAATAATTCCAAATTATTTTGTGATAATTTTAATCATTCCATTGAATATATGAATCATACTTATACACCCAAAATAAAATGTATATTGTATTTTCAAATTGTCCAATGTGAATCCAATTCACATCAACATTTAATTTGCAAATACTATTTACAAATAGCTCTCTCTAATATATTATAAATCACATTTATAAAATATATGATTAATATAGATAATAATATCCACATTATTCATACCTATGATAAATAAATCGTATTTAGTTATCTTGGATCATCATTATCATGCATCTAAATAATATGAATCACATTCACATTGTTCATGATAATTAAATCACACTTAATTATCAATTTCTCAATTACAAGGTATACAATTTAATAATGGAATTATTCTTGAACTCTTTCAAGAATAATGTGCTTTCTCCATGGATACTTGGAGAAAAGGATATGGTGATTTACATTTCATGTATAATGACTTGCATATTGAGATCATATCTCAAATCCCGATCTCGGGGACCTCTCATAGATGCTTGATTAAATCAAAGTTGTAGATCTAATATTCTCATTGCATCTGAATCACATTAGATCAATGTCCAACATTTGGACCAATTGGATTACTTGTCTACTGAGAGGAGTCACTAAAATTCAAACCAGTATCATCACTCCCTCGGAATGGAAGAGTCATGGTTATACAATCATTTATGATCACATCACCCTTGAGTATTCCAAATACTCGTACATACTACGTATTAGAAGACCTAGAATAAACCTTAAGTATTAGATCTCTTCTAGACTGTCTTCTTCAGTGTTTTATCATTATGTTTCTTATTCGATCACTAGGTGTTGGTATCGATCATATGCTTTCCCAAAGCATATATCATACCTACAAATTCTTGTCTTGCTTTCAAAGCAAATCGACCATGCATGAAATTTGATTGGTCCCTATACCTCATGAGTGAGCTCATGTCTTCCGGATCAAAAGTGAACCTGTATGATCCCTTTGGGAGATTGTATTACTCCTATGCCCAAGTATGCATACCAACTCACCAGTGTATAGACCTTTATTAGGTAATCAACCTATCGATCTGCCATGTGAACATACTTAGACATATAGGAATACATCTGTCTCCGATTAGAGGATGCATTCCTACATCGTGGCAGCATAAGACATAGGTCTCGGTTATCTCAATCTCGTTAAGTCAACTCTTTTACCTAACTGATCTGATATCTCTAAATCTCTATCGTTATGCAGAGGATCTGCACAAGAGGTTGGTCAGATATCTCCCTTTAGAGAAGGATTGTCATCGCCTTCTTTGGCTGGAGATCATCACTTAACAATCATTTGACAATGCTTGATAAGTCCTCAATCTAACTCCTTAGATATCATCCAAGCACCAGCCTCTATGATTCAACCATTGAATCAACAGTTGTATGATCACTAAGATGGCCATGATACATAACCCTAGTTGTACTAAGGGAACTTATAGTGCATTTACTCATTTAATCTCAAACAGGGGGAGTAAAATAAATTAATAACCTATATTTATATATATAAATATTACAATAACATTTATTATAGAAATGGTTCGCCTAGGGCTCACATGGCTAACATCTCCAACATAGTGACCCTAATTCCCCAATCCAACAACTCTTTCCTTGAGGAGAGGGGTATTCCCTTCTAAGTTCAGGTGCAACCAGCTGAAGAAGAGAAGGTGGAGAAGAGAATGGATGGTAGCTGGTACAGCTACATATCCTAGGATACTTGACCAGTGTAACCAAGTTATCGAGCTATAGGCACCATAAAATTTTCGAATTTGAATCATAAGACTTGCTTATTGAAGACATAACTCCATCGAGAATTGATTTTTCTTTGACTTTTGCCCGTCTAACTTTTTTTGAGTCTTTACTGCCTACTTTTTTAAATACTACTTACAACAGGATTTACATAAGGACTTTTTCCTCTTGAGCCAGTAGACTCTTTCAAAGCTTTATCGCAATCCAAAACATCCTATCTTTGGACCTCGTCGCTACTGGATCCAGTTGGGGTACAATGGCTACATATTGTGACTTAGTATGTCTCCATTCACTTGTTCTCATGCCGGCAAATCCAGGCCTCCACCACTTCAACTGAGTTGAGATAAGTGTAAGGTGCATGTATCCAAGTTAGGTCACTATCGATAAGAGTCATGTTTGTTTCAAAATGTTTCACTTAGGCAGTCAAGGTCACATATGAACATACTTTTATGATCTCAAAGAATTAAATCTAGAAGACCTGAAGCATCTCAATTCTAGTTCTTATAAGGCTCTAGTGATTAAGTGGATTAAACCAAGCTTTGATTTTTATGATTTTATGCCAGACCAATCCAATTGTCATTATCAATCCTAAAAATGCAAATGCAATGCAAGAAAATATTTTTGTGAAACTATATTATATTTTGATTTTTATAGGTTTTTTAAAAAGTTTTGCAAATTTTTATGGGGCTTTGAATACATTCTATTATTTTTTATAGAGTTTTACAGATTTTAAATTTTTAGGGATTTTTAGTAAAGGTCAGTGCATGGTATTTGTATAGATATTTATGTGGGAGTGCGTGCATTTTTACAATAATTGAGTGTAGAATTTACACTGGGATTTTGTACATAAGTTAGCTGTTGGATTTTATTCTTGGGCTTACGTATACAGGGGTTATATATATTTATATAAAGAATTTTATTTGCTACGATTATAAGATCTTCAAAATAATTTAAAACATTTAACAAATATTTTGTGAACTTTATTTTACAAATAATTTTCCAAATAATTTATAATCATTTACAAAGTTTGAAAATCGTTTTGCAAAGATTTTTCAAAGGAACAAGTAGATTTTTAAAAGTAATTTTACAACCATTTTCCAAATCATTTGCTAAGTAATTTTGAAAATATTTTATTCAAATAAAAGAAACAAAAATTTTGCAAATATTTACAAAAAGATTTTGTAAATGTTTTAAAATAATTCACAAAAATTTTCCATAAAATTTTCAAAAGGTTTTCCATGGTACTTTCCAACCATTTTTCAAATCATTTTGCAAACGTTTTAAAGTCAATTTATTTATCATATTTATAAAGAATTATTAAAAATTATATATATATATATGTAGACTGTTTCCTTTATAGTTTATTAATTATATGCCCTTATCCCATATAGTATATTAACCATATGATTTAAATTACGAAAGTACGAGTTATGGCTAAGTATTTACAACATGTATACAACCCCCTATACTTAGCACAGACTATGTCCTCATAGTGATTAGAGGGGAAAAGGAAGACGTAATTCATGTTGAGTATAGGAAAAGTCTATACTACAACGAATAAATAAATAAAAGAATAAGAAGTCAATCACCTCATATACTTAGGATAAAGGGATATTTACACCCATAACCTTGAGTAGTTTCGTAATTACCCCAAGAACCCTCGATAATCACGAATTACATCCAGAACCATGAAAAATGCTTAACCTTTACACGGTATAACCCTTTGTGAAGTTTCGTCCTAATTCTCTGTTAAGTATGACATAAAAAGTCATATGTTGACCATTTTGCCCATCGAAATACATCCTATTTATAATATGATACCATTTGTAGATAAAAAATTGATGTCCCCTCCCCCTAGCAAGCCTAAGGCCTCTGCCCTGAACGTCCCCATCAAACATCTCCCTTAGGCCCGCACGTCCGACTCCGGTGTCGAGCTCGAACCCTCCCACTCACCATGCCTCCGCCCCCGTGAGTGCGAGCTCCAGGCTCTCCCACTCCTGGCTGCCTCCCGAGCTCCAAGCCCCCTCCCCCGATTCCTACTGGATCTCCCCTGGCCGAGAAGCCACCCCTCCCGCCCCCGGGGTGTCCCCCCGAGCTCCATCCCCTTCCTCCAGTTCCTCCTGGAAACCCTCCAGGCCCACCCTGGCCGAGAAGCTCCCCCGCTCAGCCCCTGCTCGAAGCCACTTGGCTGCCCCTACTCGAAGCCCCCTACTCCGCCCCTCGCATAGCCCTGCTCCGCCCCCACCCTACCTCCCCGTGGAAGCTCCCACCCCCCGCACAACCCTGCTCTGACCCCCACCCTCCTTCCCTCCCTACGGAAGCCCCCACCCCCCGTACAGCACTGCTCCGCCCCCCACCCTCCCTCCCTCCCCCTGGAAGCCCACCCACACCCCGACCACACACCCCTACCCCCTGCCCGCACACTACTGCTCGAAGCCCACAGACCCCGCGCCCCCTGCCCACCCCTGCTCGAAGCCCCCATCCCCTGGCCGAGTACAACACCCCCCCCCCCCCCCCCGCACGTGCGAGGAGCCCCCACGTCGGGCTCCCATTCATCTCCTCCAAAGAAGGTCGAGCGCCCACCCAGCCCAAGTCGAGGCCCTCTGCTGGAAGCTGACCTCTTTTCTTTCTTTTATTAATCTCAATTGTTAGATTTACGATTGGTTAGATTAACTCATCTATCTGATTGAGTGATGAATCTACGTTTCATCATCTTTATTATATCATTTTGGCCTTAAAAACCCTAGTAAATGCGTGTAAATAGGCGTAATTCATGCATTTTAGCATCTGTGTATATGTGTGTATATATTGTATAAAATGCGGTTTTTAATGCCAAAATTATAGAATAAAGAAAAGAAAAGAAAAAGAATAAAATATTGTAAATATTTTATGACCCGAAACCCCGAGATCTAGGCATCTTGATGAATAGGTCGACAAGGAATAAAGTAGGGGGAGATAAGGGCCAAAATTCAGATAAAATACCTATATTTATTAATTCATTCTTTATTCATTTTGGGACCTATTTTTGGTTCCACTTTTTATACATCAAATAAAGAAACTTTGTACATGAAAGTTGTAGATAATTTTATAAATAAAAATACAAAATTGATATCACTCAAAAATAATGTACAGATAAAAAGTTATGGTCTAAATAAAAATCCAGAATCCCAACTTCCCAGACCCGTATCTCACGACTGACAACTCCAAATGCAGCATACTCACTTTAATTGTATATAGAATAAAATAATCTATCCAATGGTGGTGGTTTCGCATTTGGCGGAGCTACGGTTTGAAAGTTGAGTTTTGGACCCACTTTATAAAGTGTACCGAATAAAATATTCAATTTATTCTTTATTCATTATTTTTATATTTTTATATTTTTATAATGTTGTAATTAATACTTTTAATAATTATGTGCATTAAAATCAGAATAAAAATGCGAATAAAACTCAAAATAAAATACCTGTATGTATAATACATAGGTAATAATTCTATAGACATACTTGTATAAACTATACTTATATTTTATTAAATATACAAAACACATCAATAAATTAAAATACAAATACAATTAAGTGTATAAAAGTATGTTATAATTATATAAATTAATAATCAAAAATAAATAAATTAAATACATACAATAAAAATAAAAGAATACAATACATAGAATAATATACCTATATAGGGGTATAAAAGCAACTTGTAAAAATAAATCTCATAAAAATAATTAAAATTCGGAATAAAAATACTATATAAAATAATAAATATTTTTCTTTAAATAACCTTAAATTAATTAATTCATTTAATATTTTTAATTTAATTTACAAAACTTTTATTTAAATTTTGTCTTTTTGCGGATGACGTGGCCCAATCAGGCCACGCCATCCGTTGACCGGCGGTCAACTCCATGACCCCAGGTCTGGGACTGCTGGACCTTAGTTTTTACCCATCTTCTCGGATTTTTGGAGGTCACGTCTTGAATCATTTCATGACGATGTCTTCCGCGATTTTTCTCCCTGATGTGTGACCTTACACGCCCAATGGTCTCCTCGGGGATTGGATCTTTGATTCACTAGATCTCCATCGATCTTTGAGCCCTCTCGGCCATGTTTCAAAAACCGACCCCATCCTTCCTCTTGCCCTTGAACCCGACTTTTCCTTGGCTTTGGCTCCCTTGGACGTGCTCCGGATTGATCTTGGTGACAGGAAGGTCTCCAGCTAGCTAGAGAGGGCCAGGCAAAGGCGAAGCGACGCTCCACCCTCCTCCGGCGTGCCGCCGTTGAGGTCCAGCATCTCGTTGGTTTTCCCGGCCAATTTGAGGTCATTTTGATATGTTTTTGGTGCGTTTTAATCTTTCATTAGGTCTGTAGTCTTATCCTTGCATAGAATCGCTCGCATTAGCCTCAGATCCACCAGTTCGAAGTTCGCCGGAGGTAAGCCCCGGCGAACCCCCGCCGCATTCCACCTAGCACCCCTCTACGTCCCATCCACCTTGAGGAGCCCTCTGGCGCTCCATTTTTTTTTGCGCTGACGTCTCCCCTGCAGGACATAGCAAGATCGCATTCATACGCAGGAGCCTTCGAAGCTCGCGAGGTACCCCCAGGCGCCGCGCGTCACCGGACTCCCTCCGGTGGTCCTCAGCCATTTTGCGGGGCTTCCAAATCGCAGGAGCACATCTGGAGCGTGGGTCAGCCATCAGATACCTCCCAGGTGTTCGAGGGAAGGATCTGCGTCGAAATCAAACTCGCCAAGGGGAGAGTTCATCGTGTTCTTCCTCCGCATCTTCACGCCGTCGATTCTGGCCGAGATCTTCCCGACGCACAGGTGGCGTCGGATTTGGAGCACCTGTGTCGTCCGATCATCATCAACGTTTTAATCCAGGCCATTAAGATGAAGGGGCATCGGCGCGCCTCGCTGCGACATGTGGCTTAAGTTAAGCCCTTGACGCCGTCCGATTAGCTGCTTGCTTGGGTATTTTGCCCTTTTCACCCAAGCATTTTTGTAATTAAATATTCAGACCAAAACTTTATTCTGCCATTAAATAACTTTTGTAGTATTTGCACGATACGCCCCGGGATTTTGTAATATTATATACGAACCCCTGCCAGGTCGCGTGCACGTCACGTGGCGCCTGGCAATTTTGCGCATTTAACCCCGCGGCTCTAGGTATTTAGACTTGGTCCTGAAGGTTTTCATATCAGTTATAGAATTTTGGTACTATTGCACGCAGGCCCTCAAACTTTCAGTATATTACCAAAATACACCTGCAGGCATGTAATTTCCTTTTGTTATCTCTAATTTATTGCAGGTGTCCATAAAATCCAAAAAAATCTTCAAAAATCATAGTAGAGTCCTGTTGCATAGTAGATTAATGACATATTTTTATTTTTCATAATTATTGCATTTTAATATTTATTAAAAATAAAAAACAACCATTTTGTGCAATGTTTAGCTTACAAAATCCATAAAAAATATAAAAACACTCCAGAAAAATCCCAAAAAAAATATATTTTGTCTATTTTAGTTTGTTTTAGCTCCCAGCCAAAAATCATTAAAAAATATAAAACCAATCTCCTAAAAATCACAAAACTCTAAAAACCTTCATAAAAATTTATAAAATTCATAAAAAAGCCAAAAATCGTGTTTTCTTTTCCTGAATTTTCTTTTTTTGTTACCTTCCATTTAAAATTAATTTAAGATATTTTTGATACTGTTTGCTATTTTTCATTCCCATTTTAGTTTCAGCCTTGCATTTTATTCACTGTTTTCTCTATTTTGCTATTTAAAAATACCAAAAACATTCTAAAAATTACCCAAAAATCACAAAAATAGTAAAAAAGTATAAAAATACCAAAAAGACTTTATTTGCTTATTTTTGAACATTTTTATCTATTTTTATAAATATCTCTTTCTCCATTTTATTACATTGTCTTTATTTTCCAATATTGAAAAAGAAAATAAAAAAATATAAAATATAAAAAAAGAAAAATATAAAATCAGTAAATTAAAAATCAAAATACAAAAATATAAAATTAAAAAATTAAATAAAAAATATAAAATTAAAAACCCACAAAAAAATAGCCTAATAGACTCTTGATCACATACACACACATTTTGATCCTTAGTGCCCCGATCTACCTGTCTGCTCCCTGTGTTCGACCTCTACACATACTTGCACTATACACATCTTGTTGTAGAGTTATAATAAATTTTAACTCCGCACATTTACTTTCATTGCTTGATATATTTGTCGTGGGTTAATTGTTGTTTTAATCCGGATTTCGCGTGGTCGATTCAGCGACTGAGTTCTCGCCTTGTGGGGAACTTAAGATCACCGATTTTTGGGTTAAACAAATGGCGCCGTTGCCGGGGAGCAACAACGCTTAGTTTGGGTCTTGTTTGCGATTGTGATTTATTGTCTATTTCACGGCTTTTATTTTTGCTATTTTATTTTCTTTATCTCTTGAGCTGTCTAACCTTCCCTTTTGTTGACTTTGTGCGAGGAACCGCGGATCGAGGGAGGCGCTCCACCCTAGGCGCCTACGCACCCACATGAAGCCGGCTTCTGCCAACCGAGCACCGAGGAGACGAAGAGGAAATTTTGAAGACCAAGCTCTACTTTAGTTGTAGAATTTATTTCCTGCATTTATTTTTGTAATTTTTGTGAGAGAGAGACCACTATATTTGTAATAATACAGGTACCCTCGGACTTGTACTTTCGAGCCTACTTTTCCAAGTGATTGTTCACTTGGGGGCTCACCGCGGTTTCATCGGTTTTCATCGCATTTTTTTACTTTGTTTTCCGATTTTCGATTTTATTTATTTTGTGTGATTGAGCCCTTAGCTTTTAGGATTGCTTGCGATAGACTAAGGCCAAACACCTAATACTTTGCATGCACCTATAGTTTCGTTTGGACTTAGTAAAAATCTTAAACAGTTGATCATTAGCTTTCGATCCACGCGCCGCGAGCTCATTCCCACACAAGCGCTTTCTCCTAACTCAAATGTGTTGAGCAGAGGAGGGGTGAGCCTAGACCGGACATTAGGATTGAGGGTTGGTGGTCAGCTTGTGGTTCTTCACGATAATAGCAATTTCTGAAACTTAGGGCGATTTCATCGGCTTTTGCATTTGCATATAGCTAGGTTTCAATTCTGCTGAGCATCCTTGCATGTAGAGTGCTAGAGGCAAGGTGAGCATTTACGCTTTAGCATTCATCATCGTTTTTACCGCTTGCATTGCTTTTCCGACTCTCCCTCTAATTTTTCCAACCTAGGTGCTTAAAGGAATTGACTCCCCGATAGGATCGTGCATTTCATTAAAAATCCAAAAAAAGTGACAATTAATAAAATTGGGACTGCTAATATTACTTGGCCTTAAAATCCACTAAAAAGAAAATCTTGTATTGGGGCGAGTAATCCCCTCATTGTCTTCGTTTTACATTGCTCGCGCACACACTAAGGATAGTGCCCAAATCCCATTCAGCCCCCTAAGTGTTTGTGCAATTTTGGACTTGTCACCTAACTCTAAAACAGACAAGATAAAAAGACCGACTTTTCGGTCTCTACTGAGTTGAGTAGGTGAATTGAGGGTTTGACTTGTTTATATTTTTGCTTGTGATTATTTTGTGTGTGTCCTAGATCGCTCCTGCACACTTGCGCCTTTCTTCTCACTTCTATTGACTTGACCATCGAGATGGCCGACTGGAGCGTATTTTATCCGGACTTTGCGGATCATTCGTTCACTCCAGCCGGTCCACCTCACTTTTTCCAGGAGGACGTTGCTCCTGACTTTTGTACATATCCGCCTCAGCCACCGTATCAGACCTCGGATTTCTATCCACACCCACCTCCACTTCCGTATTCTCCACCTTCACATCCACCCGAGGCTGAGCTGTTGGAGTCACCTTTCATGGAGTCCACCCTTGAGCACTTGACCCAGATGATGGATCATATGAGACAGAGGATTGACCACCTCACTAGTACCAATAAGAGCGACCATGATATTCCACCATTTGATGATATGGGTTCACTCGAGGATTTCCATGAGAGCTTGCAATCGCCAAAAATACAAAAAATGAGAAAAATTTAAAAATACAAAAAGAGTTCGGGAGACACATGATCGAGCCAGACTGTGAGGAGAGGTACCACTTGCCAAATCCTTTTACCACACAACCTCTCACACCTTGTCCCACCTTTGACCCCGAGGATGCCGCTGTACAGACTGCTCTTGGCATGCCTCGTGTAGATGATGATTCTGGCTTCCTCCCTTGTATGGAGGAGGTCCAAAAATTCAAAAAAATGTTGACTGAACCTGAAGTGGTGGCCACCATACATGAGATTATCCGTGCCCCACTTCAGCAGGCCATGACCGATTTATCTGCTCCTCTTCCCAAGAAGAGAAAGCAGAGGAGCAGATCTGAGTGTCACATCTTGACCATGGCCACTGCCCACGCCATCACACACCGTCCCATTCCTCGTAAGAGGAACACTGCCACACCTTTCATCACTTGCACCATCTCTGACTATACCTGTGATCACACTCTCCTAGACGGCGGTGCTTCGATTAGTATCATACCCTTCTCGCTGGTACAGTCTCTTCACCTGGGGCCTCTCAAGAAGACCAGGATGATAGTTCAATTTGCTGATGGATCTATCAAGAGGCCGAAGGGTATCCTTGAAAATGCCGTCATCTCGATTCAGGGCACGAGCTACACCGTTGATTTTGTCGTATTGCCCATGGAGACCTCCACAGGGGAGCACTCTCCAATCATCCTGGGACGACCATTCCTCGCCTCTGCGAGGGTCGTTATTGATTACGGATCAGGAGAGATTCGCTTCCGTCCTGCTGATGAGAGCGAAGCGTTGATCACCGCACCTATTGCCGACCAGAGACCTGCACCTGATATGACTACACCTATCTTGGCTGACCCCGAGGACTATGATCTATATGAGGATATCAGAGAGACCTTCTTCATGACCGATGATGAGACCCGAGAATTCCTCTCCAAGGAGGAAAGCTCGGAAAGCATAGACCTTGGTGTTGCTTCTTCCTGTGATTGGCGATGTGTTGATGACATCCGCGGGATTTACATGATCGATACCATTGAGCGGAGGGCAGACTTAGAGACTATAAGGACGGACATGCTCTGACTACTTCCACTGATGAGTCCGCTCCTGAGACTAAGGCCGAATTTGATTTAGTTGCTTTTCTTCAGAAATTCGGACCTTTTGATGAAAAAGATGATCCCGTTGAGATTATAGAGGACGAACAGAGTTCAACTAATTCCACTGATGAGTTCGTGCCTTTTGGTTTTGACCTGGACGACACCTCGCAGGATGACTCTGATTACACTACTTCCGATGATGATGAGTTCGTCCCATTCCACTTTGATATCAGCGAGACTCCTAAGGCCGGACTTAGCCGCACTTCTTTCACTGATCCGTCTGTGCCTTCACACCCTAGGGCCACTGAGGACTTACACCCCGTCGACCCTGATCGGATTCCGTCCACTGTGGACCCCGATGTCGACCTGCACCGCACTAGATCTATCCCTCAGCGGTCTCGCAAGAAGGTATGCTTTCTACCTTGTTGATCATATGTACATCCACCTCTGTTGTACATTCTCCTTTGTTCACCTCTGTTTCTCCCGTATTGCTCGTCCATCCATTCTCGTGTTTGCCTTGCTTAGGACGTACTTTGTCCTAAGTATAGGGGGTGGACGAGCCGAGTGTTCTTTCATCGTTCCGTGTCATCACTCTTGTCGTTGCCTATACTTAGGGATTCTTTCACCCTAAGTATAGGGGGAGCGATGCGTACATCCTCACGATCTCTTCTTCCATCTTCATCTCTTTTCTTCTTTTCTTCTTTTCTTCTTTTCCTCGTCTATTTTCTTTATCTATCAAAAAGGTGTCGCCCCTTGTAGACAGTTTTCTATACTGAGGACGTACTCTGTCCTAAGTATAGGGGGGTGTGCACCCCGAGTCGTTCTATTCTTTGATCCTCTCCATTGTCTCCTCTTCTTGTCTATACTTAGGGATATCTTATCCTAAGTATAGGGGAGATGATCTGAGCACGATCTGTTCATTCCCACCCTTGACCCTCCCTGCTTTGTGTACAGTCTGCTATACTTAGGATTATTTGATCCTAAGTATAGGGGGGACGGTCAACTTCTCATTCGTTCATTTGTTTCTTCGTTCATTTATTCTTTAGACTTGCCTATACTTAGTACGAGTTATGTCTTCTTTTTTCTCTCTGATCTATGAGGACATAGCTCAAGATAAGTATAGGGGGGTCGTATATACTACGTATATACTTTAGCCATAACTCGTACTTTCGTATTTTCTTAATAATTGTGGCTAAAAATTCTTTAAAAATTCTCTAAAAATCTTAATAAAAAGATGTGATTATTCCTCAAATTCTTTTTGTATTTACTGATTAATAGATCAGGTGAAAATGTTTTTTGCAAAATGTTTGAAAAATAGTTTGAAAATCTTTGTGAACATCTATTGAAAACAATTTTGAAAATATTTTGTTACATGTTTTCAACCTTTGTAAAAATGTGTGGTTTGTAAAATTTATTTTCTTTGTGTGAAATAAAATGTTTGAAAAATGATTTGCAAATGGTTTGAAAAATGGTTGCAAAAATGTTTTGAAAAACCTATATATACTGTTTGAAAAACCTTTGCAAAATGATTTTCAAATGTGTGTACATGTTTGCAAAAATGCTTGTAAAAATTATTTTGGACTATAGTTTTCAAAAATTGTGTGAAAAGCTTGTGTCAAATAAGTTTGAGGAATACGTACATCACACACAAAATCCACTACCTACATATATGTATAAAACCAACCACTTACCCTTGTAAATTCTTAAAACCCACTTCTTGTATATATAAGAAGCACTCCCGTGTACATAGTTTTCACCTTGTTTTAAGCCAAAAATCTTTTGTTTTCAAAAATCCCAAAAACATTTGCAAAATTAAAATCCAAAAACATTTGAAAAACCTTTTTGAAAAATACAAAAAAATGCATCTGCATATGCATCATGATCATGTTTTCAAAAATCCATAAAAAGTTCAAAATCTTTGAAAATTGCATCACAAAAATATTTTCTGCATTGCATTGCATGGCATGAGCATTTTTCGGATTGAGTTTGATAGTTGAACAAATCTAAGTAAAATCCAGAGATTGGAGCTTGATTGGACCTTAAAATCTACCTAACAACAGGAACCTTATAGGAACTGGGTTTGAGGTACTTCAGGTCTAGTTGACTTAATTCTTTGAGGATCACGGGACTTGGTTCAATGGATTCTTGACTGCCTAAGTAGAATATTTCGGAGCACACGCACGACTCTGGTTGATAATGACCTAACTTGGACACTTGCACCTTTCACATGGCTCAACTCAGTTGGAGTGGTGAGGGGATTGGATTTACCGGTATGAGACGCACACAAGTGGAAACATTTGTCCTCCTCTAGGGAGGGAAGTGCACCCCAACCCGTCCAGTAATTAGGAAGTTTAAAGACAGGAGGCTGTGGGTTGCAATAAAGCTTCAAAAGAGGGATAGTCTACTGGCTCAAGAGGAAAAACTCCTTATGTAAATGCTGCTGTGAATAGTATTTCAAAAAAAAAGTTCAGGCATGTACAAAAATAAAAAGCCTGCAAGTATGTACAAAGTCAATAAGCAAGCTTGAGCATCAAAGACATATCATGTGAGCCTGCAGCTGGATGACTTGACTACACTGGTCTTGCATCCTAGGATAGGTAGCTACACTGACTACCGTCCATTTTTCTCTTCACCCCCTCCTCTTGAGCTGGTTGCCACTTGAACTTAGAAGGGAATACCCCGCTCCTCGAGGATGGAGTTGTTGGATTGGGGAATCATTGGGTTGTCGTACTGGAGAAGTTAGTCTCTTTGTCATTCTAATTGGGGGGAGCCACCATCACTTACACTGTACGAGTCAGATTCATAGTCGTAAGAGTTTGCGTATGAATTGAGATATTTCTGACCTGGCTATTGAGGAGACTTGGACAGAGTTTTGGGATTCTCAGGGACTGTTGAATTTCAAATTCGGTTCTCATTAAGGTTCCGCCCGCACTAAAATTCCAAAGGTCCGACTTAAGCTCCAAACTTTGATTTTGTGAAGACAAGTTTGACAATTAAATTTAGTCCATCTTTTTTCTTTTTCTTTTCTTTAATTTTCTTTTCCTGCACTTACTACATAAGTGTTTGCTAGGGACTAGCAAAGGCAAGTATAGGGGGATGATGAATCAACGTTTCATCATCTTTATTCTATCATTTTGGCCTTAAAAACCCTAGTAAATGCGTGTAAATAGGCGTAATTCATGCATTTTAGCATCTATGTATATGTGTGTAAATATTGTATAAAATGCGGTTTTGAATGCCAAAATTATATTATAAAGAAAAGAAAAGAAAAAGAATAAAATATTGTAAATATTTTATGACCCGAAACCCCGAGACCTAGGCATCTTGATGAATAGGTCGACAAGGAATAAAGTAGGGGGAGATAAGGGCCAAAATTCAGATAAAATACCTATATTTATTAATTCATTCTTTATTCATTTTGGGACCTATTTTTGGTTCCACTTTTTATACATCAAATAAAGAAACTTTGTACATGAAAGTTGTAGATAATTTTATAAATAAAAATACAAAATTGATATCACTCAAAAATAATGTACAAATAAAAAGTTATGGTCTAAATAAAAATCCAGAATCCCAACTTCCCAGACCCGTATCTCACGACTGACAACTCCAAATGCAGCATACTCACCTTTAATTGTATATAGAATAAAATAATCTATCCAATGGTGGTGGTTTCGCATTTGGCAGAGCTACGGTTTGAAAGTTGAGTTTTGGACCCACTTTGTACAGTGTACCGAATAAAATATTCAGATTATTCTTTATTCATTATTTTTATATTTTTATATTTTTATAATGTTGTAATTAATACTTATAATAATTATGTGCATTAAAATCAGAATAAAAATGCGAATAAAACTCAAAATAAAATACCTGTATGTATAATACATAGGTAATAATTCTATAGACATACCTGTATAAACTATACTTATATTTTATTAAATATACAAAACACATCAATAAATTAAAATAAAAATACAATTAAGTATATAAAAGTATGTTATAATTATATAAATTAATAATCAAAAATAAATAAATTAAATACATACAATAAAAATAAAAGAATACAATACATAGAATAATATACCTATATAGGGGTATAAAAGCAACTTGTAAAAATAAATCTCATAAAAATAATTAAAATTCGGAATAAAATACTATATAAAATAATAAATATTTTTCATTAAATAACCTTAAATTAATTAATTCATTTAATATTTTTAATTTAATTTACAAAACTTTTATTTAAATTTTGTCTTTTTGCGGATGACGTGGCCCAATCAGGCCACGCCATCCGTTGACCGGGGGTCAACTCCATGACCCCAGGTCTGGGACTGCTGGACCTTAGTTTTTACCCATCTTCTCGGATTTTTGGAGGTCACGTCTTGAATCATTTCATGACGATGTCTTCTGCGATTTTTCTCCCTGATGTGTGACCTTACACGCCCAATGGTCTCCTCGGGGATTGGATCTTTGATTCACTAGATCTCCATCGATCTTTGAGCCCTCTCGGCCATGTTTCAAAAACCGACCCCATCCTTCCTCTTGCCCTTGAACCCGACTTTTCCTTGGCTTTGGCTCCCTTGGGCGTGCTCCGGATTGATCTTGGTGACAGGAAGGTCTCCAGCTAGCTAGAGAGGGCCAGGCAAAGGCGAAGCGGCGCTCCACCCACCTTCGGCGTGCCGACGTCGAGGTCCAGCATCTCGTTGGATTTCCCGGCCAATTTGAGATCATTTTGATATGTTTTTGGTGCGTTTTAATCTTTCATTAGGTCTGTAGTCTTATCCTTGCATAGAATCGCTCGCATTAGCCTCAGATCCACCAGTTCGAAGTTCGCCGGAGGTAAGCCCCGGCGAACCCCCGCCGCATTCCACCTAGCACCCCTCTACGTCCCATCCACCTTGAGGAGCCCTCTGGCGCTCCGTTTTTTTTTGCGCCGACGTCTCCCCTGCAGGACATAGCAAGATCGCATTCATACACAGGAGCCTTCGAAGCTCGCGAGGTACCCCCAGGCACTGCGCGTCACCGTACTCCCTCCAGTGGTCCTCGGCCATTTTGCGGGGCTTCCAGATCGCAGGAGCACATCTGGAGTGTGGGTCAGCCGTCAGAAACCTCCCAGGTGTTCGGGGGAAGGAGCTGCGTCGAAATCAAACTCGCCAAGGGGCGAGTTCATCGTGTTCTTCCTCCGCACCTTCACGCCGTCGATTCTGGCCGAGATCTTCCCGACGCACAGGTGGCGTCGGATTTGGAGCACCTGTGTCGTCCGATCGTCATCAATGTTTTAATCCAGGCCGTTAAGATGAAGGGGCATCGGCGCGCCTCGCTGCGACACGTGGCTTAAGTTAAGCCCTTTACGCCGTCCGATCAGCTGCTTGCTTGGGTATTTTGCCCTTTTCACCCGAGCATTTTTGTAATTAAATATTCAGACCAAAACTTTATTCTGCCATTAAATAACTTTTGTAGTATCTGCACGATACGCCCCGGGATTTTGTAATATTATATACGAACCCCTGCCAGGTCGCGTGCACGTCACGTGGCGCCTGGCAATTTTGCGCATTTAACCCCGCGACTCTAGGTATTTAGACTTGTTCCGGAAGGTTTTCATATCAGTTATAGAATTTTGGTACTATTGCACGCATGCCCTCAAACTTTCAGTATATTACCAAAATACCCCTGCAGGCATGTAATTTCCTTTTGTTATCTCTAATTTATTGCAGGTGTCCATAAAATCCAAAAAAATCTCCAAAAATCATAGTAGAGTCCTGTTGCATAGTAGATTAGCGACATATTTTTATTTTTCATAATTATCGCATTTTAATATTTATTAAAAATAAAAAACAACCATTTTGTGCACTGTTTAGCTTACAAAATCCATAAGAAATATAAAAAACACTCCAGAAAAAATCCCCAAAAAAATATATATTATCTATTTTAGTTTGTTTTAGTCCCAGCCAAAAATCATTAAAAAATATAAAACCAATCTCCTAAAAATCACAAAACTCTAAAAATCTTCATAAAAATTTATAAAATTCATAAAAAATCCAAAAATCGTGTTTTCTTTTCCTGAATTTTCTTTGTTTTGTTACCTTCCATTAAAATTAATTTAAGATATTTTTGATACTGTTTGCTATTTTTCATTCCCATTTTAGTTTCAGCCTTGCATTTTATTCACTGTTTTCTCTATTTTGCTATTTAAAAAAACCAAAAACATTCTAAAAATTACCCAAAAATCACAAAAACAGTAAAAAAGTATAAAAAGACCAAAAAGACTTTATTTGCTTATTTTTGAACATTTTTATCAATTTTTATAAATATCTCTTTCTCCATTTTATTACATTGTCTTTATTTTCCAATATTGAAAAAGAAAATAAGAAAATATAAAATATAAAAAAAGAAAAATATAAAATAAGTAAATTAAAAATCAAAATATAAAAATATAAAATTAAAAAAATTAAATAAAAAATATAAAATTAAAAACCCACAAAAAAATAGCCTAATAGACTCTTGATCACATACACACACATTTTGAGCCTTAGTGCCCCGATCTACCTGTCTGCTCCCTGTGTTCGACCTCTACACATACTTGCACTATACACATCTTGTTGTAGAGTTATAATAAATTTTAACTCCGCACATTTACTTTCCTTGCTTGATATATTTGTCGTGGGTTAATTGTTGTTTTAATCCGGATTTCGCGTGGTCGATTCAGCGACTGAGTTCCCGCCTTGTGGGGAACTGAAGATCACCGATTTTTGGGTTAAACATTGAGTTAATAGACTAAACTAACAGAAGGTTATGGGTGTAGAACAGAGCGGTTATTCGGGGTCCTAGATGTAATTCGTGATTATCAAGGGTTCTTGGGGTTATTAAGGAATTACTCAGGGTCATGGGTGTAAATATCCCTAGGATAAATTAATCCTATGTATAGTAGACTGTACAGAAAACATGGATGATCGAGGGTGAGGATGAACAAATAAGGAGGTCAGGTTGTCTCCCCCTATACTTAGGGAAAAATATCCCTATGTATAGAAAATAGATCAACAAGTGGGGAGACAAGCGAGGGGATTGGAAGAAATAAGAAATGAATACAGAGGATAAAAAGATAAAGATGAGATGGACATTATTTCATCTATACTTAGGGTAAGATATCCCTAAGTATAAGCAACAACAGGAGTGATGCCTCCAAACTAAGAAAGAACACTCGACTCGTCCACCATCCATATACCTAGGATAAAGTACATCCTTAGAAAGTAAATCACATGGATCAAGGTGGATGAGAAAACGATAGATGGAATGAAAGAAACAAAAGAGAGAATGTCCAAGGTGATGAATATACAATGATCAAGAAGGTAGGAGCTTTACCTTCTTGCATAACCACTGAGGAATGGATTTAACAAGGTGGAAGTCGATATCGACATTAACAATTGACGAAGCCCGATCAGGAATGACATGGTGGAGATCCTTGGTGGTCTCAAAGCGAAAGTCACAAACTCATCAGTGGAAAAAGTAAGGCTAGGTTTGGCATGGGAAGTCTTTCCATTCTCTTCCCTCCGCGGTAAGGTTTCTATGGTATAAATGCCGTGAATCTCATCAATACATCGCCACACACAAGAAGAGGGAACACAGAGGTCTATGTTTTCCAAGTCTTCCCCTTGGGAGATGAATTTTTGAGTCACTGTATCATCCATGGTAAAATAAACATATTTGATCTCAGCTATATGGTCATAGTCCTCTAAGCTAGCTGACACGTGTACTCTCTCATCAGGGGTGGGTTTCTGACTAGCCGTGGGTGCAGTGATCGTCTCAATCAGAATGCTGTCATTGTTGGAATGAAAGCGTATTTCTCCAGATCCATAATCAATAACGGCCTTCGTTGTTGGAGTGCACTCCACAGAGGTGGAGTTCTCCAAGGGCAATACTATAAAATCAATAGTGTACCTCATGTCCTTGATTTGAATGATAACATTTTCAAGAATTCTCTTCGGCCTCTTGGTTTTATTGAGAGGCCATAAATTTAGTGTCTAGACAAGTGAGAAGAGTACTATATTAATCGATGCACCACTATCAAGGAGAGTGTGATTAAAGTGATGGTAAAAAATGGAACATCTAACAAAGGTTGCCTGTATCCCTTTTCTTGTTAGGAAGAAAATGAGTGATGATATGGACAGTGGCCATGATCAGAATGTGGTGCTCAGTCCTACCTCATCTCTTCCTTTCTTGGGTGTAGGTACATGCAAAAGGTTCATGGACTTTAATGGATCCACAATTCATCACCTCAATATATTAATCTTAGCAAAATCCCTAAGTAAAATCTCAAATAAATGTCCATAAAATCAATAAGTTAATAAAATGACTCTTGCAAATAAAATGCACTAATTATTGTATATTATAATGTACAAAATAAATTAATAATAAAAAACCGCAAAATAAAGGAGTTTTTCACCTATAAATAGCCCAAAACTTCATGTATTTTTAATAATTTCATTTCAACTCATTTTCAGCTAATTCTTTCTCTAACTTGTTTATAAAAATGTATACAAAATATAAAAAACAAAATAAATTCTACCTCAAATAAATGCTCCTAGATCCCAAAGAGAAAAAAGCCGTAAAGTCCAACTTCCCGGCCAAATTCCTGCTTCGTATGAATTCCAAATTCACCAAACCCATTTTTAAAGTTTAAGTTAGAAAATTATCTGTCCAATCAGAGTGGTTTCATTAAAATCGGAGCTCGTCTACAAAATTTGGGTTTTGATGACCTAGGTGTACATTGTATATATTTTACATATTTTTTCTTTTCTCATTTTTTATTTACTTTTCTTAATTACTAAAAAATCCAAAAAAGCATTTTTGTATTTTTATTTATCTTTAGTATTTTATTTTTATGCTGTGAATATATATTATTAAAAAATAAAAAAATAAATTTAGAAAAGTAAAAAAATATGTACATATTGTTTGTTTTATTTATGGACTTACTTTTTTAAATTCTCCACTCTTTTTCTTCTCTTTATTTTATTGTATTTTAGTAGCCTACTTTATTTTATTTTATTTTATTTTATTTATTTAGTAACCTCCCATTCCACTCCATATCATCTACCTTTATACGAGAGAGAATTGAGAGCTTCGACCACTCGTCTCAGTGACAACGAGCAAAGAAGAAGAGCGACGACCGACCTCCTCTGCGGTGAGATCCGTTGGCATTCCGACCAACATCGCAGCCACCCGCGTGCGCTGCTTGAGCTCATCGCTCGCGGGTGATTCAAGCGATGACCGTGCTTCTCATGAGCCCACCATAGGTGCCCACTTCCATCATAGGTAATTTTCTCTTTTTATCATTCGACATCATTTTTAATTTTTCTTTTTTATCACATCACATTCACCATCCCTAATCCTTCATTTGTTCTATTTTATCATCTTCATCATATTACCAACATCACCACACCATTTTTTGTTGTTTATTTTTACATTCCCTGTTTGAGAAAAAAAATATCAAAAACAATTTAAAAAATCAAAACACATAAATAGTAGAAAATAAAAAAATTTAGAAAAAAAAACAGTAGGTGACCACCCCCCCAACCACCCCGCCTGCAGCAGGCTGCACCACAGGCCCACCCCACATGCCATCCGCCTGCTAGGCGACTGTCAGCCACCACTCACCGTCGTGTATTCCACCCGCGACAATGCTCTGTCCACCCGTCCTGTGACATCGCCCAGCACGCGCCATCCCTCTGCCCCCCACGGCGATTCCTCCGCCTTTAACCGTCCGCTCCTCCCGCTGCTCCTTACGGCTCCTACATTCCTCTGCCTCCATCCAGCCGGCATCCAGTCTCCTCCCTCTGCCCAGTGATGCTCGTCCATCACCGCTAACGACGATCGACCATAACCATGCCTCCTCCAGCACGAGCGCCGCCGCCTCGCCGCGCTTCCCCCATCATCGGGCCCTAAAAGAAGGAGGTTCTCCCTCTTTTCATTTTTTTATTATTGTAGAAGTTATGTTTTATTTTTGTTAAGTTTTTAATAATTGAAAACATGTCCCTGTACATATTTTGTTAGTAAGTTTTGTTTTCTGAAGTTGTACGGATATCACTACGTTTGCATATTAATTTAGACCTCAACATTGCATCGTTTTTTAATGAAAAATATCATTATGTCGAGCAACTAATTCTCTTATTCTTTAGCTATTTATTTGTATTTTTGTGAGTTTTGGGTAATTAATTAATTTTTTTATTGAAAAATTTCATATTTTACCCAATATATGATCTTAAATTCATTTTTAACTCACATTTACTTCAAAAAGTTTTTAAAAATTAGAAATACTACTTTATAACGTGATTATTACTTTTCAAATTTCATACTAATTGGAGTTGGTCTGTGCCTTGAAATAAATTATAGAGTGATTTTAGTAAATGATTTTTAGTTAAATCCTCACACATTATTTTTGTAAAATTTTAACTCTCTTGGATTTATCATAAAAATACCTATTTGACATAATTCACTCCTTGTATTATTTGATATTGTGGATTTATTAGGAATTAAATACTCACGGTCACTCTATTTTCATTAAAAAATTCATAAACAATCCGATTATTATAAGACAATTCCAAAAAAATATTTGTAGACTCATTGTATCATGTTTTAATTCAAGTATTTTTTTCATAATTATGGCATTTTGTTTTAGTGAAAATTTGCTTAAAAACCCATAAAAAGTGTGTATTTTCATTGTTGCATTTTAACACCTACAATTCCAAAAATGTTATGCATTCATCACTGGATTAGGTTTCTAGGAAAAATATAATTTGGCTAAATTGAATTAATTTCTCAATAGAATTAATTTGGCTAAGTTGTGTATTTTTCTTGTTTACTTTGTTCACCCGCATTTTGCATTTGCTTTAGTTTCGCATTAAAAAAAATCCGCATTTGGAAACCTAGACTCAAGTCTTCTGAATTGACCCAAAGTTGTTCCTTTGCCTCCCTGTGTTCAACCTCGGACTTGCCCGTGATATAAATTTAAGCCGAGTCCTCTTCATGGAGATCTTTTCTCGGTTCTGACTGATTCGCTAAGTACCTGTATTATAATAGCACAAATTATATCACGTATTTAGCGAGTCGATCATATTTCCAAGCGGGGCATCAGAAATATCTTGAATAGTCACCACTACTTCAGGGTTGGTCAATATTTGTTTAACTTTTTTATTTCTTCCTCATTAGGGAGGAAGTTAGAATCAACATGTACACAAGGATGACTAGAATCAACATGTACAATGTCATCCTTGTGAGGTAGGGTATTGGGAATTGTGGCATGTGTATGTGTAGGCAAGGAGGGTGGCAATGGTGCCCTCTCCTCACAATCTGTCATGGTTAGGTGTCTCCCATTATTGTCTTTTTGGATTTTTATGTTTTGTTCATTTCTTGTATTTTTGGATACTATGATCTCCAATGGGTGGCCTCTCATAACTCCATCACACTAGAATGTGAAGCAACAATGTGGCTCTTATTGTGTTTGGTGAGGGTTTCTATCCTCTTCTACATTTTCTCCACTAACCGGGTCACATAATCAAAAGTGGGATCCAAGGGAGGACAATCCAATAGCACAACATCAGGTGTAGGTGATGGTGGAAAATGTGGTGGTGGGGGTAGGTAGTCAAAAAACGATGGTTAACATTGTGGGTGAGTGGGCTGTCCTAATGGATATGGAAAATCAAAGTGTGTAGGCTGCCCGAGGGCCATTCGAGAGGAAGGTCCATCTCGAAAGGCAGATTTATTGCTAGACATGGACAAAAAGAAAATCATGATAATATTCCTCCTGACAAAATGGAGGTGCACCGACTGGAGTGGAGTGAGAAGTCTACAAAGTCCGCATTGAAGATGCTCCAGTTGGACATCTTGGTTTTCAAGAAGCAGGGATTAGGGAGAACATGATAGTCAAGCCAAAATATGAACACAAAAAGACGCAAATGCACGTGGTGATGAACATACAGAAAACAAACACAAATAAAAAACCACTAGATTCACCAACTCATCACTATGAATACCGTGAAGGTTCGATCTTTTTTTTTTTTAATTTTAGATTTGGGTGACAATTCGGTTATTTATAAGCTCACAGGTGCAGTCACCTAGATTGGTTGTGTTCAAGTTAGTGAAGTACAACTATTAGAACATCGGATTATATCTTCTGAAGTCGGAGGCAAGTGCTTATAGCAATAACGAGGCCCAAGAGCCGACCCAAGCGCTTAAGGCACTAGTACATGGTTTGGGGCTCTAATCTTTATATGTATGTGCCTCACATGGAGTGTACCTATGACAATGAGGGGTTTACTCTCCCAATAACAGTGATATTTATGCTTTATGTTTAGTTTTAGGGTCAATTTCACTTAGTTGTACCAATTTTATTGGTTATCACTTTTTTTGGTCATTTTGGAAAAGAAAAACATCTAACAATTTTTTGATTCCTTTATTGCATAAGTCCAAGAAATAGTGGAAGGAATTCGGAAAAGCTGATGCACATAAATCAATGAATGCAAATGCTAGAGATAGGGATGCATAACTGACTCCAGTATTCTACATGCAAGATGATCTGTGCATAAAATAAAGTATATCCTATATGTGTTTAAATGAAAACCATAATAGCAAGAACTTCTTCTCAGTAAGCACAAATTTATTAATTTGACTATGTCCAATGACTAATAGGAATATAAAATTCTTTTAGGGAATTTTACCCCACAAACCCTATAAACTTTGTAAATTACCTTCTCGACCTTTAAAAATAATGTAATCCCCACCTCGACCCTATAAACATACTAACTCTTACCCCATGAACCTTGCGGTTAATATGTTTGAAGTTAGTAGGGGTTCTTGGAGTAATTTACAGGGTCGATGGGGTAATTAGATTGTGCAAAAGGTTGCAAAGGTAATTTAACATGTTTCTAGGGTTAGTGGGGTAAAAATCCCATCCTTTTAAGTATGTGGACCTAAGTCTACCTGGCTCAGCAAATAAAAATCCTAAAACTAAGGTTTTCAAGCACATATAACAAAGAAAAAGAAAGCAAAAATCTCAAAACATGAGAAACAAAATAAAATAAAGGGAAAATACAGAGAATAAAAAGGTAGAAGCAATAAAAACCACAAAAAACTAAGCAACCCCCAGGTAAGAAGACACTTGATAAAATATGCTTGCTAGTGTCTGAATGTCCATGTCCCTGTATTATTACATATACTACAGAAAAAAGTCTCTCTTTCCCACAAAAATAAATAAAAACAAAGGCTACTATGCTGCTCAACTTCTCAGTCTTCTTTCCTACTCTCTCCTATTGACCTACAAAGAAGGGGTCAATCTTCGCTCTGCTCGACTGCCTCGATATCCTGGAAGTATAACGGGCCCTCATAGAAAAGTCAACAAAGAGATGTGATTAGCACGGATAAAAAAATATTTAAAAAGAAAAAACATCTAAATAAAGAAATAAATATGCAATGTATACACTATCACATGCGTTGCTCCCCAGCAATTATGCCATTTGATTAGTCGGATCGATGAGGTACCTAATGTCAGGTCTTGGAGGAGCCTAAGGTGTCCAACAAGTGGGATCCGACACTCGTTGTATCGACCCTCTCTCGGCTCTCGGTACTCAAACAATGAAGTCAACAATCAATCTACGATAATGATTAAACAATGTAAAAAATGCAGGGTGAAATTTATTGTACCCTACAAAAAGATGTCTATAGTATATAAGCGTAGGGGTCGAACCACTAAAAGCAAGCTTGGGGATAGGTATAATTATTATTAATTAATAAATTCAATAATAATTATTTTTGTATGTTTGCAATTTTCTAAATTTTTGTGGGTTTTTAACTATATTCGATTTTTATGAATTTTTAATTGTTTTATTTTTAATTGTTTTATAATTTTAATTTTATATTTCCTTTTTTAATTTTACGATTTCCTTTTGTTTTTAAGTATAATATGTATTTATATGTAGTAATAATAATATTATAGATAATTTAAATATCATATTAAGGTATATAATATATAAAAATAAAGGAACAATCCCTTTTGAAAGTATTAAAATATATAAATATATTTATAAGTAATAATAATAAAATAGTTAGTATATAAATATTATATAGTATATATACAGTTTTATAATTTGAAATAAAGATAAATATAGTCAAAATTCAGAAAATAATTTTTTTTGGATTTTTCATATTTTTTTCTATTTTTTGGGCATTTTATTGATTTTTTGCTAATTGTAGATATTTGTAATGTATTAAAATGTACAATGTAGTGAATACAATAATTAGGATGATTTGTTTTGGGTATTAAAAATATATAATAGGTTCAAAATTTCAAAAACTATTTTTAATATATATTACATAATATAAAGAAAATAAATAATGAAACAATTTTCGAATTTTAAATTAATTTTTATTAAATTTTATGGTTTTTTAGGGTTTTGTTTCTTAAGGTTTTCTTTTAATATTTTTTTATTTTTTGTCTGAAGATATATAGTAATATATATACTATACTTTTTTTGGAATTTTGAGAGGTGTTTTTATAATTTTTTGTATATTTATATGCAAATAGGGAATACATAGCTCCTATTTGATTTTTAAAATTAAGAAATATAAATAAATGCCAAATACAAATATGGTGTGAATAAGCAATGTTCATGCATCTACCATATTTTTCCTACAATTTTAACAACACACGATTAAATAATGAAAAATAAAACTGCATCAAATAAAATACTAGCCTGGCAGAGGTATTGAAATAGTCAGCCAGTATAGTGGACAAGTAGCTAGGGGTCGAATACAGGGAGACAAGTTAGTGTAGCAGGTATATTATTTATAAATAAATAATGAATAAATAATACATGTATATTTGTACATTATTTACTTAATAATAAATTAAAGTTTTTGTGGGGGTTTTAATTAAATCATATGTATTTTTTTTTAATTTTTTGATTTTTAGTTTTTTTTAATTTAGGAATATATAAAATATAGATAATATATAAGTATATAAGAGTATATATAAAGGTATACATATAATATATATATTCTATTAGTATTATATAGTAAAATATGGAAAATAAAAATATAAAAATAAGAAAATACCTAAAAGAACAATCTTTTTTTTGTTGTAAGGGATTTAAAAATATATTAGGGTATTTATAGCAATTAACAATAATATTAGTTATATATAGCTCTATATATGTATATAATACAATATAGGGTATTATAATTATAAATATAGTTATATATATAATCAAGTTTACAAAATAAAGTGCTTTTAATTTTTTATATTTTTCTAATGGTTTTGCGATTTTCTGGTAATTTTTTGCTAATTTTTAGATATTTTGAAAGTTAAAAATATACAAAATTCTAGTCTTTTAAAATAGGTCGAATTGATTTGATACTTAAAAATAGCAAAAAGTTTAAAATTTCTCTAAATAAAATTTAATGTGCAGATAATATATATATAATATAGAATATAAATTATTTTTTTGAGGTTTTATTCGAAAATATTTTGCAATTTTTTAGGGTTAGCAAGGGTTTGCTAATTTTTGGGGTTCTTCTCATATTTATTATGATTTTTGGCCTTTAGCTATAAAATACTTTCATAAATATTAGATAATTTATTGGATTATTTTAATTATGGTTTATATTTTTTGTATTTTCTAAGGCAAACAAGGAATAAGATGTGATCTTTGGATTTTAATAAATATAAAATGTGCAAAAATGCAAAATAAAATTTATGGGGGTGAACAAACGATTGATCAAGAACATCATCTTGTTTTTCTTGATTTTTAGAGCATGGATAGTATTTTTAGAAAATAGACAAACATGCATAAAAGTAATTATGCTGGAAAGAGTATTTTTGCAATAATAATTAAATGTAGGGTCAATGTCAAAAATACCAGAAACTTTGAACTTAAACTTAATTTTTATACGAATTCACAATACACAAAACCAGAGGGTTACAAGCATAAAATGCCCAGCTCATGTGGAGGGACACATGAGATGAGCTGGTGTAAGACCTACATGCAAATTATAATAATGACAAGGGCTTTATTGCAAATTATCCACTTAATTTTACATGCAATATACTATTTACAAAACTAATTAATCAAAAGACAGGGGGGAGTGTTTAGTGTAATTTACCCCCCACGTGCACGTGCGTGGATGACGGAGCGTGAGCCAAGTCCGCAGACTTAAGCTTGATCAACAGCTGATGGGCGCATCGTTTCATTTCCCCTTTAATGTCTAGGATTAGACCCGGGCCTCGACGCATATCCAATAACTTTAAAGCCCTCCAGATGAACTGGGATGAACTGCATACAAGGTTGCTTCTTCCTTCGATTCTCCTCGCTCTAGCGTCGATTCGCATCGCCAACTGGTCAAATGCGTCCTAGCGAAGCTCCGTTGTTTCAGACACCCATAGATTGCTTCCAATTCCCAACGATGGGAATCTGGAGGCCCTTCTTGCTCGCATGACCAGGAGGTCAAGGATGGACTTCTATTCACTTCTAGGAGCTCCCTCCAGTGTTTTTACATGCACAAAAAGACTCGGTGGCTTGAGATGAGTCGTCCAGACTCAAAATTAAAGCTTGAAGCTTCATGATATGGAGGGGTGGTGAGCTCCAATGTAGCAGAGGAGGAGGAGCTCTATCGAGCCTCGATTCTTACAGAATCGACTGTGATATGTGAGGGCTTTGTGTAGAAAATGAAGGGGAACGACATGGAGTGGAAGTCGAGCAGGCATATGGTCGAGAGGTGGCGGATTTGGCTTGGAGTTTGAGCTCCAGGTCAAATTAGGGATCCCAAATTACCCTAATACATGTGATTAAAAGTGAAAATAAAATGAGGAACTGAAATTAGAATGTAGAAACTACCTAATAAAGCAGTAAAAGGGCCTCGAATCGGCCTAGAGGCCGAAGAGACAAAACCACACTGTAGAGCACCGGTGATGGGCTTAGATTCCTTCGATTAGCTCCTCCTCAATGAAAGACGCCACTCGGAACCTCCTATCATCAACTATGAGCTTCAACTATGACTTGAGGTGCTAAGAACACTCCAGGAAGGATCGAAGGAAAAATTAGTGAAAAAGGTGCAACATTATAGATGGGTGACTGGAGACTTTGATACGAGTTGGTATGAGATGGAGCGAGGGTAGGTAGGAAGGCATGGGTCAACGTGGGTGGCAGAGATGAGGAGGTCAGGATGGTGAGGAGCTTGAGGGTAAAGGAGTCATGGAGATTGAGTAAGAAAATAGAGAAATTGTCCTTTCGAGAGTTCTGACAAAGAGGCGAGGGTTGGCCAATATAGTTGACTCAAGTCAACAAAAGAACGCCCCTAGTTGGTCCATGTGGACCAACCACGAAATTCCAAGGCCAAAATGCTTTTGAAACTGAATATAAAATAATAAATGATTTAACTAATTTTTATTAAATCATAAAAATATTTCTAATTTTATGTAGTATTTAATACCTATTTTTATTTCTTTTTTTGAGGTGTTTTATGACAAGTTAATATTTACATGTATTTTAATAGGTAAATATATTTATATTTTTATTATTTAATTTTTATGTCATACAATATGTTTTTTTATTTTATACTTGTATTGTATATAATTTTCATTGATTTAATTATATATCTAGGTATTTTTGTTACATTTTTATGAGTTAATTTTTACACTTAGAATAATTATACATTATTCTTATAGGTATATATAGGTATATTTCATCTATATGTTAAAGAGATTGATTTTATTAGATTTTTTCTTAATGGTTTTAATTTATTTTAGTAAGGGATAAACGTTTTAAATAATATGTACAATTTTATCAAAATAAAAGAATTTAAAAAATATGAAGAATAAATATATTGAATAAAATACACAAGTATATTGCACAATATGGACCCAAAACCTTAATTTTACATCTTAACTCCAAATTAAATGAACCACGTTCATTAAATAGCTTATTAAAAGTTATATACTATTAAAGATTATTTTAATCCATTTTTATATAGTATGGAGAAGATACAAGTTTGTGAAGTTTTTATTTTAACTTTTTATTTAGTGTGTCTCGGGCAAATTGTGCATTATATTTATGTGAGATCAATTTTGTATTTTTCCTTGTATTTTTATCTACAATATAAATATTCCAAGTTTATTAATTTGATGTATAAATAATTAAGAATAAAATGTATGCCAAAAAATAATTATAGATGAATTAAAAATTAGGGTTTTCGTATGGTTTTATGTGTATTTTTGTACAGTTCTTCTGCCCTATCTCCCCCTACTTTATTCCTTGTCTACGAATTCATCTTGATGACTAAATCTCAGAGTCTTGGATCACTCAACACATATGGTGTTACATTTTGTTTTCTTTTCTTCCTTTATTCTTTTATTTTAGAATTAAATGCATTAAATATGCAGTATTTTATACAGTATGACAAACTAATGATATACACATGAATTTAGATTGGGATTTAAGGCCAAAATGAAAGAATAAAGGTGATGAAATGGAGATTCATCACACCCCTATACTTACCTTTGCTAGTCCTTAGAAACACTTATTCCTATAAATGTAGAAAAGGAAATAAAGAAAAGAAAAGGAAAGAACTTGGATTGATTTTAACTTTTAAACTTGTCTTCATAATATCAAAGTCTGGAGCTCAGTTAGACCCTTAGATTTTTTTGTTTGGTGGAAACCTTGTTTGGGAATCATACATGCAATACAATAACCTTTGAGAATCACAAAACCCTACCCAAGTCTCCTCAAAAGCCAGTTCAGAACACTTCAATGTCATATGCAGTCCTTTGTGACTATAAGTCTATATTGTACAGTGTGTGTGACATACAACTCCTCTTGCTTGAAGTGGTAAAAGACAATCTTCTCCAACATGGTGACCCTAATTTCCAAATCTAGCAACTCTTTCCTCTAGAGGCGGTGTATTCCCTTCTAAGTTCAAGTACAACTGGCTCAAGAAGAGGAGGTGGAGAAGAGAATGGATGGTAGACAGCGTAACTACATGTCCTAGGATTCTTGACCAGTATATACAGCTTGTACCCAGCTATAGGCTCACATGAATACTATGACTTTGAAGCTCAAGCTCTCTTATTGACTATATACATGCTTCGACGAGAATTGATTTTTCCATGACTTATGCCCATCTACTTTTTTGGAGTTTTTGATTTTTGCATTTTTTAAAATACTATGTACAACAATATTTACATATGGACTTTTTCATCTTGAGCCCATAGACTATCCATCTTTTGAAGCATTACTGCAACTCAAAACTTCTGTCATTAGACCTCATGGCTACTGGATCGGGTTGGGGTACAATGGCCACAAATGTGTGATTTCCAATGTTTCCATTGGCTTGTGTCTCATGCCTGCAAATGCAACCCTCTACCACATCAACTGAGTTGAGCAAAGTGCAAGGTGCATGTGTGCAAGTTAGGTCATCATCGACAAGATTGATGCTTGTTTTCCAAAATATTCTACTTAGACAGTCAACATGACACTGGACTAAGTCATGTGATCTCAGAGAATTAAGTCTAGCAGACCTGAAGTGTCACGATTCCAGTTCCCTTAAGGTACCTATGATTAAGTAGATTAAGGAACAACCGATCTCCAATTTTCGGATTTTATTTTGACTTGTTCAATTGTCATCATCAATCGGAAACATGCAAATGATATGCACAATGTAGAAAATATTTTTGTGATGCAATTTTCTAATTTTGAAACTTTTATGGGTTTTTTGAAGAAATTTTCAAATTTTTATGCAGTTTTTGAAACATTTTGTAAGTTTTTACATGTTTTTGGTTTAGAAAACAAAAGGGTTTGGCAAATAATTATGTGCATATATTAACACGAGAGTGCATCTTTTAATTTACAAGAATTTAGATGAAGAATTCACTTAGCATTTACATGTTTTATGTACAAAGTTTGTAAGAAATTTCTATAGTCCTCAAAATAATTTGCAAAGAATTGACAAACATTTTGAAAACATTTTTTGGAAGAATAATTTGACAAAAAATTTCTGTAATCATTTAAAAAATTTGAAAACCATTTTGCAAAGATTTTTCAAACAATATGTATAGATTTCAAACTAATTTTGCAACTATTTTCAAACCCTTTGCAAGTAGAATTTCAAATCATTTTATTCAAGTAAAAAAAGAAATTTTTAAAAGTAAAACCTTTTTACAAAGGTTTGAAAATATTTTACAAAATATTTTCCAAATGGGTTTACAAAAAAAATTCAAAAAGATTTTCCAACCATTTTCAAACATTTCTGCAAAACATTATTAATCATTTTATTATTCAATACATAAAAAGAATTTTGTGTACGTTTGTTTTAATTTTTTTATTAATAAGCCATAATATTAAAAATATGCATGTACATGTTACGGCTAAAATATACACAACGTATATATAACCTCCTATACTTAAGTTGAGCCTTGTCCGCATAGTCAGGGAGAAAAGGAAGGCATAACTAGTACTAAGTATTGGAGAGTCTATACTTTAACGACTGAATAAAGAATATGAAGTCGACAATCCACCCTATACTTAGGATCAATTAATCCTAAGTGTAATAGATTGTATTCAACATGCATGGAGGGTCGAGGGTGGGAACGAATAAATCATCAGCTCAGCCAGTCCCCCACACACTTAGGGTAAAATATCCCTAAGTATAGACAGAAAATCAAAATTTGAGGAGACATGCGAGGTATAAAAGAATGAATAACCCAAGGGCGCTCACCCTATATACTTAGGATGAAGCATATCCTAAGTATAACAAATATGAATGGGGTGAGGGCGACATGGAAGAAAGAATTTGAAGAATGAAAATGGAAATAAGAAAAGAAGAAAAAGATTAACTAATCAAAAATGTTTTTGAGTGCCTTGTCTGATTTCAGTGATGCTGCAACTTTAAGCTCATAATGGTAGACCACCTATGTGGAATCAACCACAGACATGAACATATCATGTCGAAGATATGGCTTCAGTAACTGTCCATTGATTAGAAATGACTATGCCTCAGCTGACATACCAGATGTAACAATGATTCCATTATCACACTAATGCTTCACTATAAAAGGCCCGATCCATTTGCTCTTCAACTTCCCTGGGAATAATTTGGGTTTTGCATTAAACAACCAAACCTTATGATCAGGTTTGAAAGTATTGAGGAGGATGTGCTCGTCGTGTTGCTTCTTGACCGTCTCCTTATACATCAGGCTATTGTCATTTTCGAGAAGTGATAAATACCCATTCATCACTCTTTATTCTTTTATTTTAGCAACAAAACCTATGCAAAACACATGTAGATAAGTGTAAATAGAGTAAATTACCATTTAACATGCATTGCGTAAAATACAATAATTAGCATGTTTTTGTGCATAAATAAAAGAATAAAAAATAAAAGAAAAAGAGGGAGATATTTAGAATAAATATTGAGCGAACTAATCCCAAGGTAGGGTTCAGCATGAGCCTGACCGCAAAAGAATCAAAGTAGAGAGAGATAGGGAAGCTCAATTGTGTGTACATATACCTGTATATAAATAAAATTTTTTTCCTCTTAATAAAAATAAAAATGGGTGTTTATTTATTTGTACATATTTGTAAATACAGAATTAAATTAAAAATGAAAAAAATAAAAGAAAAATAAAATAAATAAAATTCCCTTCTTCATTGTACATAGACCATGTGTATAAAACCACATATTCATTTATTTTCCTCTTGTAAATAAATAATTAAAATCCCATAAAAATATTTTCAAATTCCACATTTCTTGGTGTAAATAAATAAAATAAAAGTCATAAAAATAAAAATAAAATAAAAAGAAATAAAATAAAAATCAAAATCCACATTGTATAT
The DNA here is from genome assembly GCA_037367405.1 of Ottelia alismoides. Classification (NCBI taxonomy): domain Eukaryota; kingdom Viridiplantae; phylum Streptophyta; class Magnoliopsida; order Alismatales; family Hydrocharitaceae; genus Ottelia; species Ottelia alismoides. The sequence goes on along the minus strand of JAZKJV010003000.1, from coordinate 613,721 downwards.
ATACCATGTACATATTTGTATATACCTATTTATTTCACCTATGTAAATAAATAATAAAAATAAAATAAAAAATACTTCTTTATTCCAAATTTTATCTTATAAATAAATAAAATTTAAATTGGAATAAATGTATAAAAACAAACAATTAAAAATTAAAATAAAAAATAAATATATGTATATACCTATATATAATAATAATATTTTGTAAATACATTATTTTTATTTCAAAAAAATAAAATCACTAAAAAATAATTTAAAATAAATAAACATTTTTCATGTTTTAAGTTTTTCGAAAATAAGTCATTTAATATTTTAAAATGAATTTCCAAATCTTTATTGCGTGGCGACCTGTGATTGGTCCACGAGGGATTGTTGACCCCCAGTCAACTCCCCCCCTGGACTAGTCAACCTGGATATGTACGCCCGACCTGACTTCTCACAACTATCCTCGCATTATTCGAGCTCCATTCACCTAAACCTCGGGTCCTAATCATACTTCCTACATCTGAGATCCACGCCCGGGGATCTACCTAGGGATCCGAGCTCTGACCACCTCGCCCGATCCCATTCTTCTCGGACCCCTAGCCATATTTAGCTGAACCTCGGCCACACTTTTCACTCCATCTTTGGCGCTGCTCCTTCATCCCAGGACTCCACCCTAATCCCTAGAGTGACAGCTATCGATTGGCGTGTCGAAGAGAGGAGAGGAAGCCCTCCGTCACTGATCCGACGACGTCTGCCGCCATGCGCCGCCGCGAGGTGCGCTTAGCCTCGGAACTCGATGCTTCCTTGAGTCCAGGACCCCCAGAGCTCCACGAGCTCATCCCCAGTCAACTGCATCCGTCAGGTAGACCCGAACCCTTCTGGTTTTCCTTAATTTTCGATTACGCCCAATTCGCTCCGCCGTCATCTCTCACCGATTTCGTCCACTCCGATCATCATTCCGATCATCCGACCCGTCCATCATCTCTGTGAGACCCCTCTCCACCTTTTGCACCCACGCACCCAACTTGGTTTGCCCCGGAACTAAGAACTCGACCTCCCTCGCTGTCGCCTTGCTGGAGGTCCTCGCCATGACCCATCCAGCCACCCACACCACCTCTAACCGGGTCGAGGCAGTTTGCCCTCAACCCAGGAAGCTTCCTAGGCTGTTTTGCAGGTGAAGGCGATCCATCTGAGGGTCGCGACATCCGAGCCCAGGAGCTTTGCTCCTCCGACGTCGCCGAACCACTCCGGTTGTCTCCGGTCTCATCGGAGGTGTCGTTCAGCTGCGGAGCACCTTGGCGATCACGTTCCACCTTCCAGCAGCTCCAGAGGAGGTCCCCACCGCGCATAGGAGGTCGGCGAAGTTCGCCGGCGTCGAGTTCTTGGAGGACCCTCCTCCGTCGTCTGATCATCCCCGACGTCCCAGATTCGATCACAACCATCCATTTAAAGGGACCCAGCCACCGTCAGATCTTCTTGGGGGTGATCAGGACCGTCCATCCAGATGAAGGGCTGCCCTTGCTCCAGCACCGTCAGATCAGCCACGTGGCACACCCCCGTCATTCCGATAATAAGGGGTAATTTATACTTAGGCCCCTGTCATTTTGTTTTTGCAATATAGTCTTGTAAATATTTTAATTAGTTGTTTTTATTATGTAAAAATTGCATGGAGGACCTTTATACTAAGCTTATTTGCATTATAGTCCCTGTGAGTGTGGACCACGTGCTTCGACACATGAGGTCCTGGAATTTTTGCAATATATACCCTGTAGTTTCTTGTGTTTTATTGTTTGAATTCTTTAAAATAGGAATTACAAGTAGGTCCTTCCGTGCCTGGTTCACGTGCCCCGCGCATGCAGTTTGGACTTTTTGCATGTTTGGACCCTGAGCTTCTTGCACGTGTTATTGTTTGGTCCCTAGAAATTGTTTTCTTTACATCTAGGTCCCTATGAACTATGAGCCTCTATTTTAATTAAATAAAATAGCAAATCAAGTCCAAATTGCGTGAAAATTGGACACGTGACTCCTGCCACTGTGATAAAATTTTCATAAAAAATTTGGTACATTTTTGAGGCTTTTTGTTATTTCTAACATTCAAAAACGGTTGTTTTTGTGTCTATCCATATTAGAAAATCATAAAAAAATATTAAAGCTCTTTTAAAAAATCTAAAAAATTAATATTTGTTAGTTTTGGTGTATTTGATTTTCTGTGCATTTTTTGTTATTTTTGGAAATATAAAAACCCTAAAAATTTAAAAACCATTAAAAACTTATTAAAATTTTAAAAAATTATAGAAAATCCAAAAAATCACAAATTCTTTTGCTGAATTTTCTTTGTTGTTTGTAGTTTTCATAAAAAATACCTCCAGGCTTTTACAGATCAATTTGATATTCTAAATTGATCTTCCAAGTCTGGCTGGACAGTTTGTTATTGTTTTTGTCTTGTTTGATTTTTAGAAAATTACATAAAAATTATAAAAATCTCAGAAATTCACCAAAAATAGTAAAGAAGCTATAAAACATAAAAATATTTTTGTTTGAATTTTTGGAGCTTTTTAGAGTGTTTAAATGATTTGTTGATTGTGCTTGTTTTTGTCTTGTTATTATTTTTCTCCATTATGAAAAATCCAAAAAAAAATAAAAAAAAGAATTAAAAACCACTAAAAATACTTGTTTTCATTTTATTTTATTTCCAGACTACTTCGTAGGCCGCAAGGCCAACTCGTGCTCCCTGAGTCTGACCCTGGGTGCTACACCAGGCTAATCTCATAGCCAGGACCGCTATCTTGTTTTTGATTGATTTTCTATCTTTGTTTGGCGGTCTGCTCTTTATTTTCTTGATCGAGCCGATTCTCGAGTGACTGAGGTCGCAATGACCTTAGCTATTTTGTTCACCTTAGTCCATTTGGCAATTTGGCTCTCATCAGAATGGCGCAGTTGCCGGGGAGAACGGCTTAGTAGTCGATTTTATTTTCATTTTCTTTTCTTTTGATTTTCGTGGCTTTCCGCGGCTTTTTCTTCATCTGCAGCTTTTCGCAGCTTTTTGTTTGTCTTTTATTTTCATTTTCTTTTATTTTCTTTTATTTTGTTTTTAGTTGTTTTGAGTGTTTATTTTTATTTAGCATTTTTGCACATATACCCTGTTTTAGTTTGTTAGGTTTTTTATCTGGTCTAATCACACTCTTCTTGTTTACTTGCGAGGGCCCGAGGACCGAGGTAGCTCCTCTCGAGGAGCCGACGCAACCGCGAGAATCGGAGGCGGCTCCCTTCTACACGGAGCCACAGGAGAGCGCGAGGAGACGAGCAGGCGTGCAGGATTAGTTTAGATTAGCCTAGTTTTATTTTCAGCACTTATTTGAACTGTTGTAATAATACAAGGACAGGACAGACTTGGACACTTAGACTCTCAGGGTCTGTTTTGTCGGGCACCGGTGTGCTCGGGGGAACCCATCGGATTTTCGCGGCTTTTTACGCGGTTTTTATCATTTATTTCCTGCCTTATTGATTCTCGCAGATTTCAGCCCTAGCATAGGATTTATGCTTGACTGCACCGTAATAAATAGGATCCAAACACCTAATAATTTGCCTGTACTTATAGACCGTTAATTGGACCAAAATAAAAACTTAATAAAAGACTACCTTGTCACTTGAGGGGTCCCGCGCCGCTAGAGGTCGTATATAGCGCTGGCAGGACCCGTTGTGGCGGGCACCGATCGGCATCCGAGACCGGACACCGACCCCTCTTGTTGACCATTTAGCCACTATTCTTTTGAGTAGAATTGCTTGTTAGGGCCCGGATTTCCGCTTGCATCATTTAGGTAGTTTTAATTCTGCCTTCAATTATGCACGGATCATATTGCATGTAGACTGCTGGAGTCAGGTACGTCTTCTATCTCGTGCATGCATCATTGATTTCACGCGCATCGGCTTTTTTGACTTCTCCCCCCGTTTTTGGACTTAAATAACCAGGAGAACCGAAAAATTCGTTAGGCGATTGTTTTATTTGAAAAATACCTAAAAATCAAAACCATAAAATTGGGACTGCTAACTCAACTTGACCCTAAAAGACACTCACCAGAAAAATTTGTCTTGGGGAGAGCACCCCCCTCCTTGTCTGGTTTGCATGTGCGAGAGAGTGACCCGCACCCTAGGATAGAGCCACATTTGGACCCCTTTCAAACTACTGCTTCTGGGCTAGTCATTCTCCAGTGAGGATCGCTCTGGTCTCCGGTAATGTGGGCCACGATATACTTAAGAGCGAGCCGATCGGGTAGCCGGTAAACGGTTCGCAGCATGTACTGGCTGGGAAAGATCTAGTTCGGGATCAGGACAGTCTCCTGGGGGAATCGGATTCCCAACAGGTCGCGTAATCGCTCTGCTATATTGACTTGATCACCTAATAAAAACTGACAAGATAATTGACCGAACTCTTACGGTCTTCAGCTCGCGTTGAGTAGGTGAATCAGGGGTTTTGTTTGCTCATCTTAGTTGTTACCAGATCCCATCCGCCCAACTCGCCAGATCAAGATGATGGGCAGGAGGTCCCTTAGGCAGCCTCTGGCTGCACCGCTTTTCAGCACTCCCGCCCATTCATCTAGGTTGGGTCGCGAGAGCCAAGACCCGCTCTCCGAACCCGAGTTTGATTCTGCCCTGTTCCCCCTTAACCACCCTTCTACCAGTTCAGAGATACCAGTGCCAGATGAGAGACCACAGTCAGATTTATCGGCACCTGAGTTTGGGTCTTTTACCTTTTCAGAGACCATGGCCGGTAGCAGTGACGATCGCACCGGAGGTCCCCGAGCCGAGCAGACATTCATCATGGACCAGGGTGCGATCAACTCCACCCTGATCGCCTCCCTTGAGATAGTGCAGCAGCAGTTGAGGGATCAGGGTGCTTTTATGATTGAGATAAGGAGAGAGATGGAGCATATTAGAGCCGACCGTGACCAGCGCGGGCCTGAAGACGGTCCGAGGAGACCCGACGATGCAGCAGCAGCCGCAGCCGCAGCAGCAACCGCCGCAACAGCGGCAGTGCCAGACCAACCGAGACCGATGCGGGAGTTACACAACCCCGGGTCGACTTTGACGCACCATTGGGTGGTTTTACCAGCTATCGTGGGGGAATTAAAGTTCCCCCCGAACACCCTTCAGCTCCTCCCCCGGTTCCCTGGGCTCACTACTGAGGAGCCCCCTTCATCTTTAGGAGTTCTTGATGATCTGCAGCATCGTCCATGACCGCCAGGTGGAAGAGGATACGATCAGGATGATTTCCTTCCCCTTTTCACTGGCAGATAGAGCAGCCACCTGACTGAAGCATCTGGGGAAGTTTGTATACACTTGGGAGCAGCTCCGCACCGAGTACTTGAATAAGTACTATCCACTCGGGCGGACGAACGCAACGAGGGCCCTGATCAGTAACTTCTCCATGCTCCCCAATGAGCAATTCCACGAGGCATGGGAGAGTTTTAGAGAGCTTACCAATAGATGCCCGCACCACGAGATCTCGAAGCCGAACTTAGTTCAGAGCTTCTTCTGCGGGCTGACACCAGAGCTGTAGGGCCTGGTGAATGCTTCTTGTGGCGTGTCCTACTTCGCCAAGGACAAGGATCAGGTCTGGGCCATCTACGAGGAGATGGCCGAGAACTATATAGTGATGTCCCAGACCCGACTCTACACTCAGGGACGCCCCCAGCCATAGACCGTGCAGTAGCAGAGGATCGCACGGGTTGACGCCGGTCCTTCCACTTCGTCAGCGGCAACCGCACAGGCCGAGTCCACAGCCGCCGACATGGGCATTATCAGCGAGAAGCTGGACCGGATGGAGATTATTGAGAAGTAGTGCCAGGTTATCACGCAGATGGATCAGATGGCACATACACTGAGTGACTTGAAGACACAGATCATGTGTCTCCAGGAGGCACAGACGGCTTCTCAGCCCTGTCTTCAGTCACGAGGAGATCTGAGTGGCACCGACAGCTCGTCCCAGCGCTCCAGCTCCAGCCAGCCTAGACAGGTCCATCTTGTACAGACGGAGCCATACCATCAGCCATAGCCTTACTACCAGTCACCACCATCCCCAGACACTCAGATGGTGGTCTACCAGCCGGATCAGCCTCTGGTCGTACTCCCTCCACCCACCTACGAGCAGGAGCTGTTGATGGACGTCAACGGGATTTGGTACGACCAACCCCAGCCTGGTATCTAACAGGACCATCCTGGATTCCGTTGGTCAGCCGAAGGTGCCAGTTCCCAACAGCAGCCTCCAGTTCAGGGTGACCAGTACAACCATCGGCGAGATCACCACCAGTAGCAGCCCCCAGTACACCAGCAGCAGCAACAGTCATTCCAGCCCCATCCACAGCAGTATGGTCCTCGTCCCTATCAGCAGGGACATTCTTGGAGGCGTGATCAGCCTCAGCAGTAGTTTCATCCACAGCAGTACCCCTCTCACCCGCTGCACCAGCCACAGCAACAGCCTCACTACCAGAGAGGCCACTCGTCAGGTTCTCATGGGCCATCCTATGAGAACCCAGCCGTAGACGATTTAGCCCACCTCCTGACCGAGCAGCAGGCTACTTTTAGATGGGAGATGGACGAGTTCCGCCAGGAGATGCGGGAGATTGTGAGAGGGAAGGCCGCCATACCTGCCCAGAGTGAGCCCAATCCGAACAACCTCAAGAGGAAGTCTGAGCAGGTAGATTTCACAGAGTATGCCACTCCGAGTGATTCTTTTGGTGATATGTCTGCCTATCTATTTGATATTGACTTCGTCACACTTAGGAGCGGTAGGATGCCAGCAGGCGGCACCTCATCTGAGCGACACCCCCAGGCCACTTCCAGAGCGACAGGCGAGGAGGAGCACGGTACTGATGCCACGAGAGATGATGACGATGGTGCTGACGCCACAATGGATGCTGATCCCACCGACGGTACTGATACCGTCGCTTCACCAGATGGAGGAGGTGGTACTAACGCCACCATTGTTGCCGAGCCAGAGAGCGGTGCTGATGCCGTGAGTCGACCTGTTGAGGGTGGTGCTGATGCCACCGTTTTTACTTCTGCTAGTCCTGTAGTCTTTCTATCTGTTCATGTATCTTAGGACTTATCTGGCAATAAAGGAAAGGGTTTATTTTCTTCTGATCCACCTATCGTGCTTGATGTATGTGTGGATTCTGCCGGACTTGAGCAGCCTAGACCCTCTCCTAGTCCTTCATCTGAGAAGGACCCTGTGATCCCCTTCCCTAGAGCACTCCACATGGGAAAGGGGAAGAAAATAGAAAACCCCAAAAAGAAGCAGCATGAAGAGTTCAGCCAGCAGATGATCGACATATTTCACATTGAGCTGACTCTTCAGGAGGCCTTGGAGCACATCCCTCTACTCCAGAGATCACTCAAAGACAGGACCGCGGTTAGGAGGAAGAGGAGGAACCACCAGCATGGGATCCATGTGCTTACCAGGGCCACATGTTTCGCAATCCAGAACCGTCTGCCGGCCAAGAGGCCAGATTCAGGAGCCCCATATGTCAAATGCCATATCCGTGAGCAGAGGTTCGACCGCACTCTATTAGATAGCGGTTCATCAATCAACCTACTTCCGACATCCCTTCTTGACCGCTTCGAGTTGGGCACTCTACGATAGAGTAGGACAGTCCTTCAGTTTGCTGATCAATCTGTCAAGAGGCCGAAGGGGTTGCTGAGGGACGTTGTCGTCACGATTCAGGGCCTGCAATTCCCCGTGGACTTCGTTGTGTTGGACATGGAGATCCCTGAGTCTGTGACCGATACCCCCATCATTCTAGGTCGCCCGCTCTTGGCCACAGCCAAGGCAGTGACCGACCATGATAGCGGGAACGTATACTTTCGCGTCGAGGGCGACAGTGTACAAATAGAGATGGTCGAGGACATCAGAGTCAGAGATTCATCATGCTCAGAGCCGACCACCGATTTAGAGTAGATCACAGAGTCAGGGCTAGACATCCATCAGGACTGCGATTTTGTGATTACAGATGATGAGGCAGTATGGGCAGATCCAGTCGCAGAGGCCATCCTCTCACCTTCAGAGTCCGTTGATGCAGAGACGCCAGCAGAGGAGAGCTTGGAGAGCTCATTCCTGGTCCAGGATACTTTTCAGTCGGCAGAGCCAGTTCTTGATCGCGAGACAGAGTTGTTTTGTGATGATGATACAGATCCCTCGGAGTCAGATGTTTATTGGGCAGAGTTTGATGATCTCATACCATGTCTGACTTCGACTGAGCCTGTAACTAGGGAGGAGGTAGATGCCATGCAGAGCAGAGACAATCCAGTAGAGCAGCCTTCTCCAGATACTGATTGTGAGCGAGAGTTTCAGTTCTACCATACGGATTTGGCAGCCTTCACTCAGAGCTTTCAGAGGCCAGATCCACCAACACCTACATGTCCAGAGCTGAAGCCACTTCCTGCGTCGCTGAAGTATAGGTTCCTTGCGGGTGAGCATGAGATGTACCCAGTCATTATCTCCGCTGATTTGACTGGAGAGCAGGAATCCCGTCTAATGGGGGTTCTTGAAAAGAACCGCAAGGCTATAGGATGGAGCGTAGCCGATCTCCAGGGGATAAGTTCGGCCCTGTGCTCCCACCATATCTATCTCGAGGAGGAGGCAAAGCCGTCGCGTGAGTTCCAGCGGCGGCTGAACCTGAATCTAAGAGAGGTTGTCATGAAGGAGATCTCGAAATGGTGGAGCGCCAATTTTATCTACCCCATATCCGACTCCAAGTGGGTCAGTCCATTGCATGTGGTGCCCAAGAAGACGGGCATCACTACAGTTGTCAGCGAGTCTGGAGAGGAGCTCGCTACCCGGGTGCCCACTTCTTGGCGGGTCTGCGTGGATTACAGACGACTCAACCAAGCCACCAAGAAGGATCAATTCCCCCTACCCTTTATTGATCAGATCATTGAGAGACTGGCACGGAAGAGCCATTACTATTTTCTAAATGGGTACTCCGGCTACAACCAGGTGGCCATCGCGCCCGAGGACCAGGACAAGACTACCTTCACCTGTCCCTTCGGTACATATGCTTTCAGACGCATGCCATTTGGGCTATGCAACGCCCCTGCGACTTTTCAGAGATGCATGCTGTCTATCTTTTCAGACATGGTGGGGGAGTGCTTGGAGGTCTTCATGGATGACTTCTCGATCTACGACGACGGATTCGACTCTTGTCTTGACTGCCTAGACCGAGTCCTTCAGCGATGCATTGAGGTTCACCTAGTGTTGTCTTGGGAGAAGAGTCACTTCATGGTGACTCAAGGGATGGTGCTTGGCCATATCATCTCCAACAGGGGCATGGAGGTTGATCCGGCCAAGGTAGATGTCATTAGAAAACTCGCACCGCCGTCCAACCTACGGTAGTTATGGTCTTTTCTGAGGCACGTCAGTTTCTACCAGTGCTTTATTCCTGATTTCAGTAGGATTGCCCGACCGTTGACTGATCTGCTGATGAAAGACACCGAGTTCCTTGTCGATGACAAGTGTCTTTCGTCATTCGAGACTCTCAAGAGATGTGTTGTTGAGGCTCATGTTCTTCAGCCACCTGATTGGTCTCTCCCATTCGATATCATGACAGATGCCTCCGATTTTGCCGTAGGGGTTGTGCTGGGACAGAGGAGGGATGGAGTCCCTTTTGCTATTCACTACGCTAGCCGTACATTGGATGCCATGCAGCGGAACTACACTGTCACTGAGAAGGAGATGCTAGCCGTAGTTTTTGCCCTAGATATATTCAGATCTTACATTATCGGATCTAGAGTGACCATTTACACTGACCATACCGCCATCAGGTACCTCATGGCAAAGAAGGATGCCAAAGCCAGATTGACCAGATGGATCCTTCTACTTCAGGAGTTTGACATAGAGATTAAGGATAAGCCTGGAGTCAAGAATGTGGTGGCGGATCATCTCTCCCGATTAGAGCATCTTGAGGATTCTGAGCAGACTGAGCCTATTTGTGAGACCTTCCCAGATGAGGTGATACTTGCTATCGCCTCTCTCCCGTGGTATGCCGATATTGTGAACTTTCTTGTTGCTAAGAAAGTCCCACAAGATTGGCCCAAGCAGAGACTTGAGACCTTCCTCGCGAAGGCCAAGTTCTACCACTGGGTGGATCCCATCCTTTACCATGAAGGAGGGGATAGTGTCTGGCGTAGGTGCATTCCTTAGGACGAGCACCATAGCGTCCTCACTTACTGCCACAAGCTTGAGGCAGGAGGACATCACTCTTGGAGGAGAATGGCACATAAAGTGCTCCAATCCGGCCTATGGTGGCCTACCCTCTTCAAGGACTCTGATGAGTTTGTGAAGAGGTGTACTGACTGTCAGAGGATGGACACTTGTGGACAGCGTGATATGATGCCGATGCAGCCCATTCATTTCTGTGAGGTTTTTGACGCATGGGGCATCGATTTCATGGGTCCATTCCCTAAGAATCAGGGATTCGAGTACATTCTGTTGGCCGTAGATTATGTTAGTTGTTGGGTTGAGGCCATCCATGCCTGAACCGCAGATGCTAGGACTATTTACAGATTTTTGAGGAAGCACATCATTTCACAGTTCGGGGTACCTCGAGTGTTGATATCTGATGGGGGGTCTCATTTCGTCAACGAAAAGGTGAAGGCCCTTGCTAGCGAGTTTAACATAGACCATCGAGTTGCCACTCCATACCATCCTCAGACGAATGGTCTTGCAGAAGTGTCAAACAGGGAGATCAAGACTATATTGCAGAAAGTCGTCCGCCCTGACCGAAAGGATTGGTCACAGCTTTTGGACTCGGTATTGTGGGCATATAGGACGTCTTTCAAGACACCTTTGGGCACATCTCCCTTTCGCCTCGTTTATGGAAAGCCGTGCCATTTACCTGTTGAGTTGAGGTATAGGTCACTTTGGGCTGTCACTGATATACTTTTGGATCCAGATAGTGTAGGAGATTAGAGGAGGGCAGAGTTAGCAGCCTTGGAGGAGCTTCGTGATACCTCCTTCTCAAACAGCCTACAGTACAAGGAGAGAGTGAAGGAGTGGCATGATTCTCATATCAGCCACAAGCATTTTGAGCCAGCACAGAGAGTATGGCTGTTTGATGCTAGGCTTCGTCTATTTCCAGGGAGGCTACAGAGCAAATGGAAGGGACCGTATTTGGTGAGAAAGGTACACGACAATGGGGGTATTGACACTATCTGAGTTGTCTTCTGAGGGTACCTTTCGAGTGAACGACCAGCGGCTCAAGCCATATCTAGATCAGGAGTCGCGGGTCGTTGATGTTGCCCCGATTCATTTTGCGTGAGATGTGGTCTCTTGACTCACATCTATTGCATCTCACGCCTGATTATCACTGTTTTTCCGACTTGTATAGATCCAGATGTCCATATCATTCCATTTTTTAGTCCCACATCCTTTTTTCTCATCTTATGATTATGCTATACTTAGAGTGTACTTTACCCTAAGTATAGGGGCGATGTAGGACTCTCGGGTATTCTTTTGATTCATTTCTACCTCTGTTTTTGCTGCCTATACTTAGGGATATTTTACCCTAAGTATAGGGGGTTAGACCCTGTACATTCTTCACTCGGCTTTCCCTTTGTACACAACCTGCTATACTTAGGATTATTTGATCCTAAGTATAGGGGAAAATGCCGAGAACCTCTTGCATTTCTATTCTTTCATTCGTCTTTGTATATAGCCTTCCTTTTTACTTCCCTGTACTAAGCACGAGTTATGTCTTCTTCATCGCTCTTGACTCTGAGGACATCGTTCGAGCTAAGTATAGGGGGGGGTGTGTATATATTTCATATATACTTTAGCCATGACTCGTACTTTGTGTGAGTGTGTTAATAAATAAAAATGGCTAAAAACCCAAAAATCCATAAAAATTATTTTTTTTCTAGTAAATACACATTCTTTTATTGCACATACATAGCTATTGTACAAAATTATTTTTGTAAAAATATTTTCAAAAACTTTTTGTGTAAAAATTATGTGTAAATATGTGCATATCAAAATTATGTATATAGTACAAAATTTTTCCAAAATGTTTCGAAAATCAAAAGTTTGCAAAAATCTTGTGTAAATTTGTGTAAATATTTTGCAAAACTTGCATTCATGCATACATTCATGATTTCAAATCATTTTTTCAAAAATTTTGCATATGTGTAAATATTTGTAAATTGCGTCTTTGTATATATTTGTATAGTTTTTCTTGGATTATAGTTGACATTTAAACTAGCCTGGAATTAAATTGGGAAATGGAGCTTGATTAAGATCTTAATCCACCTAATTATAAGAGGAACCTTATAGGGCTTAGGGTTAACGCTTTTCAGGTCCACGGTGACTTGATTCTTTGAGTCCACTAGGCTATGATCACATGTCATCTCAATGAGCCTAAGTAGAGCACTTAACAACACATACATGACTCATATAGACAATGGCTTGACTTGGACCCACACTTTACACCGAGCTCTCTACAGATAAGGTGGTGAGGAGGCAGTCTTCCTTGACTTGGGGTAGCATATGAGGGTAGTACTTCTAGGCGGAACCTCTCTTCTTCTTATAGTGAAGGAAGTGCGTCTCAACTTGGTATGGTTGCCATGAGGTCTAACGACGGGAGTTGTGGGTTGCAATGATGCTTCAAAAGAGGGATAGTCTACTGGCTCAAGAGGAAAAACTCCTTATGTACATATGCTGCACCTTGTAAATATGTTGTACAGATGCACTTGAAAAAAATGCAAAAAGAAAATAACTCCAAAAAAGTGGTGGGTCTGATAGAAAATGATAATCCCACCTGAGTATGCATATAGTGCAATAAGCAAAGCGTGAGACCCATGTTCCATCTTATGTAGCTTGCAGCAAAGAGACTTAGCTACACTGGTTGAGCTCCCCAGGATACATGGCTACACTGGCCATGGTCCATTCTCTTCTTCCCCCTCTTCTTGACCGGTTGAACTTGAACTTAGAAGGGAATACCCCGCTCCTCGAGGAAAGAGTGGCCAGACTAGGGTCATAGAGTTACCTTGTTGGGGAGGGTTGTCAAGTTGCTACTTCTGAGGTGGAGAGCTATACCTCACATACACTGTACAAGGAAAGATTCATAGTCTTCAGGGTTTGTGTATGTAGACTTGTTCTGATCTGGATTATTGAGAAGTCTTGACTATAGATTAGTGGATCTTAGAGGCTGTTAAGTTTTAAACCTAAGTCCAAATAAGGTTTCGACACATTAATAATCCAAAGATCTGATCGAGCTCCATATTTCAATTTAATGAAGGCAAGTTTAATAATCAGCATTGATCCATGCATTTTTCTCCTCTTTTTTCTTTTCCTTTTCTTTTTCACTTCTTTTTCAAATAAGTGTTTGCTAAGGGACTAGCAAAGTTAAGTATAGGGGGGTGATGAATACCCGTTCATCACTCTTTATTCTTTTATTTTAGCTACAACCTATACAAAACACATGTAGATAAGTGTAAATAGAATAAATTACCATTTAGCATGCATTGTGTAAAATACAATAATTAGCATGTTTTTGTGCATAAATAAAAGAATAAAGAAATAAAAGAAAAAGAGGGAGATATTTAGAATAAATATTGAGCGACCTAATCCTAAGGGAGGGTTCAGCATGGGCCTGACCGTAAAAGAATCAAAGTAGAGAGAGATAGGAATAATAAAAATAAAATAAAAATACTCCTTTATTCCAAATTTTATCTTATAAATAAATAAAATTTAAAATTGGAATAAATGTATAAAAATAAACAATTAAAAATTAAAATCAAAAATAAATATATGTATATACTTATATATAATAATAATATTTTGTAAATACATTGTTTTTGTTTCAAAAAAATAAATAAAAATCATTAAAAATTAATTAAAAAATAAATAAACATTTTTCATGTTTTAAGTTTTTCGAAAATAACTCATTTATTATTTTAAAATGAATTTCCAAATCTTTATTGCTTGGCGACCTGTGATTGGTCCACGGGGGATTGTTGACCCCCGGTCAACTCTCCCCTCTGGGCCAGTCAACCCGGATCTGTGCGCCCGACCTGACTTCTCACAATTATCCTCGCATGATCCGAGCTCCATTCGCCTAAACCCCGGGTCCTAATCATACTTCCTACATCCGAGATCCACGCCCGGGGATCTACCTAGGGATCCGAGCTCCGACCACCTCGCCCAATCCCATTCTTCTCAGACCCCTAGCCATATTTAGCTGAACCTCGGCCGCACTCCATCTTTGGCGCTGCTCCTTCGTCCCAGGACCTCCACCCTAATCCCTAGAGTGACAGCTATCGATTGGCCTGTCGAAGAGAGGAGAGGAAGCCCTCCGCCACTGATCTGGCGATGTCTGCCGCCGTGCGCCGCCGCGAGGTGCGCTTAGCCTCGGAACTCGACACTTCCTCGAGGCCAGGACCCCCAGAGCTCCACGAGCTCATCCCCAGTCGACTGCATCCATCAGGTAGACCCGAACCCTTCTGGTTTTCCTTAATTTTCGATTACACCCAATTCGCTCCGCCGTCATCTCTCATCGATTTCGTCCACTCCGATCATCATTCCGATCATCCGACCCGTCCATCATCTCCGTGAGACCCCTCTCCACCTTCTGCACCCACGCACCCACCTTGATTCGCCCCGGAACCAAGAACTCGACCTCCCTCACCGTCGCCTCGCCGGAGGTCCTCGCCGCGACCCATCCAGCAACCCACACCACCCCTAACCGGGTCGAGGCAGTTTTCCCTCGACCCAGGAAGCTTCCTAAGTTGTTTTGCTGGTGAAGGCGATCCATCTGAGGGTCGCGACACCCGAGCCCAGGATCTTTGCTTCTTCGACGTCGTCGGACCACTCCGGTGGTCTCCGATCTCATCGGAGGTGTCCTTTAGCTGCGGAGCACCTTGGCGACCACGTTCCACATTCCAGCAGCTCCAGAGGAGGTCCCCACCGCGCACAGGAGGCCGGCGAAGATCGCGAGCATCGAGTTCTTGGAGGACCCTCCCTCGTCGTCTGATCATCCTCGACGTCCTAGATTCGATCACAGTCATCCATTTAAAGGGACCCAGCCACCGTCAGATCTTCTTGGGGTGATCAAGAAAGTCCATCCAGACGAAGGGTTGCCCTTGCACCAACACCGTCAGATCAGCCATGTGGCACGCCCCCGTCCTTCCGATAATATGGGGTAACTTATACTTAGGCCCCTGTCATTTTGTTTTTGCAATATAGTCTTGTAAATATTTTAATTAGTTGTTTTTATTTTGTAAAAATTGCATAGAAGACCTTTATGTTTAGATTATTTGCATTATAGTCCCTGTGAGTGTGGACCACGCACTTCGACACGTGAGGACCTGGAATTTTTGCAATATATACCCTGTAGTTTCTTGTGTGTTATTATTTGAATGCTTTAAAATAGGAATTACAAGTAGTTTCTTCCGTGCCTGGTTCACGTGCCCCGCACGTGCAGTTTGGGCTTTTTGCATGTTTGGACCCGGAGCTTCTTGCACGTGTTATTGTTTGGTCCCTAGAAATTGTTTTCTTTGCATCTAGGTCCTTGTGAACTGTGAGCCTCTATTTTAATTAAATAAAATAGCAAATCAAGTCTAAATTGCATGAAAATTGGACATGGGGCTCATGCCACTGTCTAAAATTTTCACCAAAAATCTGGTACATTTTTGAGGCTTTTTGTTATTTTTAAAAGTTCAAAAACAGTTGTTTTTGTGTCTATCCAAATTAGAAAATCATAAAAAAAATATTAAAACTCTTATAAAATTCTAAAAAAATTAGTACTTGTTAATTTTGATGTATTTTATTTTCTATGCATTTTTTGTTATTTTTGGATATATAAAAACCCTAAAAATTAAAAAAAACCATTAAAAACTTATAAAAATTCTAAAAAATTATAGAAAATCCAAAAAATCACAAATTCTTTTGCTGATTTTCTTTGTTATTTGTAGTTTTCATAAAAAAATACCTCCAGGCTTTTACAGATCAATTTGATATTTTAAATTTATCTTCCAAGTCTTGCTGGACAGTTTGCTACTGTTTTTATCTTGTTTTATTTTTAGAAAATTACATAAAAATTAAAAAAATCTCAAAAAATCACCAAAAATAGTAAAAAACCTAGAAAACATAACAAATATTTTTGTTTGAATTTTTGGAGATTTTTAGAGTGTTTAAATGATTTGTTGATTGTGCTTGTTTTTGTCTTTTTATTATTTTTTCCATTATTAAAAATCCAAAAAAATATAAAAAGAATTAAAAACAACCAAAAATACTTGTTTTCATTTTATTTTATTTCCAGACTACTTCGTAGGCTGCAAGGCCAACTCGTGCTCCCTGAGTCCGACCCTGGGTGCTACACCAGGCTAATCTCATAGCCAGGACCGCTATCTTGTTTTTGATTGATTTTCTATCTTTGTTTGGTGATCTGCTCTTTATTTTCTTGATCGAGCCGATTCTCGAGTGACTGAGGTCGCAACGACCTTAGCTGTTTTATTCATCTTAGTCCATTCGACAATTTAGCTCTCATCAAGAAGTCGATTCAGATCATGCTTTCTGTTCTTTCTGGCTTTCTAGGAATTCAAATGACATATATTAATTGCCCACAAATATTTGTGAATAATATCCACGGGCAAATGGCATGGCATGGGGTATACCAGGCAGTAGGGAGACATTCCTAATGGTGACTTGTATGCACTCTGGTAGGCCCAAAGAATGAAGTCAAGGAGCTGAGACCAGCACTTCCTATCGGTATGCACAAGTTTCTATAGAATCATTTTTACATCACTATTTGAACATTGGACTAAGCCATTAGATTGTGGGTGGTACAGAGAAGCGACACAATGTTCAATGCACAATTCCTATTTTGGCTTTTTCACCTCTCTGTTGATGAAATGGCTACCCTATCGGATATCAGAATTTTGGGATCCCAAACCTTGCAATGATGTGTTTCTTTAGAAACTGGTAGATGGTATGAGTGTTGGCAGCTCGGGTTGGGATAGTTTCCACCTAGCGACTGAGATAATCGAGTGCTAGCAAAATATACTCGTATCCCCGACTGTTGGGAAATGGGCCCATGAAGTTAATGCCCTATGCATCAAAACATCCGAGATCTGAATATACTTCAGAGGTATTGTATCTCTCATTCCTATGGTACCACCCATATTTTGACAGTGAGTAAAACGTTTGATAAATTCTTCTGCATTTTTGACGAGGTTGCCACCAGAGGTTGCATTGGAGTACTTTAGTTGCTATACGCTTTCTAGAGTGGTGTCCTCTTGAGTTTCTAGCATGGTAATGTTCAAGGACACTTTGGACTTCCTCCTATGGAATGTACCTCCTCCAGATGCAACATGACCCATCATGAAAGAGATATGGATACTCCCACTGATAGAAATGAATATCTGACAAAAATTTGTCAACTTTCATATTCGACCAATCTTGTGGAGTTCTCTTGGATAAAAGATAGTTCACAATATCGGCGAATAAGGGGAGAGATGTGACTTACAAAATGGCTTCATCTAGGAAAATCATTATAATTAGAAATAAGCTCTGCTCAGTTTGGCTTTGGCAATCTCGACAAGTGGTCTGCCACCACATTTTTAACCAAGGTTTGTTATGGATCTTAAGATCAAATTCCTAGAGCAGAAGGATCCATCTGATAAGTTTGGGTCTGGCATCCTTCTTGGCTTGCAGGTACTTGATGACAGAATGGTCCGTATAAACAACAACTTTGGTAGTGAATAAAAAATGGTAAACCATCTCTTTGCTATTCTAGAACCGTTCTAATGGCATAATCAAAAGCATATGTCATGATCTCAAATGGTAGAGACCAATCTAGCGGTTGAAGGACATGGGCTTGGGTGATCAATTCTTTCAACTGATTGAAGGCTTAGAGGACTCTATCATCAATAATAAAATCGGCCACCATGCTAAGAAGCTCAATCAATGGTCAGGTAATTTTATTGAAATCTATGATGAAACATAGATAGAAACCAACATACCCAAGGAATGATCGGACTTGCTTCAGATTTGTAGGTGGCTCGATTTTGAAATGATGTCCACCATCACAGACTCTATCTCCATGTGATATTTGGATCCCTTCGGTCATCATGAAATGACTCTTCTCCCACGAGAGCACCAAGTTCACTTCATAACATCTCTTTAAGACTCGGTTTAAATAAGATAGGCACAGGTCAAAACTGTCTCCGTAGATTGAGAAATTTTCCATGAAAATCTTGAGAAAACTTCGAACCATATCCGCGAACACGACCAACATACATTGCTGAAATATTTCTAGAGCATTACACAAACCAAACAACATTTTACAGAAAGCGTAGGTCCTAAATGGACATGTAAAGGTCGTTTTTCCTTGAATTTCAGGAGGAATTGTAACCTGATTATAACCAGAGTAATCATCCAAGAAGTAGAGTATTCCTTCATGACTAGTATTTCGACTATTTGGTTGATGAAGGGACGCAAAAAATTGTCCTTCTTGGTCACTAAATTCAGTCATCTGTAATCCACAAGGACGTGCCAAGAAGTTGGTACTCTGGTTGTGATCTCCTCTCCTGTGTCATTCTTTACCATGTTGATCCTTGATTTCTTAGGCACAACATGCAAGGGACTCACCCATTTACAATCCGAGATGGGATATACGAGTACCGCAACACACCATTCTGTGATTTAATTCATCACAACCTCCCAAAGATTTGGATTTAATCTACGTTCGATTTCTTGAGATGGATTGCTATTTTCTTCTAGATATATGTGATGCGAGAACAATGAGGGTTTGATCCCATGGACATCTAATATCTTTCAGCCTATAGCCCTATAGTTTCTTTCTAGAACCTCGAGCAGACAAGATTCTTGTTCCTTTGTCAAGTGGGAATCGATCATCACAGGAACATGTTTTGCACGCCCGCAAGAAAGGCATATTTCATGTTTGGTGGAAGTGGCTTGAGCTCAGGCTGTGTCTAGTTCAACTCAGTGATGACTTTAGCTACTGTGTAAGGCAATGTTGTCAGATCTTTCAACTATTTTGTGTCCACCTTTGGCACTGTAGGCTCTGCATTCAGTACAACATAAAATTCTTCAATCACATAATCTTATTCACAAAAATATTCAATGATCTCTTCCTGTTCTGCAAAGGACAGGTGTCCAAAGATGTATTCTTCATGTGACTCAGCAAAAATCTCGTTATCGAGGACATCTGGGAACTCGATTATGATGTCCACTCTTTCCTTTGTGGAGAGGAATTCGTGGATTTTAATATCCTCCATAAACATATTTGTATCATTGATTTCAGCAAGAAACTCTTAGTCTTCTATTCGTTGTTCTGTTGGCTTGTTCTTGTTTGATGTAGACTCAGTAGATTTTACCACTTGGATTGTATCAATAAGCACCTTGTCACTGCTAGAAGGAAGATGATCTGTCTGGTGCCATAGCACCTCACTACTTCGATTGTTTGAAGGAACGATCATCCAAGGATTATCGAGGTGTGCAGAAGTGGAGTGGATATGTCCATATCGTGCACTATGAAGTCCACAAGGAAACAACATTCCCTGAATTGGGGACGATGACATCCTCTGAAATTCCTTGGGGCCGCTTGATTGAAGTGTCTGTGAATTGTAGAATCATTCTTGTGGACTTAAGTTGTCTCAACCCAAATTCTTTGAGCAATGAAGTAGGCATCAGATTGATTGACAATCCATTGTCTAGGAGTATTCGGTTGAAATCCTGGTCGAACATCTGACATTTGACTAGAGGAACTCCCTTGTCCTTCTTTTTAGTCGGGAGATTGCTAATTGTGCTCACAGTTGCCGTGGTCAAAATATGCTTCACATTTCTTTCACGTGCTCTACGTGGATGTCTCTTTGAAATACATGTTTCTTTCAACCTTTCCTAATGTTTGGCATTTACTTGATGGCTTTGAGTAGTGGCATCTCTAGAATAAGATTTTGGATAATCTCGATCACATTAGGGCTGGACAAGGCAGTTTTTAAATTTCTATTTTTTTGGATTTTCTTAAAAATCTGGAAATGGAATATTTACAAAACCAAACATTTAAATATTATTCTTACTTACATCGAAATATATGCCCACATCATGCTGTAGAAATGGATGAGTAAAACAAGCATGGTCATCCAAGAAAGGCGAGAATCCAAAATCTGCAGGCAGGGCTCCATCGGTTAGCATCGAGGTGGTTGCAGGTGCGGTCTTCTCGATGGCTGGCATGGTGGTGCTTCGGCTACTGTTGTTGGTGTTGTCTTTTTGTTGTTTTGATTTTTCATATTTTTTAGGTGTTTTCTTTATGGTGCTTCTCCTCCATCTTCCTCTCCCTCATCCGACACAAATGCTGGATCGACTAATGTAGACGCGGATGATTCTCAAGGTGAAGCTTTATTCTTCCCCTTCATGGTGGTCGTCGGCTGCAAAGTCCTACCGCTCCTGAGAGTGACAACTTTAGATAAAAACAAATCATGCACATTTGACTCTGTTAGACCGGAGAGAACATCACAAAATATTTGCTCTTTCTTCTTAAAATTTTTTGTGTTAGCCTCCACTTGTGTCAGAATTGGAGTTTTGGCAGTGGTGAGGTTATCGAGCTTCTGGGCCATCTTAGCGAGTCTCTTCATCAACTGAGCTAATCAATCCAAGGTGATGTTCACTGGAGCAGCCTTGGATGGTTCAACACGCTGATAATGTTGATACAAGGAATGGTGTGGAGATTGATGGTAGGAATGCTGATTATGGTACTAAGGAGAAGGGTGGTACTGTTGATGCTGTTGAGGAGGACATTGGTAAGGTACAACTGAGTACTCTTGATTTTTCTAGTGTTGGCAGTACTACGACTGCTGGTACTGGTTTTGTCTCCAATCGCCATGATACGACCGAGAATGTTGGAGCTATTGAGGCTAGTTCTAACAAATCTCCCTCCTTGGTGCTGAGGGATGGGAAGTTGCCTATAGATTGGCCCCATTATTTTTTGCCAGGATAGGCCAACTGTGTATCATTGCACCATAGGTCATTCACCTCTTGAATGAGAGGTGGTGGTGGAGAGCATGGATTTGGTAAAATCTGGAGCTCGGGCTGGTAGACCACAAGATGATGTTGCGATTGCTGAGGTGAGGTGGGCTTTGGGGTTTGCATGTAGTAAACGCGCTGAACCAATTGATAAGATGGACTCTACTGAAAATGTTGAGGCAGTGATGGCTCCTTCATCTTAGCAGGAGTCGAAGCCGATGCAGATACTGACTAGCAGGAACTACCGGTACTCACTAGCAGCTCTAGCTGCTTGGTGATCTGATCTAGTTTGTCCAGATGTTGTGTCCTCTGTTCGATCACAGAAAGCTTCTCAAGATCTTGTGATCGTTTCTCAATTATTTCCACCTTGGACATGTGGTTCCCTATGATACTCAAGTTGGAGCTCTCGTACTCGTCCGGCTCGTGAGAAGCTGCCCCATGAACTGGCTTCTAGAGACCATGTAGCTGGCACTGGTATGCACATGACGATGACAAGGTAGCCTCTCCATTGGCCATTTCCTCGAAGACCTGCCAGGTGGCATCCTCGTCCTTGTTAAAATGTGAGCTTCCACATGCAACATCAACAAGCTTCTGACTTTCAATTGTTAGTCCCCCAAAGAAATGCTGGACCAAGCTGGTCCTAGCAATGTCATGATGGGGACATTTCTCCTGTAAATCTGTAAACCTTTCCCAAGCCTCATGAATGGATCTGTGGGCGGCTTGGATGAAGTTGGTTATGTGGGCACACATCTGATTCAACTTCCCGAGAGGGTATAACTTATGCAAAAAGAATGACTTCAGTTCCTCCCAGGTGGGGACAACTTTCCCTAGATGGTTGATCCAATGAAGTGCCTTGTCTTGAAGGCTGAATGTAAATGCCATCATTTTGACTAATCCTAACAGTATGTTTGGGTAATACATTGTGCCATAGATGCGTGCAAATTACTGTAGATGGATATAAGGTTCCTCGTTCGCGTTCCCATGCCAAGAGTTGAGTCTTCAACTCGAAGTGTGCAAGGACCGCAAAAATTTGGATCCACTTGATCTTCTGGCCTGCTCCAAGGTTGTAGGTCTCCTTGAGCGTGAGCTTGGGCCTCTCTGCTCGGTCTTCATCTACTGGGCTTACACGACCTCCATATGCTCTCTCTCTCTCTCTCTCTCCTCCTCCTGGGTGGTCTCTCCTTCTCCTCAGATAATTGAGCATGTCTTGGAAGGCAACCTGGACAATGCTTAGTCGGTGAGCTATCGCTATATCGCCTGAATGGAGGTGAGAAGCTGCCCATTCACGATATTGTTGTCTAACTGGCCCTACGCAGGATGCAAAGGATGCTGGTGTCCCTTCCCTTTTCTTATGGGATCCATCTCTGTATCTGTCTCTGAATCAGAATTTGAGAGAATTTCAGGCTCCAGATCAGGCTCGTGATCTGTACATGGAATGATGCCCCAATCAGTCTGTATAGAAGCACAAGATGTAGAGAATATTTCTTCCTTAAGGTCGACATATAATTTCATTAAGGATGGCAATGTGTAAGGAGTGAAATCAATTGCCATTTAAAATGGGCAGAGTTTGGGGCAAGAGTGATCCCCAGATTATTGAAGAAGCTGACGAGTTTGGATATCAGTTCACATAGTCCGAATTGACTTCTCAAGAATCGCCCTGAATTACTGAAGAAGGATAGCGCATGGAATCGATGTTGGTGTCCGTAGCGACCCGATTAAGCCATCCATGAGTCGCCATCTCGAAGATGAAGAGGGAGATCGAGAATGAATGAAAGATATGATGATAAACAAGGAATAAGAGGAGTGCAAAATAGTAGAAGGCTCAAAGAGAGTGTAAGTCAAATGAGGAATGAAACATAGGAAAGAAAAAATGGGACAAATGTGTGGGACTGATCTTTGAACTAAACTAATTTAAACAAAAACCAAACAAGTTTGGGTTCACCAACTTAACATAGGTGAAGCCATAAGAGTTCAACTATTTTTTCTTTCCAATTTTATTTTTGTTTCTCAGGCAAGATCTTATAACAAGTCCTTATGAGCGCTATCCCCACAGGAGTGTGTGTGCTACCAGGAAAGAACCCCGTACTTCTTCCAACTCCTTTGTAACATGTGATCTGTGCACTTTGAGGTCCTTAATCGTGCACATAGGCAAGCTACTTAGCTAAAGAAATAGAGGAGGAAGCTAATAGGTGAAACCAATACTTCCCCACAAGTGAGGTACTCGGACGCAAACTGATGAGACAAACACACTCGTGAAGGCGTGACCTAGGCTCAATACTTCACACCAAGTTTAATACTCTACATAAGGTGGTAGCACCTTTGTCGTCAAGGCTCTACTCGGTCACATACGATAGAAGCGCCAATACTTCGCTAACCCAGGTGATAATCAAGGTAGCCACAGATCGAGTTTTGGGATCTAATCCTTAGAGGGTTGTGCATCACTCGGTTTAGAAGGTACCTAAAATAATGAGGGCTTTATGAACTCAAAACAATGATGTACATTATGAATTTTATTAAGATCAAAGTTTATTAGCAGTCTCCTGGTTTTAATTTTTAGTTTTAACTTTTTGAGTATTTTTCAGAGTAAGCCGCCTTACAATTTTTTTATTTTTCTTTTAATCCTAATATGTGCAAAACTTAGGGAGAAGGTGGAAAAGCAATGCAAGTAGAGATGAAAGTGGAAATCTCACTCTCGTATCAAATTATGCATGCAAAGTAAGGAGACTTGCAGTCCTTCCCAGCTCTCTCCATTAAGGATGCAAAACGGAATATATAAACATATACTACATGTGCGGTATACAAAGCTAGAAAGCGCCCTAAATAATAATTACTATTATCGGGAAGAATCGGTGCTAATCACTCAATAATGGCTCCATGTGTCCAGTCTTGCAAACTCCTCAATGCCCGCCACAATGGGTCTTGCAAGCGTTGTGTGGAATCTATCATGGCACGTCGTTCCAAATTCAAATAATTAGCAATTAATTATTCGACTAAGTCCAAGCGAAGTAAACTATAGGCACATGCTTCTATTAGGGCTTTGGACCTAGTTTATTGATTCAAACAATCCTAGATCTAGGGGCTCAATCATATAAAACAATAAAAAATAAAGGCAGAAAGCCCAAAAAACATGAAACAAAATAAAATAAAAGCGATAAAACACGAAAAACCACGATGAGGCCCCCAGGTGAACAGACACCCAGACACTGTACCACGTTAACTATGACATTATCCAAATTATTACAAATTAATTTACAAAAATAAAATAAATGTATGTCCTCTTAAAAACTGAAAATAAAAATCAAAGGCAAGGCTTTTCTTCTCATTCTGTCTTTGCTCCTCTCTCATACTCTCTCCTGGTTGGCCCACAAGTAGAAAACCAACCTCCTTGCAGCTCAGGTACTTCCACCTCCTAAGAGATAGCCATCGCCATGCGGTCCCTTACAAGAAAGATTAACTACGAGATGTGGGTTAGAGACAGTCAAATAGATATAAAAAATAAATAGCAGAAAAATAAAAGGAAAAACAATAGTATAATGTACAAATTAAGTGCTACATTCTGTTTCTCTCTAGCACGACACCATTTGAATTAGAAAATTAACCAACCTAGGTACTATCATGTGGTCCACACAAGGTAAGACCACTATGTTGTTGCAATGACAACCTAAAGAAAATCTCTAGCTAAATCAATAACAATATAGAGAATCAAGCAACGCAGATCAAGTGATGTGGATCAAATTTATTATACCCTACGATAAATGTGTATAGTGGACTAGCAGGTATGTGTTGATATATAGAGAAGTTAGTATAATAGGTATATTATTTATAAATAAATAATGAATAAATAATATTGGTATATTTGTAAAATATTCACTTAATTTAAAAATAAATGTTTTTAGGGTTTTTAATTAAATCAAATAATTATCTTTATATATATATATATTTAATATTTATTTTTCTGATTTTTAATTTCTTTTTTTATTTTAGGAATATATAACGTATAAATTTCATATATAAGTATATTTAGTAAATATAAATATAGATATAAAATATATATGGTATAAGTAGTATATAAAAAAATATGGGTAATGAATATATAAAAATCAGAAAATACCAAAAAGAACAGTTTTTTATTTTTGTTAAGGAATTTAAAAATATATTAGGGTAGTTATAGTAATTAATCATAGTATTAATTATATATAACTATATATAAGTATATAATACAATAAAGGTTATTATAATTATAAAATATAGATATATATAATTAAATTTATAAAATAAAGCATTTTATGTTTTTCTAATATTTTTATAATGTTTTTGTGATTTTTTTAGTAATTTTTACTTACTTTTAATATCCAAAATATACAAAATCAGGGAGTTTTGAAATAGGCCAAATTGATTTGAGATTAAAAATAAAAAAAAGTTCACAATTTCTCCAAATCAACTTTAATATGTAGATTATATATATATATAAATATAGAATAGAAACTAATCCTTTTGTGGTTTTCAAAAATATTTTGCAATTTTTGAGGGTTAGTAAGGATTTGCTAATTTTAGGGTTCTTTTTAATATATTTTAGTGATTTTTTGTCTGTAGCTATAAAATACTACAATAAACACTAGATATTTTTTTTTGAAATTTTAATTATGGTTTATATTTTGTGTATTTTCTCAGTCAAATAGGGAATAATACATGTTCTTTAGATTTTTAATAAATAGAAAATGAGCAAGAAATGCAAAATACAATTATCGCATGAATAAGCGATTAATCAATCACATCATCCTATTGTTTCATGATTTTTTGAGTGTGGATGCTATTTTTAGAAAATAGACGAACATGCACAAAAATAACTAAGTTGGACTAGGTAATTTAATAAATATAAATAAATGCAGGGGCCCATGTGCAAAAATACTAGAAACTTTGAAATTAAACTTAAATTTACTAATTTGCAATACACAAAACCAGAGGATTACAAAGAATAAAATACCCAGCGCACATGGACGGTCACGTGAGATGTGCTACCATTGGACCTACTTGAGAATTACAATATAGACAAGGGCTTTGTTGTAAATTATCCACTTAATTTTACATGCAATATAATATTTTCAAAACTAATTACTAATAAAAAAGGTGTGGTGGGGTGTTCAATGTAATCTACCCCCACGTGCGTGGGTGGGAGAGAGTGGGCCACGTAATCTCACCTAAGCTCGATTGATGACTGATGGGTGCATCGCTTTGTTTCCCCTTCAACGACCATGATTAAACCTTGGCCTCAATGCAGATCTAATGGCAGTGAAGTCCTTTAGAAGAACTTAATCCAGTGTTGCTTCTTCCTGTGATTACTCCTTGCTCCATCGTCCATTAGCCTTGCCAACTGGTCCAAACTCTTCCTGGCAAAGCTTCGCTACTGCAAACACCCTTAGATAGCTTCCAGATCCTAGTTATGGAGATCTGGGGTACTTCTCGCTTGTGTGACCAAGAGGTCCAAGATGGACATTGATTTGCATCCAGGCGCTCCCTCGGGGTTTCTTACCTATACAAAAAAGACTCGATGGCTCGAGACGAGTCATCTCGGCCTAAAATCGAAGCTCAAAGATTCGTAATATGGAGGGGCCGTAAAATCTGGTGTAGTGGAGAAAGAAGAGCTCCGTCAAGCCTAATTCTTGCAGAATCGAGGATGATCTGTGAGGGATTTTTCGTAGAAAATGAATGGCAAGGACGTGGAATGGAAGTTGAGAGGGGATATGTGATTGGACCTGGAATTTGTTAGGGTCTAAAAATTATCCTCACTGAAAAGCGAAGATAGAGGGTCGCTGAGGTGACCGCTCATGAATCCTGGATTCAAACAAGTACCCACAACATATGCATAATCAATGAATAACAAAAACGTGAAGTACAATTTATTTTACTCTACAAATAAAGGTGTATAATGTGTAACCATGTTGAGGTTGAACCACTGAGAGCAAACAAGGTATCCTAATGATTAAAGTGAATTATGTACACAAGTGTCCTCTTAGTCTATTTGTGTGGGTTTTTATTTTCAAGTTTTTATTTATTTTTTTATTTTTCATTTTTTCAATTTTTAAAAATTGACTTTTAAATTATCTCCATTTTTAATATTATATAATACACAAAAGGGTATATAAATATATATAAGACAATGTATATTTGATATAAGGTATATATGTATAATATACAATAAATATACAAAAATAAGAAAAATATTAAGAAGTATATCCCGATTTATATATTATTTTTTTGGTTTCTAATTTTTCAAGTTATTTATAATAATTAGTAATAATATAAATAATATATAGGTATTTATATAAAATGGGATATTATAATTATAAATATAGAAAAAAAATCAAAATATACAAAATAAAATGTTTTTGGTTTTCCATGTTTTTCTACTATTTTTGTGATTTTTCAGATATTTTTAATGTCCAAAATATATAAAATCAATATCTAGTTCAGTCGAATTGTTTTGAGATTTAAAAATACTAAATAAAGTTAAAAATTCCTAAAAGTAATTTTAATATGTAATAATATATGTATATAAAATTAACAAATAGAAACTATTTTTTTTAAATTGTTTGAATAATTTTTATATTTTTATAGGATTTAAGAGCTTTTTAAATTTGTATCATTTTGTTTTTCTATTTTTAGGGTTTTTTTCTCTAAATCTATAAAATACTATAACAACAGAACATATTTTTTTGGGATTTTTTCAAAAATATTTTATATTTTTAAGTATTTTCAAGTTAAATAGGGGTAAAATGTGTTCTTTTTGAATTTTAATAAAAAATCAAGGTGCATAAAATGTAAATACAATTAAATAGTGTGAAAGATCATTCATACATGTACCTTATCCTATTTCTACATAATTTTTGGAGCATGGATGATAGTTATAAAAATTAGCCAAACATGCATAAAAAATGTTTAAACTAAGAAGGGCATATTTGCAATTAAAATAAAGGTCAGGATGAACATGCAAATTTCCCAAAAATTTACAACTAAAGATTAAATTTTAAGTATTAAACTATAGGTACAGAAACTGAGGGTGCACCCCTACAAAATACCCACTCTACGTCACTTGAGATGAGCTGACACGAACCCTAAGCAAATAACATTAAAGTGTGGGGGTCCATGCAATTTTGACCTGTTTATTTTAGACTATATTTTTTTATCTACAGAACCAAACAAAAATATACAAAAGTTCAAGGGGGAATTATGAAATTTACACCCTGCATATGCGTCAACCAACGACATGTTATCGTTCACTTATGCACATCCAATAGTCGAGGAGACAGATCGCTTCGTTATGTTCCAACGGTAGGGAATAAATTTGGTGATGTTTCTTCGTTGGACGACTCAGAGGGCATCAACAAGAACTCAGAAGAACTTGGCCCTGGATCTCATTCCTCCCATTGAATCTTTGTCTCCAGGCGCTAAATCAAGCTACTTAGATGGAAGAATTACTCCAGAGGGTGGTCCGTAGCTGTGGAGCTCCTTGAAATGGTCCGAGGCCCTACGGTCATGGCCTGGAGCTCTGGTGAAACCTGGAGCAATGGAAGCAGAATGGAAGTAGAATGGGCATGGGTGTGGAGGTCCGAGGAATGTGATAGGCTTGGACCTCGATCTCCAGATCGACAGTCGATCTGGGGGTTGAGATGGATCGAATAGATGGAGAAGCAAGGAGGCTTAGTAGTGAGATGGTAAGATGAGTCGAAACAAGGTGTACATAGCGGGACAGAAGTGGCCGGAGCTCTAGAGCTCCGGTGAAGTTAATTAAGGTAACTTTAGCTAAAATAGAAATTAAAACACAAATAATGTGGAATGTAAACTTATCATTAAATCTACCTAGAAATAGAAAAGGCACAACTCGAACTTGAGTTTGACGCCAAGGAGCAGGATGACGTTGGAGCACTGTCGTGGATCACATCCTCTCCTCATTCTCCAACACCAAAGGGGATCGCTTGCTGTCACCATGTGTCACTCTTGACCGAAGGTAGAGGGAATTAGGGCTTGAAAAGGGAATAAAGAATCAATGGTTGGTGGAGAAGCTTATTTATAAACAAAGAATGGACAAAGATGCGAATCAATTCAAGGAAAATACAAAGGAGATCAAGGTGATTTGAGTATCAGGTGTGAATTATGGAGATCCCATCTGCATTTTTATTCAAATCTCAAGGCTATTTGATCATTAGATCGTTAGGGGAAATGGAGTGAAGCGAGAGGCTCGAGGTTCTAATAGAAGTCAGAGACACCAAGGGGCAAGTTGACGTAGGGTCAACACAGGGATGAATCTAGTTGGTCCACGTGGACCAAGAAGATAAAAGCAAGGAAAAATCTCAAGGCTATTTGATCATTAGATCGTTAGGGGAAATGGAGTGAAGCGGGAGGCTCGAGGTTCTAATAGAAGTCAGAGACACCAAGGGGCAAGTTGACCTAGGTTCAACACAGGGATGAATCTAGTTGATCCACGTGGACCAAGTAGATAAAAGCAAGGAAAAATGCCTTGTAAAATGAAGAATTATTAAATGAATTAATTAACTTTAGGGTATCAAATAAACAAATGTTTTTTTGTAATTTATTCCCATTTTTTTATTTTTATGAGTCTATTTATTACAAGTTATTATTTACATGTAAAATCATAAGTATATTTACCTATATATTGTGTAGTTTATTTTTATTTTGTATTTTATACACTTAATTTATATATTTATAATCTATTTAGATGGACACAAATATATTTTTATTGTATTTTTTTGATGTTATTTGTACACTTTAATAAATAGATGTATTTATTATATAAATTTAAATATAGGTAATTCATCTACATATTTTTTTATCTTTATTTACTTTAGTGTACTTTTTATGGTTATATTACATTATAAGTATGTTCATATACTATAAGTAATATTTAAAAAATTATAACATGATATAAAGAATTAATAAAACGAATATTTTATTCAAGTATATTGTACAATAGGTGTTCAAAACCTATCATTTGCATCTTAACTCGAACTTAAGTGAAAGCACTTCATTAAATACATAATTAAAAGTTATATACAATTAAAGGTGATTTTGATGCATTTTGAGTTCCTATGGAGAAGATATGGGTCTAGGAAGTTTGAATTTTGGAATTTTACTCTGAGTGTAGAATGCACACTGTATATTATTTTTAAATGAAATCAATTATGCATTTTTCTATGGTTTTTTATGTACAACTCGTGTACAAAGTTTATTGATTTGAGGTATAAATAATAAAGAATGAAATATGTATGAAAAATAAATTATTTGGCAATGTAACTTAAGATTTTTATTGTACTATTGACCCTAATCTCCCACTACTTTATTCCTCATCGACCTACTCATCATGATGCTTTGGTCTCAGGATTTAGGGTCAAAAAGTACCTTAGGAATTTTATTTCGTTTTCTTTTCTTTTCTTTATACTTTTATTTTGGCTTGAAATGAAATCTTTTATGCAATAATTACACAATAAATAATAAATATTAATTTGGGATTTAGCTAGGGAATGGAGGCCAAAATGAAAGAATATAGGTGATGAAATGGAGATTCATCACCCCCATGTACCTTCCTTTGCTAGTCCCTAGAAAGCATTTATGCCTATAAAAGCAGAAAAGAAAATAAAGAAAAGAAAAAGAAATAACGTGGATCGATTTTAACTTTCGAACTTGTCTTTTTAAAATCAAAGTTTTCAGCTCAGTCGGACCTTTGGAATTTAAGTTTGGTCGAAACCTTATTAGGAAACAGACTTGAAATACAACATCCTTTGAAACCCAGAAAACCTTACCCAAATCTTCTCAAAAGCCATGTCAGAATGAGTCAACTCATACGCAAACCCTTATGACTATGAATCTATCTTGGACAGTGTGTATGATATGTAGCTCTCATCGGTTGAAGCGGTAAAAGTCACTCTTCTCCAACATGGTGGCACTAATTCCCCAATCCAACAACTGTTTCCTCAAGAAGCAGGGTATTCCCTTCTAAGTTCAAGTGCTACCAACTCATGAAGAGGAGATGGATAGAAGAATGGACTGTAGCCAATGTAGCTACTTATCTTAGGATGCTTTACCGGTGTAGTTAAGTCATCCGATTTCATGCTCACACACATGGGACTTTGAGGCTCAAGCTTGCTTATTGACTATACAAATATACACATACTTCGGTAGGTATTTTATTTTCATTCAGGCCTGTCTACTTTTTGGAGTACTTATTGCATTTTTATACTATATACAACATCATTTACATATGGACTTTTCATCTTGAGCCGGTAGACTATCCCTTTTTTGAAGCATTATTGCAACCCACAACTTTTGTCATTAGTCCTCATGGCTACTAGATTGAGTTGGGGTACAATGGCCACAAATGTGTGAATTCTGATGTTTCCATTGGCTTGAGTCGCATGCTGACAAATCCAACCCTCTACCACTTGAACTAAGGTGAGCAAATTGCAAGGTGTAGAAGTGAAAGATAGGTCATTATCAAGAAGAGTCGTGTATGTGTTCCGAAATATTCTACTTAGATATTCAAGATGGCATTGAACCAAGTCTCATGCTCTCAAAGAATTTGAGTCTAGTAGACCTGAAGTGTCTCAATTCTAATTCCTATAAGGTTCCTATGATTAAGTAGATTAAGGTCCGACCAAGCTCCAATCTTCGGATTTTATTCAGACTAGTTCAACTATTAACATCAATCTGAAAAATGCAAATGCTATGTACAATGCAAAGAAGATATTTTTGTGATGCAATTTTATGGTTTTGAATTTTTTATAGTTTTTTTGAAAAGTTATGCAGTTTTGGAAACGATTTTGCAAATGTTTCTGGGATTTTAAATTTTGCAAGTTTTTAGGGATTTTTCAAAAAAGTTTTTAAGAAAAGAAATATGTACTGATATTTACACGAGAGTGCATATCTAGTATTTACAAGAGTTGGCATTTAGGAATTTACACCAATTGGTTATTTACAATTTTATGTCAAAATTAAAAAAATTTTCTTTACTTGAATTGTGTATATAGTTCTCAAAATAATTTGAAAACATTTTTTCAAACATTTTGAAAACCTTATTTTGTAAATTATAATTTGACAAATAATTTTTACAAACATTTTTAAAATTTTAAAATCACTTTGCAAAGATTTTTCAAACAATGTGTATAGATTTTTCAATATTTTTGCAACCATTTTCTAAATCATTTGCAAATAGACTTTCAAAACATTTTATTCACGTAAAGAAAAGAATTTTTTACAAACAAAACATTTTTACAAATGTTGAAAACATTTTACAAAACATTTTTCAAATAGTTTTCAAAAGATTTTATAAAGAAAATTTCCAACCATTATTCAAACATTTTGCAAAACATTTTTACCTGATTTATTAGTCAGTACGTACAAGGAATTTTAATGAATTTATAAAAGTATATTATTTTCAATTAATTAGCTGTATTTTAACCATACTTATTGAAAATACAAAAGTAAGAGTTATGATAAAGTATATACAACCTATATACGACACCCCTATACTTAGCTTGAGCTATGTCCTCATAGATCGAAGAGAAAAGAAAAGACATAACTTGTACTAAGTATAAAAGAGCTTATACCACAACGTCTGAAGAATAAAGAATTAATGAATGAGAAGTCGACCGTCCCTCCTATACTTAGGATCCAGTAATCCTAAGTATAGTAGGGTGTCTTCTTCATGCAGGGAGGGTCGAGGGTGGGAATGAACATATCAATGACTCGTCCTGTCTCCCCCTACATTTAGGGTAAGATATCCCTAAGTATATACCTGAATATCAACGAGAGAGGAGACATGTGAGGGATCAAAGAATGAATAACGGGACCCACTCACCCCCCTATACTTAGGATGAAGCATTTCCTAAGTATGGCTGTGATGACTGAGATGGAGGAAAGAAAGAAGCAAAAGAAAAATGATCAGAAAATAATAATAGAAGAAAACAAGAAAAAGAAGAAAACTAAAGAAAGAGTTCTAGAGGAGCACTATCTGAATCTTTTGATACTGCTGTAGTTGTGGAGAATGCATCATTGAAGATCACTTGAACTGAGTCGACAACGACCAAGAAAGTGTCATGCTCAAGGTACGGCTTCAGTAACTGACCATTGATGTTGAATGCTTGTGCGTCAGATGACAACTCTGATATCAAAAAGCTTCCATTTTTACCCAGTTATTTCACTCTGAATTTCCTTATCCATTTACTCTTTAATCTATTTGAGAATATCTTCAACTTTGCATCAAATTACCAACTTTCTATCCAATCTCGAAGTTCTTTCGTCTGATGAGTTGGTCATTCTAATGTTTATCCTTCTCTTTATACATCATGTTGTTATCATAAGCATAGTCTTGGAATTTCAAGATCCTGTTCAGATCTACTTTTCTTAATGATAATCATTGTGTGAGTCAAATTTGCAAATGTTGATTGCTTATAATGATTTATGAATTAACTCGACGGGAAGATGGCACAGCTTTCCATATACAAGACGATAGGGTGACATGACCAAGGGAGACTTGTAGTCGGTCTTGTATGCCTAAAGGACGGAATCCAAGAGTTGGGACCAATTCTTTCTGTCTTGCCTCACATGCTTCTTTAAGATTGTCTTGATTTCTCCATTTGATAGCTCTGCCATGCCATTGATCTGAGGATAATAAGGACAAGTGACTCAGTGCTCGATGACGTACTCCTTCGTTAATTTCTTGATCTCTTTATTTATAAAGTGACTACCCCTGTTTGATATAAGAATCTTTGGTATCCCGAACCATGAAATGATGTTGTCTCTCATAAACCGACAAACTATAAGGCTATCAGCGGCTCGAGCTAGAATAACTTATATACAATGACTCACACAATCAATGACAAGAAGGATATATTCAAATCCATGACTGTTAGGAAAGGGTCCCATCAAATCGATTCGCCAAGCATCGAATACATCAGAAATCTGAATGAACTTCAAGGGAATCGAGTCTTTAGCTGTGAGGGTTCCTCCCATTTTCTGATAGCTAGTGTAGACTTTGACATATGCTATTGCAATTAAACCTGCATCACATTATTTCGTAATTTCCCTCATGACAATGTCATGCAAGTTAGGGTTTAGTCTTCACTGAAATTCTCGAGACAGCTTGGCATCATCTTCTAAAAATATGTGGTGTGAACACATAGTAGGATTTATCTCGCGGAGGTCTGATATGTGCCAACCAAGTGCCATGCGATTTTTCTCTAGAACCTCGAGCAGTTGAGATTCCTGATCCGGAGTTAGCCTACTATTGATGATGACCAGATACATCTTCACTACACCCATAAGGAAAACATACTTGAGATGTGCCGGAAGTGGCTTTAACTTTGGTTTTGATCTAGCCTGCACCTAAGTCACTTCAGAAACTGAATACGTAGGTGGATGGTCTTCCATTATTTTGGAGGTGTTGCTCATCGCGGTCACTAGTGGCTCAGTTGATAATGTACCGAACAAATCATCAATGAATTCATCATGTAAGGACTGGCATGAATCTTCTGCCTCAAAAAGACCCATCAACAAGTAAGAATCTGTCTCCCAATTGGCATTAGAAAATTTAGCGACAATGTTTTCCAGGTCCTCCTCTAGAGAGAGGATTTCCTAAATACATTTGTCATTAAAAGAAAATTCTGCATCCCAGATCTCTGCAATAAAGTCACAGTCTGCATCGGATGGTTACGCTTAACCTCTATCAGAGATGACTTTTGGTTCACTAACCATATCCATTGTTACTTTGTTGCTGCTCAAGCGAAACATGATCTACCCAGACTCATAGTCAATCGTAGCCTCTACAGTTCGCAGGAATGGTAGACCAAGAATAATCGGGGTCTGGGGTAATGGTGCAGGAGAGTCCATATCAAGGACTACAAAATCAACAGGAAACTGTATGTCCTGCACCGCTACAACAGCGTCCACTAATAGACCTCAGGCCGCTTGATTGATCGATCAACGAACTGAAGGATCATGCAAGTCGGCTTGAGCGGTCCTAGCCTAAATTCTGTGAATAACGAAGAGGGCATGAGGTTGATTAAAGAGACGATATCAAATAGAGTTCACTCGAAGATCTAGTCAAAAATCTTGCATCTGACTAAAGGTGCTCCTTTGTCTGACTTATTTTCTGAGAGATTGCTGATTGCTGTGACTATAGTCATGATGAGGACGTGCTTTTCAACTAGCTGGCATCTATTATTGCGGCTTGACCAATGCTTGTTCGTGCATGCTTCTTTCAAGCCTTTATTCACAATGGGCATATATTCCATGGTTTTCAGCAAAGGTAATTAAACAGTCATCTTTTTAATAATATCCATGACACTTGGATCGGATAATGCCTTTTTTCATTTGCATTTTTTGGATTTTTCAATTGCATTAGGAAACATAATATGTACAGAACTGAAATCAAAAGTACTGTTTTTATTTGCATAAATATTCATGTCCACAACATCTTATACATCTGGATTGTAAAAAGGTGTATAATCTTGAGCGGGTGGTGGACATCCAAAAACTACAGTCTTTGCTCTGTTGGCTGCCACTAGATCTGTTGCTGGAGCTTCCTCCTCCTTGGCTAGTGCAACTTCACTTCGACTGCGATTATTTTTTTGGTCTTTTTCATTTTTCTGATTTTTTATTCTTTTTGCAGGGGGTGATGGCTGGTAGCTGGCATTGCTCCTCCTCCTTCTTCCTCATCCAAACGTTGGCACGACTGATGTAGGAGACGATGATTCACCATATGAAGCTTTATTCTTCCCTTTGACAATAGCAGATCGAGGAAAGGTCCTATCGCTCCGGAGAGTAACAACATTAGATAAAACAAAATTACAATCTTCTAACTTTACAGACAAAGATGGGACTTCACATTCTACTGACTCTTTATGCTTAAAATTATTAGGATTGGCTTCGACCTAGGCCATAATTGGAGTTTTTGTGGTCGTCAAGTCATCAAACTTCTGGGTCATGTCTACTAAGCCCTTTACCAACTGGGCCAGACAATCGAGGCTCGGGTTCATAGGAACTGCCTCGGAAGGTTCAGCGTACTAACCACACTGTGGCTGATGGTGAGAAGGCTGGGAGGGATGCTGCTGATAGTGTTGCTGAGGTAGAGAAGCTGATACTACTGAAAGTGAGGAGGAGGATACTGCTGGTGAGGTGCAGCTATGTACGGATCATATTGCTGGCGCTGGCGATACTGCGGTAGTTGCTACTATTGGTTTTGTCTCCAATTATTGTGGTATTGTGGAGACTGGTTGTACTAAGGCTGCGAGGACTGAGAAAATCTCCCTCCTTGATGCTGAGGGAATGGACGAGAATTTGCGGGATGTCCCTGCTGAAATCAGCCTGAGCGGGCCAGTTGTGTATCATTATATCAAACTCCATTCACCTCTTGAATGAGAGGTGGTGGTGGGGAGAACAGATCATAAAGAGATTGGAATTCTGGTTGGTAAACCACCAAATGCTGCTACTGCGGTGTATGGTCAGGATTCTGCGTGTAATACACATGTTGGACCGCATGCTATGGACTGGGCTGAGATTTATGTTGCATGGGCTGCTCTTCCTTCTTCTCAGCTGGAGTCTCGGACGGTGGAGTCATCCACTAGAAAGCATTGATGGTACTCCCTAGCAACTCTAGTTGCTTGGTGATAAGATCCAACTTGTCTAGATGCTGGTTTCTTTATTCGATGACAACTAATTTTCGAGATCCTGTAATTGTTTTTGAATGATGTCCACTTTGGATAGATGGCCCCCAATGATGTTGAGGTTGGAGCTTTCATCTCTATCCGCTTCTTGGGACACTGCCATATGGATAATCTTGTGGAGCATTTGAGGTTGCTTCTGATATGCACGGGATGAATAAATGGGATGCCTCTCCTTCGAACATATCCTCAAATATCTGCCAGACAACATCTTCATCCTT
Organism: Ottelia alismoides; assembly: GCA_037367405.1. Lineage (NCBI taxonomy): Eukaryota > Viridiplantae > Streptophyta > Magnoliopsida > Alismatales > Hydrocharitaceae > Ottelia > Ottelia alismoides. Next base: position 576,753 of record JAZKJV010003000.1, on the reverse strand, counting down.
GTTAAAATGTAATCCACCACAAGATGCATCTAGTAACCTCTGACTTTATGTAGTCAAGCCCCCAAAAAAGTATTGGACCAAGCTGATCTTCAGTATTTCATCGTGGGGGCATTTCTCTTGCAGATCTTTTAATCTCTCCCATGCATCATGAATAGACTCGTGGGTAGCTTGGGAGAAGCTGCTAATCTGGGCTTGCATTTGGTTTAGCCGACCGATAGGGTAAAGATTGTGGAGGAATGCAGACTTGAGATCCTCCCAAGTCATCACGACCTTCCCTCAATGGTTGACCCATTATAGGGCCTTATCTTGGAGACTGAAGGAAAACACAACCATCTTAACTACACCTAACAGAATGTTAGGCTAGTGCGTGATTCCGCAAATGTGGTTGAATTGCTGAAGGTGAATATATAGTTCCACATGAGAGTTCCCATGAAATTTGGGAAGAAGAGCAAGGAGCTGAGGGTGGAGCTCAAAGTGAGCATGTACAAGGGGGATGTGAATCCATTCAATCATTTGGCTCTCTATAATATTATAAGTTTGTTTTAGCATGAGTTTAGGAATCTCATGTCCTTCTTCTTCCTCTCGGTCATCATAGTGTGGTTCCTTATCTCTTCACCCTCCTCCTACTGGTCTATTCCTCAAATCATTCAGCATGTCTTGAAATACAGTCTGGGCTAGTGCCTTCTCTATTAGCAATTGATGGATGGCTTGGATGGAAGCAAGAAACTGAGCATTCATTAGATTCTAATCGGGCATTGAGCCCTGCTCTATCTGGGGCGGCGACTGTCCTAATCCTTTTCCTTTCCCGTCGGGAGGAGCCATCTCAAGGTCTGAGTCTGATGAAATGAACTCCAAACTTGGATCCAGGTCTGGCTTCTATGTGAAATACAAGAGGAATCCCAATCAGACCAATTGTGAAACTGAATACAAGCGGAAGTAATGAATATGAGATTATGGTCAATCCCAGATAGTTATGAATGGAGTAAAAGATGTATACTGAAATTGAACTCCATTGATGACAGGCAGACATGGGACATGAGTGATACCGATTTATTAAGAAATATAAAGAGAGTTAAAAGAAACTGAGGAGTCTAGAGATCAGTTCACAAGGTCTAAATTGGGTTCTCAGGAATTGCCTCAAATTATTGATGATACTGAGTCCATGGAATCGATGTAGGTGACAACAGTGCCTCGACTGGTCCATCCATGGATCATCATCGTGGATGAAAAGAAGGATCGATGCAGTAGGGAGGATACGATGGTAAACGTGGAATAAACAATGTAAAACAGTAGAAAGGCTCAAAACGAGCATGGGGTCAAATAGGAAACACATAAGACAAAAATTTGCGCAAGTGCGCATGACTTGATCTTTGAACCCTAATCTAGATCCATACAATACATAATACAAAATTGGTTCTATCAACTCTACACATGTGAAGCTACAAGGGATGGACTATTTTTATCTTTTTTCAGGCATATCTTTTAGCAAGTCCTTAGATGCCAACCATATAGGAGTGAGAGTACTTCTAGAAAAGTATCCAGTACTTGTCCTCCCCCTTTGTAACATGTAGTCTGCACTTTTTGAGGCCCTTGTAACCCTTCATGAATCCCTACTCAGCTAAAGAATGAGAGAGAGGAAGCTGATAGGTGAAACCACTACTTCGGACCATGCTTACAACAAAATCACCCGTGAGCGTGCAAGGCCCTACTCGGATGTGAGATGATGAGATAGACACACCTGTGAGGTCATGGCCTAAGCTCAGTAATTCAGACAAGGTCGACGTTCCACACAAGGCGAGAACGTCATCGTTGACCAGGTCCTACTCGTCCACCTACGATAGAAGCGCCAATACCTCAGAAATACAAGTGATACACAAGGCAGTTACAGACTGGGTTTTGAGCTCTAATCCTTAGTGGGTCACGCCTCGCTCGGTTTTGGTCTCCTCTAAGATACTTGAAGACAATGAGGGCTTTATGACCCAAATAATGCAAACCATTACAGATTCTGATTAAGGTCAAAGTTTATTTAGTAATCCCCTTATTTTAGTTTTTAGGATTTCACTTTTTTTGCATATTCTAAATACAAGAGCCTAAAGATTTTACATATTCTCATTCAGGTCCTAGGTGCTAAAAATCAGAGGGAGATAGCTAAAAAAGTTTTGCAAGTCAATTCAATGATGAAAATATCAGCATAGAATCTAATGATGCATGTAGAGTTAGAGGACTTACAGTGCTTCCCAGCTCTCTCCATGCGGTACGCAAAACATAATTTTTAAACCCATATACATGGCGTTATGCAATCGATAAAATTGCACTAAGCATTAACTGCTATTACTCGTGAAGTACCAAATGTCAATTTTTCAGAAATGCACCAGAGAGTCCGGTCTTGGAGACACCTTGGTGCCCGCCACAACGGGTCCTGCTAGAGCTGTATGGTGCCTCTCTCGATGCGTGGATTCAAGTCGAAATAGTTAACAATTATTAATTTGATTAGATCCAAACATAGAAGACTATATGAACATGATTCTTATTAAGGATCAGACCTAATTACCGATACAAACAGTCTTAAAATTAGGGGATTCATTCATACAAAACAAATATAAACAAAGCCAGAAAACTCAAAACATCAGGAAAAAAATAAAAATAAAGAGAAAAGTTGGGAGAAATAATGTGAGAAAGCAAAAAAAACTCGAAGAAAACCTCGAGGACCCCCAAGTGAACAGACACTTGGTAAAATAGGTCCTAGAGTTGAACGTCCAAGTCCATGTATTATTACAAATAATATTGAATAATAAATCACTCTCTCACCATAAATAAAACAAAATACTAAGCTAACATCTATGCTAAGTGTTCTCCTTGCTATGCTTGCTGTCTCTCCTACTGGCCAGGGCATAAGGCCAGTCTCTACCAAGATTAGCTACATCAACTCCCTAAGAAATCGTCCTCGCGTAGCAGGCCCTCGCATCAAACACAAAAAAGAGAGGTATTAGCACAGATAATCAAATAACATGTTCAAAAAATGAGAGCTGAAAGATGTACATGCAAGAAAAAAGCAGAAAAATATGCATAAGAAAATGAATGAAAAAGACAACTATATACAAATTGGGCTACAGACACATTGCTCCCCGACAATGGTGCCATTTGATTGGACTTGGAATTTGCGAGGGTTTAAAAATTAGCCTCACTAGAAAAGTGAAGATAGAGTGTCGTTGAGGCGACCCCTCACGAGTCCCTGATTCAAACAACAAGTACCCACAACATATGCATAATCAATGAATAACAAAAATGTGAAGTACAATTTATTTTACTCTACAAATAAAGGTGTATAATGTGTAATCATGTAGAGGTTGAGCATGGAGAGAAAACAAGGTAACCAAATGATTATTTCTATTCAAAGTGAATTATGTACACAAGCATTCTCTTAGTTTCTTTGTGTGGGTTTTTGGTTTTCAAATTTTTATTTGATTTTTTAGTTTTTATTTTTTTTAATATTTAAATTTTGTTTCTTTTTAATTTTAATATTATATATTATTGTATACATATATATAAGGGGAGGGCTGATCTTGTGAGAGCCAAAATCTGTGAGAGCATGAGAGCAGTGAATCTGGAACACTAATTTCTGCTCTTGTTCTCCTCCTGCAATCAATGAGGAGAGAGATCATAGAATCTAGTGGACCAAAATCAGTCCTCTTTTGCTCTCACAGATTTTGGCTCTTGTAGGATCAACCTTCTATGTAAGGGTATATAAATATAGAGGGCTTATCCAGAGAGCCTTGTGCCCATTTGAGTTTTAGTGAGCACCCAATGTAGGCTCTCCACGTGTACTTCCATTTGAGAGGTTGCCTATTTCGAAGGACACAGTTTTGGAAGGATATTAATATGTTTGAGCCTTTTGTATTTCCAATTATACCGAGTCCTTAAAAAAAGGAAGATGGTTTTGGAAAGATAAATTCAAATCCTTAATTTTGTTTCGAATAAATAGTCATTGTACATTTGATCAATAATGTATATATTGTACGTAAGTAATTATGTGTTGCGAGATCAGTAATATTGAAACAGTTGTCGGTAGTTTTCATCTGTAATATTACATTGTACTGAGACCAGTAATTCATTCATGTTACTCATGTAATACATATTCAATTCTCAAGTAATTATTGTTGTGAGATTAGTAATTAAGTATGTAAATTACTAATGTCCATACAAGAAGTACTGATTACAATTATCCATTTTACTATACTCATTTTGATTGTTACTAATGTCATAGTTACTTAATACTTTTAGTGTTACTGATGCACCTCTTATTTACTTATATAACCTTTTTAATTACTTATAATGCATCGAATGTTACTGATAGTAATACATAAGTTACTGGTCACGTGGTTTTTTTATAATTATTCCAACTTACTGATTCCATTGTCTTCTTTTACCTATAATTTGTTATAGGTTACTTATGCTTCTGTATATCCTACTTATCATATTCTCTGTTTTAAATTACTATCGAATCCTGCCTTCTTTACTGATGTAGTCTATTTAGTTACTTGCAATACTTCAAGTGTTACTGATAGCTACATATAAATTATTGATGTAGTCTATTTAGTTACTTGCAATACGTCAAGTGTTACTGATAGATACGTATAAATTACTGACACAGTCTATTTAGTTACTTGCAATACGTCAAGTGTTACTGATAGCTACGTATAAATTACTTAACTTGTATTTGATAGAAAGAACTTGTATTTTCTTAAGATACATAAGTAACTATAAATGGATTTTAATCAGTAAGATGATAAAATAGAAAAGTAATACATGATATATTATCAGTAACATATGCAAATGCCATCAGTAACTTGGTATAATTTTTCTGAAATAATGATTTCGCTATACAAATCCAATTGTAAGACATCCATCTTCGCTCCTTTTGATACGATCTTTTCACGATTCAAATCCATCCACGAAGCATCTTTCATTATTGCTTCTTTGGAATCATGATCAATTTTCATTCACGATCAAATTCTACAAGAACAATAAATAAATGTCTAATAAACAACGAAAAATCTTACAAATCGAGGACTTGAAGACGATCTTCTTTCGTCGCTGGAGATCTTGAGATTTCGCAGCAAGAGGAAGCCATAGATGATTTTGGAAATTTCGAAAATAAATACAATGCAACGTCGGATAGACTTAATTGCGAATCAAAAAAGGAAATCAGTCAAGAGGAGAATGCGGAAGGACTTTGTTATGGTAAGGATTGATGCTAAAAAAAGGAATGGATGAGATAAAATAGGATCATTAGATCATGATATGAAGGATGAAAGCACAGGCTCATTTGAACTCAAATGGGCACAGGGCTCTCTGAATAAAAATCCAATAAATATATGTAAGATACTATATATATGATATAAGGAATATATCTATAATATATAATAACTATACAAAAATCAGAAAAATATTAAGAAGTATAGAAAATTTTATATGTTGTATTTTTTAGGTTTTTTAATTTTTATGTAAGGTATTTGTAATAATTAGTAATAACATAAATTATATATAAGTATTTATTCGACATGGGATATTATAATAATAAATACAACAAAAAATAATCAAAAATTGCAAAATAATTTTTTTGGGGATTTCTACATTTTTCTACTATTTTTATGAATTTTTAGATATTTTCCAAAATTTTAGGTATTTGTAAAGTCCAAAATATACAAAATAAGTGGCTAGTTAAATAGAATGAATTGTTTTGATATTTAAAATACTAAATAAAGTCACAAATTCCCAAAACTAATTTTACTATGTAAATATATATGTGTAAATAAAATTATAAAATATAAACTAATATTTTATGAATTTTTGAAATTTGTTTATGTTTTTATAGGATTTTAAAGCTATTTAAATTTTTATGATTTTCTTTTTCCATTTTTAAGGGATTTCTGGTCTGAATATATAAACTACTATAATTGATAAAACTAAAAAAATATTTTAAATTTTTTAGCTATTTTCTAAGTCAAACACAGGTAAAATTTGTTCTTTTTGAATTTTAAGAATTTGGAAAATTATATAAAATGCAAAACTAAGTATATAACATGAAAGAGCATGCATCCATGTACCTTATCCTATTTTTACATAATTTTTGGATCATGTATGATAATTATAAAAATTATCCAAACATGCATAAAAATGTTTAAACTCGTAAAGGCATATTTGCAATTTAATTAATCGGTAGGGACGAAGAAATTTCCCCAAAATTTACAACTAAAATTTAAAAAATAAAATATAAGTACAAACTCAGGGCTATACCCCTGTAAAATGCCCACCTCACGTGGGGGACCACGTGAGATGAGTTAGCACAGACCCTAAGCAAGTCACATTAAAGAGAGGGGGTCCATGCAATTTTGACATGTTTATTTTACATTATATTTTTTATTTACAGAACCAAAAAGAAATTTACAAAAATTCGAGGAGATTTGATGAAATATTCCACAACACGTGCGCCATCCAATGGTGCGTGATCGTTCACTTGTGTGCATCCAAAAGTCGAGGAGATGCATCACTTCGTTCTGATCCAATAGGGGCTAATACATCTGGTGTTGTGTCTTCATCAGATGGATTTGGAGGGTATCAATAAGAACTCGGAAGAACTTGGCCTTGGAGCACCTTCCTCCCTGTCGAATCTTCATCTCCAGCCACTGGATTGAGCTGTTGAGATGGGGGAATTGCTCTAGAGGGTGGTCCGCAGCTATGGAGTTCCTCGAAATGGTCTGAGGCCCTACAATCAAGGCTCGAAGCTCTGGTGAAACCTGGATCACCTAGAGGGGAAGTACACGGTCTATTTGATCCTTACAGGGCCCCATTCAGCTTGAGACATGCATAGAGAAAACCATGGGTCGAGGGAAAACTGCCTCACCTCGATTAGGCTTGGAATGTAAGCAGAATGGGCAGAGGCATGGCGGTATAGCGAAGGTGATAAACTTGGACCTTGATCTCCAGATCGACAACATTATGGGGGTTGAGATGGATCGAATAGATGGAGAAGCGACGGGGCAAGTAGTGAGACGGTTAGATGAGTCGGAACATGGTGTACACAACATGACAAAAGTGGTCAAGCTCTAGAGCTTCGATGAAGTTAATTGAGCTAACTTAAGCTAAAATAGAAATTAAAACACTTAGGACTAAACCTACCTATAAAAAAGGGCACAACTCGAACTTTGTTTGACACCAAGGAGTAGGATGACGTCGGAGCACCGTCGTGGATCACCTCCTCTCCTCCTTTTGCTGCTCCAATACCGCAGGGGATTGCCTGCCATCACCAAGTCTCACTCTTAGCTGAGGGTAGTGGGAATTAGGGCTTGAAAAGGGACCAAAGAATCAATGGTCAGTAGAGGAGCTTATTTATAAAGAGAGAATGGGTGAAGATGCGAAATGATTCAACCACGATAGGAAGGATATTGATGTGATTTGATTATCAAGTGTGAATCATGGAGATCTCATCTGCAAATTTTGTTCAAGGCACAATGTTATTTGATCATTAGATCGTTAGGGGAAATAGAGTAAAGCGGGACGTTCGAGGTTCTAACAGAAGTCAGATACATCAAGGGGCGAGTTGACCCAGGGTCAACACTGAAGGATATGGTTAGAATCCTCAAGCACCTCACGGAAGCGTGAGCATCGTATCGAATACGACGAGGAGGGACTACTCGCACTAGTTGCTCGATGCAGCAGAATTTAAATTTTTCATGCGACGAAACCACATGATCCAAGAACACTTCTCGGATCATTTCGTCTAAACCACAAACAAGTAATAATATTACCTCTTGAAGCGTGGTTGCAATTGAGTCTCTAAACGAAGAGACCTCCTGTCTCAAGTCCGATCTGACGGAGGAGATGCTTGCGAGCGCGGGGATGAATCACGTGCTTCTCGCAATTCATGTTGATGATCCAAGCGGCGGATCTCCTGATCTCGACACACGAGATCCGACGTCTTCTTCACGAGCAAGGCGCACCGAAGGAGATGAAGATCCACAAACAGATGATCGGGCAACATTACGACGACGTTGCAGCGATGGAGACTCCCTCTAGGGCATCCATGGTGGACGGCCATATGAGAGGGAGAGAGAGTAGATGTGTAGAGAGAAAGAGAGAGAGAGAGAGAGAGATGTGCTACAATAGCATGTGTACAAGAGAGCATAGCATGCCTCTCTATTTATAGGGTTTTAGGATCCATGGATCTCAATCCATGGGACATATAAAATCAATGGATGAGATTGATTTATGTCAATCCAATGGTCAAGATTGTTGTTGGTAAAAACCAACAACTTATGATTTAATTTAGATTAAATATATTTGATAAATAAAATAAACATCTATCCTAAAATTAAACCAATCAAATAAGGAGAGGAATTCAATGGAGATCATGCCTCCCCAAGTAATAGGGTGGACGGCCACCAATTCCTTATAGGGCTTGGTAGCCGCCCACCACATACCAAGTGGGGCAATCTCATTGATTTCCATGAGATTGCATAACTCCTTGAATTTCTCCATTATTTATTCCAACAACTTTTGTTGGGATTTATTCTTCAAAAATAATTCATAATTAATTTTGAGAATATTGCAATCTTGCCATTGGAAAATTGTGAATCACATTCACAACCCAAAACAAAAAATAATTTACATTTTCAATTAATTACACAATGTGTATTCAATACACATAAGTTATTAATTAACAAATATAAATTATAATTAGCTCTCTCTAATACATTATAAATCACATTTATAATATATTATGAATAATATGGATAGTGCTATCTACATTATTTATATCCATGATAATTAAATAACATTTAATCATCTTGGATCTCTTTTCTCATGTGCCCAAATAATATGAATCACATTCACATTATTCATATCTTCGATAATCAAATCACATTTAATTATCTAAGATAACTCTTCTTATAATATGAATCAAATTCATATTGTTCATGATAATTAAATCACATTTAATTATCCATTAGGTCAATGCTCAGATACATATATCAACAATAGAATTATCCCTGAACTCTTTCAAGGATAATGCGCTTTCTCCGCGAATACTTGGAGATAAGGACATGGCGATTGTATTGTTTCACGTATAGTGACTTGGATATTGAGATTACATTTCAAATCCAGATCTCGGGCCTCCCATAGATGCTTGATTAAATCAAGACAACAAATATAATCTTCTCATTACATCTGAATCACATTCAGATCAATGTCTAACATTTGGATCAAGATCAGATTACTTCTCTACTGAGAGGAGTCACTAAAATCTAGTCCCGTTTCATCACTCCCTAGGAATGGAAGCGTCATGGTTATACAATCGTTTATGATCACATCACCCTCAGGTATTCCTAATACCTGTATATCCTTCATACTGGAAGACTCAGAATAAACCCGAAGTATTAGATCAACTTTATACTGTCTACTTCAGGGTTTTATCAGTAAGTTTCTCATTTTGATCATTGGGAGTTGGTATCGACATATACTTTCTAAAAGCATATATCATACCTAGGTATTGATCATATACTTTTCAAAAGTATATATCAAGCCTACAAATTCAGTCAAGCTTCCAAAGCGAGACGACCGTGCGCACGGAATTTGATTCTTCCTAATATCTTATGAGTGAGCTCATGTCTTCCGGTTCAGTAATGAACCTGTATGATCCCTTTGAGAGATCGTATTACTCATATGCCCTTGCATGCACACCAGTGTGCCGGTGTAGAGACCTTGATTAGGTCATCAACCAATTGGTCTGCCAAATGTACATACTCAGACATATAGTAACACATCTGTCTTCGGTCAGAGGATGCGTGCCTATATCATGACAGCATACGATATATGACTTTGGTTATCTTGATCTCGTTAAGTCAACTCTTTGACCTAACTAATCTGACACCTCCGAATCTCTATTCCTATGCAGAGGGCCTGCATCAAGAGGTCGGTGAGATATCAGCCTAACTGAGAAAGGATTGCCATCTCCTACTCAGGCTGGAGATCATCTCTTAACAATCATTTGATGGTACTTGATGAGTCCTCAATCTAACTCATTAGATGTTCATCCAAGCACCAACCTCTATGATTCAATATTTGAATCAACAGCTGTATGATCATAAAGATGGCCATGGTACATAACCCTAATTGTACTAAGGGACCTATTATGCAAATTGTTTATTCTTCATTTCAGATTAGGGAATGATATTTGCAATAACATTTATTGCATAATGGCTCGCCGTGGGCTCGCATGTCCAACAATCTCCCACTAGCCCAAAGAGCCATTAATGTGCTAATCATTTAAACCCACACTCATGTGACAATCATAGGCTATTTAGAAAATAGCTAGGTAAGCTGATCAGTCACTCTGTTCTCTAGAGACTACACCAAGTCCTTTTACGGCACTTGCATATCCCCTAGTTACAGACTCGCATCCAATGCGAATGTTGTATCTTATGCAACCAATACTCAATTTTGTTATAGTGTCCTTGACACTATAGCTCGATAATTATTATAACCAGTATGCCCATAATCCTTATCAGAATACCTTTATTTCTAGAGATCTCTATCTCCTAAGGTATCCACAGTTAAGACCCTTATAGATCATTATCTAAAAGGTCTTAAACCTTTGAAGATAAGAATTTGAGATCACTATCTCTAAGTTTCACTACCTTTGATGATATTGTTATTACTACAATCAAGTGTTTTATTCCATAGTAGGATTAGTAACATATTACTACTCCCACTGCATGGCAGACATCTAGCTCTTTGCACATCTAGCATACACTCAGCTTCTCATAACTAATGCACAAGTGCAAGTAGTTCTAGCATTCACTTCCTCAACTCTCTGAGGTGCTATCCTTTAGATAGGTGATGAATCTCCATTTCATCACCTTTATTCGATCATTTTGGCATCAAAAACCCCAGCAAATGCTTGTAAATAGCATCAATTTGTTCATAATAGCATTCATTATTTATTGTATTAATGTACTAGAATAAGGTTTTTAATGCCAAAATTATAGAATAAAAGAAAGAAAAGAAAAAGAATAAAATATTGCAAATATTTTATGACCGAACCCGAGACCAAGGCCAGCATGGGAATGGTCGACAAGGAATAAAGTAGGGGGAGATAAGGGCCAGTGTACAATAAATACCTCATTTATTCATGCCTTTATTTATGCATTTTTGACACCTATTTTGTACATAATTATTTATTCATCAAACAAAAATATTTTGTACATGAAAGTTGTAGATAATAATGGAAATAAAAATACAAAATTTGAGTTTGTGTAAAAAGGATACACACTGTACATTTTATAACCAGAATAAAAAGCCAAAATCTCAACTTGACAGACCCATATCTTGCAAATAAAACTCCAAATCACCCAAATTCACCTTTAATTGTATATAGCTTTCCATGAACTATTTAAGAAATTGGTTTTGAAATTTTTGGAGTTCATCTGTAGAAGTTAGGTTTTTGGCCCTCCTTGTATATAGTACTGATTAAAATATTCATTTTATTCAATATTTATTATTTCTACAAAATTATATTTTTAGAATCTTGTAAATAATGTATGTAATACATGAACATATTGAGATTGAGAGAAAACCAAAAAGAATTTGTAAAATAAAATAAGTCTATGAAAAAAAACATAGACAAAATACCTATGCTATTTATATGTATATAAATAAAAAGGGATTTTATTCTTTTATTATTTATTCGTCTATATTTTTATAACAATTTATATATTATATATAACTTATTAAAAATACAAATCCAAAATAAAAACAAACAAAATTCATTAAATAAATAAAATGTATATAATATATAGGGAAAATACCTATTAGTATACCTACATATACATATACTTATTTATGTAAATAAACTCATAAAAATTAAATAAAAATATATTTGTACTCACAAAAATAAGTTATAAATTTATAAAATAAGAAAATAAAATAATAAAAAAATAAACAAAATAAAAATAAAAATAAATAAATATACTTATAAATACATTATTAAAATAAAACCATAATAAAACACTTCAAAAAAATAAATAAAAATCATAAATAAATACTACATTAATTTATAAACATTTTTTATTTTACAAGTAAAAGCTAATTAATTCATTTATTATGTTAAATAAATAGGTCAAGGTAGTTCTGACGTGGACCAATCAGAAGCCAGGGACTGTTGACCTCCGGTCAACTTCCCCTGCGCTTCTGACTCCCATCAGAACCATCTTGTCCCTCGATTTCCTCCCTTTTTCATGGGCGTCCCTTTCATCCTTCTCCCTCAAATCCTTCATGAAAAATATTCTCTGATCATCCGTGATTCTCGCCGAGATCCTGGAGCCCTTGTACATATCGTCGATCCGCCCCGATGGCCTGGTCAAATAAGGGTGCTACTTTGGTTATAAATAAAGAACCACCGCCATATCTCCGAGTTTGGTCAGCCTCTCTCCATTTTATTTCTTGCATTCAGTCCCAGGTGTGCTCCTTGTGACAGGAGGATGCCGCCGGCACCTTAAATCGGCTGGAGATGATGGTGGTTGCACCCACGGCGACGCTCCGGCAGCCGTCCTACTCCTTGGCCCTCCAGCCAAGTCGAGACCGCACCTTTATGATTTTTAGGTAGGTTTTCGTTCATGCATTTTATTCCCGTCTTTTATTTTGCATTTAGATGATTAAGGTAGCGTAGATTAGGTAAATCGAAGTTCGCCGGAGCTCAGGTCCGGCGACTTCGCCACCGTGTTTCCGATTGTTTTTCGACCACCATTCCACTGCCATTTCGTTCCTCACCGTGTTCTCCACCTCCCAGCCACCCTGTCCAACCAGATCTGCTCCAGATCTGCGAACCGAAGCTTCAGCTCCGCCGCTCGTCGGAAGCTTCTCCACCTCACCCCATTTGAGTGCTAATAGCTTCAATCTCAGGTCGGGGTGAAGCCCTTGAGCCGTGCTTTCTTCCTGTGCAGGTCTAGTGCGCCCCAGAAGTGCCAGGAGACGGAATCCAAGCTGGCAGAGGTACTTGGAGCCCCGATCCTTCTCCGAGCTCGTGGCAGCGCTCCAGCGTGCCTCTGCCCGATCCAAAACCTCCAGAAGACAGAGCTACCCTCCAGGAAGCTGTTGGGACCTTCAGATGCGGTGAAGACCGACGGAGGAGCGATATCTAGCCGGAACAAGCTCGCCCCGACGAGCTTGCTTCCCTGTTCTTGCAAGTGAGCTCCCCGCCGTTGGATGAAGACGAAGGCCCAGGTTGAATCACAGCCTTCCGATCCCCCTGCGCTCAGACCGTCAGATCCCTTTGGAGACCCTAATCCTAGCCGTGGATCGCGAACCGTCATCGGCCCACGTGGAGGCGCCACGTGGATGAGTGGATGAAGACTAGCCGTTGGATCCAGCGCCTTTGGGTTAAATTGCAAAACCAGCCCCATTCCTTTTGTATTTAATTTTTAATTCTGTAAATAATTTATAACGTTAAAAATAACTCGTGATTTTTGCTGAAAGACCCTGAAGTTTATAGAATTACAAATAGGTCCTTCCGCGCCTCACGTGCAGTCCCACGTGAGGTGCGTGAAATTTGCAGGTACACCCTGGCGGTTTTGTATATTGTAAAATAGCCCCAAAAGTTTAAATAAATGCTTATTTATGTAGGTATTTTTGCACCTATGCCCCTGGAAGTTATTTTATTTGCAAAAATGCCCCTACCAGGCTGTGTGATTTTTGTGTCTTTTATCTATTTATTAAAACTACCTATCGTGCTCCTAAAAATTCAGGAAAATTAGGATAGATGTTTCATGTGATGTTCTTGCATGCCCATATTTTATTTCACATTTTTTGCATTTTTCCTAATTATTAAAAATGAAAAAGAAGCCCTTTTTGCACTGTTTAAATCAGAAAATACCAAAAAAAATATATAATATTTTTGAAAAATTCCAAAAAAATTATATATGGTATATTTATATATATTGAGTCTAGAAATTTTAAAAAAACCCAAAAATATTAAAAAGAAAAACAAAAAAATCAGAAAGCTCCAAAATCCAACAAAAAAATAGAAAAATCCTTAAAAAATACCAAAAATACATTTTTCTCTTTTATAATTATCTATATATTATTGCTAATGTATTAAAATTAATTTGGGTTATTTTGGAGTTTATTTTATATTTTTAAAACGCAAATTCTATTCGGCCATTTAATTAGTCCTATATTGTGGACATTTTTTTTGAAATTAAAAATACATAAAAATTAGAAATATTCCATAAAATAACAAAAAAATAAGAAAAATATCAAAAGCTAAAAAAATATATTATCTCTATATATTTTCAGCATTTATATCTAGATATATATATGTCCATATATTGTACTACTACTCTCTCTCCTCTTATATATACCTCTTTATATATACATAAATATATATATATTATATAATTAAAAATATTAAAAGAAAATAAAAAAATATATAAAATATATAAACAAAATAAAAATTATAAAAAAAAATAATAATATAAAAAATATAAAAATAAAAAACCCACAACAATAAAAAAGATTGACATGAACAAGGAATTGAATAATTATACAACACATACAACCATTCGCCTCCCAGTGTTCGACCTCTACTTGTGCTTACACCTATACACATTTACATGTAGAGTTATAATAAATTTTAACTTCACATTTTTGGATATTCATTGCATATATTTACTGTGGGTTAATTGTTGATTGATTTGGGGATCTTTAAGTGGTCAATTCAGCGACTGGATCTCTCGCCTTGTGAGATATCTAGACACTTGATCTTACCGTGTCATCAAATGGCGCCGTTGCCGGGGAGGCAACGGATTTTGTATGATTTTGTGTGGATTTCCTTTATTTATTTAATTCTTTGCTCATGTTCATCATACATTTATTTATTTTTTTGGTTTTTTCTTTCTATTTGACATTATTTGATTGACTGCTCTGACCATCTCTTGTCTTTGTCTTTGATGCGAGGGACCGCCAAGCAAAGGAGGACCTCCTAGGAGGGCCTATGCACCCAAGCAAGGCGGAGTTGGCTTTTCTACACCAACCAATGGGAGAGAGCATCAAAGGGAGATGAAGGAGAATTTTTGAAAAAGTCTCTATCTTTATGCACTTTATTTTATTATGTATATTAATGTGAGAGAGTGACCCGTGAATTTTGTAATAATACAGGACTCTCACAGGTACACTTTGACTCCCGAGGTCCAGTGCCCGAGGGATTGTTCCCTTGGGGCCTCGATGATTTTGACGCTTTTCCTTTTCTTTAGTTTATTTTATTTTTATTATTTTGTGTGAATGAGCCTTAGCTATAGGAGTTGCTTGCTCGTAGAGTTAGGTCCAAACCCCATGAGATATATTTGCATGTACCTATAGTTCACTCGGGACCTAGATCAAACTCTAAACAACCGTTCATTTATCTCTTAGCCCTTGTGCCACAGCGAGCCCCGCAAAGCGCTTTCTCCTAAACTCAAGTGTGTTGAGCAGAGGAGGGGTGAGCCAAGACCGGACTTTTTAGGCTAAAGAGAAATGAGCGACTTGTGGTGCTTCACGATAATAACAATTTCTGTACCTAGGGCGGTTTCTTTGGCTTGCATTTGCATATAGCATAGATTTCAAATTCTATTATGCATCCCGCATGGAGAGAGCTGGGAGGCAATATAAGTCTTCTTACTTAGCATGCATCATCGATTTCCGACTTGCATGGCTTTTACGATCTTCTCCCTCTGATTTTGCCAACCTAGGATGCTTAATCTAAATTGGAACCTCGATAGGCACGTGCATTGAAAATACCCAAAAAAAGTGATAACCTAAATAAAATCGGGACTGCTAACTTGATTGCACCTGAAAGTAAAACATAATGGACTTCCTTGTCTTGGGGAGAGGAACCCCCTCATTGTATGCGTTTTAAATTGCTCACGTACACACTAAGGAGTAGAGCCCAAATTCCATCCAGGCCTCCTAAGTGCCTGTACATTTTTTTTGTGATTCTCACCTAACTCTAAAACCGAAAAGATAACTGACCGTCACCTGACGGTCTCCACTGTTTTGAGTAGGTGAACTAGGGGTTTGCCTTGTGTCTTGATTGTGACTGGGAGTCCATCATGCTTTTCTTTCATTATTAGAGTAGTCGGTCCCGTCCGTATGAGTCATGCATTTTTCATCTTTGAGTCTCTCTCTCTCTTATACATATACCTCTTCATGTGCATCGATTTGTGATATTGGCGCTTGAGCTCAATCATTCTTCGCCAAGTCCTTTGTTTCTCTCTTCTTCAGCACTTTCTTCGTATCCTCCGTACCATCTTCTCTGGTTCGGGGAGAGTATTCTCTTCGGACCACCAGGTTGACGGTGTTCCCGCCTTGTGTGGAACACCCAATTTTGTCTATGTCCCGATCTTCTCACCCGCCCTCTTCGTTCCCTCTGTATCACCCTTCTAGCTCCCATGATATTGGCACGCACGCTCAATCAGCTTCTCCACTCCATTGTGTTACCCTTCTTATCCACCCTCCTTGTGTTCCCCGTATCACCTACCCTTTACCCGGAAATGTTGTGCATATTGATGAGGCCTGCTTCGAGGATTATGTATACTGATTATTTGTAAGCCGGGCCTACGATGTTGAGGATGCTGAGATTGATTTGGTGGATCTGAATATGGATACATGCATATGGGCTTTTTGAGGATTTTTGCTGATGCATAGAGCATAGGTGTGATGCATTATTGAGGAATTTTAGATCTCGCACACCGGACCGAGGATGTGATATGATGCAATGATTCGATGAGGATTTCATGAGTATTGATTGACCTATCTATCTTGAGGTTCCACCCATCTTGATTTTTGAGGATTGACTGATTATTCTGATTTGGACTTCCTGATAAAGGTGTGCGGATCCTGCATGATCTCTCATCTTCCTGATTAAACCCTCCTTGATCTCTTGACTCTTTGATCCACCTATGGCACTTTGAGGATTTCCGATAATATTGTGCCATCTCAGCCAGATTGGATAGACCAAAGGGATGTTTTGTGATTGACCCGATGATTTTTTCCCTCAATTGATCTTATGCCCTCCGGATGATTGAATGATTGAATGCTTTTGAGGACCTGAGATGACTTGCCAGCATTCCTTTGACCTACATTAATCTAGCTCGTATCACTCCCTGAGGACTATCTGCGGGAGAATGCGACAAATTCTAGGACTACGGTTTCATACACTGCTTTGGTCACCATGTTGATGGGACTTGAAACCGAGTCAGATGATATACTTGATTGGCCTCCCTCTGTGATTGTGTACCCGACCTGTCAGTACACGAGGCCAATAGACGGATTTCTCTCCTTGACGGTCCTCGCAAGGACGAGCCTCGTTATTCTAGTTATTCATTGCCCAGGTCATAGCTCTGCGAGGGTTATCTGCGAGAGGCTATGATACATTATAGTTCTCATGGTCTCTTCTGCTGGTAGATGATCTGTCGTCTACCGAGGCCACATTTTCTGTGGGTCCGTCTGATGGATCCGGCTCCTTTGAGCCCTCGTCTCTCCTTGACAACCCTCGCAAGGTAGAGATACATTCTGACTATTAGTTGCCTAGATTGCAGTACTCTCTGAGGACTATCTGCGGTAGACTGCGACACTCTCTTTACGCTCGATTCCCACTGCTGGTTGTGTCTCCGATCTGCGGAGCACGTAATCGAGTCGTTTGATATGCATAATTTTTGGTCCCATCTTGAGTTGCCTATCCGATCTGTTGATCATGGGACCCATCTGATTAGACTCCTTTGAGTCTGCTCTCCTTGAAGGTCCTCGCAAGGTTGAGCTATTGATATCTGTTATTCTCATGCCTAGTTTGCAGCACGTTCCCCGAGGGTTGTCTGCGGGGCGCTGCCACCTTCTGTAGACTTTCTGGTCTCTTCTGCTGGTAGCCGATATGTCGCCTACCGAGACCGCACCTGATGATCCGTCTGATGGATCAGGCTCCTTTGAGCCCGCTCACCTTGACGACCCTCGCAAGGTCGAGTCTTTTGCTGATTATTCATTGACTAGCATGTACTACTCCCCGAGGGTTATCTGCGGGAGGGTACATCAACTTGTAGGTAGTAGGTTTCACTTCTGGTGTCTCCTATCTGTTGGAGCACGAAGCCGAGTCTTCTGACCTTTTTACCCGGTCTCCTCCCTGGTTGTGTCTCCTGTCTGTTGGAGCGAGGAGCCGAGTATTCTGATTATTCTCTGATTCCGCTCACCTTGAGGACCCTCGCAAGAGTGAGCCATATATGGTGTTGATCGGTGTATTCTTGTGACTTTCAGATTATATCACCACCGTGCATCACACAGTCTCATATGCTTTATTTCCGATCCATTTGAGACTCTGATTGACTAGGAGGAGTCTGCACTGCTCTTACTTTCTCCTGGTCTTACGGTATCGGCTCCGTTCCCTCATGTTGACCCTATGAGCTGATTGACTGCTTCATGCGACCAGACTTGATATCTATCCTTTCGACCTGTTGTCTCCGGTAGCTGACACCCACTTGACTGTATATCCGGGTGTCTTTTCACCTTCTGACTGCGTCCTCGTTCTCATATGGAGACGACGACGAGAGTACGGTACTCAATTGTCAGATACCGTCCTGTACTCCACCAGTTCTTCACCACTTGTTTATAAGTGTGCCTTTTTCATTCTTTCTCCCATATGTTATATGTGTGCCCCAGATCTATCGCCACATCTTTGTGTCTACACTTAGGACGTACCTTGTCCTAAGTATAGCGGGGTACACACCGCGTTGTTCTTTCGTTGTTCAGTTTTGTCACTCCTGTTGTTGCCTATACTAAGGGATATCTCACCCTAAGTATAGGGGGAGTGATGCGTATATTCTCCACGATCTTTTCATCTATCTGTATATATCTATCTTTTCTTCTTTTCTTCTTTTCTTCTGTTTCTTTTCTATTTTCTATATCTAAATAAAAGGTGTTGCCCCTTTGTGTCAATCTTCTGTACTTAGCACGTACTTTGTCCTAAGTATGGGGGGGGGTGCACCCCTGATTTGTTCATCTGTTTATTCGTATATTCTTTAGACTTTGCTATACTCAGTACGAGTTATGTCTTCTCTTTTCTCTCTGATCTATGAGGACATAACTCAAGCTAAGTATAGGGGGGTCGTATATACTATGTATATACTTTAGACATAACTCGTACTCTCGTATTTTACTAATAAATATGGCTAACAGTTCTTTAAAATTCGTTAAAAATCCTTGATAAAAAGATGTGAATATTCCTCAAATTCTTTTTGTATATACTGATTAATAAATCAGGTGAAAATGTTTTTTGCAAAATGTTTGAAAAATAGTTTGAAAATCTTTGTGAACATTTATTGAAAACTATTTTGAAAACATTTTGTTATATGTTTTCAACCTTTGTAAAAATGTGTGGTTTGTAAAAAGTTATTTTCTTTGTGTGAAATAAAATGTTTGAAAAATGATTTGCAAATGGTTTGACAAATGGTTGCAAAAAAATATTTTTGGAAAAATCTATATATACTGTTTTGAAAAACCTTTGCAAAATGATTTTCAAATGTGTGTACATGTTTGTAAAAATATTTGTAAAAATTATTTTGGACTATAGTTTTCAAAAATTGTTTGAAAAATTTGTGTCAAATAAGTTTGAGGAATAGATACTTATAATAAATAAAAAATATATATTAATAAAAATAATAAAACTATTGTAAAAAAAATAAACTCAAATAAAAAAATAATAAATAATAATAAATAAATATAATAAAATAAACTCAAATAAATGTACATATATACCTGTAAATAAAAACTAAATAGTAAATTCTTAATTCTGGTAAAATAAAGCAGCACGCCCGTGTAAATAATTGTATATATTTTATACGTTGAGTGCCAAAATTATTTGCAAAAATTCTTCTCTTTGTTTTCAAATTCTTGGAAAAATTGCATTATTCTTTGCATATTTGTAAATAGCATTTGCATAGCATTTATATTCTTTCATTGAACTTGATGATTGAACTAGTCCAATAAAGTCGAAGATTGGAGCTCGGTTGGACCTTACTACACCTAACTGCACTGGAACCTTACGGGAACTAGGTTTAAGGTACTTCAGGTCTATTCAGACTTAATTCTTTGAGAGATCAGAGCTGGGTTCAAGTCACCTCAGTGGACTAACTAGAACTTTTCGAAACACACGTATGACTCTTGTCGGCCGTGACCTAACTTGGACACTTGCACCTTTCACTGGCTCAACTCAGTTGGAGTGGTGAGGGGGTTGGATTTGTCAGTCTGAGACGCACACGGGTGGAAACATTCATCCTCGTCTAGGGAGGGAAGTGCACCCCAACCTAGTCCAATAGCCATGAGGTCTAAAGACAGAAGATTATGGGTTGCGATAAAGCTTCAAAAGAGGGATAGTCTTCTGACTCAAGAGGAAAAAATCCTTATGCAAATGCTGTTGTATATAGTATGTTGAAAAAAAAATCTCTCCAAAAAAGGTGGACAGGCTTGAAAATAAAATAAAGTGCCTGCCAGAGAATGTATATATGTTGTGTAGAAAATAAGCAAGCTTGAGCATCAAAGTTATACCATATGAGCCTGCAGCTGGATGACTTGACTACACTGGTCTTGCATTCCAGGATAGGTAGCTACACAGGCTACCGTCCATTCTTTTCCTTACCTCCTCCTCTTGAGTTGGATGCCACTTGAACTTAGAAGGGAGTACCCCGCTCCTCGAGGAAAGAGCTGTTGGATGAGGGAATCATTGGGTTGTCATTCTGGAGAAGTCAGTTTCTTTGTCATTTCAGTTGGGGAGAGCCACTATCACTTACACGTACAAGACAACTTCATAGTCATAAGGGTTTGCGTATGACGTAGGCTAGTTCTGACCTGGCTATTGAGGGAATTTGAACCGAGTTCTGTGACTCTCGAAGGCTGTTGTGTTTTAAATCTGGTTCCCGACTAGGTTCCACACACATTCTCACACCAAGGTCTAACCTGAGCTCCAAACTTTGATTTTGTATAGATGAGTTTAATAATCATGATCAATTCAATTTATTCTTTGAATTCTTTAATTTTGCCTTTTCTTTTCTTCTTATTCTTTATTCTTTTTGTACTTATTGCATAAGTGTTTGCTAGGGACTAGCAAAGGCAAGTATAGGGGGGTGATGAATCTCCATTTCATCACCTTTATTCTATCATTTTGGCCTCAAAAACCCCAGCAAATGCTTGTAAATAGCATCAATTTGTTCATAATAGCATTCATTATTTATTGTATTAAATGTACATAGAATAAGGTTTTTAATGCCAAAATTATAGAATAAAGAGAAGAAAAGAAAAAGGAATAAAATATTGCAATTATTTTATGACCCGAACCCCGAGATCAAGGCCAGCATGGAATTGGTCGACAAGGAATAAAGTAGGGGGAGATAAGGGCCAGTGTACAATAAATACCTCATTTATTCATGCCTTTATTTATGCATTTTTGACACCTATTTTGTACATAATTATTTATTCATCAAACAAAAATATTTTGTACATGAAAGTTGTAGATAATAATGGAATTAAAAATACAAAATTGAGTTTGTGTAAAAAGGATACACAGTGTACATTTTATACGCAGAATAAAAAGCCAAAATCTCAAATTCACAGACCCATATCTTGCAAATAAAAACTCCAAATCACCCAAACTCACCTTTAATTGTATATAGCTTTCCATGAACTATTTAACAAAATTGGTTTCATAATTTTTGGAGTTCATCTGTAGAAGTTAGGTTTTTGACCCTACTTGTATATAGTACTGATTAAAATATTCATTTTATTCAATATTTATTATTTCTACAAAAGTATATTTTTAGAATCTTGTAAATAATGTATGTAATACATGAACATATTGAGATTGAGAGAAAACCAAAAAGAATTTGTAAAATAAAATAAGTCTATGAAAAAAAACATAGACAAAATACCTATGCTATTTATATGTATATAAATAAAAAGGGATTTTATTCTTTTATTCATGATTCATCTATATTTTTATAACAATGTATATATTATATATAACTTATTAAAAATACAAATCCAAAATAAAATCAAACAAAATTTATTAAATAAATAAAATGTATATAATATATAGGGAAAATACCTATAAGTATACCTACATATACATATACTTATTTATGTAAATAAACTCATAAAAATTAAATAAAAATATATTTATACTCACAAAAATAAGTTAAAAATTTATAAAATAATAAAATAAAATAATAAAATAAAATAAACAAAATAAAAATATATATATATATATATAAATATACTTATAAATACATTATTAAAATAAAACCATAATAAAATACTTCAAAAAAATAAATAAAAATCATAAATAAATACTACATTAATTTATAAACATTTTTTATTTTATAAGTAAAAGCAAATTAATTCATTTATTATGTTAAATAAATATGTCAAGGTAGTTCTGACGTGGACCAATCAGAAGCCAGGGAATGTTGACCTACGGTCAACTTCCCCTGCGCTTCTGACTCCCGTCAGAGCCATTTTGTGCCCCGATTTCCTCCCTTTTTCATGGGCGTCCCTTTCATCCTTCGCCCTCGAATCCTTCATGAAAAATATTCTCTGATCATCCGTGATTCTCGTCGAGATCCTGGAGCCCTTGTACATATTGTCGATCCGCCGCGATGGCCTGGTCAAATAAGGGTGCTACTATGGTTATAAATAAAGAACCACCGCCATATCTCCGAATTTGGTCAGCCTCTCTCCATTTTCTTTCTTGCATTCAGTCCCAGGTGTGCTCCTCGTGACAGGAGGATGCCGCCGGCACCTTGAATCGGCTGGAGATAGTGGTGGTTGCACCCACGGCGGCGCTCCGGCAGCCATCCTGCTCCTGGGCCCTCCGGCCAAGTCGAGACTGCGCATTTATGATTTTTAGGTAGGTTTTTGTTCCTGCATTTTATTCCCGTCTTTTATTTTGCATTTAGATGATTAAGGTAGTGTAGATTAGGTAAATCGAAGTTCGCCGGAGCTCAGCTCCGGCGACTTCGCCACCGTGTTTCCGATTGTTTTTCGACCACCATTCCACCGCCATTTCGTTCCTCACCATGTTCTCCACCTCCCAGCAACCCTGTCCAACCAGATCTGCTCCAGATCTGCGAACCGAAGCTTCAGCTCTGCCGCTCGTCGGAAGCTTCACCACCTCACCCCATTTGAGTGCTAACAGCTTCAATCTCAGGTCGAGGGTGAAGCCCTCAAGCCGTGCTTTCTTCCTGTGCAGGTCTAGTGCGCCCAGAAGCACCAGGAGACGGAATCCAAGCTGGCAGAGGTACCTGGAGCCCCGATCCTTCTCCGAGCTCGTGGCGGCGCTCCAGAGTGCCTCCGCCCGATCCAAAACCTCCAGAAGACAGAGCTACCCTCCAGGAAGCTGTTGGGACCTTCAGGTGCGGCGAAGACCGGCAGAAGAGCGAGATCTGGCCGGAACAAGCTCGCCCCGGCAAGCTTGCTTCCCTGTTCTTGCACGTGAGCTCCCCGCCGTTGGATGAAGACGAAGGCCCAGATTGAATCATAGCCGTCCGATCCCCCCGCGCTCAGACCATCAGATCCCTTTGGAGACCTAATCCTAGTCGTGGATCGCGAACCATCATCGGCCCACGTGGAGGCGCCACGTGGATGAGTGGATGAAGACCAACCGTTGGATCCAGCGCCTTTGGGGGTAAATTGCAAAACCTGCCCCCGTTCTTTTTGTATTTAATTTTTAATTCTGTAAATAATTTTTAACATTGTAAATTAATCGTGATTTTTGCTGAAAGGACCCTGAAGTTTATAGAATTACAAATAGTTCCTTCCGCGCCTCACGTGCAGTCCCACGTGAGGCACGTGAAATTTGCAGGTACACCCTGGCGGTTTTGTATATTGTAAAATAGCCCCAAAAGTTTAAATAAATGCTTATTTCTGTAGGTATTTTTGCACCTATGCCCATGGAAGTTATTTTATTTGTGAAAATGCCCCTACAAGGCTGTGTGATTTTTGTGTCTTTTATCTATTTATTAAAAATACCTATGGTGCTCCTAAAAATTCAGGAAAATTAGGATAGATGTTTCATGTGATGTTCTTGCACGCCCATATTTATTTCACATTTGTTGCATTTTTCCTAATTATTAAAAATGAAAAAGAAGCCCTTTTAGCACTGTTTAAATTAGGAAATACCAAAAAATATATATAATGTTTTTGAAAAATTCCAAAAAAAATATATATGGTATATTTATATATATTGAGTCCAGAAATTAAAAAAAACCTAAAAATATGAACAAACAAAAAAATCAGAAAGCTCAAAAATCCAACAAAAAAATAGAAAAATCCTTAAAAAATACAAAAATACATTTTTCTCTTTTATAATTATCTATATATTATTGCTAATGTATTAAAATTAATTTGGGTTATTTTGGAGTTTATTTTATATTTTTAAAACCCAAATTCTATTCGGCCATTTAATTAGTCCTATATTGTGGACATTTTTTTTTTGAAATTAAAAATACATAAAAATTAGAAATATTCCAGAAAATAATATAAAAATAAGAAAAATATCAAAAGCTAAAAAATATATATATTATCTCTATATATTTTCAGCATTTATATCTAGATATATATATGTCCATATATTGTACTACTACTCTCTCTCCTCTTATATATACCTCTTTATATATACATAAATAAATATATATATATTATATAATTAAAAATATTAAAAGAAAATAAAAAAAATATATAAAATATAAAAACAAAATAAAAATTTTAAAAAAAAAAATAATAATATAAAAAATATAAAAATAAAAAACCCACAAAAACAATAATTGGACATGAACAAGGAATTGAATAATTATACAACACATACAACCATTCGCCTCCCAGTGTTCGACCTCTACTTGTGCTTACACCTATAGACATTTACATGTAGAGTTATAATAAATTTTAACTTCACATTTTTGGATATTCATTGCATATATTTACTGTGGGTTAATTGTTGATTGATTTGGGGATCTTTAAGTGGTCAATTCAGCGACTGGATCTCTCGCCTTGTGAGATATCTAGACCCTTGATCTTACCGTGTCATCAATAGGTCACACCATATCTTAAGGGAAGGAAGCCTTTCTAGGATTTTTCCAGAAATTGGAATAAGTCCAAGGTGTACTACTAATGTGACGGTCCCAATATCCTCTTCTCTTTACTTCTGAACAACTTCAGAACTAAGATCTAAGAGGTATCCTTGAGATCATGTCTCGAGGTATGGGATAACCAGATTATAAAACACTTATTATTATCATCCTTAGATCATTCCAAATTATTAGGATAATATCTACATTTAGCACGATGAACACAATGGCACTCCCACTAAGCTTCACATGGTTCATCAAGATTTTATCTGAAATCATAACATTTATAATTTCATCAAATCTTATGTTCCAACTACAGGAAGATTATTTGATTCCAAAGACGGAGGTCTTTAGCTTGCACACCTTGCTTTCCTCAACCATGATGCCCTGGGGCTATTTCATATGAATATCCTTAGAGAGGTATTCATAGAGGAATGCAATCTTGACTCACATCATGAAGATGTCATAGTCAAGTTGTGTAGCTATAGTTAGCAATATTCTGATGGGTTAATGCAAGGTCACTGGAGAGCAAGTCTCATCGCAAGCGATGTCTTCTCTTCGGTGTGTAGCTCATGGCTACGGACCGTGCTTTGAAGGTCTCTACCTTCTCATCAGGTTCCCTCTTTCTCTTGAAGATCCATTTACACCATAATGGGTCTAACCCATATAGTTGGATCCTCGAGTGTTTATATACAACATTTGTATACGAAGTCTATTTTAGACTTTTATTGCTAACGCCCATCTTTCCATGTCATGATCCTCAGGAGCTTTATCACATGAAGTCCGATCATTTTCACATGAAATACATCCTCAAACTTATTTGAAGAAGTATTAGTGTTTCATCTTCAATTATTCTTTTAGTTTCCAATTTCAGGAGCCTCATTATCTTCTCAAGATTAAATGAGTTCCTTTACTTCATTTTTATCTTAATTCTTAAGAGAATCATCCTCTAAGAATCACATTCTCAGAAATGAGATCCTTTAAGAATCTCAAGGTCATAAAGTAGGTATACAATACCATCCTTTATTTTCCTAATGAAGTAGCACTTTCCAGTGCCAGATTCCAGCTTAATCACAGGGAACCTTATTAAGGATATATATAATGTAGTCTCTACCACATATATATATACTTAAAAACTAAGAGATGATTATGCTAAGATTAATCATTGATCAAATCATGTCACACATGATCAATTGTATCTCCCTACAACTCTATAGTTAAGGTTCATTAGGAGGATTGAGATAGGAATGATATTCATATCTCCAAAAGGTATTCCTTGAATTCATCTAATAGGTACAAGCTACCTTGGTTAGATCAAATTCATTTCACCTTCCTTCAAACTTTTGTTCTAAACCAAAACTGTGAAATCTTTGAACATTTCAAAGGTTTCTTAGGTGAAGAGAAGAAATCTCATATCATACATAGTCATTAATAGATATCACATATCCATAATGTTTACTATGATATAGATGATTCACATACATCAATATGTACGAGATCCTGAATACCTTGATATCTTACACCTTTCCCAAAGAAGGGTGTATTGGACATTTTTCTTTGAATACAATATTCATAAGTATGCAAGTTTTGAAATTTTAGACATTCTAAAGTTTTATCTCTTACTTGTCTATTGATCTTATCAACAGACATATGTCCAAAACATGATGCCAGATCATTGTCAAATGATCTTCATCCTCCTATTGATCTTTTAAGGTTTAATTTCAGTATTAAAAATGTTAATGAACCATTCATTAATTTTCTAATTTAGTAGAGTCCACAAGATTTTTAGATTACTATCTGAAATATCTCCATCATAACTCTTTATGATAGGTATATTACAGAATTCACGTTTATTTCTAATATTTAGAAACAAACAATGAATGTATTCTAATATCTAGGTCATAGAGACATTCTCTAAGACTAAGGGCTCTGCCACTGAAATTATGAAGCCTATCAATCCAATAGAGATTGTTGCAACAATTGCATCAATATCCATGTGGATGATTATTAAACCTTTAAGATCAAATTTCTAATCTTCTAATATATGCAACAAACAAGTGTCATTAGAAGGTTGAGATACAATTATTAGACTTTATCTTATCAAATAAGTAGGTCAATTTCAATGATTATATGTAGATTATTCTGATGTACTATCTGATTCCTTCTCTAAGGATTCTAGATAGATTTGATAGTCATACTATCAACACATCAACTTATTGCAGTATTGGCATTTATCCAGCTCTTTGGATGTCATATGGAAGTCACAGAAGTACATTCAACTCTTTTACTATACTTCCTTCTAGGGTCCAACCCATGCTTCCACTACGCTCCCTTTATCTATAAGCAACCATTGCTCAAGACAAAGGATCTCTTATGTTAAAATCAAAAATTTCAATATAAGAGTACATGCTTCATTTAATTCATACAATATGAATATTATGAGGCTTCATGAATGACTAGAGTATAGATAGTAGAATTATGACACTCATCGTATCTACATCCATTGAAACTCTTAAAAACTTAGGTTCAGGTAGGTACTCAAACAATTTGAATACATCATCTCCTATAGAGACGCCATTACGCTTAATGCAGAGAACCATGTCATTCATGATCATATGTCGAGAGCACATATGTATGCCAGAACATCTTCTTAGATTTTTATAAGGATTATTTGATAAATACGATCATTATAGACATGTCACTAAAAAAGTACATTCGATGAGATCAAGACTTATAGAGAGATACAAACCCTAGGGTTTTAGTCCTATTGCCTATTTAATTATCATTCCTCATTATTACGAGGAAACTTGCACATTGCAACAACATACATTATGAGTCCAATTACAAGTACAATATCTGGATCACAGGTCCAATCCATGATATTCTACTGGTTATTCTTGAGTATAACATTGAGTGGGATTAAAGAAGGATTATCTGAAATAAGAAATTTTCATAGACATATATAAATATATAATTTACTTTGATTTAGGAATTTTTTATATCAAAGTTGTCTTGCCATGTCAACAATGAAAGTTCATTCCCTTAATCACTTTCAATGTAGGAGATATACTTACCATTATATCTCAAGCAAGATCTAGGATCTCCTTCCTTATCTTTGTTACATCCCAATAATATGAGAACCTGTAACTCGGATAAAAAGAAGCGTAACACATTCCGCCATGCAAGTCCAACTTGCATCTCCCAATTCGGTCTTTAACATCCGGGCCCACCACCCCTAAGGTGATGTTGACCCGTCATTAATTGAACCAACTGTCAATAGGAATACAGCTCGCTATGCGCAATCCAATATCGCCCCAATAATATGAGGACCCGATATTGGGGTCACTACGCATATGTCCTTACTCTTTCGAGAAGTGACGAGCCCGATCCAAATGGATCATATGCAAGAGCTGTCACTTCGGACAAGCGTCTCCTACATACAATATCTGGCGACGGAACCCTTCGCCTTGACGGGAGACCATGGATGTCACTTATGTGATCCTCCACCTCATATTCAAATTTCAACTAATTATCATGAATCATATTCACATAATTAATTCTTCCAAGGGAAATAATAACTCTATTCATAATAGAGTGTTTTAATTTGGATATAATTAACTTAATCATATAAATTAATTATCAATCTAATTCAATCAACAAACTTGATTTTACTTGAATATATGGTATTATCTCAAAATACGTATTAATTCGAATTTTAATAATTAGAAAAATACATCATGATCTCTCAGGCATCATTCGTTCCCTACCCGTTGTCATGGCCAGTATCGGCGGGAGTGGGATGGACCACATCCGGTGCAACCCGCTACCCCAGCGATCCCCGACTAGACAGCATATCTGCCTCGGGAAAAAATAATGCCGAGTCAATCATTTTGTAATTGAGATGATCATCGGTTCTTCAACCAAAATTATACCATATAGTAATAATCAAAACATTTTTGATTATAAGGAAATTTGCTAGACAAATTCCCAATCCTATTCAAGCAAGGAGTTTGATGATTGTGTTTCCAATAATGATCTAGATCAAATCTAATCAGTTTATTGGTTGAGGCCAAGTCAATTAAGGAAATAATCATCATTAAATATTTCTCAAATATTTTCCATAATTTTTTCATGAAATTAATAATTAATTTCACTAATTGACAATCACATTGTTCTTGATTTGGACTGTAATTTCAGCTGTGACCCCTACTTACTAAAATTAACATATCTCAATCAATTTAAATCCAAATTAGACAAAATCAATTTTCTAAGATTTCTAATTTAATTTAGGACAGAACCTAAGTGATATTTCACGCATTTAGAGGCGTATCAAAACAGTAATTAACTCATTAATCATGTTAAGATTCGCAGTTCCCGCAACAATGAACACATGCTCATTAAAACAACAATATCTCGAGCAAACGGAACCCAAATTACGTAAAATCAGATCCTATGGTTTCCTTATTTAATGGGGAACAAAATACAATTTTTTATTTTCCATGTTTAAACAATTTAAATAGGGCCAGAAATAATCACTAAACAGAGATGCGAAAATGAAATGCGATAAAACTTTCGCAACCATAACAAACCCAAGTCGCCTTCAATTTTATGGATCGTATCCAAAACCTTCAACCTGTCTCTGATACCACTTGAAGGATATGGTTAGAATCCTCAAGCGCATCACGGAAGCGTGAGCATCATATCGAATACGACGAGGAGCAACTAGTCGCACTAGTTGCTCGATGCAGCAGAATTTAAAATTTTTCATGCGACGAAACCACATGATCCAAGAACACTTCTCGGATCGTTTCGTCTAAGCCACAAACAAATAATAGGATTACCTCTTGAAGCGTGGTTGCGATCGAGTCTCTAAACGAAGAGACCTCCTGTCTCAAGTCCGATCCGACGGAGGAGATGCTTGCGAGCGCGGGGATGAATCGCATGCTTCTCGCAATCCATGTTAATGATCCAAGCGGCAGATCTCTTGATCTCAACACACGAGATCCGACGTCTTCTTCACGAGCAAGGCGCACCGAAGGAGACGAAGATCCACGAGCAGATGATCGGGAAGCATTACGACGACGCTGCGGCAATGGAGACTCCCTCTAGGGCATCCATGGTGGACGGCCATATGAGAGGGAGAGAGAGTAGGCGTGCAGAGATAAAGAGAGAGAGAGAGAGAGAGAGAGAGAGAGAGAGAGAGATGTGCTACAATAGCATGTGTACAAGAGATCATAGCATGCCTCACTATTTATAGGATTTTAGGATCCATGGATCTCAATCCATGGGACATATAAAATCAATAGATGAGATTGATTTATGTCAATCCAATGATCAATATTGTTGTTGGTAAAAACCAACAACTTATTATTTAATTTAGATTAAATATATTTGATAAATCAAATATACATCAATCCTAGAATTAAACCAATCAAATAAGGAGATGAATTCAATGGAGATCATGCCTCCCCAAGTAATAGGGTGGACGGCCACCAATTCCTTATAGGACTTGGTAGCCGCCCACCACATACCAAGTAGGGCAATCTCATGGATTTCCATGAGATTGCATATCTCTTTGAATTTCTCCATTATTTATTCCAACAACTTTTGTTGGGATTTATTCTTCAAAAATAATTTATAATTAATTTTGAGAATATTGCAATCTTGCCATTGGAAAATTGTGAATCACATTCACAACCCAAAACGTAATATAATTTACATTTTCAATTAATTACATAATGTGTATTCAATACACATCAATAATTAATTAACAAATATAAATTCTAATTAGCTCTCTCTAATACATATAAATCACATTTATAATATATTATGAATAATATGGATAGTGCTATCCACATTATTTATATCCATCATAATTAAATCACATTTAATCATCTTGGATGTCTATTCTCATGTGCCCAAATAATATAAATCACATTCACATTATTCATATCTTTGATAATCAAATCAAATTTAATTATCTAAGATAACTCTTCTTATAATATGAATCAAATTTATATTATTCATGATAATTAAATCACATTTAATTATCCATTAGCTCAATGCTCGGATACATATATCAACAATAGAATTATCCATGAACTCTTTCAAGGATGATGCGATTTCTCCGCGAATACTTGGAGATAAGGACACGACGATTGTATTGTTCCACGTATAGTGACTTGGATATTGAGATTACATCTCAAATCCAGATCTCGAGCCTCCGATAGATGCTTGATTAAATCAAGACAACAAATCTAATCTTCTCATTACATATGAATCACATTCAAATCAATGTCCAACATTTGGATCAAGATCAGATTACTTCTCTACTTAGAGGAGTCACTAAAATCCAGTCCTGTTTCATCACTCCCTAGGATTGGAAGCGTCATGGTTATACAATCATTTATGATTACATCACCCTCAGGTATTCCTAATACATGTACATCCTGCATACTGGAAGACTCAGAATAAACCCGAAGTATTAGATCAACTTTATACTGTCTACTTCGGGGTTTTATCTGTAAGTTTCTCATTTTGATCATGGGAGTTGATATCGATCATATACTTTCTAAAAGCATATATCATACCTAGGTCTTGATCATATACTTTCCGAAATATATATCAAACCTACAAATTCAGTCAAGCGTCCAAAGCGAGACGACCGTACGCACGGAATTTGATTCTTCCCAATATCTTATGAGTGAGATCATGTCTTCTGGTTCAGTAATGAACATGTATGATCCCTTTGAGAGATCGTATAACTCATATGCCCTTGCATGCACACCAGTGCGTAAGTGTATAGATCTTGATTAGGTCATCAACCTATTGGTCTGCCAAGTGTACATACTCAGACATATAGTAACACATCTGTCTTCGGTCGGAGGATCCGTGCCTATATCATGATAGCATACGATATAGGACTTTGGTTATCTCGATCTCGTTAAGTTAACTCTTTGACCTTACTAATCTGATACCTCCGAATCTCTATTCCTATGTAGAAGGCCTACATCAAGAGGTCGGTCAGATATCAGCCTAACTGAGAAAGGATTGCCATCTCCTACTCAGGAAGGAGATCATCTCTTAACAATCATTTGATGGTGCTTGATGAGTCCTCAATCTAACTCATTAGATGTTCATCCAAGCACCAGCCTCTATGATTCAATATTTGAATAAGCAACTGTATGATCATCAAGATGGCCATGGTACATAACCCTAATTGTACTAAGGGACCTATTATGCAAATTATTTATTCTTCATTTCAGATTAGGGAATGATATTTGCAATAACATTTATTGCTTAATGGCTCGCCGTGGGCTCGCATGTCCAACAAACACAGGGAAGAATCTAGTTGTTCCACATGGACCAAGAAGATAAATGCAGGCAAAAATGCCTTGTAAAATGAAGATAATAAATGAATTAATTAAGTTTAGGTTGTAAAATAAAAAATGTTTGTTATTTTTGTAGTATTTTATTCCCATTTTTATTTAATTTTATGAGGCTATTTATTACAAGTTATTATTTACATGTAACGTCATAGGTATATTTACTTATATATTGTGTATTTTATTTTTATTTCGTATTTTATATCTTATTATTTAATAAACTTAATTTTTATATTTATTACTTATTTATATGGACACAAAGATATTTTTAATATATTTGTTGATGTTATTTGTACACTTAAATAAATAGATGTATATATTATATATGTATAGGTATAGGTAATTCATGTATGTATTTTTGTATTTTTATTTTGTGGTTATATTGTATTCGAAATATGTGCATATACTATAAGTAATATTTACAAAATTATAAAAATATAAAAATATAAAAATATAAAGAATAAATAAAATGAATATTTTATTCAGGTATATTATACAATAGGGGTCTAAAACCCAACATTTGGATCTTCCCTCAAAATTAAGTGAAACTATCTTTATTAAATAGCTAATTAAAAGTTAAATACAATTAAAGGTGATTTTGATGCATTTTGAGTTCATATGGAGAAGATATGGGTCTGGGAAGTTTGGATTTTGGAATTTTATTCTTAATGTTGAGTGTACATTTTGTATACTATTTCTGTTGAAATAAATTTGGCATTTTTTTATGTATTTTATCTACAACTTTCATGGACAAATTTATTGATTTGAGGTATAAATAAATAATAAAATAAGTCCAAAAAATGAATTATTTGGCAAAGTAACTTGGGATTTTTATTGTATTATCGACCCTTATCTCTCCCTACTTTGTTCCTTGTCGACCAAGTCATCATGATGCCTAGGTCTCGAGGATTAGAGTCATAAATACCTTAGCATTTGATCTCTTTTTCTTTTTTATCTATTCTTATATTTTGGCTTGAAATACAATCTTTTAAGCAATAATTACATAATAAATAATAAATGTTAATTTATAAAAAATAATTATATTAACAAGCATTTAGCTAGGGAATGAAGCCCAAAATGAAAGAATAAATGTGTTGAATTGGAGATTCATCAATATGATCAAGAGGTAGTGGATTTGGCCTAAAGCTCAAGCTCCTGGTCAAATTGGGGATCCTCATATTACCCTAATACACAAGATTAAAAGTGAAAATAACATGCGGAACTGAAATTAGAATATAGAATTACCTAATAAAGGAGGAAACGGGCCTCGATTCGGCATGGGGGCTTTAGAGACAGATCCACATGGCGAAGTACCACTGATGGGCTTGAATCTCCTTCGGCTAGCTCCTCCTCGCTGCAAGACACCACCCGCGAGCTCTTGTCAGCAACTGCGAGCTTCAATGTTGACTTAAGGGGTTAAGAACACTCCAGGAAGGATCAAGACAAAATTTACAAAGAAGGTGCAACTTTATAGATGGGTGATGAGAGACTTTCGATGGGAGTTGGCATGAGATGGAGCGAGATGGTAGGTAGGAAGGCATGTGTCGTTGTGGGTGGAGGTGATGATGAGGTCAGGATGGTGAAGAGCTCGAGGGTAAAGGAGTAGTGGATACTGAGTAAGAAAATAGAGTAAGTGGCCTACCTGAGAATTCTGACAGGGAGGCGAGGGATGACCAATACATTTGACTTGTCAACAAAGAATGCCCCTGGTTGGCCACATGGACCAACTGTGAAATTCCAAGGCCAAAATACCTTAGAAAATGAATATAAAATAACAAATGATTTAACTAATTTTTTTATTAAAACATAAAAAATATTTCTAATTTTATGTGTTATTTATTACCTGTATTAATTTATTTTTTAGAGCTATTTTATTACAAGTTAATATTCACATGTATCTTAATAGGTAAATATACTTTATTTTGATTATTTAATTTTTATTTTGTACTATACATTTTATTATTTTATATAGGTATTTTATATAATTTTGATTTATTCAATTACATATCGTGGTATTTTTTTATATTTTTATGAGTTAATTTATACATTTTAATTGATTATACATTATTCTTATAGGTGCGTATAAGAATATTTCATACATATAGTAAAGAGATTGATTTTATTTAATTTTCTTTTAATAGTTTTATTTTATTTTAATTAGGGATACATGTTTTAAATAATATTTAGAATTTTTTAAAATAAAAGAATTTAAAAATACAAAGAAAAAATGTACTAAATAAAATATACAAGCATATTGTACATTATGAGCCCAAAACCTAAATTTTGCATCTTTACTCCAAATTAAATGAAACCATCTTCATTAAATAGCTTACTAAAAGTTATATATACATATATATTTAAAAGTGATTTTCATCCATTTTGATACAATATGGATAAGATACAGGTCTGTGAAGTTTTTATTTTGACTTTTTAGTTTATGTGTCTCGGGCACACTATTCATTATTTTTTTGTGAAATAGATTTTGTTTTTTGTCTACAATATTCATATTACAGGTTTATTGATTTGATGTATTAATAATAAAAAATAAAATGGGTGCCAAAATTAATAATAGATGTATTAAAAATTACGGTTTTTATATAATTTTCTGTGTATATTTGTACAGTTCTTCTGCCCGATCTCCCCCTACTTTATTCCTTCTCGACCAAGTCATCATGATGATGGGTCTAGGGTCATTCAACACCTATGGTGTTTCATTTCTTTTTCTTTTCTTCCCTTATTCTTTAATTTGTACAGTATGTTGTACAATTTACAGTGTCTTTATTTTGACAATTCAATGATAAGTACATGATTTTAGTTAGGGATTTAAGGCCAAATGAAATAATAAGAGTGATGAAATGGAGATTCATCAGGTATATTTGCAAATAAAAAGAAATGCACTGCTTGCATTTAATATTCCCCAAAACATAACACTTAATGTACAAATTTAAAGACTAAATAGAAATATATAAAGTTACAAAGGACTATGTACAAATAGCCCAAGTGCCTCACGTGGGGGTGATGAATTTCCATTCATGCACTTTTATTCATTCATTTTAGGTTTTAATCCCTAGATAAATGCATATAAATATCAATAATACACCTGAATTATCACTTGTATATTAATCTATATAACATATATAAATACATGTAATTAAACTTTAAAATGAAGTAATAAATAAAAAGAATAGAAAAATAAAGGATGTATCAAAGATACTGACTCACCCCGACCCTCGAGACTAGTCAAGTATTGACTTGGCCGACAAGGAATAAAGTAGGGGGAGAAAGGGCAGAGAATCTATACAAAACAATTAGAATTTAAAATCCAATTCTTTTTGTCAATATATACATTTTGGGAGCTATTTTATTGTCATAATTTTATACCCCAAATCAATAAATATTGAACAAGAACATTGTACATAGAAATACAAAGAAAAATGCAAAATTTCTTTAATTTAAAAATAATGCACAATGTACCCGGGACACACAAAATAAAAAGCTGTAAAGAAAACTTCTCAAACATGTATATTTTCCATATAGACTCACAACTAACCAAACTTACTTTATATAAAAATTAATTATCTATTTAATGAAGGTGGTTTCATTCAATTTGGAGTTAAGATGCAAAAGTTGGCTTTTGGACCCTTATTATGCAATATACCTATATATAATATTTGATATATTTTCCCTTTATATTTTAACCAAATTATATTTTAATAAATTTGTAAATATTACGTAAAATTAATGTAAATAATAAAATTAAACTAAAATCATTAAAATTTTAATAAACTAAATAATGTACTTTATTCTGTATGTAAATATATCTATAATATACCTATATAATATATGTACCTAATTCGTTAAGTATATAAATGACACAAATAAAAGAAAAATATGTACATGTGTATGCAAATATAAAAATTATGTTTATAAAATAATAAAATATAAAAAACAAAATAAAAATAAAATATGTTGTATATAGGTATTTATTCCTATTATATTACATGTAAAAATTAACTCCTTATAAATAAACTTGTAAAAATAATTAAAAATTACTTAAAATTAGTTTATTAAATATGGAACATTTTTTATGTTTTTAGTTTATTTAAATAAAATAATTTATCTATTTTATATTTTAATTTTCTTTTATTTTAATTTCAGTTTCGTCGTTTTGTGGCTTGTGTGGCACCTACATGGCCCAATCACAAGCTTGGGAGTGTTGACTCTAGGTCAACACCCCCTCCCATTTCTACTCTTTGTCAAAACTGGTCGGGGCATCGACTTCTCTGATTTTTCATGTGATTTCTATTTCCCATTTTGTCCCGATCCCTTTTTGAAGGATGAGGAACATATCATGCTCTCTCAGCGGATTGTCCGGATTTAATCATTGACTCTTGATCAGGATAAAACCTTTATCTTCCTTTTGCTTTATCCATCTATATAAAATAACCCCACCTCCTCCTTTGATCTCTTGATCGTCTACCTTCACCAGTAACCCCTTAGAACCTCTAAGAAGACCCGCCTTCATGATAGGAGGGATAGACGTCTGTTCCTAGGCATGGACAAAGGAGGAGGGGGCTGCATCCACCTCATCGAAGTTCTTCCCGGGGTAGCTCTGCTCCCATGTGCCATGCTCTGGTGAGATGCCTTTTCATCTTTTATTTTCATTCATTAGCTTCTTAGTATTGTAGCTTTACTTTTTCTTCGTTTTGATTTCGTTGATATTACACAAAAATCAAAAAAGATCCCCTTGTTGGAGCTTGACGATCCAACATCTATTTCCGTCACTCCACTCCATCACACCTTTTGCCCCAATCAGCTTCCTACCATTTCTCCAGTTCCCATATCACCTTCTCCCCCTGATCTCACAAAAATCTGGTCCGATGGTTCTCCCTCCGCCACCAATTTCCGGAGACCCCCTGAATCCACTTCATCTGTGGTTCCCCTACATCTTTTTAGGCATAGCAGCTCCTCTCCCAGGCCCTGGTTCTAATTGTACATGTCTCAACATCAGAGGACCCCATCTAAGGGGTCCCAAACGAAAAAGAAGGCACTCCAGTGATGAATCCATGATTTATTAATATTTTCTCTGCATTTTATCTTAAAACCCTTAACAAATGCATGTAAATACTCATTAATTTCCATCCTTTAAACAAAATCATACTCATGAATAAAAATTCACTTTTATGATTCAAAATCATGTAAATAAATAAAAGAATAAAAATTAAGAAAACAAAAAGAAGACAGATTGTAAATATTATATATGTACGATGTGACTTATAAAATAAATATAGCTGAAAGATATATTTATAACGTAACCCCCGAGACTAAGTCAGCACGGATTGGTCGACAAACAAATAAATAATGGGATAAAAGGAAAGAAAATAATAAAAAATAAATAATTATCCTCTCTACATACTCTTCATTATTTATCCAATAATTATCAAAACATCAATGATTTTTAAATAATTCATACGAACATATTCTTTACCAAACTCTTTTATAAATTATTTCTAAAAATGTATAGAAGAATATAAAAGTAAATTAAAAATATTATCTTGTATATATACCAAGAAATCCAACTTGTAAATTGTTAAATTCTCAAGTTCCAAACATTATAACTTTCTCATACGAACTCCAATTTCACTCTACTCACCTTTAAAATTCATAAAATATTATTCTCTAATTAGTGGAGGTGATTTCACTAAAATCAGAGTTTGTTTGCAAAAAGTTGGTTTTTGAGACCTAATCACAACTGTGTTTCTGAGCTAATTATTTTATGTAGAACACATTATTTATAGTTTTAATGATTTTAGATTTTTTTAATTATTTTCATGATCTTGTATTTTTAACCATGATTAAGTTCAGCATTTATAGAGCTTATTTATTATTTTAAATATAAAAAAACACTAATTTATAGATTAAATTGAACTACACAAGTTATACCAGTATTTAATAATATATTTTAATTAATTTATTAAATTCCACAAAAAATCACAAATATTCTAGTTTTTATTCTAATAATTAAAAAAATATAAAATTGTTATATTACATATTAATTTATTGAATTAAAAATCAATTACCAATTTATAAAGTATTATTTATATTTTTTATTAATATAATATTTATATTTCATAAATTATTTATTATTTATAAAAATTAATTGTTTCATAATTTAGATAAAGTAAATATTTACATTTTTTATTTCTATTCCTATTTTAAATAACATTATTTATTATTTAATATCTAATTTCTAATATATTTCCACCACTGGACAACCAGGTGCTGACACATGCCTGCACGTGGGCCTTCTTTTTCAAGAACTCAGGTCGTTGCTATGTTCCAACGACCTAACTTCTCCAATTTCTACCCGCACCCTCTTATACTCTTCACTCAAAGTAAACCCTCCATCCTAATGTTCTAACAACTTACATCCACGCCCACCATTGATATTCACCTAACTCCCTACAGATTCATCTATAAAATCCCTTAAACTTTGTCATCTACAACAAACTTTCCTAACTACCAGATCCAGAAGCCGACCTCCATTTTCTCTGTCGTGCTTAGGCCACCACCGGCTGTGATAGAGCCTCGTCTTTGACCCGTGTGGAGGAGGAAGGTCGGGAGGATAGTTCCAAGGCCAGAGCACCGCCTTGCATCGCCGCCACCGCCGCGTACCAGCTCTGATGCCGCAACGTCGAGCGAAGACCAGTGGGGTCCTACACCCTGCAACCACAGGTACCTCATTCATCCCTCTTATTGTTATACTTTTTTTACCTAAATTAGGATCTTAATCACGTAATTAGAGTCTCCTAATCATCAACTTTAGATCACATATGAAATCCAAATCTAATTCTCTCTAATCACCCTTAAATTCTTTCCCATTCAGTGTCACATTATTGTTCTGGAAACAATATTATAATATGCAAATTTATGACATTCTTGGTCGATTCATCACGAATCGAGCATCCAAATCTACCATTGTAGGTTTATCCAAATATCTGGAGCAATAATTAATCAGCTGGAGCTTCTTCATCTTCATTGGAAGCACCATCTTCAACCTAGGGTTCCAAATTCTAAGTGACGATTCTCAGACCTTCGTCGACGTCTTCCAGCCATCACCATCGTCCTCGCCACCTTCTCACCCGCAAGCGAGCTCGAGGGGTGAAGGAGTCACCCCTCTTTCCCTGCAGGAGGTCAGAGCAAGCTCTCTATCGTCGAAGATACATTGGAGAAGAAGTACCACTGCCTTGCATCAGAAAATAGGGAAGAACGACTCAAGAACAATTGATGTACAATCTTTCGACACGTGGCAGGAATGAACGGGTACGATCGACGCTCGCCATTCTAATCTGAGCCATCGAATTGCGAACTGGTAGAACAATTGCGAGGAAGCCCTCGCCAGATCCAGATATTCACCAGTACTTCCAGCATTTCCAAAAATTACGTTTAGGTCCCTGCGTAGAACCTAAACGTAATAAATTTTAGTTTCTTTTCAATTTAGTCCCTGAACAAGGACTAGTTTGCAGACTTTTCATTTTCTTTTCTTGCAGTTATATCGATGTATTGTTTAGACAATTTGGACCTCTTTTTGACAATATTTTTCATCAATTTTTCTAGGGTAGTTACACAACTACCCTAGCGAGGTTTCTTTGTAGTTTTCGTCTATTTTCATCGTGTATTTTTCTTGTTTTCATATTTTTATAAATTTGTGTCCATTTTAAGTGTTTTCTTGCCTTTTTCATGAAGAAATAAAAATAACGAAATTTCTCTTCTTTTCTCAAAAACTGTGATATAGATATTCTGCCTTCTTGAGTTCGACCCATGCACACTTTTCTGGTTAAATAACATAGTGAACAATAAAATAGGTGAGAAACTCATTTCATTCATTTTATCTCTCTCCTATTTTATCTGATTTTTGTTTGATCAATCGGATCTGTCTTCACGTTTCTCTACACCGACAACTCTATTAACCTCAAGTCAAATTTCGGTTATCAAAAGGGAGCCATTACTGGAAAGGTGTTAGCTTTAATACGGTTTTTGAATTTTTGGTGATTTTTCTATCTTCTTGACTGCTACGATTTTTTTTTGAATTTTCTTAGCTTTCTTTCGATTTGTTTTACGACTTTTACGGTTTTTATGGTTTTCATTGATTTTCTTTGATTTTTACAGTTTTCTTGTGTTCTCGATTTTTATGATTTTATTTTCACAGTTTTTGTGTATTTGCTAACGAGTTTTGTAAGGCCTACCTGATCAACTAGTTTCTTCAGAAGCTGAATCAGTTGAGAGTGCAGAGACCGACTCTTTCTCTAC
Organism: Ottelia alismoides; assembly: GCA_037367405.1. Taxonomy (NCBI): domain Eukaryota; kingdom Viridiplantae; phylum Streptophyta; class Magnoliopsida; order Alismatales; family Hydrocharitaceae; genus Ottelia; species Ottelia alismoides. The sequence continues at coordinate 535,871 of JAZKJV010003000.1, read as the reverse complement.
GAGTCGGTTGCAGAGGGCAGAGCGAGTTGGCAGAATTATTTTACTTCTTTTGTATTTTGTGAAAAAAGAAGAAGAAGGGCATTTTCCCATTTTTCCATTTTCATAGAAGGGGACTCGTACGGGCATCTCAACTTGTACCTTCCTCCCACTCTTTCTCGGGGTCTATTTCACAGAGTGCCGTGCACTTAGGGGAGAAGAGCACCCACCAAAGCTTTTATCATATCGCAATTTTATCGACAGTTTTCCGTGGTTTTTTCGAGGGCAGGTTCTTGCTTAGGTTTTTCGATTTTTTTCTGCTTGCGCCTTCGTAGCTAGTTTTAGGACTCGTAACCTAGATGCATGCTTATTTAGGATAAAAATAAAAAGGAAAAAATCATTAGACGTTCTCTGAAAATAAAAAAAGAGATAAATGAAAACTAAAATTGGGATTGTTAACCTTATTTGACCTAATTAAACGTAAAGGATTCGCTTGTTTTAGGAGAGCAATCCCCAACACATTTATTGCAGGTACTCTCCATATCTATGAATGAGGGACGGCACTTAAGGTAGAGCCAGAGTCTGAATTTCTTTCGGGATACTACTTAGTTCATACATTTAATCACTTAATCTTTAGTGGGGATTCTTGAGAAGCCAGAAACGGTCCGAGTTTCCTTAGCATAGTGGGAGGTTTAGAGTACACCGCAATAGCACGGTCCTCAAGTAGCACGTATAGTCGGAAATGGTTCGTACTTTCTCCCATACTGGATGAGAATAGGTGATTTCCTGTAAGAACTCGGGACAATATTTTGGTTAAGTTGCGGGCATCTATCAGCTCAAACTAATATGTGAAAAGACGTGTTTACCAAATAACCCTGAAACTAAAAAGATAAATGACCGAGCTTTTACGGTCATCACCGGATTGTGTTGGTAAAATTGAGGTTGCATTATGTTTATATGTGAGGTGTGCATTATACCACGTCTCATACGCCTTCAAACTCGTGTTTTTGACTTGACATCGTGCTCACTCCCGATATCCTTTTGACATCGAAGATGATGACTCAATGGATTTTATGCTCAGACTCCGTGAGTTTTCGACTATCCACCATTCGTCGTACATCTTCACAGACTCAGGATGACCCTCTTTCCGAGTTGATCCCATCTCATCATTAGGATAGTCAAACCCAAACTCCCTTGCCTCCCAGTCCTTCTATTGAGGCAAGCCCACGCTTCGAATTTTCATCTATTTCTCCTACACATTTTTCATTGAGTACTTATGAGACTTTTTCCTTACCAGAGGATTCGAAGAATATGTCTAGAGGGAAGGGACCAGTTGAGGACAGAATAGCTGCGGACCGACGGACTGGGGAGAGACACACAGATGATAGACCTGGTCTAGCCTCAGATATTACTATGAGGATTCTTGATACACTACAGCAGATGAGATTACAAATTAGAGACCTATGTAGAGTTCAGGATGAGCTGAGAGCTGAGATTGCTGCACTGAGAGTAGGAGCTAGGAATCCACCACCACCTGCCGTGGTTCTCGCGACTTTGAGATATGAGTATGACCTAGGAGCCAGGATGTTACACCATTAGATTCGGTTACAACCGAATCAAGGGTCATACGAGTTAAGACCGTCCTTCATTTCTTTGCTTCCCACGTTCTATGGGAATGCTACAGAGAATCCGTTTACCATTTTACAGCAGTTCGAGATGATTTGTGGTACGTCTAGCTATCCAAGAGTTATGCAGGAGGCTATATGCCTTAAAGCCTTTACCTTCACTTTAGTAGATAAGGCGCTCTACTAGCTGAGTCATTTACGGAAGTAGATCTCTACATGGGATGATCTAAAGTCCACATTCCTGCGTAAATATTTTCCTCTGAGATGGACAAACATGATGAGGAGTCAGATCTCCAATTTATACCGTTACCGCATGAACCATTCCATGTGGCATGGGATCGATTCATGGATCTTACTGAGAGATGCCCACATCATGAGACACCATTAAAGGTGCTAGTGCAAAACTATTTTTGAGGACTTCAGCCTTATGTACATGGCCTAGTGAGTGCCACATGTGACGGTAGTTATCGAAATAGGGATGACGAGTCTCTCTGATCCATCTTTGAGGGGAAGGCAGAGAACTCATGAGTTGTTGATTCTACTCGGGTATTCTAGAATTCCCCACAACTACCACACCACCAGGAGCATCAGAATGTGGCACATGTTTCAGAGTCTGAGTCACGGTCTGACATGGGATTCATTAGTGAGAAGCTTACATTGGTTGACGTGATTCAGAAGCAAGTTCAGGATTTACAGCTGCTGCGAGAGTTGGAGAGCTCTCATCACTTCCCCAACTATTGAGCGATATGACGAAGAAGGTGACGTATTTATAGCTTCAGTACCAGCAGTCCGGTCCTTCCTCAACTTTTCAGCCTATTCGGAGATCTTTACCCGCTCCTCTGACCCATCAGATTCAGTTTGTCCAGATTGATCCATTGCAGTCTACTGAGCCTCCACAGATTGATTGGCACGATGATCCATCCAATGTCAATTCAAGCCAGATCACCAGCCTTGGAGATGTCGATGTTGATTCTCAAGCCACTCGTGAGATCAACGGGATATGGTATGCTCCGATTCAACCTTCACCACACTTTACTTTATAGAGCATACACCAATAGCAACAACAACAATACAATCATCAACAACATGGACATCCACATCTCCAACACCGTCAGAATTACACATCGCAACAAACTCATGATCACGCATATTAGAGACCACATTCTTTTAAGTACCATACTTTACATTCACAGCCACATCATTACCAGTAGTGGCAGCCGTCTTTTACACCATAGAGATCTCCTCAGCCGTACGCACCACAACAACACACTCCTAGGAAGGAGAGAGTAGATAGTAAGGGTCACCACATTGAGTCTGAGATATCTCCACAGGCCCCGACACTGAACCAGGTCATGGACATGTTAAGCACGCTCCAAACCGCATACAGGACTGAGATGTAGTGGGTTAACCATCGTCTAGATGAGTTAACCATGCCTAAGACCACTCTCCCAGCCCAACCTCAAATGAACTCAAACAACAAGAGGAGGCACACAGATCAGGTAGACACCACTACATGTACGACCTCTTTTCCTGAATTTTTATCTAACTTCATTCATCTCAGGAGTAGTAGATCACCAAGAGCACCTGATAGAGTAGAGGATAGGACACATGATGAGGAGCGAGAGCCGATCCATGATACACATCTTGATGCTGAGGAGGAGGACCACCATGATGATGAGGATCAGCGTGATGTCCAACATGATGATGAGAGATAGGGGATCAATGTCGAGATGGTAGACATTAACTTAAGCGAGTCAGACGATGATACCATGACAAACCATGCAAATGCTATCAACACAGATGTTTCTTCTCTTATTCTAGAGAGTTTCGTACATACTTCTGAGACTTTCAATGTACATGCTGATCTTGATTAGAATAAAAATGTTGATTTTGTTGTCCATGAGTTTGTTCCTTTTTCTGATACTTTATATGGAAAAGGAAAGAAAAAAATCCAAAAATAATGTTGTCACTATAGAGACTGAGTGGTTATTAAAAGATAACATTTTTCTGAAGATTCCACTCCATGATGCCTTGGATCACTTCCCTACGCTCAAGCAATAATTGAAAAATAAATGTACCATGCGTAGGAAGAAGAGATCATGAGCTGAGAAACATATATTGACCAAGGCAACTTCATGTGCTATTATGAATAAGCTACCTAAGAAGAAGAGAGATTATGGAGCTCATTATGTCACATGCCAGATTGCAGATGCCGCATTCCATTGTACTCTCTTAGATAATGGCTCCTCGATTAATTTGATTCTATCTTCTTTGCTTGATAAGATAAAGCTTGGTCCTCTTTACAAATCATGAGCGATACTTCATTTTACAGATCGATCTGTGAAGAGACCTAGACGTGTGGTGAGGATCATTATCGTGATTGTTTAGGGCTTGTAGTTTCTAGTGGATTTTATTGTCCTAGACATGACATGCCCTACGCAGTTACACCTTGCTCCAATCATTCTCGGGAGACCCTTCTTGCAAACAACAAGAGCACTCTTTGATTATGATGCTAGGAGAGTACCATTCCGTATAGACAATGGAGAGATACACATTGAGATGGCGAGAGGATATAGCAGTCCCAGATCAGTATTGTCATTTACTTCATAGTACACCAGTCTTGCAGAGGATTTCCAGCACATATATGAGACACAGTCTCTTGATCTTACGAGCGTTTATTTTGATACCCACGATATCCTAAACGAGGATGGGGTAGATCACATGGTACCTAGTTCTTCATATGATTGTTCAGATACAGATATAGAGTTCACATCAAATCTAGATGAGAAATCAGTTGCAGTAGACATCTCGGTGCCGTAGATTGAGAGTACACATATTCCGACACGAGAGTCAGTTGATTTTATTTCATAGATTATACAGTCTATTCAGCGTAGTGAGTCGGATGGCGTAATGATTACACATATAAACACCTTTTGTAGTCCCACTCCAAAGACACGTATTTCAGTAGAGAGAGTTATGCCACACACAGAATTCACTTATAGAGGTAGCTCTACTTGCTCAGTCAGAGATCGATACGCACATGCACAACAAATGATTCAGTACGACCCAAGTTGGGATGATCTACTTTTTGCATGATGCATGACTACTCTTCCACTTCATTTCCTCCTTTACAGAGACATGTGAGCCTTTCGATTTTTTGGAGTACACCACCTGTATATTCTTTGTAAACCACAATCGTCCCCATTTTGTGTTCGTCTTATATGCTTAGGATACCAGATCCTAACTATAGGGTGATCGATTGCCGGTCGATTTTTACCTTTCGATTTTGTTCTATTTACTTTTCTTTTGTTTTCCTTTTTTTTACACTAATTACTGGACCCTACCTTTTGGCCACATTCTTTTCTATGCTTAGGATGCCTTATCCTCAGTATACGGGGGACCGAGTGATTTCGTTGATTTTGTTTTTCTTTCTTTCTTTTGTTCCTTCATTTGTATATTCCTTTTCCTCAGTCACCTCATTTTTGTCTTCCATTATACTTATGATGACCTGATCGTAAGTATAGGGGAGTCGACTGACTTCTATTCTTTTCTTATTTTTCACCCACATTTACGTAGCACGAGTTATGTCCTCTTTTTTCTCTTTTGACGTTATGAGGACATAGCACAAGCTAAGTATAGGGGGTGCATATATATATTGTATATATACTTGCATTCATAACGAATACCTTTTTGTATTTTCTATATCTATAAAATCCATGAAAAAATGGGTGAGGGTTAATTTAAAATCCATCTATTTATTATTTATAAAATCCTTGATAAGTAAAATATGCCTAAAATCCTTATTTAAAATTCTTAATTTATAACATGTCTTTAAAATATGTATAATACCTATTTAAAATCCTAACTATTAAAATATGTGTACAATTCATTTAATCCTAAAATTCTTTGTATATAATATTTGTAAAATACATTAGTTATTTAATCCAAATAAAATATGGATAATTTATCTTGTAAAATTCTTGTACAAAAACTTGTTTATAAAAAAGATCCATAAAAAATACAAAGTCTAAAATCCATAAAATTACAAAATCCGTAAAATCCATAAAAATGAATAAAATCCGGAAAATATACCTCACAAAAACATGATTGCATTTAAATTAGCATTTTTCAGAATATGTTTGATTTCTAGAACTAAAGATTAGGAATAGTGTAAAGGATGGAGCTTGATTATGGCCTTTAACTTTCATTGTAAGGAGCCTAGTCAGGATCTGGAATTTAGACTCCTCATGTTTTTGACTTAAATCTTTGGGTTCCATGAGACCATGTTTTGGAAGTCAACTTAAATGTGCTAAAGTAGAACACTTGGTGTCATCCGTTCAACTCTTCGTCAGTGAATAAATTTTGGACACATGCACTTTGCACTTAGCTCGACTTACATGGGGCTGAGAAGGGAAATCCATCTTGGTGGTGCATTTTTATCCTTGTCTAGTGGCATGGACGTCTAAAGACGGGAGAGATTGGGGTTGAAATAATGCTTCAGATCAGGGAAGGATCTGCTGGCACAATTTTTCCTAGGCCTCAAAAAATGGACGGAATAAAAAGATGCTATATCCATCGGGCACAAAAAGATTGATGCAGAGCAAGCAACATTACAAAGCCAATTCAAAGAAGAAGTCATTAAATACAAATATGACCACAATGGTCCAAGCTTCCATCAAAAAGCATGCACATCTTAGTGGAGACATAGCTACACTGACTGGCTTCAAAAGGAGATGCGTCTACACTGGTCACACTCTAGTTCTTTTCTCATTCTTCTACTTTCTCTCTATATTTGATTGTGAACACAGCACGACCTGACCATAGAAGGAATACCCCCTCCTCGAGTAAAGAGTAGCTAGATGAGGAACGAATGGAAGCGAATTTTTGGGATGGGCGGTTTCTTCGCTTCTTTAAGCAGGAAGAGATAAAATAATTCATTTAGTACATATTGAATTCAAGGTTGATAGAGTTAGTGATATGAATAAGTGGATCTGAGATGGCTGTTGAGGTGAACCTAAATAAGGATTTGTGGAACTTGGGGATTGTTTAGATTAAATACCTAATAACTTGTTTTAGGCTCAATCGAGCTCTGTCCTTTGTCTATTCTCATGAATTGGTTTGGGAAAATAAATTCATTCTAACTGTCTTTCTTTTTCCCTTATTTTTCAAATAAGCGTTTGCCAAGGGACTAAAGTTTAAGTATAGGGGGTTGATGAATCCATGATTCATTAACATCTTGTCTGCATTTTGTCTTAAAACCATTAACAAATGCATGTAAATACTCATTAATTTATATCTTTTAACAAAACCACACTCATGAAAAAAATGCACTTTTATGCATCAAAATCATGTAAATTATCAAAAGAATAAAAATAAAGAAACACAAAAAGAAGGCAGATTGTAAATATGTATATATGTACAATGTGACTTATAAAATAAATATAGCTAAAAGATATATTTATAACCTAACCCCCGAGACTATGTCAGCACGGATTGGTCGGCAAACAAATAAGTAGGGGGACAAAAGGAAAGAAAACAAAAAAATTAATTATCCACTCTACACACTCTTCATTATTTATCCAAATTCATATGAAAATATTCTTCACCAAACTCTTTTCCTAAATATTTCTAAAAATGTATAGAAAAATATAAAAATTAAATTAATAATATTATCCTGTATATATACCAAGAAATTCAACTTGTAAATTATCAAATTCTCAACTTCCGAACATCATAACTTTCTCATACCAACTCCAATTTCACTCTACTTACCTTAAAAATTCATAAAATAATATTCTCTAATTAAAGGATGTGATTTCACTAAAATTGGAGTCTGTTTGCAAAAAGTTGATTTTGGGGACCTAATCACAACTGGGTTTCTCGGCTATTTATTTTATCTAGAACAATATTATTTATAGTTTTAATGATTTTAGAAATTTTTTATTTTCGAGATATTGTATTTTAACAATGATTAATTTCAGAATTTTTAGAGATTATTTAATATTTTAAATAAATAAAAATACTATTTGTAGATGAAACTAAAGTACACAACTTATACCTGTATTTATTAATATATTAAAAATATTTAATTAAAATCCATAAAATTCATAAATATTCTATTATTTCTATAGTAATTAATAAAATATAAAAAAGGTATACTATTTATTAATTTAAAGAATTAAAAATCAATTACCTATTTATCAAGTATTATTTATATTTATTTATTTATTAATATAATATCTCTATTTCATAAATTATTTATTATTTATAAAAAATAATTATTCCATAATTTATATAAATTAATTGTTTACATTTTCCTTTTTATACATATTTCAAATAACATTATTTACGATTTAATATCTAATTTCTAATATATTTCCACCACTGACCAAACCGGTGCTGACACGTGTCAACACCTGGGCCTTCTTCTTCAAGAACTCAGGTCGTTGCTCGGGTCCAATGATCTAACTTCTCCAATTTCTACCTGCACCCTCCTAACCTCTTCACTAAATCTAAACCCTCCATCCTAATATTCTAACAACCTAAATCCACGTCCACCATTAATCTTCACCTAACTCCATACAGATTCATCTATAAAACACCTAATCTTCGTCATCTACAATTAACTTTCCTAATTACAAAATCCAGTTGCCGACCTCCATTTTCACCGTCGTGCTTAGGCCACCACCAGCTGTGACAGAGCCTCATCGTCGACCCGCTTGGAGGAGTATAGTTCCAAGTCCGAAGCATCGCCGTGCATCGTCGCCACTAGTGCGTACAGCTCCAGTTTGCCACACCGTCGAGCGAAGGTTAGTGGGGTCCTACACCCTACAACCACATATAGCTCATTCATCCCTCTTATTTATTCGATTTTCGTGCCTAAATTAGGATCTTAATCACGTAATTAGTGTCTCCTAGTCATCATCTTTAGATCGCACATGAAATCCAAACCTAATTCACTTAAAATCACCCTTAAATTCTTTCCATTTCACTGCTACATTATTGTTGTGGAAACAATATTATAATCTGAAAATTTATCACATTCTTGGTCGATTCGTCATGAATCGAGCATCCCAATCTTCCATTGTAGGTTCATCCAAATATCTGAAGCAACAATTAATCACCTAGAGCTTCTTCATCTTCATCGGAAGCAACATCTTCAACCTAGGTTTCCAAATTATAAGTGACGATTCTCAGACTTTCGTCGATGTCTTCCAGCCATCACCATCGTCCTCACCGCCTTCTCACCCGTTGGCAAGCTCAAGGGGTGAAGGAGTCCCCCCACTAGCCCTACAGGGGGTCGGAGCAAGCTCTCTATCATAGGAGATAAATCGGAGAAGAAGCACCGCCTTCCTGCATCAGAAAAGAGGAAAGAACTTCTTAAGAACAGTTGGTGTATAGTCTTTCGACACGTAGCAGTAAGGAACATCTACGATCGACGCTCACCATTTTAATGAGTCGTCATATGGCGAACTAGTAAAACAATTGCGGGAAGCCCTCGCTAGATCCATATATTCACCAACGCCTCCAGAGTTTCCAGAAAATACGTTTAGGTCAACACATAGGGACCTATATGTAATAAATTTTAGTTTCTTCAAATTAGTCCCTGAACAAGGACCAATTTGCAGACCTTTTATTTTTTTTTCTTGCAGTTATATCCTTGTACTGTTTAGATAATTTCGACCTCTTTCTGACATTATTTTTCATCAATTTTTCTAGGGTAGTTACACAACTACCCTAGCAAGGTTTCTTTGTAGTTTTTGTGTATTTTCATCGCATGTTTTTTCGTTTTGATTTTTATAAATTTGTATCCATTTTGAGTGTTTTCTTGCCTTTTTCAAGAAGAAATAAAAATCATGAAATTGTTCTTCTTTTCTCAAAAACCATGATATAGATATTATGCCTCCTTGAGTTCGATCCAGGCACACTTACCTGGTCAAATAAAATAGTGAATAATAAAATTGGAGAGAAACTCATTTCATTCATTTTATCTCTCTCCTATTTTATCGTATTTTTGTTTGATCAATAAGATCTCTCTTCGTGGTTCTCTACACCGACAACTCTATTCACCGCAAGTTAGATTTTGGTTATCGTCCAGGTCTCGTTGCTATCTTCGACTCCAGGATCAAATCACTAGGTCACGAACTTGATTCCAACCACCAGTAAGCTCAACGACCTCATAGGAACATTTCCCAATCATTAGCATGGCATGAGGTGGTCGGAGTTTCTCAAGAGTAGAGATTCAAAGTCGTCGAGCATCTGTTCTTTGACCGTTCTTCCTGATGTCGTCTCCACCATCCAGTGAAGAACAATTTTCCAGATTTCATAGCTGATGTCCAATTGAGGTCTTCTCCAACCGTTAGATCGAGCACCAGATCTAATCTCCGTTGCACAAGCTCGAAGCAAGGTCGACACTCCGCGATCGTTGATAATGTTAAGTGATCCAATCTCAGCCGTCCGTTCGTGTTCTAGGAGTAGGTATTTTGCAATTAACCCCTCTAATTTTTGTCATTTACATTTTGATCCTGTAAATATTTATCGCAATATTAAAAACTTCATATATTTTGCTTCTTTACCCTAAGGCTTATGGTATTTTCTATTTAGTCCTTGCTAAGTCACTTCTTGTACCGTCCCACATGAGAGTTTTTATGGGTAAATTGCACATTATATCATATGGTTTCTTAGACATGTTATGAAATCATGGAGTTATTTTGGGAAATTGATGCTTAGTCCCTACTAGTTTAAATTGAATTTATATTTTATCGGGACTTTTGCATTAATCCCCCTTGACCTTAAATTATTTTGCAAAAATACCCCTTCCAAGCACTTTTTAATGGCCAATTTAATTTAACAAATTACAGATTAGCCCCTTGACTTTGTTATTTTGTTAGAAGTGCATGCTTAATGTTTCTGAAATTACAAAATAGTCCTTGCATTGCTTTATTTATTTTATGTCTTTTATTTAAATTATTTTATTATATAATTAATTCCAAAAATTTTAGGAAAATATTTTAAATACCGTATTTGATTTTATGGGGTATATAATTTTATTAAGGTATTTATTATTATTTTCCTATTTAAAATTGTAAAACTATCTATATTTTACAGTTTTAACTTAGAAAAGTCATAAAATTAAAATATAGCTCTAAAATAACAAAAAATAGATTAGATGTATTTTGTTGTATTTTACCACATATTTAAAATTCATAAAAATAAAAACATAAACCTTAAAAATTATAAAATACAGAAAAACATAAAAAATCATAAAAAATAAGAAAAATATGTTCTAAAGCTTCAAGTTTTCTTTATTTAGTCTACTATACTGGAAAAATAGTTATGGGCCCTTTCTAATACGGTAGATATTTAATAAGCATGTTTTATGTTGCTATATTTTCTATTTAGTTTAGTTTATGTATTTTAAAATTTAAAAATCCATAAAAAACATAAAAATACCCTAAAATTACCACAAAGAGAGAAAACATATAAAATCGAAAGGCATTCTTTTTTTTTGCATTTTGAGTTTATTTACTCTATTTTAAAAATGCATAAATACTTATTTTTATCTCTCGTTATATCTCTCACCTATATATTATTATGTATTATGAATATTAGTTAAAATATTTGTGAAAAATAAATTTTAAAAAATTTATAAAATTAAAAATCACAGAAAAATCATCAAAAATTAAAAACCCATAAAAAGAAATAGAAATTTGGAAGGCTACACAACCAACAAAAAATTGTGCTTGATTGTTTGAATAAGGTGCTAATTTTGTGATTTATCCCTATTTTCCCCCGTGGACGACACTCTACCTTTTTGCCTTATACACATTTCATGTGGAGTTAAATAAATTTCATCACTCACACACGGCATGATCTCTTTACACATACACATCGGGGGGTTTAGATCATTGTTTAATCGATTTGATTGATTGACAATCAAGAGATGAGAGAGGTACTGATACAACAATTACTGAATCACACTTGTTGGACACCATAGGCTCTCCAAGACCAGACATTGTGATCCCTCACTTAATCAGCCACATTCAACAACGGGGCACGTGGGGTGGCCTAGCAAGGGACCAAAATTTAATGTCCTAGAAATTTGGGGGTCCACTTGCAAATAGTAAAAAAAACTAGTACGCTAAAGACAAATGTTGTAATGTTTAAACTCAATACAAAAATTGGGGAGGGGTTATGATGCAAAATCCCCTCTACTTGTGCGCTGAAGAACGATCACGATTGATTCAGTTAAGGTGCATCAACAGTCAATGTAGGCGCATACCCTTTCAAAGATGAAGGGCTAGGATTAGATCTCCCGCTAGATCGGATGGCTCTTGTGCTTTGCGTGTGAACGCTGGAGATTAGATCTGGTGCGGTGATGCCAATCTGACAGTATCTGCTCACCTGGATGAACAAGTAAGAGCTCATCCTTGATGGCCCTTCGATCGGTAGTATCTCGCATATCCAACCTTCTTCTTTGCTACACAGATGCTCTATAGGCTCCACGAAGCGATCTAAAGCTGTTGGTAGCCTCCAAATGGTCTGGGCCCCAAAAATGGGGGACTGGAGCTCGTGGTGAAATGATCCTCCTGGGGAAACTTATTTCCAAAACCCCTCAGGCGAGGTCTTCTAGTTGCTAGCATGTACAGGAAGATAGCCAAGGATCTAGCGAAGCTAACTAGGTCGTTATTGTTGGAGATCAGTCGGATTTGAGGTAGGGTGAAAGTGCACTAACGGCGATGGAGGAAGAAATACAGGGTTGATCTGGAATGGATCAAGATGATCTAGGAAGTCGAGGAGGTGGAGAAATGGATGGGGGATCTGGTGAAGGTGGAGTGAAGTTCGGAACATGGTTGTACATGGGTGACAATGGTTGGAGCTCCTAAGCTTCGGCGTACTTTAAACTGAGGATTTATGCAAAGACGTGAATCAAATGAATGAAAGAAAGACATAAATGAAATGCATGAAAGAAAAATTACCTAAAAATGAAAAGAAGGAAATTGCTCGTACCTGGAAACGAAGGAGCAGAGTATTCACCAATGATGCTCCAGTAAAGGGTGGAACCTACGTCGATCAACCTCCTCCTCACTATGGAATGTGGAATGTACACTGTCACTAATAAAGAGCTCCTTAGAGCAAAACTAAGAGTCCGGATGTGGATCAAAATGGGAGAGGGAAAAAATGGAGAAGGGGGAGTTATTTATATACCTGTGAAGAGGGCTTCAAATATAAGGTTTGCGAGTGGATTGATGCTTGACTGACCGAGGTGAGGGTCAAGTATGGGAGATGGATTGGTCAATAAGTTGTTTCATGAATAAAACAAAATGCATCAGGCATAGCATCAGAGAAGAAAATTCAGCGAAAAGAGGGGATTGGGTGCTCTGATAGGTGATGAATCTACGTTTCATCATCTTTATTCTATCATTTTGGCCTTAGAAACCCTAGTAAATGCGTGTAAATAGGCTTAATTTAGGCATTTTATCATTTAGGCATCATTGTGTAAATATTGTATAAAATGTGATTTTTAAAGCCAAAATTATAGAATAAAGAAAAGAAAAGAAAAGAAAAAGATTAAAATATTGTAAATATTTTATGACCCGAAACCCCGAGACCTAGGCATCTTGATGACTAGGTCGACAAGGAATAAAGTAGGGGGAGATAAGGGCCAAAATACAATAAAAACTCCTTTTATTTCATTCATTCTTTATTCATTTTGGGACCTATTTTTGGTTCCACTTTTTATACTTCAAATAAAGAAACTTCCACATTGTAGATAATTAAATAAATAAAAATACAAAATTGATTTCACTCAAAAATAATGAACAGATAAAAAGTTATGATCTGAATAAAATTCCAAAATCCTAACTTCCCACACCTGTATCTCCCTAATAAAAACTTGAAACGCATCAAACTCACCTTAATTGTATATAATTTAAAATAAGCTATTTAATAGCGGTGTTTTCGCGTTTGGCGGAGCTACGGTTTAAAAGTTGAGTTTTGGACCCTTATTGTATACTTGTACAGATTAAAATATTCATTTTATTATTTATTCATTATTTTTATAATTTCATATTTTTAAAATTTTGTAAATATTACTTATAATATATTTGTACATTAAAATCAGAATAAAAACACAAAAGAAACACAAAATAAAATACTTGTATATAACATACATAGGTATAATACCTGTATATATACCTATACAGATAATACTCCTATTTTATTAAGTGTACAAAATACATCAGAAAAATACAATTAAAATATATTTAAGTGTATAAAAATAATTTATAAATTTATAAAATAATAAACAAAAATAAATAAATTAAATATACAAAATAAAAATAAAATAATAAAATATATAGATATATATATACCTATATAGGTCTAAAAGGCAACTTGTAATTAAAAACCTCATAAAAATAAATAAAAATCACCATAAAATAATTCATAAAATAATAAACATTTTTTATTTAATAATTAAAATATAATTAATTCAATAACTATTTTTAATGGATTTTTCAAGCCTTTTTCCCAAGGTTTTTTTTTGGTTGGTCCACCTGGACCAACCAGATTTGTCCCTTGGTTGACCTCGGTCAACTCTCTGACCGAGGTCTAGCCAGTGTCAGACCTTCATTTGTAGCCATCTTTGACCATTTTTCTAAGATGCCTCGCTCCTCCTTTCATGATACTTTCTTCTACAATTTTTCTCCCCATTGATCCATAATACATGCCTATAGCTTTCTTTGGGGATTGGACCGCTGAAACGCCTGCAATGCTTCGATTTTCTCGCCCTGTTCACCACCCTTTCAAATAACCCCCCGTCATTTCCATCCACTTTTGAACCTTTTTTGACCGCTTTCTTCATCCCCTTGGGCAAGATCTGGACCGGAGCTTGTGACAGGAGATCCTCCAGCTCCCTTGCGGCATGATTTGGCGATCGTTAAGTGGTCTCCAACCCCATCTCCGGCCTTGGCCGTGAGGTCCAGTATCTCTGGCATTCCCTATCATTGAGGTCGCGTTTTTACTTCATTTTCTTGCACTTCTTCAATAAAATTTCTGGTGCTTTTACATTCTAGCCTTAGAGTTTTGTTTATTTTGATTCAGTCCTACCCAGGCACGAGCGTGGCACATGCGTACTTGGGCATTTTGCATCAATATCTCTTTGGCTTTGCATATTTATACTTAGTCCTCTAATTCCAGTAAATAGTTATAATTTGTGTGGATAATTTGCATTTTGTCCCCTGGACTTTTCCATATTTGCACAAATGCCCCTGCTAGCAATGCATTTTATTTTTGTTTCTTTTATTTATTTCATGCACCTATAAATCCCTAAAAAATCCAAAAAAATTACCCTAAGTTCATGTTTCATTCTAGATCCACGCCATATTTTTATTTTGCATTTTTATTGCATTTAATATTTATAAATATTAAAAAACAAGCATTTTATGCACAGTTTGCATTATAAAATCCATAAAAAAATATAAAAACACCTCAGAAAATTCTTCAAAAAATATGTTTTTCCTATTTGGTGTCTTTTAACTCTAGTCCAAAAATCACTAAAAAATATATAACAAAACTCCTAAAAATTAGAAAAGCCCAAAAACCTTCAAAAAAATCTTAAAAATTCCACAAAAATCCTAAAAATACAAACTTTGTTTCTAAATTTTCTTTGTTCTGTTATCTTTTATTGAAAATTAATTTGGAAAATTTTGTTACTGTTTGTTATTTTATTTCTCCACTTCAGCTTCAGGTTTTTATTTCATTCACTATTTTTAGTATTTTTGACTTTAAAAATACCAAAAAAATTAGGAAAAATCTAGAAAATTCATAAAAACATTAGAAAATTATAAAAAGCCAAAAAATATTCTATTTCTTTATTTTTACTTTTTTACTTATTTTTATAAATCATTTATACCTCTTTTCTTATATTATATATATACTTTATTTTATCTTTTTAAAGAAAAAAAGAAAATACAAAAATATAAAATACAAAAAGAAAATAGAAAATTAGAAATAAAAATATAAAAAATATAAAAATTAAAAATAAAATTAAAAATTTAAAATTAAAAACCCACAAAAAATAGCATAGATAGACAAATACATCACATTCATAGTTTTGAGCATTTTGCCCCGTTCTACCTGTCTGCTCCGTGTGTCCGACCTCTACACATACTTGCACCTATACACATCTTTGTTGTAGAGTTATAATAATATTTAACTCCACATTCACTTTTACTGCCTTATTTGATTGTTGTGGGTTAATTATTGATTGATTTAGGTTTCATGAGCGGTCGCTCAGCGACACTGTGGTCCCGCCTTGTGTGGACTACTTTAGACCCTCGCCAAACCCCGATTATCAAATGGCACCGTTGCTGGGGAGCAACAACGCTTAGTTCGGGTTTTTGTTTGTGATTGTGATTATTTTCCTATTTTCGTGGCTTTTATTTTTGCCTATTTTATTTTCCTTATTTTTGATATAATTGTTTCAGCTGTCTAACCCCTCTCTTTGTTGACTTCATGCGAGGTACCGCGGATTGAGGGAGGCTCTCTACTCTAGGCGCCTGGGCACCTACATGAAGTCGGCATCTGCCAGCCTAGCACCGCAGGAGACGTAGAGAGAATTTTGAAGACCGAGCTCTACCTTTAGTTGTAGAATTTACTTCCTGCATTTATTTTTGTAATTTAAGTGAGAGAGTGACTTTTTATTGTAATAATACAGGTACTCGGACACTTGGACATTCGGGCCTAATTTCCAGGTGTTTGTACACCTGGGGGCTCACCGCGGCTTTCTCGCGTTTTTCTTCGCAGTTTTTTATTTGTTTTCCGATTTTATTTTTTATTTCTTTTGTATGATTGAGCCCTTAGCCATAGGAGTTGCTTGATGTAGTCTTAAGGCCAAACACCTAATATAATTGCCTGTGTCTATAGTCTTGTTTGGACTTAGATAAATTTTGGAAACTGTTCTTCACGCTAATAGTAGCTTCTCACACTTAGGGAGATTTCATCGGCTTTGCATTTGCATATAGATAGATTTCAATTCTGCTAAGCATCTTTGCATATAGAGTGCAGGAGGCAAGGTGAGAATTTATGCTTTAGCATCCATCATTGATTGCCGCTTGCATTGCTTTTCCGACTCTCCCACTGATTTTGCCAACCTAGGTGCTCAAAAGAATTGAATCCCCGATAGGATCGTACATTTCTCACTAAAAATGCAAAAACAATGATCACCAATACAATTGGGACTACTAACATTACTTGACCCTAAAATCGACCAAAAAAATCTTGTCTTGGGGAGAGTAATCCCCTCATTGTCTTCGTTTTACATTGCTCGCGCACACACTAAGGTTAGTGCCCAAATCCCATTCAGTCCCTAAGTGTTTGCACAACTTTTTGACTTCTCACCTAACTCTAAAATAGACAAGATAAAAAGACCGTATTTTACGGTCTTTACCGAGTTGAGTAGGTGAATTGAGGTTTTGTATTGTGTGATTTTTGTTTGTGGTTGTTTGTGTGCATCATAGATCGCCTCTGTGCATTTGCGCCTTTTCTCGACTCTCTTGACTTGACCATCGTGCTCTCCCGATCATTTTTCTTTTGTTTTCGAGATGGACCCCTGGAGCATTTTCTATCCGGACTTTGTGGATCCCTCGCTCAATCTAGCTGGGCCACCTCCCTTTTATCAGGAGGACCCTGCTCCTATTTTTCCTGATTTTTGTACATACCCGCCTCAGCCACAGCCACAGACCTTGGATTTCTACTCACTTCCACCTCCACCTGTATATTATCCACCTCCACCTTCACATTCACCCGAGACTGACCTATTGGAGTCACCTCTCGCGATGTCCACACTTGAGACCTTGACCCAGTTCATGGAGCAAATGAATTCGAGGATTGACAACCTCACCTGCATGAATAAGAGCCACATTGATGCTTCATGATCTGATGATTTGGAATCATTTGAGGATTATCATGAGAGCTTGCAATCGCCTAAAATACAAAAAAATGAGAAAAATTTAAAAATACAAAAAGAGTTCGGGAGACACGTGATCAACTCAGACTGTGAGGAGAGGGAACCTTTGCCAGACCATTTGACCGCACAACCTTTCAAACCCTGTTCCACCTTTGACCCCGAGGATGCCGATGTAAAGACTGCTCTTGGCATGCCTCGTGTATATGCTGATTTCAACTTCCTCCCTTATATGGAGGAGGTCCAAAAATTCAAAAAAATGTTGACTGAACCCAAAGTGGTGGCTACCATACATGAGATCATCCGTGCCCCACTTCATAGGCCATGACCGATTTATTTGCTCCTCTTCCCAAGAAGAGAAAGCAGAGGAGTAGATCTGAGCGTCATATCTGGACCATGGCCACTGCCCACGCCATCACACACCGTCCCATTCCTAGGAAGAGGACACTGCCACACCTTTCATTAGCTGCACCATCTCTGACTATAATTGTGATCACACTCTCCTAGATGGCGGTGCTTCGATTAGTATCATATCCTTCTCGTTGGTACAGTTGCTTCACTTAGGGCCTCTCAAGAAGACCAGGATGATCGTTCTGTTTGCTAATAGATCTATTAAGAGGCCGAAGGGTATCCTTGAAAATTCCGTCATCTCGATTCAGACACGAGCTACTATGTTGATTTTGTCGTGTTGCCCATGGAGACCTCCACATTGGAGCATCCTCCAATCATCCTGGGACGACCATTCCTCGCCTCTGCGAGGGTCGTTATTGATTACGAATCAGGAGAGATTCGCTTTTGTCCTGCTGACGAGAGCGAAGTGTTGATCACCACACCCACCGTTGACCAGAGACCTTCACCTGATGTGCCTGCACTTGTTCTGGCTGACCCTGAGGCCTATAACCTATATGAGGATATCAGAGAGACTTTCTTTATGACCGATGATGAGACCCGAGAATTCCTCTCCAAGGAGGAAGGCTCGGAAAGCATAGACCTTGGTGTTTTCGCTTCCTGTGATTGGCGATGTGTTGATGACATCCGCGGGATTTACATGACTGATACCATTGAGCGGAGGGAAGATTTAGAGACTATACAGGACGGACATGTTCTGACTACTTCCACTGATGAGTCCGCTCATGTCCATGTAGATACTGATGAGACAAAGGCCGAATTTGATTTGATAGCTTTTATTCGGGAATTCCGGCCTTTTGATGAAAAAGATAATCCAGTTGAGATTATAGAGGATGAACAGAGTTCTACTACCTCCACTGATGAGTTCATTCCTTTTGGTTTTGACCTGGACGAGACCTCGTAGGATGACACTGATTACACTACTTCCGCTGATGATGAGTTCGTCCCATTCCATTTCGATATCAGCGAGACACCTAAGGCCGGACCTAGTCGTACTTCTTCCACTCACCCGTTTGTGCCTTCTCACCCTAGGGCCCCTGAGGATCTTCATCGTGTCGACCCTGATTGGCTTCCATCCACTGTGGACCCTGATGTCGACCTGCACCATACCAGATCCATTCCTCAGCGGTCCCGCAAGAAGGTTCGCTTTCTACCTTCTTGATCATGTGTACATCCACCTCTGTTGTATATCCTCCTATGTTCATCTTTGTTCCACTCCCGTATTGCTCATCCACCCATTCTCGTATCTGCCTTGCTTAGGACACACTATGTCCTAAGTAAAGGGGGTGGACGAGCCGAGTGTTCATTCGTCATTCTGTTTCATCACTCATGTTGTTGCCTATACGTAGGGCTTCATTTACCTTAAGTATAGGTGGAGTGATGTGTACATCCTTCTCTATCTCTTCCATCTTCTGGTTTTCTTTTCTTCTTTTCATTTTCTATCCTCTGTATCTATCAAAAAGGTGTCGCCCCTTGTAGACAGTTTTCTATACTTAGGATGTACTTTGTCCTAAGTATAGGGGGTGTACACCCCAAGTTTTCAATCTTTTCGTTCCTCTCCATTGTCTCCTCTTCTTGTCTATACTTAGGGATATCTTACCCTAAGTATAGGGGAGACAATCTGAGTACGATCTGTTCATTCCCACCCTTGACCCTTCCTGCTTTGCTTACAGTCTGCTATACTAAGGATTATTTGATCCTAAGTATAGGGGGGACGGTCAACTTCTCATTGATTCATTCATTTCTTCATTCGTTTATTCGTTAGATTTTCCTATACTCAGTACGAGTTATGTATTCTCTTTTCTCTCTGATCTATGAGGACATAGCTCAAGCTAAGTATAGGGGGGTCGTATATACTACGTATATACTTTAGCCATAACTCGTACTTTCGTATTTTCCTAATAAATATGGCTAATAATTCTTTAAAATTCATTAAAAACCCTAATAAAAAGATGTTGATTATTCCTCAAATTCTTTCCGTACTTACTGATTAATAAATCATGTGAAAATGTTTTTTGCAAAAAGTTTGAAAAATAGTTTGAAAATCTTCGTGAAAAGTCTTCTGAAAACTATTTTGAAAATGTTTTGTGACATGTTTTCAACCTGTGTAAAAACATTTTTGTTTGTAAAATTATTTTCATTGTGTGAAATAAAATGTTTGAAAAAAATGATTTGTAAATGGTTTGAAAAATGGTTGCAGAAATATTTTGAAAAATCTATCTATACTGTTGAAAAACCTTTGCAAAATGATTTTCAAATGTGTGTACATGTTTGTAAATTTACTTGTAAAAATTATTTTGGACTATAGTTTTCAAAATTGTTTGAAAAAACCTTTTTCAAATAAGTTTGAGGAATATATACATTACCCCTAAAATTCACTATATATACTTATAAAATTGATCACTTACCCCTGTAAATTCTTAAAATCCACTTCTTGTATATATAAGAAGCACTCTCGTATAAATATTTGTACCTAGTTTTTTATCCAAAACCTTTTTGTTTTCAAAAATACCAAAAACATTGGCAAAATTAAAATATCAAAAACATTTGAAAAATCTTTTTGAAAAATACTAAAAATTGCATATGCATGATCATCTTTTCAAAAATCCATTAAAAAGTTCAAAATCTTTGAAAATTGCATCACAAAAATATTTTCTGCATTCTGCATATCATTTGCATAGCATGAGCATTTTTCAGATTGAGTTTGATAGTTGAACGAGTCTAAGTAAAATGTGGGGATTGGAGCTTGATTGGACCTTAAAATCTACCTAATAACAGGAACCTTATATGAACTGGGTTTGAGGTACTTCAGGTCTAGTTGACTTAATTCTTTGAGCATCATGAGACTTGGTTCAATGGATTCTTGACTGCCTAAGTAGAGTATTTTGGAATGCACGCACGACTCTTGTTGATAATGACCTAACTTGGACACCTGCACCTTTCACATGGCTCAACTCAGTTGGAGTGGTGAGGGGATTGGATTTGCCGGTATGAGATGCACACAAGTGGAAACATTTGTCCTCCTCTAGGGAGGGAAGTGCACCCCAACCTGTCCAGTGATGAGGAATTCTAAAGATAGGAGAGTGTGGGTTGCAATAATGCTTCAAAAGAGGGGTAGTCTTCTGGCTCAAGAGGGAAAACTCCCTATGTAAATGCTACTGTAAATAGTATTTCAAAAAAAAGGAAAAAAAAAGCCAGGCTTGTACAAAAATAAAATGCCTGCAAAAGTGTGTACATATGTTGTAAAGTCAATAAGAAGGTTGAGTTCCAAAGTCAAATTTGTGAGCCTGCAGCTGGATGACTTGACTACACTGGTCTCGCATCCTAAGATAGGTAGCTACACTGGCTACCGTCCATTCTTCTCTTCACCCCCTCCTCTTGAGCTGGTTGCCACTTGAATTTAAAAGGGAATACCCCTCTCCTCGAGGAAGGAGTTATTGGATTGGGGAATCATTGGGTTGTCATACTGGAGAAGTCAGACTTTTTGTCATTCTAGTTGGGGAGAGCCACTATCACTTACACTGTACGAGTCAGATTCATAGTCGTAAGGGTTTGCGTATGAGTTGAGATATTTTTGACCTTGCTATTGAGGAGACTCAAGTTGAGTTTTGGGATTCTCGAAGGCTGTTGGATTTCAAATCCGATTCCCATTAAGGTTCCGCCTGCACTAAATATCCAAAGGTCCGACCTAAGCTCCAAACTTTGATTTTGTGAAGATAAGTTTGATAATTAAACATACTCCACATTTCTTCTTTGTCTTATCTTTGTTTTTCTTTTTTGCACTTATTGCATAAGTGTTTGCTAGGGACTAGCAAATGCAAGTATAGGGGGATGATGAATCTATGTTTCATCATCTTTATTCTATCATTTTGGCCTTAAAAACCCTAGTAAATGCGTGTAAATGGGCTTAATTTAGGCATTTTAGCATTTAGGCATCATTGTGTAAATATTGTATAAAATGCAATTTTTAAAGCCAAAATTATAGAATAAAGAGATGAAAAGAAAAAGGATAAAATATTGTAAATATTTTATGACCCAAAACCCCGAGACCTAGGCATCTCGTTGACTAGGTCGACAAGGAATAAAGTAGGGGGAGATAAGGGCCAAAATACAATAAAAATTCCTTTTATTTCATTCATTCTTTATTCATTTTGGGACCTATTTTTGGTTCCACTTTTTATACTTCAAATAAAGAAACTTTGTACATGAAAGTTGTTGATAATTAAATAAATAAAAATACAAAATTGATTTCACTCAAAAATAATGAACAGATAAAAAGTTATGATCTGAATAAAATTCCAAAATCCCAACTTCCCATACCTGTATCTCCCTAATAAAAACTCGAAACACGTCAAACTCACTTTAATTGTATCTAATATAAAATTATATATTTAATGGTGGTGGTTTCTCATTTGGCGAAGCTACGGTTTACAAGTTGAGATTTGGACCCTTATTGTATACTTGTACATATTAAAATATTCATTTTATTATTTATTCATTATTTTTATTATTTCATATTTTTATAATTTTGTAAACATTACTTATAATATATTTGTACATTAAAATTAGAATAAAAACACAAAAGAAACACAAAATAAAATACTTGTATATAACATACATAGGTATAATACCTGTATATATACCTATACAATTAATACTCCTATTTTATTAAGTGTACAAAACACTTCAGAAAAATACAATAAAAATATATTTAATTGTATAAAAATAATTTATAAATTTATAAAATAATAAACAAAAATAAATAAATTAAATATATAAAATAAAAATAAAATAATAAAATATATAGATATATATACATATATATATGTCTAAAAAGGCAACTTGTAATTATAAACCTCATAAAATTAAATAAAAATCACCATAAAATAATTCATAAAATAATAAACATTTTTTATTAATAATTAAAAATTAATTAATTCAATAACTATTTTTAATTATTTTTCAAGCCTTTTTTCCACGATTTTTTTTGGTTGGTCCACGTGGACCAACCGGATTTGTCCCTTGGTTGACCTCGGTCAAGTCTCTGACCGAGGTCTGGCCAGTGTCAGACCTGCGTTTGTAGCCAACTTTGACCATTTTTCTTGGATGCCTCTCTCCTCCTTTCATGATACTTTCTTCTGCAATTTTTCTCCCCATTGATCCATAATACACGCCTATAGCTTTCTTTGGAGATTGGACCGCTGAAACGCCTGCTATGCTTTGATTTTCTCGCCCTGTTCACCACCCTTTCAATAACCCCCCGTCATTTCCATCCACTTTTTAACCCTTTTTGACTGCTTTCTTCATCCCCTTGGGCAAGATCTGGACCGGAGCTCGTGACAGGAGATCCTCCAGCTCCCTCGCGACGTGATTTGGTGGTCGTAAAGTGGTCTCCAACCCCATCTCCGGCCTTGGCCGTGAGGTCCAGTATCTCTGGCATTCCCTGCCATTGAGGATGCGTTTTTACTTCATTTTCTTGCATTTCTTCAACGCCCTTAGCTATAGGAATATAATCCCACATTCAGTTTTGATTCTCATGCTATCGTTCACCTCCGTCACCTCCTCACCGGAGCTTGCTTCGGCGAGCTCCTATTTACACCATACACCTCCCAACACATCTGAGTTGGCCCTGGGAACCCTCTACTGTCAAGTCGTGTGCTTCTTTTGCAGGTCCTAGGGTCGAAGGATCCCATCTGGGGTCATTTTTTGTGGAAGTCGAAGCTACCTGGAGCAGCCCCGTTCTCCCACGCCGCGGCGGCCTACCAACGATTCCCACGCCATTATGAGGCCGCCAAACGCTAGAAGGTTGCCACAGGAAGCTTCCATGCCCTTTTTGAAGCTCCAACGGCTGACGAAGGTGGGTGTTCTTCGCAGGGGAAGCTCGCTCCGGTGAGGTATCCTCCCTGTTCTTCCAACATTACCCGCCGCTGTCCGATCTACCAGAAGCTCCAGATCTATCGGTGGCCGTTGGATCTGCTCGTGCCCAGGCCGTCCATCATCTGAAGATCATTTAATCTTGGGCGTTGGAGCATACCGTCATCGGGCCATAGGAGCGTGACACGTGGCAAAGTGAAGATACATTAGCCGTCAGATTTGCGACACGTGGCATTAGTGGGAACCATCAGCCGTCGGATCTGTAACCTGTTGGGTATTTTGCAAAGTTAGCCCTACGCATTTTTGTATTTATTAATTAATATTTAATCTTTCATATGCTTTTAAAACTGTTGTAAATTTGCATTTAGCCCCCCCAGTTTGTAATATTTCATATTAGTCCTCGCCAGGTCATGTGCTCTGCCCACGTGACTTGGCATTTTTGCAGAACAACCCCGGACCTCTTTCATATTCGTCTTTAGTCTAAAAACCTTTATTTGCAGTTTTAAAATTTCTGGTGCTTTTACATTCTAGCCATTGGAATTTTGTTTATTGCGATTCAATCCTACCCAGGCACGTGTGTGGCACATGCGTACCTGGGCATTTTGCAGCAATATCCCTATGGCTTTGCATATTTATACTTAGTCCTCTAATTCCAGTAAATAGTTATAATTTTTGTGGAGAATTTGCATTCTGGCCCCTGGACTTTTCCATATTCGCACAAATGCTTCTACCAGCAATGCATTTTCGTTTTGTTTCTTTTATTTTTTTCATGCACCTATAAATCCCTAAAAATTCCACAAAAATTACCCTAAGTTCCTGTTGCATTCTAGTTCCACTACATATTTTATTTTGCATTTTTATTGCATTTTAATATTTATAAAAATTCAAAAACAAGAATTTTGTGCAATATTTGCATTATAAAATCCATAAAAAAATATAAAACACCTCAGAAAATTCCCAAAAAATATATTTTGCCTATTTTAGTGTCTTTTAACTCCAACCAAGAATCACTATAAAAATATAAAACAAAACTCCTAAAAATTAGAAAAGCCCAAAAACCTTCATAAAAATCTTAAAAATTCCACAAAAGTCCTGAAAACACAAACTTCATTTCTAAATTTTCTTTGTTCTGTTATCTTTTATTGAAAATTAATTTGGAGAATTTTTGTTACTATTTGTTATTTTTTCTCCATTTTAGCTTCAGCTTTTTATTTCATTCATTATTTTTAGTATTTTTGACTTTAAAAATAACAAAAAAATAAGAAAAATCTAGAAAAATCACAAAAACATTAGAAAATTATAAAAAGCCAAAAAATATTTTATTTCCTATTTTTTGCTTATTTTTACTTATTTTTATAAATCATTTATCCCTTTTTTCTTATATTGTATATATACTTTATTTTATCTTTTTAAAGAAAAAAAGAAAATTTAAAATATAAAATACAATAAGAAAATAAAAAACTAGAAAATTAAAAATCAAAATATTAAAATTATAAAAATTTAAAGAAAAATTAAAAATATAAAATTAAAAACCAATAAAAAATAGCATAGATAGACAAATACATCACATTCCCAGTTTTGAGAATTTTGTCCCGTTCTACCTGTCTGCTCCCTGTGTTCGACCTCTACACATACTTGCACCTATACACATTTTTGTTGTAGAGTTATAATAAATTTTAACTCCACATTCACTTTCACTGCCTTATTTGACTGTTGTGGTTTAATTGTTGATTGATTGAGGTTTCGTGAGCGGTCACTCAGCGATAATGTGGTCCCGCCTTGTGTGGACTACTTTAGACCCTTGCAAAACCCCGATTATCAATAGGCTGTAGGGATAAAGGAAGGACAATTGATCGAGGGTCAACAGTCCTCATGCTCCATTTGGCTCATGTCATGCAATAAAAGACAAAATAAAAATTAAAAGAACAAATAATTTGAAATAAAACAAAAGACGATTAATTAAATTAAAGTCAAAACATATATTTTATGTTCTATTTTTAGGGTATTTTTATCTATTTTTACAACACTATGTGCTAATATTTACATGTATATAGGCACTATATTTAGTGTATTTTATTTTTATTTTATATTCTATTATTGTATATACATATTTTATATACTTATATTATATTTAAATACATATTTATGTTTTTTATGCATATTTTCTGATTTTTTTGTGTACTTCAATAAATATATATGTGTATATTATAGGTATAATGTACCTGTACATTTTAATAATTAATTTATTTTAATGCATTTTTATGCTTTTATTTTATGTTTATGTTTTTATTTTATTTCAAATAATATTTACACATATTTAAAAATATAATAAGAGTTAAAATATAAATAATGAATATATTGAATAAAATATACAGATTCCTAGTACAATAAGGACCCAAAAGTCAACTTTTTGCATCTAAGCTCCATTTTTAATGAAAGCACCTTTACTAGATAGATAATTAAAATTTATGAGCAATAAAGTTATGTTTGGTTAATTTTGAATCTGTATGGAGGAGATACATGTCTGTAAAGTTTTGTTTATGGCTTTTTGATCTGTGTGTCTTAGTCATACTGTTTCATATTTTTATGTGCAGTTATTTACGTATTTTCTTTGTATTTTTATGTACAAGTTTCATGTTAAGTGTTTTATTATTTAAGACATATAAAATGCATAATAAAATAGTGTACAATTGGCTATTATTTGATGAATAAAATTAGTGTTTTCGTGTATTTTCTATATAACTTAATTGCCCTATCTACCCTACTTTATTCATTATCGACCCATTCTATATGGACTTGGTCTCGGGGTCTAGGATCATTCAGAGTCTTTGACACTTCATTTATTTTTCTCTTTCTTCCTTTATTCTTTTATTTTAGAATTAAGTGCCTATATTTATACATGATTTCTAGTCAATTTATAAATATTTTTTGGTACAAATTAATGCTATATACAAGCATTTAACTAGGGATTTAATGCCAAAATAAAAGAATAAATATGATGAAATGGAGATTCATCAAGGCCACAACTTTGCCTTTCTCAAGGGTTATTTGGTATTCTGGACAATTGTGCTTCCAGTGTTCTAGTTTGTTGCAGTGAGGGCAGGCATCCATATTCTTGGATGTTGGATGTGTAAAGCCTTAAAAGATTGGCCAACAACTTGACCCTTCTTCTCCTTATTCTTGTGGACTAGACCCTTCCTTGATCCATGCTTCCTTTCCCACTTTCCTTTGACATGTGCATCCATTACACTACCAGAGTGTTTCTCTTTAATCAAGATGTCCTCAATGGATTTTAATTGAGGAATTAACTCGACATTTGTCAGTTGCAATTTATTCATACGATAAGAAATAATGTAAGTGTTGAAAGTCTTAAAAAAAGATAGCAATATGAATTTAGATGGCATATCTGCATCCATCTCTGCTCCTAGAGTCTCCAGCTCATAGAGGTACCCAAACATTTTGACTATATGTTACCTGACGGAAGTTCCTTCCTTCTTCTTGTAGAGAAGCATGTCTTTCAACATATTGTATCGTTGAGTATGATTCACATCGTAAAAAATCTCCTTCAGATTTATCAAGATGTCTTGAGAAGATTCCATATCCATATGTTGCTTCTGAATCACATTGGATAAGGAATCAAGAATGTAGCAATAGGTCAACTAATGGTCCTCATCCCACTTTTTGTTGAAATATCTGGAATCATCGATCTGAACATCCCCATACCTTACACTCGAGAGTATGTACTCGATGCCTTCTGTCGCAAGTACAAGATACAAATTTCTGATCCCATGTGAATAATTTAGATCAGTCAACTGATTGACCTCAAGCAACATGTTTAGTGGGTCGAGAGATTTCATCTAAAAATAAGAATTTTTTACACTTTTACTTAATTTTGATTTAAGATGATTAAATATTTTTAAATAAAGATTCTCTCATATTTTTGTACTTTATAAGTCTTTCCCTTGCAAGATTTCAAGGCATTAGCAGGCTAACACAAAGGCCTCACTACATGATCTAGGTCTTTTTTCCACTATCACTGCACCTGAATATTATGAGAAAAATGCAACTATAATGAAAGAAGCATAAACTCTTTTCACCTTGCAAGTCCAACTTCCATTCCTAGTTAGACATTTGGCACACATCCCTGCATATATGGAGTTAGCTTGTTATTGATTGAGCCAACCATCAATGACCAAGTTTAGATATTACGCTATGTGCAATCTAATACTGCTTCAATAATAAGGGGAACCAATATTTGGGAAAGTACGCGTAGGGTACATCTCTTTTGAGAAATAAAGAATACGATCCATGTGACTATGTATTTTGGAGTCATGACTGCACATGAGTATCTCCAATAATGCAACCCATAGTGACAAAGTTTATCTCAATGATAGAAGACCATTGATGTCATCATACAACTCGTCCATATCTTGTTTAAAGTGATCAATCTTTTCGAATCATATTCCCATGATAATCCAATAAGGGAACATTTAGGCTCGGATTCATTATTATTATTTAGCTTTAATGTAATTAAAAACTTCATCAATCAATCAACCGATCCAATTAATCAATTCATACACTCAATTATAATATTCTTTAGTAATTAGTAGATCACACTATCATATATTCATATTCAATCTTTTTTAAGAACTCTTTGTCCAGGTTATGCATAAAGAAGGGTGGAAGATCTTCCTTAACCATGTTAAGGTGCCAAGTAGTTAACCACCATATCAATCTAGGACTTGGCCAACAAGTCAATCTCGATTTGAACTAAATATGAAAGGATTTAATTGAAACCCGATCAATTAAGTCGATTCTCAATTAAGTATTTGATTCACAAGCAATAAGTGAATAAATAAACAAAATGAAATATGAAATAAATAGAGATTCTAATTTATTGCATGTCATCCAAACAAACATTCTATGATTTCCGATTCCAAATTTGCAAGTGGCGACCATCGTGCTTTACACTGAAGGCATCATATACCATGGACTTAAAATTTGTTGTGATCACAAATATTTCCAAAATATTAGATACAAATTATTATTTGAATATATATATATATATATATACTCATCTATTGTGAGTCTTAAATAGGAGAAACGAGTCATTGTAACAATCAAGTCCTCTTTTAACTCCGCGCATGGAGTAATCTGATTTCTCGAGGCTGCACGATCGGAATCATGTGAAATATTATTGCACTCAATGTTGAATTAATTATAATATTACTAATAAAGTTTTTACAATGTCTAATACTCAAAATTCAGTAGAAAAAAATCAATATTTTCTAGCTACGATTTGAATCAAAATCAGAGTCTGCAGTTGCTATCGACACTCAAATTTTCTCCTGAACACCACCAGATTTTTGTGACTCTTTTGGGGATGAGTCCAGACCATTTAGACATTATATATATCCTAAAAATAATATCTAAACATGGGAGAATATCAACATCATATATTGCCAAATCATTCGAAATATATTATAGAAACATTGTACCTGATGATCGGGAAATATAACCGATTGTTCATTAGAATTGGATGCAATTAAAATCCTTTAAACAATGGCTTTGATACCAAATGAAGGAATTCATAACTTCACATCACATAAATGTGAAAAAATAGCAAACATTTTGCAAACAAGTAGAGTTCATCATATCAACTCTAATATAGGCACAATAAAAATAATTGTGAAACCACATTGTATAGGAAACAATTTCCAAACCATTTCACAAAGTCACAGAAGTATTAGGGTTACCTTTTAAGTTTAATTCTCTAAATGAATAGGCCTCTTGAATTGAGTATGATCCTATGACTCTTCTCTTGGGGGGAGAAGATGACTCACGTAGCTTCCCGCAAACTTCGATATCAACTTCATCTTGATGTTATCCACACCAAATGAAGATCAAGATGATCTATGTATCTTAGTTTATTCGCATAAAATCAAATCCTTCTTCACATACAAGAAGTACGGAGAAGAAGATTTTCTTCTCCTTTGAAGGGATGAACCAATGTAGAAAAGATGGAGGTAATATGATCTACGTCTAAGGTTATGTTTGGTAGAGAGAGGGGATGACCAAGAGAGAGTTCTCAACTCTCTTTTCTCTTTCTCCCTAAACTCTCAAGAGTGGAATTGGTGGAATCAATTATTATTCCCAAGAAAGAGGCCAACCCCTCTCCTATAACTAGAGGGGGGCATCACTAGGAGTCCAGCTCCTAAAGGGGCCATCCACGCATGAGAGTCCTTGGATAATGATTTAAAAGAAAGGAATAGATCCTTTGGCTTAAAGAAAAGGAGTCCTTTATCCCATTAATTATCATATAAAATAAACCAATATATAATTGAAAAATAGGAGTCTCGTTATCATATTAGGACTCCATTGGGTATGTCTCCCTATCGTCTTGTTTATGGAAAGCCTTAAAATTTGTCTGTCAAATTAGATCATAAATCTCTTTGGGAAGTGAACATCTATAATTTGGATTCATAAGAAAGTGGGTATAATCAGATCACTGATCTAAACATACTTTGTGAATTTAGAGACTTTGTATATTTTAACATCTTGATGTACAAGGAGAAAGTAAAACGATGGCATGAAAAGCATATCCAACAAAAGACTTACGAGCATGGCAATAAGGTGTGGTTATTTTATGAAAAGTTGAAGATATTCTTGGGCAAATTAAATAGTAAATGGACTAGGCGATTTATAGTGAAGACTATGCGTGACAATGGTAGAATCATCATATCTGAGATGTCACCTCATACACTGGTGTTTGTAGTCAATGGACTATTGTTAGAACTGTATTTGGAGTATGATACATTCGTGTTTGTTGTCGATTCAATAGATGTCACATTTCAATACGAACTCCATCATCAACAAAAGATTCCGACACCTAAGCATCAAATATATTTTTTCTTCTTATTCTTTTTCACTTCAATTATTTCATTCTAATGTTTTATTCATTCATCACTTTCATTAGAGTTATATTTAGGATGTCTAGATTCTGAGTATAGGGGAATAAGTGACTTAACTTTTCTTTTTTGTTCAATTTTTTGTCTCTCAACTGGTTTATATTCTGTTTTATACTTATGGATTCTTTATGCTAAGTAAGGGGGAGATAAACTAAGTTGTTGATTTTGTATATTCTCATCCTTGATCATCGTCTCTTAATGAAGAATCTTTTATACTTAGGATTACTTGATCCTAAGTATAGGGGGAACGATCTACTTCTCATTCTTTTATTAGGTCGTAGTATAGTATTCTTTTATACTTAGCACGAGTTATGTCTTCCTTTATTGCTACTTGGTCACTATAAGGACATAGTTCGAGCTAAGTATACGGGGGTCATATATATGGTATATATACTTCAGCTATAACTCATACTTTCTTGTATTATCAATAATACGTCTATAATTAATTGTGTAAGGGTAATCAATAAAATAGAAAGAAAACTCTTGTAAATATGTATATTTATTTTGAAAAACATTTGTAAAAATTGAGTTTGAAAATATTTTACAAATGGTTTGGAAGATAATTGTGAAATATTTGAGAAAGCTTTTGAAAACCATTGAAAAATCTTTGTAAAGTATTTGTAAACCTTTGTAAAACATACCTTTACAAATGTTTGTAAAAAGACTGTATTTTTTTTTGTAAAAATGTTTGAAAAAATTTGTTGTAAAAATATTTACAAAATAAATTTTCAAAAACGTTTGGACAATATTTGAGAAAATGTTTTCAAATGGTTTTGAAAAAAGTTATATATAATGATGATGCAAAATTATCCAAATAAAACCTTTTGTAAACTAAATCATGTCCAAAACTTGTATGTACTTGTATAAATTTCTTGTGAATATTTGCTATTCACTGACACTACTAAAAAATACCAAAAAAATAAAAAAATCAAAATTCATAAAAAATTGCAAAACATTTTAAAAAACAACATAAAAAGTTTAAAATTGGAAAATCTATGTCACAAGAGTATCTTTGCATTTGCATTAGCAATTTTCATAATGATTTTGATAGTTGAACGGGTTTCGAATAAAATCTGAAGAGTGGAGCTTGATTTAGACCGTAATACACTTAATTTCATAGGGAACTTATAGAAACTATAGTTAAGTCTTTTTTTGTCACTGTGACTTAATCTTTGAGTCCACAAGACTATGTTCACATGTCATCTTGATTAGCCTAAGAAGAATATTTCATGGCACTCATGACCCTTATGGATAGTCTCCTAACTTGAATAAGAACTCTGCATATATCTCAACTCAAATGAGGTGGTGAAGGGCATAATTCTTTAGCTTGAGAAGCACACGTATGGAAACATACACTGCCCTAATACGAGGTCAGCACACCCCACCCTAATCTAATTGCAATGGTGTCTAAAGATAGGGTGTTGTAGGTTGCAATAAAGCTTCAAAAGAGGGATAGTCTACTGGCTCAAGAAGGAAAGCTCCTTATGTAAATCTTGTTGTACATATAAAAAATGTATGAAATAAAGACTCCAAAAAAGTTAGATGGGTAAAAAGTCGATGAAAAATGATCCCCGTCGGAGTTATTCACAAATAAGCAAGGCTTACTTTTCAAAGTCAAAGTTACATGGTTGCTTGTAGTTTGAGACTTGGCTATACTATCAAAGCTCCAAAGTGGCTACACTAGTTAGAATCCATTCTCTTCTATACTCCCTCTTCTTGAGCCAGTGGTACATGAACTTAGAAGGGAATAACCTGCTCCTCGAGGAAAGAGTAGATAGACTGGGGAATTAGGGGTACCTTGATGGAGGAAGATTGTTTCTTTGACACTTCTAATGTAGGGAGCTACATTTCATATTCACTATACAAGTGAATTTCATAGTCATAAGAGTTTGCGTATGAAAATATTTGTTCGGACCTGACTATTAAGGTGAACTGAACAAAGGATTGTGGAACTTAAGGGCTGTTAAGATTTAAATCCTACTCCCAATAAGGTTCCAACAAGCTAACAATCCAAAGGTATGACTAAGCTCCAATGATTTTATGAAGACAAGCTTAAAGTTCATAATCATTCTAAGTTCTTTATTTTCCTTTTTTTTATTTTTTCCTCGACACATTCTCTTGATAAGTGTTTCCTTTGGACTAGCAAAACTAAGTATAAGGGGTGATGAATAAACATTCATTCACCTTTATTTGTTTATTTAGGATTTAATTCCTAGTTAAATGCATGTAAATACAACTAACTTGCATGAGTTAACAACAAACATTGTTGTACAAATATTATGTAAATACATGTATTTAAACCCTAAATAAAAGAATAAAGAAAAGAAAAGAGAAATAAAAGAGTGTATCTATGATACTAACTGACTCTAAACCTCGAGACCAAGTCAAATATTGACTAGGTCGACTAGGAATAAAGTAGGGGAGATATGGAGTTTTTCCATTTAAATTGAACCAAGCTCACATCCTTTGTATTTCTAATTAAATTATCTTTCAATTGTAGTTTTCTCATTTAAATTGGAATTAAAATGAAAAAGCCGACTAACTAGGGTATCCGGGTATGTGTACATTTGTATATAAAACCCATATATTTTTTCTTTACATTTTTAGTCTCTTTGTATTTTCAAATCATTGTACATATTATATAACATCTATAAATGATGGCAATAAAATTTAAAATTAATTAAGAATGCAAAAATAATAATAAACCCTAATATATATGTATATTGTGCCTATACTATAAATATATGTAATTATTTCTACGTATAAATGAAACCATAAAAATACCAATAAATAATTTGAATATGTACTAAAAATTTTGTCAATATATAAATATTTTAATATGGTATTATATGTAAAATATTAAAATAAATACAAATACAAAGAATACAAGTATATAAACCTATATATAATAGTGTAAAATAATAGATGGCATTAAATAAGGTTGCAAAAATAAATAGAAAATCACCATAAATTAGATTATAAAATAAAAAAATTTTCATGTTTTACATTTATAAATAAAATCATTAATTATTTTATTAGGAATTATTTTGTATTTTTTGTTTCTTTTTGTCTAGTAGTGGTCTAAGTGGACCAATCAAGATGCGAGGAGTGTTGACCCCCTGGTCAACACCCAACCTACTCTCCTAAACATGTTGTACATGCGAACCACCATTCTTCACCGATTTATTATGCCTCCTCCACACTTCTAATCACATTAATGCCTTAAGAAACATTATTCATTAGATTGTGGACTCCCATGCCCAAATCCTAGGTTTCACCTACAATCATTGAACTGCGAGCTACCTAAGATTGAAGTCAGCCCTTCCTCTCTTCAATAAATCATCATCTTCAACCTCCTTATCGCGTTTGACCCATTTTAATCAACTTGTAACACCAAGAACCCATAGATGGAGCATTCCCATTGTGACAAGAAGGAGTACCCCACAATTCCACAGCGAAGAGAATGGTGGAAGAGTGAGATCCACTATCACAGGAGTTTGTCTCAGGAAAGGAATTCTCCTAGGTTTTATGACCAGGTAAGAGTTGCAGTTATAGGATATTTGATTTCACAGTTTCATTCTTAACATAGTGTAGTATTTTTATTCCCTTTGATTTTATCTAGATTTTGTCGAATTCCAATAACTTTAGTACGTCAGAGCACTAGGCTCTTGCCTCTATTCCATCTCGAAACATCATTGTTCCAACTCTCTTTGACCACCATCCCATTCCCCATCATCCTTTTCATAATTTGAGCCATCTAGATCACGGAGGACCTATAATGTCTTCACTTTAGGTCCCCATCTGTCCCCCCATTGCCAAAGACCTCCACAACATCCACTCCCTCTATGTTCAGCTTCATCTTTGGGTAGATACACATCATCTCCGAGCCATCGTGTTACTCGTGCTTTTTGCAGGACCAACCGAGCCTAATAAGAGTCCAATCAAGCCCAGGAGCTACATCCCATGTCAACGAACCTAGACAGATATCAAGGCCTCCTCCAACGAGGCCCAGACCCAACTAAGGCCACCAACTGAAGCGGAGTCCTCCAAGGAACCTTTTGCACTAGGTACAAACTCCATTGGTCGCCAGAGGAAGGAGATAAGCCCGATTGAAGTTAGATCCATGCGGTGTTCATCCATGTTTTTCTAGGCCACTCTAGTGTCGTTGGATGAAGTCACGGGCCAAAATATGATCTGGCCCATTGATTTAAAGCAAAATGGCAAGTGATCCCAGCCGTCAGATCATGTTAAGTGAACCAACCTCAACCATTAGATCCATACGATCCGCACACACGTTGAGGGTTATATTTATACCTTACCCCCTATGTAATTTGTTTATTTTTTTAGTCCTATAAATATTAAGTGTCATTTAAAATATTTAGGTTATTTTTGTAATTTGGACCCTTAAACTTTCTTTATTTGTAATTAATTGCTTCGCTAGTTCACCTCACCTGCTTCTCCACATGAGATGCATGGATATTTTACGGGTTTTACCCTATATTTTGTGGACTTGTTTATATTTATTTATTTATGTATTTTGTCTTTATTAATTGCTTTTCTTATGTTAAAAAATTTAGGAAAATTAGGATAGATGCCCAAAACTATGATATTCCATACATGTTTTTCGTAGGGCATTAAAACCTATTTTCTATTTATAATAAAAAAAACAAGTGTATTTTCTTTGTTTGGCATTAAAAAAACCCTTAAAAATTAAAATATACCTCCAAAAGATCTAAAATATTTATATTTGCTTTATTTTATTATATTCAACCACTTATTCTAGTTTCATTAAAAAATACAAAAAGTAAGTCCTAAAAAACTCAAAACTATAAAAACATATAAAATTTAACAAATATGTTATAAAAATCCAAAAATATTCCCCTTTATTTCGAATTTTTTGTTAGATATAACATACGGTCAAAATATTTTAGGTTAATTTTGAACTGTAACTGTTTTTCAAACACTTAACAAGGTTGTGAGTTATTATTATTCACTAATTTTAGATTTTATTAATTTGAAAATCTATAAATTTAGAAAACAATATCATGTAAATTAACAAAAATAGAAAAATATCAAAAAAATTGCAAAAATATTTTATTTCTTTCATTTTGACTTTATTTGACTTATTGAAATAATCTGAAAATGAATTTTCTATATTATATATATATTGTATATATCATATCTACATTATTAATTACTTTTTTTAAAAAATCAGAAGAAACTAAAAATTTATAAAATTAAAATCATAAAAATATAAAACATTTCAAAATAAAATAATTGAATATAATAAAAAATTTACAATGATAATTAAAAATAAAAACATAAAAATAAGAAAAGTTTAAAAAAACCAAAAATTAGTATTAGTTTGCAATAATTAGTAATAGTTTTCTGCCCCCGTTTGCTTCCCTATATTCGATAGTCTTCTCTTATTACTCATATACGCATTTTAGAAGAGTTATAATAAATTTTAACTCACACATTTTGACTATTTTATCTTATTATTGGTTGATTGTTGTTGTATTTAGTACTTGTCCAATGCAGCGACTGCTTGTCTGACTTGTGAGACAATAGGCCGGGTTCTGATCCAACAAACAACTACATCGGAGTCAGCAAAACCTCGATCAGGGTCGATATCTGGGTGCTTGTCATAATGGGTCAAAAAATAGGCTATACCGACCTAAGAAAAATAGACCACAAACTTTGAAACTGAAATGATAATGTTGGGTAGTCCGAATTTTTGAAAGATGGTGCCTCAAAGTAAGAAGATGAACTAGAATAGAAACATGAAGACACACTCAGTGTTTCTTCCAGAGTGATTGATTGACGCATAACAAATGCAAGAGGTTTCAGGGTCCCTAACTATAGATGGACACTAATATGGGGTTTTCATCGAAGCATATTTTGGTTTTTTAATATCATCTCGTTGTAACACGAGCTTAAGATAATCGATCAGAATCTCAATAAATCTCGATGAAGAGATAGAGGCATTAATTTTTAACCTAAGTAATCATATGGACACTAGTAATTAGTCTCAAAAGTAAGGTTAAATATCTAGGTTAAGTGGATTAGAGCATATCTCTAGGTCAAGGTTGATAAGACATATGGATGTACTAATCTTTTTACAGTTTTTATAATGCAAGATGATTCAATGCTACAAAATGATAATGTAATACAATGCAAACAACAAATACACACAATAAAACTCCAATGTTAAACAACTAATTAAGTTATCTAACTAGATGATTAATTTAATGTAAGTTAATCAAGAATCAGCTCCAATGTTCAAAGTCCATGCAAAACAATCAATAGATTTATTTGATTTTTAATTTATAATTAATAGGTCATCTAAAAAAAATATACCACATTAAAGAGCATGATATGAGCTTTAAAACATGATTGAATTCACATTAATTGGATAACATATGCTCAAGTTATTCAATAAAAAAATCCCGGGGCTAAAATGCAAATAAAACATAATTAAAAAAACATAAAGTCTCACAAAATAATCTTGAAAGGAATAAATGCAATAATCAAAAGCCATTATGGCCTTATATGTAAATAACCCCGCGTGGGGGTCCGTTTGTAATTAAGGGAGCTGGCGGGCGCGTCTCTACAAATGTCCCAGGGGCACATGTTTAATTATTGAATCACTTCCCAATGGTATGCTCCAAGTACGTTTAGATAATGAGGAAATAATTCTTTATGTTTCGGCGGAGGATTCGACGCCGTTTTATACGCATACTTCCTAGGTATAATGACAAACAAATAATTCTGACTACAAGGATGGGGGAGAAATGTTGTGTGTATGTATGTTGATCACTCACCTTCTAGCATACTAATTTGATATGTAACTTACTACTTGTTAAAGGAAATGAAAGGTAAGTTATATGGCACGTCCCCCATTAGTCGATACATTCAGGAGGGGTCACATGGAATGAAAGAAAAAAATTTGATTCATCAAGATTTATTAGAGAAGACATATCTTTCTTTATTTAATTTTATAACATCTAATTTAAGTAGTATACCAATGAACGAAGCCTTCGGGGGAGTTTATAGTCAAATAATGATCCCTAGTACTAAGACATAGCATAAGACCAACAAGTTGATTCGAGATCTCGCTATCTGTGGAAAGGCAATCTTTCACGATAAAGTTCGGTTGGTTAGGAAAACATTATTGATGGTTCAAACCATTTTACTAGAGTGAAACATAAGATATCTTAATCGGAAAGAGAATGGGTGACTTCTATGCAATATACCTTCCTAACAAGAAAGGGAATATGCGGTTATCTTTTGGATTGTGGAATATTCATCTTGTCAAGAAGTTCATATCCATCTTGACAAGAAAATATTTATATGTAAAGACATCTATGACAAGTGTTATAGCTCAATAAGGTAGAGAAACTTGTTTACACGTGCACCGATGCTTTTTAAAAAAAGTCCATTGGAATGAGATATGATATAAGCATTTCTGTTTGGACATCCTTGTATATGAGTAGAATGAACAATAAATGTAATGAATTTTGAACCAACGATAAAAAATGGGAAAAATAGGTAGGAAAATAAAAGGTTTTTTATTCACGCATCCTAGGTCTGGAGTGAGGCTCGTGGAGCAGAGTTGGCTCCAGCCACTTGATAATGACTAATGCTTCGGATACGGTTTGGACCCACTCAGAGCAAATGACTTAGAAGGATGGCTTTGAGCTCTCCTTGGTCAAAGGATAAAAACCGATTTGATGTGATCCAACAATGACTATACCTCTCATCCTCCGACCTCCTTTGCAGGCGATTACAAAAAGATAGTGCTCTAGTGATGCTGCTTTGCCTCCTCCATGCTCCTCCTACTTCGATGAAGGTTCGGGTAGGTAGTTGAAGTCTCGAGGAAGTAGGTGATGTGTAAGTGAAGAGTTAAATCCCTTTGTCTCTACTGGGCAATGTAGGCTCGTCGGAGAAGAAATGGGAGATTGGATATGTCCTCAAAGCTTTGATCAATGAATACCAGTATCATTAGGAGTATAGTTAAAGCTCAGGGAGTCAATTTTGGGTGATTTGGGGATGAACGGGGAGCTTAATCCAGTGGATGGAGTAGATCCCTATTTGGATATTCCTTCCTGTAGAAGGAAGATGGAGATCGAGATGGTTGATGTTGTGGAGAAGAAGAGAGGATGAACACCAGGGTTCGCATGGATCAGAGAGATGCAATGAAGACGAATGACTGCCAGGTAAAAGAAATGGTGTGTGTACGTGCGCGAAAAAATATGAGAAAAACACAAAAGGGGCTAACTGAGATATACCTAAAGAGTGAAGAAGGTTGGAGGCAGAACA
Organism: Ottelia alismoides; assembly: GCA_037367405.1. Taxonomy (NCBI): domain Eukaryota; kingdom Viridiplantae; phylum Streptophyta; class Magnoliopsida; order Alismatales; family Hydrocharitaceae; genus Ottelia; species Ottelia alismoides. The sequence goes on along the minus strand of JAZKJV010003000.1, from coordinate 496,731 downwards.
CTAGAATGTGTAGGAGCTCTCAAGGCTCCTTGATCTTCGCTCGGACGTGTTCGACTAACACGTAGCTCGATCAACACCTTTGTGAAGGTCTATGACATGATCAGAGACTGTAGATCACAACGGAGGTAAAACCTCTATCATATCTCTCTCTCTCTCTCGCTCTAGATGTCACTTGAGGGAGGACAAGGCTTGAAGGTACACTCGTATGAAGGCAAATGTTGCATGTGATGAATTTGCATTTCATTATCTTTATTCATTTATTTTAGCTTAAAATCCCTTATATAACACTTGCAAATATTACTAAATTCGTTCTTTTACAAACTCTAATTCTTGTATAAATAATGTATAGTTATCACTATTTTAACTTAAAATAAATAAATAAAGGGAAAATAAAGAAAATCAAAGAATGTATATATGCAATATGTACGGGCTCAATTAGACCCCGAGAGATGGTCAAGACTTCACCTGATCGACCATGAATAAAGTAGGGGGATAAAACACTATAAAATCCAGAAAATTCTTTTGTCACCTTTATATATTCATAACCTGTACAATATTGTATATATCACACATTCTTACATTAATTTATCCATTACCAAATCCTTTGCAAATAACAATTATCTCTTCTTGAAATTTATGAATAAAATTCTTTTGTAAATAATAAAAACAATTTCAATAAAAATATGTATATATTGCAAATAACAACACTCTCCAAAAGCCACAAAGAACAAACTTTCAAGATCAATATCTACTCCACCCGAACTCCAAATTCATTAAACTCAATTTTATTGTACTCCAAATTAAATTATCTTTAAAATGGAGGTGATTTCATAAAATTCGGAGTTAAGGTGTGAAATGTGGTCAATTGGGTTACTATTGTATAATATACCTATATACACCATGTATATTATTATTTATTTTCTTATGCATATTTGTGAAAATTATATTGTTTTATTATTAATTGTGAATATTATATCTAACTCATATAAAATATAAATAAAAATCACAAAAACAAATAATCAACAGAAATAAAATCATGTATATATTGTATATGGGTCACCATGGATATATTGTACTTATCCCAAGTTAATTAACATAATAAATTAATTATTAAAAATCAAATAAAAATACCATTAAAATCTTTGTAAAATATTGTAAATAAATAAAACATTAAATTATGTATATATTTGTATAATAATGAAATTTAAATCAAAGTGTTGTATATATAAGTGTACATAACTACAAATAACACATTGTATCTATTTCAACCCTTGTATATACATTATTTATTTAATTACAAATCACTAAAATTCACTTTAATTTATTGTTAAAAAATTTTGTTCACATTATCTAATTAAATAAATTCATTTTTATTTTTTATTGATAAATTTAACATTTTTTGATTTTTTATCGTCGAGTTTATTTTGTCTGTTTGCCTCGCGCATTCTGATTGACTGACCCGGGTTTGTTGACCCCGGTCAACTTCTCAGTCTGCACCTAACTTCTGCTCGTCTCACGTCCGTCGTTCCTTCGCCCCTTTTTCCCATGCATCCTAATCACTAACAACCCACACTTCCTTCTCTGATCTTTTCGCCCTATCATTCCTCTCACTTGCCAGCACCTCAGATCCACCAATCACTCATTGATTTACGCACATTTTGAATTCAAACCTGCGTCAGACTTGAGTCTATAAATAATACCCTTCCACCTCTAGTGAGGTTTCAATCTGATTTTAGCCCAAGATCACTCGTGGTCAAGTGACATGGATTGTGCTCTTGTGATAAAGGAGCATATCCCTGATCTGGAGTGTGAATTTGGTTCCCTAGATCGCGATTCAACCACGTCGCTAGAGTTCTCTGCTGCACATTTTGTCTCTTCGCCTGCAGCCGCAGATCGAGGAGATTACACCATTCTATCTTTTCCATAGGTAACCTAGGTAGTTTATCTTTGATTTAGTTCTTCTTGTTTGCTTTGCTTTGATTTAAATATCCTAGATCAGTTCACCATCTTCACCCTCTGATCTGCATGATCGAAGGAGCTCCATCCACGGTCTATCATCTCTTACCTTAGCAACATATCCACTTTTCCTTTCTCTGACTCTTCGACCTTTTGACCACCCTCATATCCTTCAAGATCTTAGGATTGACTTCCTTTCCATTCACCTTCACTAGATGTCCTCACCCCTTCATCATCTCCAGAACATCTGACCTAAACCTTTGGCCGGAGCTCTCTCTGAGCATAAATAAACATTTTCAGGTTGAAGGAGCTATAGGTATAGAGTAAAGAGTAGAAATCAAATCTGGAGCAGGTTAATGGAGTAGCATAGTTATTCACCTTCGAGATCTATGATCCGGTGATTTGACGACGATCCAAGGTGCACACCAGATGCAGAATCCAAGGAGCTTTGATTTGAGACCTATTTGATAAGGAGTAGAGCTCAGCAGAGGGAGATCCAGCCAGATCATGCTCGCTCGAGAAGACCCTCTTCTTAGTTCGTCCAGACCAATGTGTAGCCACAAGATCAAGAACGAAGCACCAGTTTAGATCTTTGCCGTCCATTTTCCCCTAATTCTGAGCTGCAAGATCCACCTTCCAGATCTGATCGGCGCACTCCATTCCAGAGCTAATGTAGACCGTTCGATCCGATCTGCAGAGTAATAGAGTCGCTCCTCGTGCCATATCATTCAAGGGTACAATAGAATATACACCCCTATCTTTATTCAATTTTCAAATAAGCCCCTATGATCACACATCTCATCTTGTCTTTATTTGACAGTTACATGTTTCTCCTTTTATTTTTTTATTTGCACTTTAGTCCCTTTTTGAACCGAGCTTGTGTTTTGCACATGATTTGTGGAAAATTTGCAATAAAAGTACTTTATTAGTGTATTATTATTTAGATCTTGGAAATATTTTATTTGCATTCTAGTCCTGTCCAACGAGGCATACATGCTCACGCACAAGATTTTTGGACTTTTTGCATTATTCATCTTGCATTTTTCACACGTGTTATCATTTAGTCTACAGACGTTAAATAATTGCATTCAGGTACCTGTGAGTCTGCATTTATTTTGCATTTTAAAAATCAATTAAAATATCAAAATCCCTTTAAAAGTTCAACAAAAATTCCTCAAGCTTTCTGTTACTTCCATATTGCATCCATAAATTGTATATTTTTACCATTTTTATTATTTTTAAAAATTCAAAAACTCCATAAAAATTCTATGTTTACATGTGAAGGTCAATAAAAAATATATAATTGCAAGAAAAATTCTAAAAAAAATTCATGAATATTTTTTTAATCTATTTTAATTCCTGTGTAATTTTGGAATTTTTATTCTCGTAAAAACCATAAAATTCATAAAACTCTCATAAACATAAACATTTCATAAAAACTCATTTAAAAATAAAAAAAAATCATAAAATGACTCTCTAGAAAATATAAAAAAATATCTTTCATTCTCTATATTTTTCATCCATTTTTAACCTTAATTGTTATTTTAAAAATCCAAAAATACCCATTTTGTTTTCTATCTATTTATTTTCTACTTTTATTTATTGAAAGGCTTGAAAAATTTTGGAAAATCAGGAAAAATAACAAAAACATTAAAAAATTATTACAAACCCAAAGAAAATTAATTTAATTTTCTGATTAATTTTTATATATTTGGAATATGTAAAAAGAATTATTTAGTGTATCTACTTTATATTTTCTTTGAAGAAGTTATCTCAATGTTAGTAGACTGTTATACCTCTGAAAGAAGGGGAAGACTCTTGAAAGTTCTCGCATGCATCCGAGTCCTATGGAAGCACAGGCATGGGGCAGTTGTGAGAAGAGAGGGGAGAGGGTCAGATCAGATATTCAACTGCCAGCCCGGGTCGGACTACTGGTAGGAAACAAGGAATGACTAGTCCAAAAGCCCAACCAGCTGCTTCTACGTAATAAGCTCACTCATCGCTATATATATCCTAGTCGACAGTCAGGTCAGAGATCTAGAGTTCCTCTGGAGAAAGTGAAGATAGGTGAAGCCATACTAGATATGCTCTTTCCGAGGCTGGTTAGGAGGGTCTTCAATCTCAATAGCAGTTCCCATCCTCATTCCCGTTCCTCTGACTGCTCTATCCTTTCTCTCCTTTATCCAAGCAAGCCATTTCTCTAAAGGAAGTTGGTGGTTGTTCACTGAGGTCTCAATTCGAAATGAGGAGCCTACCTGAAGAATGCCTAGAAATCAATGGGCATGAATATCTAGTATACCCTTCAGACCTAGCCTCTGAGATCGTATCTATCCTACTCTAGTCTGATCCTCCCCTTCTCGACACTGGATCAATCGAACCACAAGATTTCCACTCTCTCTTGACATCTAGCCTAGGGTAGGGAAAAGGGGAAGGTTTTCTGAAGGGTTGCGAATAAGAAATATGTTGTTAAAAATGACAAAAGTACATCACTCTTGGAGGAAGAAGGGGAGAGGTAGCGTTCAAATGAGCAGTGTAAAGGGTTGGTTTGTCTCCGTGTGTCCGCAAGCTACTATAAAAGCCTTCCAAGGTTGGGAAGCGGCGGCTTTCGAACACGGCCCCTCCCATCCCCGAGGACTATCTCATAACGGGGGGAAGGCGCGTATAAGGATCTCACTCAATCCTGACACCCCCCTCTTGTCTGATCTCTGTTAGCGCTTCACTACTTCTCTCTCTTCTGACTTTTTTCCGTTAGACTCAATCTCAGAAAAGGAAAGAGTGGCAGCAGAGGCTTTTTCAAAGGGCCAAGCGGTGGAAAGATGGTCTTTGAGTTTTGGAGTTCGTTATACTGATCTAGCAAGAAAAGCCCTCAGATTTCACACATGCTTTTAGGGGCCCGAATTCCGGCATCTCTTCTCTTTTGATGAAAGAAAAAGACAAGTGAGGCAGGCCACACCAAACATGGAAAGTGGAGTTCTCGTGATGCATGCAGCTTCAAGCTAGGAAAGCACACTAGTAATGATAGAAATTTCCAGGTCGGCCTGGAAAAGGGCCTAATGTGAAGTTTGTCTTTTTTAGGGATGATAAGGCACATATGTCTAATTACGTAGTGAAAATAGAGTCCTCTTATTCATTGTTTTCAAAAATAAAAAATCTTTTTGCAAAAAATAAATTAAAAAAAAATAAAAAAATCATAAAATTAAATAAAAAACAAAATTCAAACATCCAAAAATCTAGGCTAGTGTGTATAGAGATCCCTTTATTATTTTAATTGATTTTTCATTGCAAAGAATAAACCCTCCGTATTTTTGTAGCTTTCTAGAGTTCGATCATGTTAGATATATAGGTAAATTAAATAGCAAAATTCTTTTGCTACATTTTCTTTATTTTTTTCTTGAGAATTAAATATTTTTTTGTTGAGAGATATTTAGGGTTGCAACAACATTGTACATTAATTTCAAGGTTTAAAACCCCTGATTTTCTCAACTCAACAACGTGTCATGAACCTGATTCCAGGTCATCATATCCTACCATATCTGAATCTAGTTACTCAGCAATATTTTATTCAGCAATCACAACTAACACTTAGAAATAGACTGCAATTAAAATTACAAAGAACGAAGTAATTCAACACTTTTCCATTCATAAAATAAAGTTTGCATGGTATGTTGTCCCACTATAACCATTTCCATGTACATCAGCTGGAAAGGAAATGCACAAAAAGATTACAAACTAGCTTATAGAGTAATGCCACCGTAGCTGGTTGGATGGCTATTGTCCCCGTGATTACTCTTCGATGCCTATTGGGGTTTTAGAAAATATAGGAAAAAGATGAACCACTACTCAATAGAGAAGAAAAGAAACACTGACAGGGCATGATATTTGAATGGTTCGATAAGATAAATTCTATAGCTGTTCCTTTATTCCATTTTTTAGGTCCTACCATTCTAATCGACATCATGGATTAGTCGTCTCCCCTCCATGAACCTCGAAGCCATGGACACTCCCGGATTGGAGATTGTATTGATATGGTGAGCTTATGTTGCTGCACATCACCTCAACTAATCCTCCAACTACCTTGACAATTTCCATTTTTGGTTTTATTGTCAAGGGTTCCAAACCCCCAACCTGACAAACAAGAAAGCACACCATCCTCGAGGACTCCGTAACTTAAAACCACAGGCTAACCTTCAGTCAAATATAACGTCTTTAAATACATGTTATCATGGCCCAACTGCAATTAAACTACTTGTGCCTCCACATGGCACGACTCCATCTTCAGTCAGGTAACATGCCTAGTGCCAGCCGAGTACCATGCAATGTAAATAATTTCTTCCGCACGCTCAACATATCTTGGTAACTGTGTACAACCTTGGTTTGGCCTGTCAATACGGACGTTCTTCTGACAAACCAATAGGTCGCATGCCCTACCTGTAGTATCTACTTAAAGTCATTCTTGTCGTAAAAGATAATATGAAATGGAAACAGAATCTGCCATATCAATTCTCGGCTAGTATCAGTATCATATTGCACAATTATCACAGTAACCAAAAGTATGATTCTTTTCACCAATTCCAGTCTAATAATTATTTTAGAATAAATCATGAAACAAGCATGTGAGCATTGTTTAAAATAAAGAACACAATAAACATTAATTTTATCCGATTTGACTTGAAAACAAAATAGCAAGCGATAGGATTTTGTTACCTTATCGTGTTAACTTCTCAATTGAATTGATCTACCTTGATTCATTATCAACTAGAGGTTCTTAGCTCCTAAAATGATTAAATTAATTTTTCATGTCAAGAACACGAAGAACGCAAAGAAGAATGAACACAAAGAATGTAAAGAGCATGAATTCTTTAAAAATTTTGGCAGTCTCCTCTTACATCGGGTGATAATTTATTGAAAATTTCAACATAGTTTCCCCTTACATCTTGTGATATATCAAGAAATTTTCGACAGACTTTCCCCTTAAATTGGGTGATATTTCAAGGAAAAAATCAACAGAATTTCCCCTTATATCAAGAGAAACTCATATGAAAACATGAGCCTTCAAATAGATGGATCGGAACATGAATTAAAAGGGTCTACTTACCTCTTTCCTAAAGCCGTCGAAGAGAGGAGCGCTCAATCTTCCCTCTCCTCTTCTTCCAGGCAACTCTTTTTTAGCACTTCTTACATGCCTCCTTCTCCTCCTCCTACCAACCTCTCGAGCGTAGCCCTCAGGGTAGTGGTAGTGGATGGTATAGAACTTGGAGAGAATGAATGGGTGAAACATGCTAACCATGGTTATTAAACCATGGTTTAATTCTTAACCATGGTTAGTGGCCCATGGTCTTAGCCAATGGTTTTGAATAAGCTTATCCAAAACATAGGACTTTAGTTAGACTCTTCCAGAAGTTTCTAGATTCGCTAACAACGCTTAATTAGCGTTAATCACGATTAACTTTTACTAATCTCGGTTTAACTTTCATGACTCAGGATAAACTTTTGCTAACCTCTTATTACCATTCGCTAATGGTGATTAGTAGTCCTTAATTCATCATTTGTTTCTTAATCATTGATTAATTATGCTTAATGACGATCATTAAGGGTTAATGACATCTTAAAAATCCTTACCTCTCTTTCTTTTGAATATCATAACAATTAGAAATGAAGTCTTATTCACACACAAAAAAATTCTATTGGTTTCCTCTTGACAAGCTAGATCTTATGATACAAGATCCAAGAGAGGCCATGTTCAAGGCTTTAAATGGCAAAACGTGGGTTACACAATGATTTTGTTTGGAGGAAGCAGGTGGTTGAATGGGTGGTCTCAATTGATTAGAAGTTGGTATACATAAAGAGGGGATTAGAGGAGAAAGGTTTGGGTTGAAGGAGGGATGAGTGGTCTATGAGGTGGCACCAAAATCATGGCTTAAAGCCATGTGGATCGACAGAGAAAATGAGGAGAAGTTGGCTCGACGAAGCGTCACAACGCTTGGGGAGGGCAATTGTCTGGGGAAGATGACGACCAGTGGCCATTGATTAAAGAGATCCAACAACCCAAATGAGGGTACATGAGAATGCCCGGTATTCCTTGATCATAAAATAAAGCAGCCCAAAATGAAAGCAAGCCTGTATAGGACCGTATGATAAATGATCATACGTTCCACAAAGAAGATGTCCTTTAATCAAAGGTTGGGAATACGTGGCTCTGCCAGAAGGGGCCACACAACCGAATTAGGGAAAAAAATAAATAAAATGTAAATAAAAATAAAAAAATAAATTTAGTCATATTTAAAATTGTTCTAAATGTTATGTATTTTTTAAAGATGTACAACTTTCAAGTAGAATATAAAACCAAAATTCATCATACGTATTATTTTTTTAAGTATTTTTATAAATATAAAAATACATCTTTAAATTATTTTATATTTTTTTGTTATTTTTGAATAATAAATAATATATTATATAGAGCATTATATTAGTTTTTTTGAGTTTTGAATAATGGGAAATACATAAAATAAAGGAAACTATAAACACATATATTCATTGATTTAAGCACTTTATTTATTCATAAGATTAGCTTTAATTATTAATAAGATGCGAAATGTTAATCTCAGTTAACTAGTTGTTAGATCAAATGAATCGTTTAAGATATAGAGCTAAATAATATGAATAAAGATAATGAATCTGAGATTCTACAAGTTCTCAGTTGGTACAACATATCATGAGCCAATTAAAGTAGGATCTTAATGATACAACTTAAGAAGTTTGGGAGTATCTCTCAAGGAGTCAACCTTATCTTCCTCTATGATTTGCCACCACCTAGGGCAATACACATACTTCTCATGATAATATAGGTCCTTATCAAAGTGTTTGTAGACTTTGGCTTCCTTGGTGGCTTATTGGAAAGGTTGATCATTTATTATGGGGAAGGGTAGGAATGGATTCTATGGGTGAGTTGCACACAGAAGCACTTGCCACAGTGATGGGACAAGCTATAATAGATGTCACCATAGAGTAGCAAGTAACAATAGAGAATTCTAGTAGGGGTGCAATGTAGTTAGAATGTGTACTCCTAAGTTACGTGAATAGTAGGAATCAACCATTGTCTGGAAAAAGCTCAAAAACAAATATCAGCTTCAATACCATTAATCGTAGCATCAATCTAAGGTCAAATCGAAATAAAAACACATTCGTTAATGAATCAAGAATAAAAAAAAAGCATGAACAAATGAATTGCTAAGTTTAGATTCGTTTATCTCGAGACATTTACTTTGTTCAGAGTCATATTCAATATCCTTAGGGTCTGGTGTGTGACCAATCATATGAGGTTCACCTTCATTCTATTCATGAAATCGGATTTCACACATCTCGTAATCGATAAGCATCTTGGTAGAGGCCAACAATGGTTTTCCCAAAATGATTAAGGACTAGAAAAACTCTCTAAGGAACTCCATGTCCAGGACAACAAATTGCATTGTTTATTGCAACTCTTGGAAATATACAATGAGATTTTTCAACACTCCTCTCAACCCTTTGATGGACCTATCAACTAAGTGAATGATCACTCAATACTTATGAAATAGTCCTAACTTGAGCTTCTCGAAAATGGAGGTCAAGAAAATGTTAATAGCAAAATCCTCATTCACTAGAGAATTGGTGAAGTTAGTCTCATTTATGGTACAATCAACCCTAGAGCAATCAAACTGGCGACAGACACAATGAATTTTTTTGTTCGAGTTTGTTTCACACTATTGCTCTTGGGTATACATATGTGCTTCAACTACTTATTAATTTAGGGAAATTGTCTAGAGCCTTTATTAATGAAAGCCTCATTATCATTTTTTCCAATGATGCTTCCATTTCAAGTGCCTCAATGATGATTTATATATTTTCAAATTTTATTTTATTAGAAGAATGGTCCAACCAAAGTGATTCGAGGACACAACTAGACTCAAAAAATTGAGGAGCAAGGAATAGATGAAGAGGAAGGTAGAAAAATCACTATATAGGACATGTGTATGCTGATGCAACTTCTAGATCTTGGAATTCTAGCTCACTTCTTTTCATTTATTTTTATAATTTCTATGTTCTACTAGTGGCAAGGAAATCCAACATGTGACATAGTTCACTCATATGAACTTTTTAAAGTCGTAGTATTGCATGGAATGAGTTGAAGGAGGTCTACTGAAGCCGAACCTTCATGGAAAGCAAAAACTGTATTGGTTCTACTTTATTTGACTACTAAAATGATGGATCGAAAGTATACTCATATTTCCATGATGTTCGTATATCGGTTTCAGGTGCATATCATTAGTTGCAATTAGTTAGAGCCTATAATAATGGTAAAAATGGGTTATGGTGGCTGTTGAATAGAAGAGTATACTACTGAAGATGGCTCGTGGTACACATGCAAATACGATATAGTGCACTTGGAATGGATTAGACATATGAGATCAGTGCAATTAGACCTATTTGGAAGCTAAACTAAACTATATGTATCTGTCATCTCTATACTCTCCACCCCTACATCTATGAATGCTCAATTATACTCGATAGAGATTCGATGACTTCGGGATGTGTCTTACAAAGTATGATAACATCAACTGTGCGATGAAGACTCGTACAAGATGGTGAAAATCCTTCATACTGTATTGGCATCACAAGCCAGGCAAGGTGCCACCACACTAGAGGTAAACTACTGTTTGTATCCCAACTACCAATCCCTTGTATAATGATGGGACTAACTTGATATATGAAAATATGTGGATTCAAATTTTCATCAGTAGATCATGGAATCTGTTACAAGCATCACGTAGTAGCTCATTGGGATCTTCTATAAAATTCTAAATCTCATCTTTATCCACTAAAACTCTTGGTTGGGGGCAATATCTGAGTAAAAATAGAGCTTTAAGCTCTCCCCAAGTTGAGACCTATTCTCCTGATTAGAGAACCAAAGATGTGGCTTTCTAATTCAATGAGAGTGGTAAAGGTCTTAATCTAGTCACTTCTTGTGTGTTACCATCAAGGGTAATAGTGTCAAGCAGTTCCTCAAAGATCTCAAGATGCAAGTACAGTTCCTCCTATGGATAAAAGTGAAATCTTAGCAGCATTCCAACAGGATTCCAGCATTCCAACAGACGTGTTTTGTTGCTTGAGTAAACCAAATCCATGAATCTATCATCTGATCTCACATGTTTCTGACGGATTGGGATTATGCCAAGGTCTAATATTCTCACAAGGCGAAAACAAAGTGGTTGAGGTGACCATTTACAAAACCACAGAATCGATCAACAATTAACCCATGTGACAATGAATGAAGCAATAAATGTGGAGTCAAAATCTATTTTTATTTTAACTCTACAAAATATGTGTATAGCATATAAGTTTGTATCATACCACAAAGAGCAAACGAGATAGATAGGGAATTAAGTATAAATTATTGCTTATTAATATTAATTCTATGTTATTTCTTTTTGTCTTTAATTATTTTTGTCGGTTTTAATTATATTCAATTTTTATGGTTTTTAAATTATTTTATATTTTTTCTATTTTTGATAATATGTTATTTTTATTTTTTATTTTGTAAGTTTTAAATTTATTTTTTTCCAAATATATTATATGGAGAAGTAATAATATTAAGGATATTATAACTAATATAACCGATATATACAAAATAAAAATATGAAAATATATACAAGAATAATATTTTTTATTTTTAAAGGTTTTTAATATATAATAGATATTTATAATGAATAACGATAATACTAATAATAATGATCTATGTATTATACTATACATACTCTATATAGGGTCTTATATCTTTAAATATAGTAATATCTAGTTAAAAATCACAAAATAAAATGGTTTGTATTTTTAATTTTTTTCTATTTTTGTGATTTTTCCTATAATTTTTTTAATTTTTATATTTTTTTAGTGTATTAAAAATGTCGAAAAAGGGAATACAATATATAGGCCGAATTGTCTTGGATATTTAAACTAAAGAATAAGACCTAAAATTCCCAAATCTATTTTCAATATAAAGTATATAATATGAAAAAATATATAATAGAACTATTTTTTGGAATTTTGTAGAATTTTTATAAATTTTAATGGATTTTTTAGTGTTTTACAATTTTCAAGTTTTTATTTTTATATTTTTAGAGATTTTTGGTCTGTAGGTTGAATATATATAGTAATATAGATATTCTAATTTATTGGAAATTTCACAGATGATTTTTATAATTTTTTATTTTAATATTCAAAAAGAGAATAAAGGCTCTACTTTTTATTTTTAGAAAATAAGAAAATAAAATTAAATACCAAATAAGAATATGACATGAATCAACTATATAACAGGAATCCAATGTAATTTTCCTAAATTTTTATAGAATTTAAACCATTTAATAAAAATAAAGGCAACAAGTTCAAAATACAAGAAGGTAGTGATCTATTTGTAATTTAAATAAAACTTAAATGCATTTAATAACAATAAAAACAAAATCTCAGGTCGTGTTAGCAAATTCTCCAATTAATTCCACATTTAATATGCTCCTAGTTGGGAGTATAAATATAGTAATCAAAAGTTGTAGGTCTCAAATGAAATATTTACAACAATAGAACATTAAATAAATAAAACAAAGGACTGAAAATAAATACCCACACCTGGAGGGGTCTAGGTAAAAAAATTACCTACCTCATGTGTGGATGCACATTAGGTGAGTCTGCATTGGACCAAATTGCAAATACATGACAATTTAGGGTCTGATGTGTAAATATTACAAATAATTTACAATTTAAATGAAAGATTTAAATACAAATTATTAAATACAAAAGGCCAGGGAACTCAACTGAATTTTACCCACTAAACGACACGATCATATGATGGTGCACCCTCCATGTGGCTTCAATTGAACTGATCGAGCGGTGGAGGAAGCGTACCGCTTCGCCTCATATAAGTAGCCTAGATTAAATCTAGATGCTCCTCTTCATCCAAAGGCTCTGGGTGTATATGGAAGCACTCGAGAACATTGTGTGGTTCTTGCTTTGATCTTCTATATCTCATGCCTCCCATCACCTTCTTCGCTGCTAAAATGCTCAGTGCATTCCTGAAAGGATTCCGTGGCAGCTTTAACCTTAAAATGGTTCAGAAACCAATGATGGGATCCTAGAGTGTGCGTGCAGGGTGGGGAACCTGCAGCTATCTTGTAGGACCAAATCAAGCCCTCTAGAGGATTTGTTTAACACGTACCTGCATCAAAATGACAAGGGGACAAGGTCGATGGCTACAGGGGTGTTGTTGGATGGAATCGTGGGGTGTGTGAGGTGGGTGGAGGGATCATAGGCGTAGGTTGGAGGAAGAGATACGTGAACTTGATTTAGTGTGAATCAAGGGTAATGGAATGATCCAAGAGGTGGAGAAAACGAAGGGGCTAGAGATGATGGTATTTGATGGCTGATACAAGGGCTGGAACAGGGGAACAATGGCCGGAGCTCTAGAACTTCTGGATGCTAATATTAGAAATTACACTACAACCCAAATATGAATGACAAATAAATTACAAAATCGAAATGTGGAAAAGAAAAAAGATGGGAAACACCTAACCTAAAACTCGATAGACTTGTAAGACGTCTGGAGTTACCTCAACTGGAGAGATGATCTGAGCTTCGGGGATCAAAGTCACTGACCTCTTTCTCCTAACCAATGAACAGTGAAACCTCCTCCTATCACGAAGCTGCTTCTAGACAAGTTATTTGTTGGGTTACAAAGCTCCAAGAAGGATCAAGTCACAAAAAGAAAATTTGAGCTTTATTTTTACATAAACGAAGAGGCTGGTTTTCACATGAGATTATGCCAAAATCGAAGATGCTCAACTAGATCTAAAGAGTAGGTCTGATAGAAAGATGTAAGATGTAGAGATCTTGTGAATAAATAAAATCGAATAAAGCGATGTGTCAAGTGGGAAAAATGGAGGGAAAATGGGGAAGAGACAGCTCTGACTGGTTAGAAGAGGCAATGGGGCAGTTAACAGGGAGCCAACGCAAGATGCCACCTCATTGATCCATGTCAGACTGAATGAGGACAAAATTGAGAGAAAAGAATAAATAAATAAAACTAAAATAGAAAATGAAATAATTAAACAAAAGTTAAAACAAAAAAATTATAATTTTATGTATTTTATATGAAATAATTTTCACAAGTATAATTATTGATATATTTACCAATGTTTTGAGGTATTTTATTTTTTTTGTATTTAGTATTTTATTATTTTTTATACATAATCTATATTTATAACTTATTTAATTACACATTTTCATGTTTTCATTGCATATTTCTGATTTTATTTATTTCCTTGATAAATATGCACATGTATTATATAGGTATAGTCTAGCTATATATTTTATTACTTTTTTTTATTTTTATATATTTTCATGGTTTTATTTTATATTTATGATTTAATGTAATTTGATAATATTTAAAAGTATATAAAAATATAAAGAAGATGAAAATATAAGGAATAAATATATTGAATATTATTTACAAGTATACAGTACAATAGGGACCCAAAAACCAACTTTTGCATCTAAACTCCATTTTTTATGAAACCACATTCATTAACTAGAGAGTTAAATTTTATGAATAATAAAGTGAGTTTGATCAATTTTGAGTTCATATGGAGGACATACTGTCTGGAATGTTTTGTTTGCGGCTTTTTATTTTGTGTGTCCTGTATGCACTGTGTATTATTTTTGAGTGAAATCAATTTTCAATTTTTCTTTGTATTTTTATGTACAAGATTATGTTGAAAGTTTATTGATTTGAGGTGTAAATAATAAAGAATAAACTAGCACCCAAAAGGCTTTTAATGATGAATAGAAATTAGGGTTTTGAGTTGTATTCTCTATTTTGTGTTTGTCCTATCTGCCCCTACCTTATTCCTTATCGATCAAATCATCATGATGACTAGGTCTTGGGATCTAGGGTAATTCAGTGTCTTTGACACTTCATTCCTTTTTTTCGTTCATTTATTATTTTTTTGGTATAAAATACCTATTTTTATATAGTGTTTAATAGTCAGTTATGAGTGTTATTTTGTAAAATTAATGTTATACACATGCATTTTACTTGGGATTTAAGGCCAAAATGAAAAAATAAAGATGTCGAAATGGAGATAGATCACCCCCTATACATGCCTTTCCTAGTTTCTAGCAAACACTTATGATAATGAGTTTAGCAAAAAAGAAAATAAAGAGAAGAAAAGGAAATATATTGGATTGATTTTAACCTTTAAACTTGTTTTCATAAAATCAAAATTTTGAGCTCAGTCAGACCTTTGGATTTTAGGTTTGATTGGAACCCTATTAGGAATCATACTTGGAACTCAACAACATTTAAGAACCAAAAAACTATGTTCAAGTCTCCTCAAAAGCTGGATCTAATAAAGACTATACCATACAGAGTACCTTATGAGTATGAGTATATCTTGTATAGTATTAGTGATATGGAGCTCCTCTCAACTAAAGTGGTAAAGAGACAGTCTTCTCCAACATGGTGACCCTAATCCCTAATCCACCAACTCGTTCCTCGAGGAGTGGGGTGTTCCATTATAAGTTCAAGTACAATCGGCTCAAGAAGAGGAGTTGGATAAGAAAATGGATGGTAGCCAGTGTATCTACCTATCCTAGGATGATTGTCCAGTGTAGACAAGTCATCTAGATGCATGCTCACATGAATACTTTGACTTTGAAGCATGATCTTGCTTATGGAATATATACATACTCCGATGGGAATCGATTTTTCTTTGATTTTTGGCCGTCTATTTTTTGGAGTTTTTTTTATTTTGCATACATTTTTAATAGTATTTACAATAGCATTTACATAAGGATTTTTTCCTCTTGAGCCAGTAGACTATCCCTCCTTTGAAGCATTATTGCAACCCGCAACCTCCTGTCCTTATACCTCATCGCTACTGGATTAGGTTTGTGTACATTAGCCAGAGATTGTGACTACATAATTCTCCATTTGCTTATGTCTCATGCCGGCAAATCCTGTCCTCTACCAGTTCAATGGAGTTGAGCAAGATGTAAGGCGCAAGTGTGCAAGTTAGGTCACTGTCGACAAGAGTCATGCATGTTTAAAATATTCTACTTAGGTAGTCAGGATGACATTTGAATCTAGTCTTGTGGTTTCAGAGAATTAAGTCTAGCAAACATGAAGTGCCTCAATTCAGGTTCCTATGGGGTTCCTGGGATTAAGTGGACTAGGGTCCAACCAATCTCCAATCTTTGAATTTTACTTAGACTTATTCATCTGTCATTATCAATCCAAAAAATGCAAATGCAATTTAATGAGAAGAAAAATCTTTTTGTGACATACTTTCTCATTTTGAACTTTTTATGGATTTTGAAATAGTTTTGCAAAAAAAAATTTGCATTCTGAAAATATTTTGTGAATTTTCGGGGAGTTTTGAAGTTTTTGAAATTGTTAGATATTTTTAATAATGGTTAGTAAATGAAGTTTATCTAAATATTTCCAGGGGACAGTGTGCCTATTTACAAGAATTAGTTGAAGAATTTATAGTCAACATTTGCACAAGAGTTAGTTATTATTTATACATTTTATACAAGAGATATATACATATATAAAGAATTTTATTTGATAATTATATACAAGGTTCTCAAGATAGTTTGAAAATATTATTACAATCATTTTAAAAACATATTTTTGTAAATAATTTTTTGATCTCTTTTTTTAAAAACATTTACTAAATTCGAAAATCATTTTGCAAAGGTTTTTCAAAGGTATGGATAGATTTTCAATAATATTTTTACAACAATTTTCCAAATCATTTGCAAGGTAATTTTCAAAAAAAAAATTCATATAAATGAAACAAAAATTTCTAACATTTACAAAAGAATTTAACAAAGGTTTGAAGATATTTGCCAAAGTTTTCCAAATAGTTTTCACAAGAATTTTTAAGATATTTCTAACCACTTTTCAAATCATTTTGCAAAAAAATTTGAACCAAGTTATTAATCATATTTACAAAGTATTTTAAAAAAGTTTATACATAACTAGGTTGTATTATTTACAGTTGATTAATCGTACAATCCAACCGATATAGTATTTTAGCCATGTTTATTCAGGAATAAGGAAGTACGAGTTATGGCTAAACTATATAGAATGTATATACAACCCCCTATACTTAGCTCGAGCCATGTTCTCATAGTGATCAAAGAGAAAAAGGAAGATATAACTTATGTTAAGTACAGGAAAATCTATAATACAATGACTAAAGAATGAGAAGTCGATCGTCCCCCTAGTACTTAGGAGCAACTAATCCTAGGTATAACAGAATGTGTAAAAAAAGCGGGGAGGGTTGAGGGTAGGAATGAACAGATAAGCAACTCGGTATGTATCCCCATATACTTAGGGTAAAGGATCCATAAGTATAGACATGATATCAACAATTAGAGGAGACAAGCGAGGGGATCAGAAGAAATGGAAAATAAGAAAATTAAATAGTAGAGAATGAACAACATCACTCCCCTCATACTTAGGGTAAGAGACTACTAAGAATATATAATGAAAGGAGTGACGAAATAGAATGAAGAAAGAACAACTCGGGGTCTACTATACTTAGGATACAATACATCCTAAGCATAGACACACATATATGATGAATATTTGGGATGCAGTCAAACATAAGAAAGAAGGCTTAAAATAGCAAAACACATATATACAAGAGGTAAGCAATGTTGAATTACCTCTCAACGAGTGCTAGATTTTATACTCCTAGATGGGCGTAAGAGATAGGATAACGTAGTATCAAGGTTCAGGACTGTATCTTTCAAGCTAATGTTGTACTCTTGTTGTGGTCTACGAGTGAGGAATGCAACGAATAGGAAAACACCTAAATAAGCAATTAGGTAGGTGTATGCCATCGGCCAAAGAGGATGGACAACTGTAATAGGATCCGATAACATCAAGGAAGGCATTGTCTTGTGAAAGAGTAGAGTAAATGATCAAAGCTAATGAAATCGAACATGAGAAGGAGGGATGAGTCATGGAATCCTCCGCATCAATCACAAACTCAGTAAGATACAAAGAATACAGATTAAGAGAGTCAGTATGCCAGATGATATCCAATGGATATAAGGTCAGAAGTTTAGATAAATTATCGTATATCTCAAAACATGGCTCATCCTCGTGAGGGTCATCAAGGAAAGAAATCTCAGTGGAGTCAATACAATTAGAAGACTAAGTTTTGTGATTTGGCAGATCGTATGCACACCGAGAGAGTGAAATCAAGGACAAATAAGGTGTTGCATCCTCCCTTAAATAACTCTCAGGGAGTAATGCATACTTATCGGTGAATAATGGGGCAGTGCTAGTGTCTATACTCGCATCCTCAAAAATTTTATCAATCTCATCAACTGAGAAGATATAAGGCCAGCAGGAGGGGCTAACTATATGTGACATATGAAAATGTAGGTCCTCACCATAAAACATCGGCTGAAATGGCTCATGATATTTAGTAGAATCATCTATGTGTTCTATGAGGATCAGGAAGTCAGGAAGAGGATGCATATTGGCTAATATGATTGATGAAGCAATGTCGGTTTCTGCTCCATCTCCTAGAGTACTGAAAGAGATGGTACAACAGGCTCCTGAATCATCATGTTCAGAACCGACTCAAGGATCGGCTTATGGAAATGGAAACACACAACACTGATATCGTCATCCTAAATCAGTATGGCCCTTGTGATCATGTCCTCAACCTGGTGTGCAAGAGCAGAAACCTCTATTAAAGCATAATAGAAATAAGATCCAACATCCATCACATGAAGCATACTCATTCCAACCTCAGTTATGTATGACTTAATAATATGACCAATATCCTCAATGTGGGTTGCATCTTGTAGCACATCATGCCTAGGAGGAAGAGAAGATGTTATGGGTGGGAACGAAGAGGATGGGAAAGACATTTGAGATAAAATGTCGGATAAGAAATCAACTGCATGTAGATTGAGATCAAACCGAACAACGAAAAATTGTAGTTCAAGAAGAGAGTCATCTTGAACCGGACAAGATACATAAGGGGTATCGGTGAAATATATCAATGAGATCTGACTGAAGAGAAGAGTGACCCATGATCACTACACTAACTATGATAAAAATAAAATGACTTAAAGACTAAAAAACGAAGGCCTAAAAACTCAAATAAATATGAAATACCATTGGATTCAAGAGTCACAGTCAAACACAAAGCAAATCCAACTTTCACCTACTTAACATAGTGAAAACCTTAGATTGTCGTCATTGTCTTTTCAATTATTAGAGTTAGGTGATTCAAGAAGTTGATTATTTAGATACACGAGTGTAGTCTGCTAGAGTAATTGTGCTCAAGTCCACGTACCTCACCAACTTGAACACAAGACACTTCGTCTACGATCGGAGGCAAGTGCTTGCAGCAATAGCATGGTCCAATAGCTGACCCAATTGCTTAGGGCACAAGTCCAAGGTTGGGGGCTCTATACCTTAAGTGTGCATGCCTCACTCAGTCAGAAAGTACATGTCTCTAATGTGGGAGTTGCTCTTACCAAGGTAATGAGTCCGATTATGTTTGATTTTAATATCAAGTTGAGTTAAACAATCCAGATTTTTTTTTATCACTTTTTTGGTTATTTTTCATGCAAACATCTAACATGGTTTCAATTCCTCTAGTATCCTAGGAAATTTAAATCAGAGGGAGAGAACGAGAAAGCAATGCAAGCAGAAATCGATGATGAATGCTAAGTCAGAAGTGCTCAACTTCCTTCCCATCGCTCTTCATGCAGGATGCTTAACAAGAATTGAGACTATCATATATGCAATGCAAATGATGAAATCGCCTTAAGTCAGAAATTACTATTAACGTGAAGAATAGTTAATTGATTTTCCTAGATATATTACCTAAAAGTCTTGTCTTGGAGGGTCGTCGGTGTTCGACAACTCAGATCCTGCAAGTGTTGTATCGACCCTCTCATGGAGCTTTGTATCAAACCTAGGCAAACAACAATTATATTTGATCTAAGCCCAAGCGTATCAAATAACTATAAGAGCATGAGACAATTAGGGTTGTGGACCTTAGATGAATCGATCAAGCAAACCCTAAGCTAGGGCTCAATCATACAAAATAAATAAAAAAGGAGAAAAGACTCAATTTTTAGAAATAAAGAAAAGAAAAATGCGATAAAAACGTGAAAAAACTGATCATGTCCCTCAAGTGAGCAAACACCCAATGAAATGGACCAGTGAGTATCCCATTGTCTCAAAGTATCTAAGTTATTACAAGATTACAAATTAGTAAAAAGACTCTCTCTCTCTCTCTAAAAAATAAAAGCACAACTCCTCTACAAAAATATCTAAGTATTCTCACGCTACCCTCTCCACTTCACTCAGGTGCACCGATCCTCCTAAGAAGTCCGCCCTCGATCTGCAATCTCTCGCAACATGGTCAAACAATGAGATGGTCAGAACAGTTCTATATAGATAAGAAGAAATAAAACACATAAATCAATTAAAGCATGCATAAGAAAAGAAGCAATCTAAATGGTGTCATTTGATGGATTGGGATTTTTCAAGGGTCTCATATTCTCACAAGGTGAGAACACAGTCGCTGAGAAGACCACTCACAAACCATAGAATCGATCAACTATTATCCCATGTGAAAATGAATGAAGCAATCAATGTGAAGTGAGTCAAAATTTATTTTTATTTTAACTCTACAAAATATGTCTATAATGTATAAGTATGTAGAGTATCATTCCACAAGGAGCAAATGGGATAGATCAAGAAATAAATACTAATTATTGCTAATTAAAGTTAATTCCAATTATATCTTATGTCTTTTTATCTTTAATTATTTTTGTTGGTTTTAATTATATTCACTTTTTACGAATTTTAGTTGTTTTTATTTTTATATTTTTGATAATTTTAATTTTAGTTTTAATTTTCATTTTGATTTTAATTATATAATATATATGCATATCTATATATAGTAGTAATAATATTATGGATATTATAA
Source organism: Ottelia alismoides (assembly GCA_037367405.1). Classification (NCBI taxonomy): domain Eukaryota; kingdom Viridiplantae; phylum Streptophyta; class Magnoliopsida; order Alismatales; family Hydrocharitaceae; genus Ottelia; species Ottelia alismoides. Next base: position 475,717 of record JAZKJV010003000.1, on the reverse strand, counting down.
AAAATATATAATAAATAATAAATAAAAATATGTAAACATATACAGGTATCGTCCTTTTATTTTTTAAAGGTTTTAAAAATATAACAGATATTTATAATTAATAATGATAATAATAATAAGTACCTAAGTATTATAGTATAGATAGTCTATATACGATCTTATATTTTTAAATGTAGCTATCTAGTTAAAGTTCAAAAAATAAAAAAAAAATATATTTATAATATTTTTCTCTATATTTTGTTATTTTTTTGTAATTTTTGCTAATATTTATATATTTTTAATGTACTATAAATATCAAAATAGGGTATACAATATATAGGTCAAATTGTTTCGGTATTAAGAATGAAGAACAAGTCTAAAAACTCCCAAAACTATTTTTAATATAAAGTATATAATACAATTAAAAATATACAACTTAAAACTATTTTTCAAAATTTTATGCAATTTTTATTGATTTTTAAGGGTTTTTAGGGTTTTGTGATTTTTAAGGTTTTCTTTTTATATTTTTAGTGATTTTTGGTCTATAGGTAAAATGCATAGTAATGTAGATAGTATTTTTTGCAATTTTCAATAATTTTAGATTTTTTGGGATTTTAATAATCAAACAGGGGAAAAAAGCTCCATTTTTTATTTTTAGAAAATAGGAAAATACAAATAATTGTCAAATAAAAATATGGTATGAATTACTTATATGGCAGGCATCCAAGGTACTTTTCTTAAAATTTAAGGCATTTAAAACATTAAACAAAAATAAATACAAGAAGGTAAAAATACAAGCAGATACGATCCAATATGCAATTTAAATTAAACTTAAATGTATTTAATAATAGTAAAAACTAAATTCGAGGGCACACTAGAAATTTCTCTAATTAATTTTATATTTAATATGCTCCTTGCAGGGGTATAAATGTAATAATCAAAAGCTACAGGTCCCCAAATGAAATTTTACATAATAATAACACTAAATAAACCAAATGTTTGACTTAAAATAAATACCCAAACTCGGAGGGGTGTGGTGCAAAATTTACCCACCTCATGTGTGGAGCACGTAAGTTGAGTCGGCATTGGACCAAATTGCAAATACATGAAAGTTTAGGGTTTTATGTGAAAACTTTACAAAAAAAATTTACAATGCAAATGAAAGATTTAAATACTAATTATTAAATACAAAAAGGTGGAAAAGCACGGCTAAAATTTACCCAATAAAGGGTGCGATCAAACAACGTGGTGTGCTCCACGTGGATTCAATTGAACTGATCGGATGGTGGAGGAAATGTACCGCTTCACCTCAAATAAGCAACCCATATTAGATCAGGGCGCTCCTCTTCATCCAACGGCTCTGGTTGTACGTGAATGAACACTCATGAACACAGTGCGGTGCTTGATTTGATCATTGATATATCGTGCCTCCAGCAACCTTCTTCGATGCTAAGATGCTCAGTACGTTCCTGGACGGATTCTGCAGTGGCTTGTGACCATTAGATGGTCCAGTACAGAATGATGGGGTCCTAGAGCATATGTGCGGGCTGGGGCACCTGGAGCATTCTTGCAGAACCAAATCAAGCCCTCCATGGGCTTCATTTAATGCGTACCAGAATCAAAAGGTTAGGGGGACAAGGGTAATGGCTCCAGAGGTGTTGTTGGGTGGAATCATGGGGTGCATGAGATGGGCTGAGAAATCTCATGCGTAGGGTGGAGTAAGAGATCCATGGACTTGATTCAATGTGAATCAAGGGGAGTGTGATGGTCCGAGAGGTGGGTAAAGAAAATGGGATAGAGAGATCGGAGCTCTAGAGCTCCAGCGTACTTCTAATCTTAGAAATTACACAATAATAAAAATGGGAACAACAAATAGACTACATAATTGAAATGTGGAAAAGAAAAGCGATGAGAAACACCTAACCTAAACCTAGACAGACTTGTAAGAGTTCTTGAGATACCTCATCCAGAGAGACGCTTCGAGCTTCAAGGATCAATGTTGATGGCCTCTTTCTCCTCGCTGTTGAACGACGACACCCCTTCCTGTCACAAAGATGCTTCTCGCCGAGATCTTTGTTGTGGTTACAAAGCTCCAAGATGGATCAAATTGCAAAAAGGTAATTGGGAGATTTATTTATACACAAACAAAGAGGTTGTGTTTCATATGAAATTGTGCCAAAATCGAAGAAGCTCGATTATATCTAAATAATTGGCATGATAGACAAATCTAAGATGCAGAGATCTTGTGAATAAATCGAATAAGTGGAGAAGTGTCTCAAGTGGGAAAAATGGAGTAAAATGGTCAAGAGGCCGCTCTGATTGGTAACAGGAGGCAGTGAGGCAGTTGACCTGAAGTCAACTCAAGACCCCACCTTATTGTTCCACAATAGACCGAATGAGAATAAAATAGAGTGAAACGAATAAATAAATAAATAAATAGAAAATTAAATAATGAAATAAAAGTTAAACATAGAAATTATTAATTTATGTATTTTTATATGATTTTTATTTATTTTTACAACCTTATTAATCGGATGTTTATTTTTAAAAGTATACTTATAGGTATATTTACCTATGTTTTGATGTATTTTATTTTTATTTTGTATTTAATATTTTTATTATTTTATATGTGTTATTTATATATTTATAACTTATTTAATTCACATTTTCATATTTTTATTATATTTATCTGATTTTATTTATTTACTTAAACAAATATGTACATGTTTTATATATGTATAGTCTACCTATATATTTTATTACTTTATTTATTTTTATGTATTTTTCATTTGTTTATTTAATATTTAAGGTTTAAATATAATTTTTATAATATTTACAAGTACATTAAAATATAAACAAGTGATAATAAAAATATTAAATATATTGAATATTATATACATGTATAGAGTACAATAGGGACCCAAGAGCCAACTTTTGCATCTTAACTTCAGTTTAAATGAAACCACCTTCATTAAAGAGAGAATTATGTTTTATGAACAGTAAAGATAAGTTTGGTCAATATTGAGGTCATAAGGAGGAGATATGATTCTGGAAAGTTTTGCTTGTAGCTTTTTGTTCTATGTGTCCCTGGTGCACTATGTATTATTTTTGAGTGAAATCATTTTTGTACTTTTCTTTGTATTTTTTATAACAAGATTCAGGTTCAAAGTTTATTGATTTGAGGTGTAAATCATAAAGAATAAAATAGGTCCCAAAAGGCTTTTAATGATGAATAGAAATTAGGGTTTTGAGTTGTATTCTGTATAGTGTGTCTGCCCTATCTCCCACTACTTTTTTCCTTGTCGACCAAGTCATCATGATGACTAGGTCTAGGATCATTCAATGTCTTTCCAACTTATTTTTTTATTTTCTTTCCTTTATTCTTTTATTTTGGTATTAAATACATATATTTATACAGTGTTTAATAGTCAATTATGAATGTTATTTTGTACAAATTATTACTATACATGTGCATTAACTAGGGATTTATGGCCAAAATGAAAGAATAAATGTGATGAAATGGAGATTCATCAGTTATTATCTCCAATCATAGTCAAAATTAACTCATCTATTCTCTTCATTGATTTTCATTATGGCTTCTCATCACACTTATCTTTTCTCTCATCTCAGCATTCATCCATGCATACTCTGCCTACTAATATCATCATTTGTATGGTAAAGAGTGTCTTTTATTTTATGGTATGATCATTTAAAGGAATGTTAGGACAATAGGAAAAAGGGGGAAGATAGTTCTTGGGAAGAGGGACATCCTAATATGGAGCAATAGATCAAGAATTGGAATAACAAGGAATTAACAAACAAGAAGACAAGAAGTGGGATGGGGTTTCAACCTGACACGAGGAAATATCAAATTTGGCTTGGGAAGAAAAGCATCCTGAGTAGAGGTTGTACAAGAAAATAAAGGAATGAAAGATGTGTGTATGGGGGACACTCTCAAGAAGAGTAAGAAGAAAAATAGAATATGGAGGTACAAATGATGGAATAAATGAGAGATCGATTTGGGACAATAACCACTTCTCGAAGATTGGGTTTTCTTGAGAAGAAGGGGAGGAAAGAATAGAAGAGGATGACATAAAAAATGGAACCGGTCGCAGATGATGAATCTCATATTCATCACTCTAAAATTGATGAATTAAGCTCAAATACCTAAAAATCATCGGCATTTCTTCAACTATTCTGCATAATTAGCATTCATGCATGTTTTGATAAGAATTGCATTTTATCACTCATTATTGCACAAAATAAGAAGTCAAAATTCTCAGCCAAAGTGACCAGTAAAATAGCCTAACTTCCCTGATTTTTAACTAATTCATGCTAAATCCAAATGACTTGAAATCGTCTCCACTGTGTACATATTATTAACAAGAATAATAGAAAAATACGAAAAATTTCACTAACACAAACAAGTGGACCAAAAACCCAAACACTAGTTTCATGATTTCCAAACTAAAACCTTGATATCTTTCTCATACAGTGTCCAATTTGATCCTACTTACTTTTGAACTAATGTATATTCCATTATCTTCAAAACAATACCAAGTTCAAGTGAATCGGAGATCATATGTGAAAGTTGGGTTTTGAGCCTCTTTTGTACATTTTATATCTTAGGTGTTTTATTTTATGTACATAATTAACACATTTTATTTTATTTCTTTTTCATTTGTTTTCTTTAATAAAAGTATTATTAGAATGCGCAAAAATCAAATCCAAACTGAGCTTGAAATAAAGAAACTAACTGAGTCCGAGTCTTCGCTAACTTTATGTACAAAAATTGTCTTTTTCGTGTTTTCTTTATTTCTTCTTTTTTTACTTATTAAAAATACATAGAAAAGAATAATGTGTAAATATTTATCTTTGGTTTTATAATATTTTTTCGGATTTTTATCTGGTTTGAAAATAATAAAAAAATTATAAAAATCAAAAATCAAGATATTCTATGTACATAGAGTGCCCCAACAAAAGATGTAGATCTCAACAAGACGAGCAACTTTTGTGAAGAAACTTTTTCGATCCGAGGTAATTTGCTATTTCTTTTTGAATTATCTTAATGTTTATTTTTTTATTTTTCTGATGCTGACATGTGGCAGCTCCTGGAGCCGCCATGTATCACCCATTTTTGGTATTTTTATTAATTTATTTTTTAAAAAAAACTAAAAGCCTCACACGTGTGGAGCACGTACCTCCTACGCATGTGCCCCGCACGTGCTCCACACGCCCCTCCATTGAATGCCACATTGACGCATCAGGGGTGTCCGATCTCGGCAGATCAGACGATCCTTGTGCGTCCTCTTCCTCCAGCAACTTTCCTCTTCTGGCGCCACTGTCCACCTTCCATATGAGGTTGTGCCAACCGTCGACGTTCCCTCGCTCCTTCAATCTCGGCCATCACCCGATCTCTTCCTCGTCAATCGATCTCACCACCTCCCTAACCCATCAATCTCCAATCACCAAATCTCCTTCGACGATCACCGCCAATAAATCCCCGATTTCCTGCCATCTCTGACCAAATACCCTTCCCCTATTTTAACCTCGTCGCCCCCTCCATTCAACCCATCAACCGATAAGCTACCAGTTGGAGGAGCAGCGGTGACAACACCGCTTCCTCTTCATTTTCATCCGGCGACGTCCGAGGTTCCCCCCTCATTGTAGAAAGCCTCCCCAGGCTCTGCTCTACTCCAGACATCCTCCGTTAAGCCAACGACGCTCGTCCACAACCTCATCCCTGCTCCATCGATGTTGTACTCCGCCTTCATCAATAACTCCCGCTCCATAAACCAACGACCCACATCCAACGAACGCCCACCGCTAGAGGATCTTCATCAACTCGTTTCGCCTCCATCCTTACTTCTCCAGGAGCATCCCTGACTCCACCACTCCACAGCTACACAGCATTGCTCCCCTACAGGTGACCGAAGGTCAACCGCCAGAGACCTCCAACCTTCTGCTCGTCATCTGCCGCAGCTCGACGACCGCCTCCAACAACTAGCCCTCCATCAGAGACACGTTTCGCAGCTCCGTCGGGAGGCCTTGCCCCCACATCGAAGATCGTCGCTCCATCGGGCTCAAATCTTGAGAAACGTTGGGGGGGGGGACAACTTGCAAAGACCCCCTGTGATCACTTTAATTACATAAGCACCCTAGCCGAGAAGGCACATGCAGGGCACGTCCCTGTTGGGAAGAATTGCGGAAAAGCCCCCTCAAGTCTCTCATTTTTTCACGTGAAGGCCCCCATCATTCAAGGGCACATGTTGCGCACGTGCCTCTTTGAAATTTTGCAATCAACCCCCCGAGGGTCTGGGTAATTATAGTTTGACCCCTGTTCTGTATTTTCTACATTATTTCATTATTAGAATATTTGCATTGATACCCATGTGTTCCTTATTTATTTGAGACCTCTACATCACATCATTTTATTTATTAAAAATAGGCACTGTGTTTTATAATTGATTTCTACATCATTGCATGTTTGTGACATTTTTGTGGTTAGTGGTTAGTTAATGATTAATTTTTTGTGGAAAATTGTATATTTTGCCAACTCTGTGTTTGGAAATTCATATTAAATTAACCATTGCTCGAAAAATTTTCGACAATTCATGGATTGTAGAATTAGCTAGTTGTATGTTACATCGTGCCCAAATTTGCATGCATGGTTTGCCCTATAAAATTCATTTTGCATACTTCAATGTTTTATTTTTAATAGGTATTGAATCTAGTTTTTTTTAGGTTTAGGATATGTCTGAGATCAATCACCTAGTGTTAGATCTTAGATAATTTTATTTCATGAAAATAAATAGAGTTAATATTTATTATAAATAAATATTGAAATTCACTTTGTTTGCATTCATAAATCCATAAAATATTTATCTTGCATCTAATAATTCCAAAAAAATTATAAGGCATTCATTTCATCATAATTGTCATCTTGGCCAAGTTTCATATTTTTCAGAAATCATTTGATTGATCTTTATATTTTAGTCCCTAAAATTGTCCACATTTGCATTTTGCATCACAAATTGCATTAAAAAAATACAAAAAATTACCATATCCAAAATCGTGACCGAACTTTCATAGACAAATTTCTAGGTTATTCCTTTACCTTCTTGAGTTCGACCTTGGGACTTGCTCAAGTAAAATAAACATCAAACCACTTCGAATAAAATTGAATAAAAATTTGTGGTTATTTCTTAGATGATTCCGATTTCCCGACAATGACACATTCAACGTTAATTTAAACACTCGATAATTTCATACATATCAATGTAGGCAAATCGAGACTCCTCAGATGGCACCATTGCCGGGGAGGCAAATGGCCTAGATTTTGTCTAAAATTTGTTTGTTTGGTTTTCTTTGTTCGGTTAGTCTGACCCAAAAATTTTCACTGTATATTTTCCATATTTTTTCTCTGTATTTATTTTTTTCCAGCATTTATTTCCTTATTTTATTTTTTTATTAATTTATGTATCACTGTCTTGCATTCTCTCTCTTATTTTTCTTGCGAGGTACCCGACGTACGTGGAGCGATTTCTTACAAAACTGACGCATCTTCACTGATGCCCGAAAAACCGCAATTAAATTAAGATCGAGTCGATTCGTGAGAATGCGTAGAATCTAGGATTTATTTTTTTGCAATTTTAATTTTTATAATTAATTGCTCATTTATAGCGGTGTCCGTTTGAACTCTCGCATGTATAACAAGACCTTGAACTTTTTCTGTGGTGTGTCGTGGTCTGTTTCACTCTCCGATGAGGGTGGGTCCCGACTTGAGTGACTCGTAGGTTAGACCTACACATACAGCTATTAGAGCTTTTAAATGTTTGATTGTGCTTGTAGAATCTAGGACCACACCACACTTTAATCAAGACAAACATTAGATCGTTCAACTTAGTCCAATTCAAATCAATTCTTTATGGCTAATAGAATTTTCTGCCAGGTGTGGTTTTCATCGGCTTGCATTCATATAGATTAAATTTTCAATTCTTGTATTGCATCGCACATGGAGATTACGAGGAATCACTGTCAGTCTTCAATCTGAGCATACATCGTTGCTTCACGTGTAACGACTTTTCCCAAATTTCTCCCTCTTGTTTTGTCACATATTATTTAAAGGAACTTGGGACTGGACGGTAGACGTGTATTTGTGCTCACCTTAAATTTCCAGCGATCGCCTAATTAAAATTGGGACTACTAAATACAACCGATTTTAAATATCTCATAAAATCAAGAATTTTTACGGGAGAGAAACCCCGACCTTGGATTCATTTATCTGTCTGAGTGAGCGAGAGACAACACATAAGGTTAGAGCCCAGCTCTGAAATTTTCGTTCAGACTACTGATTCTAGAAACGATTAGCTACTTATCAATGAGGAAATAAGAGGTAGCCTGTAAACGGTCCGGATTTCCTTAGCAATTGGGTGGTTTAAAGGACATTATGTAAGGCTCCATCCTTAAGTAACATAGTAGCCGTTTTACAATCCATACTTACACCCATACTGCTGAAAGTGGATGCAACTAGTCGTAAGAATTTGGGACAGTCTTTAAGAAAATTTTCGGTACCTAATTTTTTTTTCCAAGATTGAATTTATCACTAACTAAAATTGAAAAGATAATTGCTGAACTCTTACGGCTTCATTGTTTGAGTTGGTGAAACTTGGGGTTTGTTTTGTGTTTGCATTGATGTGCGTGAACTGATTTCGAAGATCAAAAATCGTACACTTGTGTCGTCACCCTCCTTAATAAAATTTTTTCTTGTGAATATCCTATGCACTTGCACCGAGATCAACCATGTCAATTCATCATCATCCTCCTTTGATCGGACAATGGTCCGAGTATCCCCCTGATCTATACTACGAAAATGAATTTGTTTCAGTTAGGCCCAAATCATTGAAACCCTCTTCTTTCAAGAATCCTCCAACATTTGGGGAGACTTTCTCACTCTGATGAATCCAGCCCCCTCATTGAATTCCAAGCCATTCTACTCGACCCATCCAATCAAAGTCACCACAACATCCTATTTTCACCTCCACCACATATGACCACACATGAGCAACTACCATCCTGGATTGAACCATCTTATTCCTGGTTTCTAGTTGAAACTAATGAACCATTTCAAGATAAAATCACTTTTAAGACACATGATTGGTCGAGAGACCAAACCCGATCACAACAGATGGAGAGGCTCACACCTAATGATCATTAGTGTTGGATTAACCCTGTCGATCACATCCACATTAACAACCCAGAATACCATTCCTTTGATCATCCTACACATTCAAAGGACCAGACGGATGATATCGACAGATATGCACCTTGTATGACTCCATTGTTTGGAGATACCATCAATCATGATCATGGAAGTAGACTCTACTCTAACCAGCATTGCATGCCTGAGTCATGGTATGTTGAGTATGAGAACTATAGATTCCACAAAATCCTTCCACTGAGCAGACCCCTTCCATAATTTATGAGGAGAAATTTTAAGAAAATAACTATCATGTATTGGATAATCCAAGAGAATCTCCTCTTAGCTCATATTGGAAAATGGAAGATAAATAACTGGATATCAAATTCAAAAACAAAAATATACACCGATTGCTCCCATTGATCATGAAAAGATTTTAGAGGGTGATATTTTGAGAATAAATAAGAGATTTGAGTTAATGGAGGATAAATTTAGAAAGTTTGTCGACTGACCAATTTCACTCTCTGGTAGCTCAGATATAAAAGGGGATGAGGAAAAGATTGGATCAAATGTTGAAAATTCTAAGGATATTCAGAAACCTAGAACCGATCCTGACAGCGACCCCTCTACCTATTACTCCCCTTGCAATAAATCTGATTCTGACTCTGACTCCGGCTAAGCATATCAAACTCCTCCTCGTTTGGGGAACACACCACATCCACACACTACACAGAAAATACCCAAAAATTGAAACATTCAAAAATACCCAAAAAATTGGAAATCCAGAAATATACATAAAAATTAAAAGTGAAGAAGATTTGAAGAATCTGTATTCTGCTTTACGAGAAGCACTAGAGAAAAGACTGATTTTTGAACTTCCCTTTATACAAGCCATTAAACACTTCCCTGATCTGAAAGGATTTATAATGAACAAGTTAATGATGAAAAAGTTAGATAGGATAAGAACAAAGACTGAAAGACATATCTTGTTAATGGCCATATCATTGGTGTTGAGGAGAAAAATCAAGAGCCACATAGTGAAGCAGTTGCCCATATTTGATTGTGGAATCAAAGACACAATGTTTACCCATGCTCGAATCAATGATGACTCACCAATCAATATCTTTACAATCTCTGTATTTGAAAAACTCAAACTCGAACCTATCAAGAAGATAATACAGATAGTTCAACTGGCTGATCGGTCGATAAAGCGGCTGAGAGGAACAATTTCAGTTATCGTTACATTCCAAGGTTCTCCGCTGAAAACAGACTTTACGATCATTGATATTGAGCATCAAGGATAATTCACCCAGTCTCCAATCATTCTCAGAAAGCCATTCTTGGCATTGGCTAAGGCAATTATTGAGTGTAAGACTCAGGAAATCAATTTTACAGCAATTGAAGCACTTCGATCTCACCCAGTCTTTGAGGACCACGATTTTCTGAGGCAACCCACGAAGCCCTCGACAGCCGTAAACATCAAACGGTAGATGATACTTACCCCATTTCTATACCTGATATAGCGGTTGTTTATGAGATTATTGGTTTCGAGACTCTTCCCGTTGTTCCATTTCCCACTTCCCTCACCATGGGAAATGACTCCTATTATTATCCTGAGACTTATGCATGGGTGCACCCTGAGGCGGCTGAAACCTTCTGTGACTACATTGATCAAATAAACCCATCTCAGGAATGCACCAACATCAAGTCAATTGAGAATGAATATGCAAAGACTCTCCCCATTGTTTCATTTCTCGTTGCTCTCACCATATAAATGTGTTTATTATATAATCCTGAGAAATATGCATGGGCTCACCCTGAGTCAACCTTCTCTGACTACCTTGACCAAATCAATCCAACTCAAGAGTGCACAAACATTAAGAAAACTAAGAACAAATACGCGGGGACGAACATCGACCAAGGAGAAACTTTTTAGTGGTTATTCATCTGGAGACTAAAGTGTCAACACCTCACTCCCAGGACCAGTACCTTCATGAAACAAAATGGTCACTCATTCATCTAAAAAGAAAGTCGCCTTCGACCTTCCGGAAGATGAAATTTCTGATGATCCCTCATCAGGTCTGGAAAGGGTAATCTACATTAGTGAGGTATGTTCGGGAGTTCCTAAACCCTATCTACGCAAGGATCTAAATTTTGATTCTCGATGGACAACTCTCGTTCCTCACTATTATTCGCCTAGACCCAATCCTCTGGGTCTCATTAAATATATTGGAATAATTTCTTAAGAGCTGACTGAGATTGGTGCATCAGAGTATTCATCAACTGAGGAAGCTTGATCACAAGAAGGAATGAATTCTGAGAAAACAACTGAAGCGACTAAAGAACAAGAATATCTGAAGTGCCTCCACTTTCAAATACTATTCTCCTAGGATAACTCAGATGATGGTTATCTTTCATCTGATTCATATGCTTCATCTGCTCTCCAGCATGATTTCCCTGAGGATAACACTGATAATGGTTGGGAATCATATGCTTCATCTCCTTCTTATCACTACGATCCCCCATCACTGGCTCACAAAAAAATTGGTTGAAAACCTTCTTAATCATCGGCTACCCTCCCTCCCTCCCGGACCCATCGGTCTCCTTTTACATCTTCTTCTTCTACATAGGCCATGGCCTAAGTATAGGGTGGGATCGATGCCATCTATATATACCATTCCCCTCATCAAACTCACCTCATTTCCACCCTTCTTCCGTAATTAGGCTGACCAGAGCCTAAGTATAGGAGAACCGATGCCCATCTGTATATACTCTCCTCATTCACATATACCGATCGCATCATTTTCGCTCTTCTATACTTGACTGTTCACAACCAAAATATAGGGGGGTGAGCCGATAATTCTTCTTCTTTTTCTTTTTCACTCTCTTACTCTTAGCACGAGCTATGTCTTCTCTACGCTTCTTGTGCTTTAAAGACACATCACTCACTAAGTATGGGGGGGTATATATACTGTGTATATATTTCACCCATAGCTCGTACTTTCCCATAAGTCTATATATATTAACGTTATGAATAACTAACACAAAAAAACAACAAAACAAAAAATTACTACTAACACTGACTGTGTCCAACCAAAATTTTTGAAAAAATGGCTTCCTATTCATTTTTTCATAAAAAAAAACTTTTTTTCAAAAAAAAAAAAGAAATCCCAAAAGTAAAAAAATGTGTTTGCATTTCATGCACCTGCACTTCATCCAGCTTTACAGGCATTTGCATTTGTGAAAAGTCCTTGGGTTTCAAACCAAATTATGAGCAGAAACCAAGAGTGATATGGACAGACCTTAATCCACCTAATTTTCATAGGAACTTCACCATGAAAAAGGATTTTAGAAGCTTCAGGTCTATGAATTAATTCTTCGAGTTCCATATAACATGTTCAGCGTGTGACTCTTATTGTCTAACCCAGTCTCTTCATTCTGGGTACGACATTGGAATAGGGAATTAATTTGTACTCTCGCACTATGCACTTATCTCAACTCAGCTGGGGTGCTGGAAGATTATGTGAGTTTCTTTTCTGGTAGCGTCGGTATCTAAAGAACAGAGTACGGTTTGAAATGAAGCTTCAAAAAAGGGATGGACGGCTGGGCACACTATTTTCTAAGACACCAAAACTTGGATGAAAATAAAGATTCCATATTTGTAGGGGCACAATAAGATCCATGTAGAGCTATCAAAAATCCAAATACAAAGAGAAGCCTACTACCAAATAAACATTTGACAAAAAAGGTCCAAGCTTCAAGAAAACCTATAGATCTTGGTGAAGACTTGGCTAAACTGGCCAGCTTCACAAGGAGAGGTGACTACACTGGTCACCCTCCAGTTCTTTTCTCCTTCTTCTAATTTCTCCCTATATTCGATTGTGACACAACGCAACATACCTTAGAAGGAATTTCCTGACTCCCAAAGGATGAGTTATTGGAGAGGAGGTTTGCATGGTAGTCCAACATTCTGGATGGGAAGAGCTAAAACCTTTCACACGCATGAGTCGATTGTTCAATGTTGATGGGATATGCTTTGGGAGGAGGATCGATCTAATATGACTTCTGAGCCGAAACTGTGACAATGATGTGTAGAACTTGAAGGCTGTTGATTTTAAAATTCCAAGTCTCACAGAAGTTCCGCCACACTAATAATCCAAAGGTTAGGTCTAGTTCCATTTTCAACTTCAGCTCATGATCTTGGAATGGAACCCAATCTCATTTCACCTCATTACATTGCTTTTGATGCTCTGGGATGAGCATGGTTTATATATGGTGGGATGATGAATCTCTGATTCATCACTCAAAATTGATGAATTAATCTCAAATCCTTAAAAATCATTGGTATTTCTTCATTTATTCTGCATAATTAGCATTCATGCATGTTTTGATAAGAATTGCATTTTATCACTCATTATTGCACAAAATAAGAAGCCAAAAATCTCAGCCAAAATGACATGTAAAATAGCCTAACTTCTTTGATTTTTAACTAATACATGCTAACTCCAAATGACTTGAAACCGCCTCCACCGTGTACATATTACTAACGAGAATAAATGAAAAATACAAAAAAATCACTAACTCAAATAAGTAGACCAAAAACCCAAACCCTAGTTCTAGAATTTTCGGACTAAAACCTTGATATCTTCCTCATCCAGTGTCTGATTTGATCCTACTCACTTTTGAATTAATGTACATTCAATTACCTTCAAAACAAGTTCAAGTGAATTGGAGCTCATATGTGAAAGTTGGGTTCTGGGCCTCTTTTGTACACTTTTCTATTTTAGTGGTTTTTGACCTATTATTTTATGTACATAATTAAATCATTTTATTTTATTTCTTTTTCATTTGTTTTATTTGATAAAAGTGCTATTAAAATGCTTAAAAATCTAAATACAAACTAAGCTTGAAATCAAGAAACTAACTAAGTCTGAGTCTTCACTAACTGTCTATACAAAAATTGTCTTTTCATTTTTTATTTTATTTCTTCTTTTTCTTACTTAATAAAAATCCAAAAAAAATAATGTGTAAATATTTACTTTTTATTTTATCATATTTTTCTGGATTTTTATCTTGTTTAAAAATAACAAAAATATAATAAAACCCAAAATTCGAGGTATTCTATGTACATAGAGTGCCCCAAAATTATCACTTTATGCAAATGATTGATTTTGGTTTTGGTGTCTTCATGAAAGTTGTAGATCTCATCGAGGCGAGAAACTTTCGTAAAGAAAATTTTTCGATCTAAGGTCATTTGCTATTTCTTTTTGAATTATCATTATATTTATTTTTTTGATTTTTCTGGAGCTGACATGTGGCAACTACTGGAGCCGCCACATGTCATCCAGTTTTTGTTTTTAAGTTAATTCATTTTTATATAAAAAAACTAAAAGCCTCGCACGTGCAGAGCACGTGCCTCTTACGCACGTGCCCTGCACAAGCTCTTCCCATACCTCCACTGAATGCCACGTGGATGCATCATGGGCATCTGATCTCGACCGATCGGACGACCCTTGTGTGTCCTCTTCCTCCAGCAACATTCCTCTTTTGGCGCCACCGTCCACCTTCAAACTGAGGTTGTGCCAACCACCGCAATTCCCTCCCTCCTTCAATCTCGGCCATCACCTGATCTCTCCCTCATCACTCGATCTCGCCACCTCCCTAACCCGTCATTCTCCAATCACCAAATCTCCCTCGACAATCGACGATCGTCGCCAATCAATCCCCGATTCCCTGCCATCTCTTGTCAAATACTCTTACCCTATTTCAACCTCACCGGCCCCTCTGTTCAACCCATCCACCGATAAGCTAAGTTGGAGGAGCGGCGGTGACATCGTCGCTTGCTCTTCATTTTTCTTCCGGCGAGGTCCGATGTACCCCCCCCCCATTACAGAAAGCCTCCCCATGCCCTACTATGCTCCGGACTTCCTTCGTTGAGCCAACAACGCTCGTCCACAACCTCATCCTCGCTCCACTGACGTTGTACTTCGCCTTCATCGAGAACTCCACCAGAGGATCTTCATCAACTCGTTTCTCCTCCGTCCGCACTTCGCCCAGGAGCATCCTCGACTCCACCACTTCGCGGCTACCCAACACTGCTCCGCCACCGGTGATCGAAAGTCAACCGCCAGAGACCTCCAACCTTCCGCTCGTCATCCGCTGCAGCTCGACGACTGCCTCCAGCAACCAACCCTCCACTGGAAACATGCTTCGCAACTTCGTCGGGAGGCCCTGCCCCCACGTCGAAGGCTGACACTCCATCGGGCTCAAATCCTGAGACCGCCGCCCACGTGCTTGGCACGTGCATTGGGGGGACAACTTGCAAAGACCCCTTGGTGATCACTTGAATTATAGAAGTGCCCCAGCCAAGAAGGCACGCGTAGGACATGTTCCTATTTGGAAGAATTGCAGAAAAGCCCCCTCAAGTCTCCCATTTTGCGTGAAGGGCCCTATTATCCAAGGGCACATGCTCTGCACGTGCCCCATGGAAATTTTGCAATCAACCCTTCAGGGGTCTAGGTAATTACAATTTGGCCCTTGTTCTGTAATTCCAGCACTATTTAATTATTAGAATATTGGATTGATACCCCGTGTGTTCCTTATTTATTTCAGACCTCTCCATAACATCATTTTATTTATTAAAAATATGCATTATTCTATAATTAATTTTCTACATCATGGCATCTTTGTGATTCTTTTATGGCCAGTGGTTGATTAATGATTAATTGTTTCATGGTTAATTGCATATTTTGCCCACTCTTTGTTTGGAAATTCAAATTAAATTACAAATTGCTCAAAAAATTGCCAAAACTTCATGCATTGTAGAATTAGTTCTATGTTACATCGTGCCAAAAAGGAATTGCATTTGTATGCATGGTTTGCCCTATAAAATTCATTTTGCATATTTAAATGTTTAATTTTTAGTAGGTATTAAATCTAGTATTTTTAGGTTTAGAATTTTTCTGAGATCACTAGTGATAGATCTTACTCCTTGAAAATAAATAAGTTTAATATTAATTATAATTAAGTATTGAAATTAACTTTGTTTGCATTCATAAATCCACAAAATATTTATCCTTCATCCAAAAATTCCAAATAAATTATAGGGCATTAATTTCATCATATTGACATCTTGGCCAAGTTTCATATTTTTTGGACATCGTTTGATTAATCTTTATATTTTAGTCCCTAAAATTGGTAACATTTGCATTTTTCATCACAAATTGCATTAAAAAATACAAAAAAATACCGTCTCGAAAATCGTGCCGATCTTTGATAGACAAATTTCTAGGTTGTTCCTTTACCTCCTTGAGTTCGACCTTGGAACTTGCCCAAGTAAAATAAACATTAGACCACTTCAAATAAAATTGACTAAAAGTTTGTTGTTATTTCTTGACTGATTCCGATTGACCGACAACGACACATTCAAATTTAATTTAAATGCTCGATAATTTCACAAAGATTAACATAGGCAAATCCGGACTCGTCAGTATGCCTGCAAGCGTCAGATATGTACGCAAGGTATATATCATGGAAAAAGAGGATTAGAAAAGTTAGAAGATCAGTGGAAGTGAAGCACGATACACAAGAAAAACAAACACAAGCCAAACATGTAGGTTCACCAACTCACGTTGATGCTTAGAATTTAGCTTTTTATCTTTTTGGTTGTATAATTTTTTTTCTAAAAAATTATTTCAATAATTACTCACAAACATATAGTCTCAAGTAATTAGGGTATACTTGACTTTTCTTGGCAATTCCTTGATACGATCACTCATCGACTTTGAGTTGTTATCCACCAAGGTGATACAAGTGGAGTCTTCTATACTCCCACCTCAACCATTGTGTAACCTAAGGATTCGGTAAGATCCCTAGGTCTAGGGAAGGGTAGTACACCTCTCTCAAATAATTGGCATGCATCAGTGAGGGCATTATTAAGCGAAACAATGAATCCCAATTATGTTTTTATTTGATCTCAAAAAGAGATTAGGCAGTCCCATTTTTATATTTTTTATTTTCTATTTTTTGAGTTTCGTTAAAAAGAATTATCGATTTCGTTCATTTTTTATTATGTCCTAAGTCAAAGATAATGGGGGAGAAGTTGAGAGAAACAGTTCATGTGAATCGAGTGATGAATGAAGTCATCAAATATGCTCACAATTATTCCCAACTCTCTCTATGTAGACTCAAGTCAAGAACTGGATTACACTATATTCAATATACAGTAGAAATCTCCTTGAAGATGAACTACTATTAGCAGTTTAGAATGATTTGTTTTCTACTATGTCCAAGATGAGATATAGGTACATGAGCTAATATTTCGAATTTGGGCCTAATCTAATTAGATAAATAGATAGAAGAAAACCTAGTTGGATTAAACAAACACACAAAAAAGAACAAAATAAAGTGAAAAAAATTATGAATACCAAAAAAAACTACAAACAACAAAGATAAAGTGACAAAAGACGTGAAAAAGCCTAAAAAAGATGAATAGACTCCAACCTACTCAAAAAGGGCGTTAAAACATGTCTTATTATCAAGAGTTTGAATATTACAAAAATTGAGTTATTACATGGATAACATGACATGAAAAAAGAATTCTAGACTACGCTAGAGATATCTAAGTTGATTAGGCTATGTGGTTCCTATATCCTCTCTACTCCTCACAGTTGCATCTCTAGTTGAACTAGTCTCTGATCTCAAGAGATGTTGGCTTCCTAAGAAGTTGGCTCATCCTTCAGGCTTACCACAACGAAAAAAAATACCTATATTATCAGGTATTTTTAAGACATACAAAAATATCTATAAGAAAAAAATAGACGATCAAACAAACCTAAATGCAAACTCAAGTAAATGAAAAACAAACCTAGAATACCTTGCCTCCCCTATAATGACACCATTTTTTAAGAAAGTTTGCCTAGTGATTAAGAACATGCTCTTAACCAATCAAGTGTAGTACGAGGAAAGTCACTCAATCAAAACAAGAAATATACAAGCAATGCAAAATCAAACACAACGGGTGATATTTATTTAACCTAGGCACACCATAAGGTCGAACTCAGGGAGGCAACTCATTATTTAGGTCTTTAATCCATGTGCAGAGCCTGTAAGTCACATGTGAAAAAATAAATAATTATGAGTTTTTTGATTTTTGGATGTTGAAATTTTTTCTAATGAATTTTTTATTTTTAATTTATTTTTATTTCGCTAAATTCTATTTTTAAATTAAATAAAATATAATAATAAAATAAAAGAACATATATATAATCTATATATAGGTATAAGAGAGTTGGAAATTTAAGTTAAAAAATAAACAAAAATAGGGAAGTTAAGTCAGAAATATAGAGAATATACTTTTGTTATTTTTTTAGTTTTGAAAAATATTTTTAGGTATTTTTCAAAGATTAAGAATTGAAAGATATTGAATGGCAAAAGAAAATGCGAAATAAAAATACTAAGTGGGGACTTTAAAATTGGGTTTTGGCTCAAAAATTAGTGATAAAATTCAGATGGTATTTATATGTAAAATATGTATCGAAGGTTCCCAAATTCACTTTTCTTTTATGGATTTTATTTTAAATTTTTTATAGATTTTCTTTTCAATTATTTTCATGTTTTTTTAGAAAAATATGATATAAAAGTAAAGTCCAAAGTAATTTGAGTTATGCCTATATGAGAGGAACTTAACTTAATCTCTTTAAAAAAATTTAAGATATGTTTAATAAAATAAAGGGTTTTTATCATTTATGCCCCTCTAAGATATCGCAATTTCAGTTATGCCCCTATCTTTTTAGTAATATCAGTTGTACCCCTCATTTCTTTCTACTTTTATCACTTATTCCCTTCCATCAGATTGACCATCAAAAAATTAAAATAACTATAGTTTATTCAAACCATGGTGTAATTAAGAAGGGTATTATGGTCAGAATCAAATCAGAGGTCGATCTGGGGAGGAGGTGCGAGGCTGGGAGGAGGTGTGGGATGGGGTGGGGACGGCAGGGGCCGAGGGAGGTGCAGCGGGAGGAGGCGCGAGCTGGGGAGGAGGTGCGGGGCTGGGGCATTGGTGGCGGGGGAGGTGCTTCGGGAGGAGGTGCGGGCTGAGGCGAGGGCGGCGAGGGCAGGGGGAGGTGCTGCGGGCAGAGGTGCGGGCTAGGGCGGGGGCGGCGGGGGCAGGGGGAGGTGATGCGGGAGGAGGTGCGGGCTGGGGCAAGGGCGGCAGGGGAGGTGTTGCAGGAGGAGGTGTGGGCTGAGGCGGGGGTGGCGAGGGCCGGGGTAAGTGCTGCGGGAGGAGGTGCGGGCTGGGGCAGGGGCGTCATGGGCAGGGGGAGGTGCAGCGGGAGGAGGTGTGGGCTGGGGCAAGGGCGGCGGGGGTCGGGGGAGGTGCACGAATGCGACATGGCGTGCAAGCGATAGTGATGGAAGCGGAGGGGGCTGGAGGGCACTCCTTGTGGAGAACGGTGCCAGACGGCTACTGTGGGTGCAGCTAGGGGGAAGGATGGAGGTGGCGACCATGGAGGAGCCGAGGTTGAGGTGCGAGGGTCGGGGAGGAGCTCAGGGTGGAGGGATGGGCTGAGGGCGGTAGGGAGGAGCCGCTGGAGGAGAAGGTGGTTGGGAGAAGAAAGAAAAGGGGGACGAAGAGGATGGGGGAGGAAGATGAAGAAGAGTTGGACATTTAAGTCCATTTGTTTCAATTAATTCCACTTGTGTCCTTGAAGTTAATGTCCGTTTGTATTATGGATGGACGGAAACTAACTCGAGGGGCACAAGTGATAGAATGAGAAGAATTGAGGGACACAACTGATATTACTAAAAAGATAGGGGCATAACTGAAATTGTGATATCTCAGAGGGGCACAAATGATAAAAACCCTAAAATAAAAATCATACAAGCCCAACTAGTATATGAGAGTTTTTCAATTCTAATAAATATCAACCCATCTCCAAAACTTATGTAAAAATCAGGAATTTAAGAACATTCAAAGACATATCATAACTTATTTTTGTACGTCGAAGAAGTTAAATAAGACAACTTGAGATCAAAATATTTTTGCAATTTAGTTCATTTAGGGCTTATTGCTAAGTAAATTACAATAAAATACGTACCAGAAGTTTTCCATACTATCAAGGCATTTTATTTCCAAAAAATACAAAAAATAATATCACAATGATTTTTGATGGAATAAATGATAACATTTGAATCGTATAATGTTATATATCATTCGTATAATGTTATATATCATTCTTATTATAGTCGAACAATTGTGATTAATCTAAAGTGAACCACAATCACAAATTAATCATTGAATGAAATAAGTGGTCCTAAGTTTATTTTACCTAGGAAGCACTGGGGTTGACCATAGGAAGTATATATGTGGCTTGAGTTTAATTCAAAAAATATGTGTTAGATTTTCAAAGAGTATTTTTTATTTTTTTATACAAAAATAAAGTACAATGAAAATGCAACTCAAATCGGTTCCTTAAGAAATAAGAAAATTAGCCAAAATGATTTTAATTCAAAATTGACAACAAATTAGTTAATTACTAATTTTCCTAGAGACATAATTTATTAATGAATGCAAGATATACTTTTTGGATTTTCATGATTTAAGTTGCAATAAAGAAATATAGACCATGTTCGAGGGTATTTGTGTGATTTTTGATCAAACAAATTTAAACTCAATAAAACTTAGCTAGAATGTGAATTATGTACAATTAATTTGCTTTAATTATTTTAGAATTTTTAAAGCAAATATGAATTTTTTTATAGATTTTTAAATACATATGAGGTGAAATGAAGTAATTTATTTTTAATAGTTGGAAAACATTAATATTATCGTAAACTAAATTTTCATAAAATTGATAATTCAATGTAAAATCTAGGGAACTTCTATTTTTTGAAAAATATCAAAAGTAATATCAATTAAAAAACAATTACTATGATAACTTGACCATTTATTTTGAGAAAATGAATCAAGAAAATCTATGAAACTTGGAGGCATATTAGACATGATTAAATCTACACAATATGATCCTCAACAGGATCTTAGGTACAATGCAATTAGAATGGATGATAATCCTAAGAGAATCGTAGAGATAATATATAATCTAAGATCTATGAAGGATCTAAGGTAAACAGACTATGGGAGGAAGATGAATAAAAGCAAAAGTGAATGAGGGTGGAAGAAGAAATGCACAGAAGAAACCATCGATGATAGATGATCGGAGAGAGAAAATGGAGTGGAAGAGAAATGGAATGAACAAAATCGAAATCATATGAACATAAGTGAAATCGGTTGAAAATAAAGTGAAAAATCGAAACTAAATCAACAAACTTAACGTCGTGAAAATAATATGGAAATGAGAAATAGGGTTATCGCATCAACAATTGAAATGATTGGAAGCTTGGCTCACGCAGCAGAGCGCGATGGGACCACACACTCTCCTCTATCTCTCCATTGTTGTAGCAATACAAACCTAGGGCTGGCTATCGAGCTTAACGAGCCGAGCTAGGGCTGGGCTCGACCTCGGGCTTGATAAGCCCAACTAGGCTCGGGCTCGGTGGCTCGAGCCCTTATCGAGCCAGCTCGAGCTCGATAAGTCTTGAGTCGAACCCTTTATCGAACCCGAGTCTCTTATCGAGCTTGGTCTGGGCTCGAGCCTATTCAAGCTCATTAAGGAAATAGGTGTTTTTTTGTGAAAAAGTGTTTTTCCTGGGCTTGAACCCGAGACCTCTTTTTAAAGATCGTCCACCTTACCAGTAGGCCACCATCTTAGTTGTAGATAAAAGTTAAAGTATAATATATATTTGTAACATTCTGTTTGTTAATAAAAAAGAAAAAAATACTA
Organism: Ottelia alismoides; assembly: GCA_037367405.1. Lineage (NCBI taxonomy): Eukaryota > Viridiplantae > Streptophyta > Magnoliopsida > Alismatales > Hydrocharitaceae > Ottelia > Ottelia alismoides. The sequence goes on along the minus strand of JAZKJV010003000.1, from coordinate 453,694 downwards.
AATATCTAACTATAACCTAGATTAACATAGATAAAAGGAAGAAAATCCATGTCTACAACATAGTCCACCCACCATTGTTGTTATAGAAACAACATAAACACATAATCCACCATTAACAATGTTGCAAAACTAATACAAATAAAAATAAAAATTATTGTAGTTTCACAAATAGAATATATATATATATATATTCCTTATCGAGTCCGTTATTGAGTTATCGAACTGAGCAGGGATTGGCTCGATAAGCTATCGAGCCCAAAAATCTGGCTCAGGCTCGGCTCAATAGCTTAATGAGACAAGCTCACAAGCCCTTATCGAGCCGAGCCCGAGCCTGGCTCATCGAGCCGTGACTCAATAGCCAGCCCTATACAAACCCAAAGAGTGGTCAACTATCGCACACCCTCTCTCGCATCTAATACTTTTAAGTCAAAACCATGGAAATGGCAGATGTATTTCTCAAAAGCCCCAAAGATCTATTTATAAATAGGGAGGAGAAATGCGTATAGAGAGATGAAGTGGGTCGCCAGAGTCCAATGTAGATCAGTTGGTTGGAGGTGGGATCGATGAGAGAAGAAGAGATAGAAGAAGAACAAAGAAGGGGAAGAGGGTTTTGTTAATCGAGGTCAATGGCAAGGAAAGTGCCAATCATGTCCACCTGAACCCTAAACCCAGTTATTTACAAGTATAAATAAATAGATATAATCTAGGTCAATTATACCTATATATTAGGATTTGCAATTTATTTAAATTATTTATAAATAATTCTATTTAGTTTTTATTTTCTTTACAAATTATAATACAAATACAATGTTAGAAAATATGAAACATAAAATAAATTAGAAGAAATAAAAATAAATAGCCTAAAATCAATTATATACTTGTATCAATAGAGTACCAAAACCTAATTTTTACATATTATTTACGTTTTTGGTGAAACTAATTTTATTTGATAGATAATTTTATAACTGCAATTTTGAAAGTTAGTTTGCCTAATTTTGTGTTCATATGAGTAAAACATGTTGTTCAGAAGTTATTTTTATGCCTTTTCAGTTGGAGATTTATATGTATTTATGCATAATAAATTTCAGGATTTCTGTTTATTTTTATATAAATTTTAGAGAAAGAATTATTTAATTCGATGTTAGTAGTGAACTAATAGAAAAGTTAGAAATTTTGTATAATATTGTATGCTTGTTCAATTGGGCTCGAACCTTGAAACTCATCCCTTTAATCCCAAATTTTTTATAACATTTTTAATGAAGAGTTCTAATAAGTAGTTTAAGTTTAAAGGTAAGTTTGGTCAATTAAGTTTTTTCTATAAGTAAATGTCAACCAGGTATGTTGGATTTTAAAGCTTTTTGAATGTTCATTTTTTCTTTAATTTTGATCAGGTTTTTTATAGATTTGTCATAAGTATTAGTAATTATTGTATAAAAATAAATGAAAATAGTATGAAAATTATCCATACATGCGATCTAAATAATTAAATGAAGTTTGTACAATGTATAAATAGTGAGAATTTGTCATCCTTGAGTACAAATTAGTTATTTTTTGTTTCCTTTATTGCTCCCTCTATTTCTATACTTATTGGTTAGTCACCCATTAGCACCGACTTGGTTTCTGGATTTGGTTTTATTTTTTGTATATATATACTTACATATTTATGGCCTTATTTTATTTCTTCTTTATTTTCTCTCTTTTTCTTCTTTTAATGGTACTTTGGTTATGATTTCATTTATTTATTTATGATGCATGCATTTATAAAAGTTTGATATTAACCATTATTTCCATGTACTTGTTAAGGATTTTAGTAGAAAATGCAAGAATAAGGTAGATGAATCCTATATTCATCAGTGGTCTTGAGTTCTGGGTACAGTATCCCATAACTAATTCCTTTCAAATTGGACATGCTCTTTATGCATTATCATTAATCAAGATTCCCCATTGCATGCCTCATCTATGGATTTCATGTCACTAAGGGACAGAAAGCATGACATTATAGAATGTTTAAGTGTGAACCTGAACAAGACTAAAGTCATTAAGTAGACCAAGAGAATTATCCTTCTCCAGTATACTTGAAGGAACATCTATTGTACCTCTTCCTCATTTTCCACTTCTTGTGGTTGAGGGTACTTGCTTAAACTCTAATCAAATAAACTTTAGTTGATTCCAAAATAGTCATAGTTTTCTTTTGAATGTCATGTAGGTTTTTCTCCATGAAGAATATTCTAAGAATATACGTAATTAACTCTTTAATTTGAACTTTTCAAGACTATCCTTAGTGTTAAGAATAAAATACATACATCCAAAAACTCAAAAATAGCCATCCGTAATTAGTGATTGAAATAAAGTTCAAGGGGTGACTTCCTTAATTTATGACAAATAAATGTTTGATTTAAGACATAACTGACTGCACTCATGTCATATGCCGAAAGTGATAAGGAAAATAAGATTCACAGAACACTGTACAATCCCATTTTTGAAGAGTGTGATTCTTTTGCTCGACTAGACTATTTTGTGGTGTTGTTCTAGGAGCACAAAACTTGTGCTTAACCCCATATGATGAATCCGTAAAAGCCCCCATTAATTATTGCAAATTAAGTGTTGTATATGTATCATGTTGTAGTCGGGCAATCAGAATCAATCAAGAAATAACCACAATTAATTAATCAATCAATGCAACAAGTGTTTATTATTGATTTGACCTAAACAAGCCCCAGTGTTGAACTCAAGAAGTAAAAGGAATAATCTAGATAAATGTCTTTTAGATTTCAAGTACAATTTTCGAAGTAGATTTTTTTTGGTATTTTTATGCAATATAAGAATGCAAATGCAAAACTGGCTAATTTTGAAGACTAAAATTCAAACAATGATCAAACGTGGTCCAAAAATTATGAAACTTGGTTGGGATGCAGAGAATGATGAATTGAGCATACTGTAATGTTTTTGTAGTTTTTTGGTGCAAAATAAATAAATATTGAATGTGTAAAATGTGAATCTAGGTAATTAATTGTAATAAATATAAAACCAACTTATTTTCAAAGAATAAAATTATCTAAGATATATCACTATGTGATCAATCTCAGAAAAATCCTTAACCCTAAAAATACATAGTTTCGTACATATTCAAAATCAATTACTGCAATACTCAAAATGACTTTTACAGAGCAAAATATGCATATAAATGCAATAATCTTTTAGCACAATAAAGAAATAAACTAATATAGCAAATCTATATTTTATACAATTGATAGAGCTATGGTAAATATATATGAATTTCAGAGTAAGGAATGGGTAAAATATGTAATTTTTCACCAAAATATTAATAATTAATTAACCCTAGATATTAAAAATATAAAGCACATGATGCAATGTAAATAATTAGTTGAATAATAAAACGCCCTATTTTTAATGAATAAAATAATGTCAAATGTGGATCAAAATAAATGAAGAAGTCAGGGGTCTCTGCGGAAAATACAAATAAAAAATAAAAAGGTGACACATAGGGACTTAATGGCAATTACCTAAACCCCTGAGAGGAGTTGTTCAATTTACCCAAATGGTCACGTGTTTTGCATGTGACCCTTGAGCAGGTGGATGACTAGCGATGAGGAGGTGCATGTAGCTGGAGGAGGGTCAACGTCGGTGAAGGCTAGAGCATTGTCGATGAAGTTCATGGTGGAGACTTGGATGGAGTCCCCTTGGTCAAAGCAGTTGTTGGTTGTTGAAGCAACGAGTCTTAGAGGAGGCGATGGCTTTGATCGATCATAAAGTGTGGTCGATATAACCTGGTGGAGACGGCAGAGAAGCCCTCGCTAGATGAAGATGTGTGGATAGAGAAGATGAAGCACCTAGACTAGCCACTATAGAATTGGGTCTGGGGCTCCAGCAAAGAGGCATTTCCCTATATGGTTGTTGAAGTCGAGGGCTGGTGGAGACGATGGGGCTCGGTGTTGGCTTTGTCAAAGACAAAGAAGAGCCCTCCAATAGGGGGCGTCTAGAGTCGGAGCATGAAGAACGTGAAGGCCTTGCCTTCTTGGGGAAGGCAGACCTCAGTAAGATGCTTGATGAAGACCTGGTGCTCAGAGAAGGGGCCTGTTGGTGATGGTCGTTGAAGATCGTGGAGGGGGCCTGGAAGGGGGCCCCCTGGTCGAAGAAGCCCGGAACCTTTGAAGTAGATGTAAGGACCATCTTGGAGCCTAGAGGTTGAAGGAGTTCTACTAGAGTCACAGATAGCTCCTCTGGCGCTGATGCTTGGTGCAGAGATGACAATGGAGAGTGGTGTGAGTGGGACGAAGTGAAGATGTATAGAATATTGGTGGAGCAAAAGACGATAAAAAGGGTGGAACACAGAGGAACAATTGTCGTAGGTGATCATGAACATACGGATGCGGTAGAGTAGAATAAGCAAGGAGAATGAAGAGAGAGGATAAGAATCAGAAAGGTGTGTACCCAGTGGCACCTGGGCTCAAAGACCGTGGAGTTAGAGCAGATAGCAGGCCAGGGTAGCGCAGCGACGGTGACAGAATTTGTACCGGATCATGCCCATATGGAAGGGGGACTTCGTTAAAGAAGATTGTGGCTTGGCGTTACCGTCACTAGTGCTCAAGGTAGGAGACACCCTCGTATCTGATGTTCGGCAGATGAATTGGTTAGGTATCGGTTGTGGTTTAAATAGGGAGAGAGGTCACTGGAGGGGATAAGGATGTTGAAGATGGCTGGTGCTAGTCGAAATTATCGGGCTGGTTAGGCAAAGGGATAACGACAGTAGGAACAAGGGGATTAGATGAATTTTGCAGGAGATAGTATATAGGGATAGGGGTTCTGTTGTTGGGGTTCCAATGATGGAAGAGGTTGGTTAGGGCGAAGGGTGTAGATGGAGACGTGAGGGAGATGGGATAAAGTTCGGTGGTCGGAGATATAGGATAAGGAGGTGGTTGGAAGGGGATAGAGGAGAGCGAGAAGAGGGAGAAGCAGGTACAGCGGAGTGACTCGGTGCATCGGTTGGGGATCGACAGAGCGAGGAGGGGCAGAGGAAGGAGAAGACCTCATGTGCAGGGCACGTGAGGAGAGGGGGAAGGGGTGCCACATGGCGCATAAGGATGCAGCCACATGGTGGCTTTAAAAAATAAAAAATAAATAAAATAAACAATTAATAAATAATAAAATAAAATAAAAATAAATTAAAAGAAAAGGGGGTGACACGTGGTAGCTTCAGGAGCTGCCACGTGTCTCTCTTAGAAAAATCAAAAATGAATTCAAAAGAAAAATAAAAAAGAAATAACAAAAGGGGACAAATAAAAATGTTGTCAACACAAAAGTTTCTCGTCTCGATGAGATCTACAACTTTCGTGAATAACAAAAAACCAAATAAAATATATGTACAAAAGTATTTTGGTGGTATCCTATAGGTATAAAATACTGCATTTTCTGTTTTGTGAAAATTTTGTCATTTTAAATACGTTAAAAAATAAAAATAAAATTAGAGAAAATACAAAAGACATACTTACACCAGAATCTAATTTTTAAATTTTTAATATTTAAGAAAATAAAAAGGATAAATAAATAAAATAAAGGGGACACATGTATGATATAAAATAGGGACCCAAAACTCAAGCTTCACATACGAACTCTGATTCTTTTGAATTTGGTCTTGTTTTGAAGGTACTTGAACGCACATTAATTCAAAAATAGGGATTCATAGAAGACTGTATAAGAGGGATATTTACATTTTAAGGCTTTTAGTCTCAAACTAGGGTTTGGGTTTTATTGGTCAATTTTACAAGTTAGTGTTTTTCTGTATTTTTTATTTATTAGTGTTAATGATATGTACACAATGAAGCTGGTTTCAGGTCAATTGGAATTATCATCAATTAGATAAAAATACATGAAGTTAGGTGAAAATGCATGGATTATTAGGAATGCAAGGTGAAGTGTTAATTTATGCAAATTCTTTACAAGTGCCTGAAACTTAATTTTATGCAGTTAACATGCAAATGAACCTAAAATCTCAGGAAGAAGCTATTTTCAGCTAATTAGAATGACGAATCACATATTCATCAACAAGCTTTGTATAGTACTTATGAAAGTTCTAATATAAGATCTTACCACCACAATCACTTCCTAACTTGGTGATTGTGGTTCTTGTTCATTTCGAATCTGTTTGGAAAGCTTTTCAAACTTTGAGAACCTAACTCCTTGGTCGTAAGAAATGAAATTCAAGTGAAATGTGAGTAGTCGTCTACTACAACAAAATAGTAATAAAGTCTAATTAAACTTTTCAATTTTGTAGGTCAAATAAGTCTACGTGTAAGAGTTCTAAATGTCAGGTATTACTAATGAATTTATTTCTCTTAAAGTTGGTTTTGTGCATTTTCCGTAGCTCACATGTTGAACAAACATCTACCTTCTTAAAGGATAGCATCAGAAGTCATTTAACTAGGTCAAGTTGTTGAGCTTGTTGATTAGTTTCATGCAAATGTGACCTTGTCTTTTATGACAGAGTAGAGGACATTTTGTAAACCAAAAGGCAATCTAATGATGAGTAATAATCAAACATGAGAGTGTAGATATTTTTATGCATGTCTCCCTTAAGAAAAATTTCTTGTGTGTCCCCTTTCCAAGTTTCAAAACATTTTTTAGAAAAAGTTACTTTAAAACCTTTATCACATATATGAGAAACACTAAATAGGTTATTCTTTTGATCTTTAACGAAACTAAACATTCTGAAAAAATGCAAGAATTACCAATCGTACCTTCACCAATGATCATACATGTGTGATTGTTTCCAATGACGGTTGTCCCATCTTCTTTAAGGTCTATCTTGATAAAGAGGTCCAAGTCTCCAATCGTATGCTTTGAGCATCCAATCTGCCTAACCAACTTGCCTTGTTTGTCTCGCTCGTTTCATGCGAAAGAGTGTCTGTCCATGTAACTATGTTGAGTGTCCAACTGCGAGATGTTGCTACTTTCTTCTTAAGTTCTGAAAAATAGTTGAAAGAACTTTTTGTTACCCATCTCTTTTGGTTCCTTAGAGGGTTGTCTTGGTTCCTTTCTCTTATTGGATTTTTGTTGGTTAATCTTAAACTCACCAAGGTTAGAGTTTTCAACATTAGTTATACTATAATGTTCAAAACCAATTCAAGACTTTTATTAACTGATGCGGTTCTCGCATTCAGTGAATTTTACTTTATTATCTATAGGAGTCATAGTTTTATTCTTTGATTCAGCTATAATATCGTTTAATTTATCTATTTGTTCTTAAATAAGTTAATTTCTTTTTCAAGCTCTTAGTGGGAATAAGAAAAGAATCATGAAGCGCATGAATATTATTACTAAGAAATTCTACTTCATATCCATGTTATAATTGTGTTGTGGACAGTGACATATATCAATTTACTTTCTTTTTTGATTTCTTACATAGATCATGTAATTCAATTATAACATATTTATGCTCACGCGTAGTAGGTTCATTAGAGGTGACGTGCCATAGGTTCGAGAAGGGCTTCTTTATTGTCTGACTGATCTAATTCATTTTCTCTTAAGTCCGAGAAAACCCACATTTCTTGCATGGCTTTCTTCTTTGGGTACTTATTATCATGCTTGGACTATCCTTTCTTCCTTTCATCATATCCTCCCCTCTTCTTGTAAGACTCGTGATGATTGGATTTATGATGCATTTCATGTCTTCTCTTGAGTACAAGGTAGTTTTTCTTGAAAGGACCCTTTGTTTCTTAGTTGTAGCAAAACATCTCACTTTCTTTATTTTGAGCATCCCTTTTTAGGAGTTTCCTGGATCCTTGCATTGATATATCTATGTCGTCTTTTGTGCTTTCGTCAAAGGAGGTGACTTATTCTGTTTTCAATGATATGCTTCTTTATCTTCTTGCTTTCTAACTCTACTTCATTCTCTTTTCTCAAATTCATTGGAGCGAAGCTTGCTAATAAGATTGTCCATCGAAAGAGTATTGAATCATTGTCTTCCTTGATGATCATTTTTGTGGTCCTCCAATTAGTTCTAAGTGATCCATGAACCTTTTCGACATGTATAAGTCCTTTATTTATACATTGGAATTTAATAGATAAATAATGATACTTGTAAATATGGTGTACATGTATTGGATGGATTATCCATCTCCCATCCTAAAAAACTTATATATCCTTTGATGGATGTTAATATGAGTTTCCTTGACTTTGCTCATTCCTTTAAAGGTGATACTTAGCTTGTTCAAGATTTCGCACGCCATATTACAAGTTGAAACATGATTGAATTCTTATTTCGTAATAGCATAACATTCATTACCTTTGAGTAGTTAGTTGCTTTCTTCTTATCTGTATCAGATGTCACTTTCCCTTGTTCTCAATAATGTGTGTAACATTCATTACCTTTGAGTAGCATAACATTCATTACTGTTGAGTGTACGTGTTCTCGATAATTATATAGACTACATAATACATTGATTCCAAGAATATCTGCATTCTAACATTCTACTAGTAGTAATTTGTACCATAGACTAGAACTCGAAGGTTTTATTATTGTTATTGCTGCTTATTGTTGCCATATGTGTGGAGGTGAAAAGACCTGATATCCCTTTGTTGATTGAGTGAAAATATCAAGTTGTAATATGATATTTGACGTCCATTCAAAAACCACACAAATATTAATCAATTAGTGATATGTAGTTATTAATTTATTTTACTTAGGCAAGTCCCAATGTCAACTAAAGAAACAAAAATATGTGCTTGGAATCAATTCAAATAATCCAACCATTTATGTTGATAAAGAACATGAATATTGTTTATGATTTTTAATATAAGAGTAGCAAATACAAATTGGTATGCCAAAGTAAACGTGATGCAATGTGAATGCAAATGTTTGTTCAAGGCAATGTGAATGCAAATATCAATGCAAGGGATTTGGGCTCAAACACAATGTGGAAGTTGGGATAGGATAGGAATATAGAGGTAAAATAAATTAAAAATTGTCATAACAACTTTTCTGGATGTTTTGAAAACAATTTTTGAAGCTTGATAAATAAAAGGTGTAAACTAGGTTAAATGCATAGTATCTAATTTCATAAATATATGGAAAATACTTGAAGTTGATATATTAGAAAAATGAACAGTTTCCTCGATAAGGAATATAAGAGACTATATAAAGTGCAGCTTTTATATTTTTATGAAGTAAAATTCTTGCATGAAAATGGTTGAAGTTTTTAGGTTTTTATACAATTTCGGAAGCAAATAAAGCAATATACGCAGTTTGTGGTTTAAATACGTTTATAGTCTATTGTTTTTGGATTTTTTTGACAATATATGAGATTATATATTTTTTTACTAAAAAATAGAAATTTGGAGTAATTAGATTCAGTAATTCCACAGCTCAACAGTTTTGAAAACCAAAATTATTCCAACTAGATATTTCAATTAGGTAGCCAAAACACTTCAAGTTTTGTTAAAATATTAAGCACATAACAAATTGAAATGAAAATAACAAAATCACTCACTAATTATTTTAGAACAAAGACTAGTTATTTCTTTAATTCTTTATGTGCAAAATATATAGCATTAAAAGACACACCATTAAGAATTTTTCGGAAATCTTTACAAATAATGATGAATTCCCACAGATTAATTAGTAAGAAATGGGTAAAATATGGATATTTTAGCTAATTTAATTTTAAAAAATAACCACCACAAAATACAACTCATGCTCACTAGATAGACAATACGTTGCTCAATACTTTATTATTTTTAGAAATTCAAAATGGAAAGTTACTATCTGAATAATTGATCTAATTCGAGGTTTTTTTTTACAAATAGGAAATAAAGATAAAATAAACATATAACACATGCAGTGCTTCTTTAAATACCATACTAGGATATGTGGTGGTACACAAAGATCAATCATGATCTTGAACACATGATCTTGCACTATCTCGAGATGAGGGTAGGAGATGAGGTTGTACGTGTTTAGCATTAAGGGAGCGGGTCCAGGTTTGGCAGAGGCTTAACGTATGCTTGGATCGAGACTCAAGGTTGACATGGGCCTTTAGATCTGATGAGGATTCATCAGTTCCTAGTGAGGCCTGAATCTACAACCTAAATGAAATCAAGGGCTTTGATGGATGGCTACTGCTCTTATATGATTCTTTGATTCCCTTCATAGCTCCAGAGAAGAGAACCTATGGTGAACTCCATATTTGACACACGAACAAAAGCGAAGGATATGATGGAGGTCTGACAATCTCTTGCTTGCCCGAATCTTGAAGATGACTCCTATGATGATGGAAGGTGTTATCATGAGAAACCTTCCTACTTTAAGTGATCACAAGGGGTGTCCATTGTTGATCTCTAACTAACTTAGTGTTGTTTAGTCAAAGTTGTTGCAACAGTTGGCTCAAGGCATGTCAAAGAGGCTTCACTTAACCAAGGGAGATGAGTAGATACGCTCAAGTACTCGATGCATGCACAAATCTGATGATGGAAGGGTCTCGATGTTGTCACACGGTGAATAATGCTAGTTGAAGGGGAAGAGGAGATTCCATGATTTGATGAGTATCTTGGTTTTGGATTCGTGGCTACTCGAGAAGGTTTTATGATGCCAATGGATCTCAAAGAAGTCTGGTGAGGGCCTACAAAGATTTGAGACTCGAGCCTAAAGGGATCACTCTTGAGTGAAGTACAATAGGAGAAAAGGGGTTAGGATGCATGTCCTAATTGAATGAAAGATGGATGACTTGATGGTATTCAATCTCTTGCAGAGATCGAATGGACGAGGCAAGGGAGGTGTGAAGGAGAAATAGAGGGTTATGGTGGGTTAGTTGTAGATAAAGTCAAAGAAGAAGCTAGGGGAAGAATGGATAGCTTATGATAGCAAGAAAATAAAAAGTAAAGGAAGAATAAAATAAGAAGAAATAGAAATAAGGGAGGGGAGCATGGAGATGGATACATTGAAATTAGTGGTTTGACAGTTATGACAAGCTACAAGCCGAAGAGAAAGGAAGCCCTCCAGTGAGTCTTCCCTCAAAAGGAGGAAAATGGGTCTATATGAGCACTACCAGCTCCTAGAGGAGTGATGCAATAACAACAGAGGCACTTGGAACTTTCCCAGAGTGTTTGTGCACTATCTTCATCTCACTAGATCTAATCTGTTGTCACTGAAGTCAACTCTTAGTAGCGCATCACTAATTCTTTAATTGGCATATGACAGTTATTGTAGCAGTTGGGTTAGTTTTGAAAGTCTGACAATTATGGAGGACATGGAGGAGATACTAGGGTGGTCTTCAATAGTTGGTACTTTGTGGTAAGATGCTCCTCGGAGTGAAGGAGTAGTTGGTGAAGGAGAAACGTGGAAAGAAAAATGTGTTTAATATAGAATAGAGATCATCTGTGGAAGGTTTTATTTATTGGGATGGTCAACTAGGTGGTTGGCGTGGTGTGCGCTTAGCTGACGAAAGAGGGGAGATGCTGATTGACCGAAGTAGATGAGCATTGCTGGAATGTAAAGAGGGGCCAGTAGGTGTAAGCCACATGGTCAAGTTGAACTAAAGTTTTACCAAACAAAATAAAAAGAGAGGGCATAAATAAATAGAAATATAAAATTATTTCAAACAAAAAGTAACCATAACAAAAATAGTAAATCTTAATGAGATATACAAATTTTATTAAGATCTTAAAGTAAAATAAGCAATATGGACAAGATACAAAACCTTTAGAATATTTTATAGGTCTAAAATACCAATTTTTAATGCTTTACTTCTTTCTTTGAATTTTTATTTAATTATATAAATAAGAAAATTAAATAAAATATTAAAAATCTAAGTAAACACTAATTATATTTTTTAGATTTTTATGCTTAAGAAAAAGAAAAATAAGAATAAGGAGAGGAATACATACATTACATTCTTATCTTTGATTTTTTAGATTTTTTGGATTGTAGTTTTTATGTGTTTTGTTAAAAACAAAAAATAGTGAAAATAAATGAAATATAAATAAATTAGAAGATTTAATTAAGTACATAATGTAACAGAATAAAGTTATTAGATATATCCATTGTACAATTTGGTTCCAAAATCTAAGTTTCACATACGAATTTCATATCCTTTGAATTCGATCTTGTTTTGTAGGGAATTTAATCTCTATTACTTTGAAGGTGAGTTTGGGTTCATAGGAGATTATATGGAAGAGGCATGCAACTTTACAGTTTTTAATTTTAAAACAAGTGTTTGGATTTGTTTTAACTTATGTGTAAGTTACTTTTTTATTTAGATTCGTGATATGTATAAATTGGAATTGATTTCAGTTATCTGGATTTAACAAGAATTTATTAAACATGTTGAATTTTAGTCTATTTATCGATGAAAATATACAAGATTCGACATCTTAGTTTTATGACTTCTATTCTAAATTATTTCTTGGACTTATTTGAATGATAAATATACATATTTAGTCTAATATTATAACCAAATGTATCTTAAAAAAATATTGATTTTAGGAGTATTTATTGGGTGACTTAACATGGATTCAAGCCAAAATTTTGATATCAAGTTAATGAATGGCATATTCATCAAGAAGAGAGTTACTTTGATATGAATAGAACCCGCTTTGATACAAAATTAGAGCCATGTAGGGTTGGAACATTACAAGATGGGGGGAGTAAAAAGTATTATCCATTTAACTATAACAATGCAAATAATCTATAGAATTTGAATACCAGTAGATTAAGAAAACTATATATGTAATCCATATTGTATAAATATGTTCTTGTGGAAACCCAATTGGGTGAAAAATATTGGACACGTGAGCCATGGCAAGCCATTATGCAATAAAAGTTATTGTGAACCACTCCTTTATCTGAAACAAAGTATAATTAAGTTTGCACTTATGGGTCCATTTGAATAATCAGGGTAACCTGCCATGGCCATCTTGATATCATATGGTTGTTGATCTAAAAGTTAGATCATGGAGGTTTATGTAGGGTTGTGGATCTAAAGAGTTAGATTGAAAACACAATTTACATCGACAAGTGATTATCAAGAGAGGATCTTCAGTCTGAGAAAGAGATGGCAATCTTTCTCTCAAGACTAGCATCCGACCAACCTTGCAACTCCTCAACGTGGGAATTGGGATTTAGAGGTGTCGGATAGCTAAAGTTAAAGTGTTGACTAAACGTTAAAGTGTTAACTAAAAGTAAAAATTTTGACTTTAAATCAAAATGTTGACATCAAAAGATCGAGATAACTTAAAACTTGTGTTGTATGAAGTCATGAAACATGTACATATCCTCTAACCTGATATATATATATGATGTGTATGCACATTTGATAGACCAATAGGCTGATGATCTAATAAGGTTTATATATTGTAGAGCAGGTATGCATATGATCACATATGAGATGTATGATCTCTCGAAGGAATTATATAGGTCCCTGAATGGGAAGACATGAGCTCACTCATAAGAAATTTGGAACAAACCAAATTCCATAGGTAGTGATCTTGTTTAGGAAATAAGACAAGAACTCGATAGTACGATATACACTTTTGGAAATCATGTGATAGATATTGTCACCCATTGATTGATTGAAAAACATATTGATAAACCATGAATAAGACACTCAAATAAATATTTGAACTTTCGGTTTATGAAGGCAAAGTATTAGCCTCGCGTATCACGAAACATGGAGATCGGATCAAATCCAATCTAGGTCAACTAGTCGTACTAGTTGGCATGGCAACGGAAAAATAAAAAAATTAAGAACGAAACCACATGGCTCGGGAACCTTTCTGTTGTCATTTCATTCATATCATATGAGTTTAGGCTTACCTCTTGAAGTGTGGTTATGCCACGAACCATCTAAGTGAAGAGGCATCCTTACTCAAGTCCGATTCCACGAGAGTGCACTTTCAGGTGTGATGATGAGTCAAGAACTTCTCATAATCCCGAGCAATAATCCAAGAAAGGAACCTCCTGATTTCATCAAACAAAATTCGTTATCTTCTACATGAGCATGATGCACCAAAGAAGATCGAGTTCCTCGAGCAATTAGTAAGGCAACACAACAACATGACGACAATCGTGATCTCCACCAAGGTTATGGAGAGAGAGTGAGTGTGGACATGTGTAAATAGAGAGAGATTTGTTAATGAAGAAATTTAATTCAACATGTGTTGAAAATATCTAGGGTTAGCCACTCTTTATTGTATTTTGGAAGTCCATGGATCCCAATCCTTGTGCTCACACTAATCAATGGTTTAGATTAATTTGTGTTTATTTCCAAGGATCCCAATCTAGGTGCTCTCATTAATCAATGGTTTAGATTGATTTGTGTTTCTTTTAAGTTTACAATAAACATAAAAGAAAACACAAAGAGATAATTTGAAAATTTTCCAAATTATATTAACGATAAATGTATTTAATTAAAATATGCTTCATCTATTTACTAAAATTAGGTTGAATGTCCACCATGGTTTACCAACTCGTGGATGTTCACTCTAAGTATATGAATTTGTCAAATTAATTTATCCATTAGTTAATTAATTGAATAATTGAATTATCAAAAAATAATTCAAAATTATTTGTGATAGTTGCGATTATACCATTAATTATTGACAACTAAATTCTTCCATCCAATATTTAACATAAATTATATTTACATTAAAGTATATAATGTGAATCCAATTCATCTTAACATATAAATTGACTATCTCATTCACAATCAACTCTCTCTAGGATATTGTGGACCGTATACACATTATCTATAATTATTGTAGGTAGTGTTATCCACATTAACCTATCCATTATAATTAATTCAAATTTAATTATCATAGATATCTCTACCCAAATTAACTGTGATAATTAAATCCTATTTAGTTATCTAATTTTCCAATGCTTAGATAAAATTGCTCATGGAACAATTCCTAATCTCTTTCAAGAATTGTGAGCCTTCTTCGCACATACTCGGAGATAAGGTCTGGGTGATTGTATATGCCATGTATAGTGTATTGGATAGTGAGATCCAATCTCACATCTAGATCTAGAAGACCACTTAGAGATGTCTGATTATGTCAAACATAATATCCCATATTGTCATTGCATCTGAATCATATCTAGATCAATGACCAATAATTGGATCAAGATCGGATATCCAATATACTAAGAGGAGTCACTAAAATCCAAACATGTTTCATCACTCCCTCGGAATGGAAGAGTCATGGTATACAATCATTTAAGATCACATCACTTTTGAGTATTCCTAACACACGTACATCCTGCATATTAGAAGACCATGATTAAACCCAAAGTTTTGATCTCATTTTGGAATGTCTCATTTTGGGTTTTATCTTTAAGTTTCTCATTCGATCATCGGGAGTCAGTATCGATCATATGCTTTCCGAAAACATGTATCATACCCACAAATCATGTCTTGCTTCCAAAGCGAGATGACCACTGATGGAATTTTTTCCGTCACAATATCTAATGAGTGAGCTCATATCTTCTAGTTTGGTAGTGAACCTGTATGATCGCTTTGAGAGATCATATTACTCGTATGCCCTTATATGCACACCATCTCCTCGGGGTATAGATCTTGATTAGGTCATCAACCTAATGATCTGCCTAATGTACATTCTCAGACATATAGTAATATATATCTCCGATTCGAGGATGCATGCCTATATCGTGACAGTACATGACATAGTCTTAGCTATCTCGATATCGCTAAGTCAAATCTTTAACATAACACATCAGATAGATCTAAATCTATATTCCTATGCATAGGACCTACATCAAGAGGTCGGACAGTTATGATCCTTTGGATAAAGTATTACCATCTCCTTCTCAGCCTGTAGATCTTTTCTTGACAATCATTTAACGGTACTATATGAGTCCTCAATCTTACTCTTTAGGTATCATCTCAACACCAACCTCTATGATCCAACCATTGAATCAAAAGTTGTATGATTATCAAGATGTCCATGGTACATAACCCTAATTGTACGAAGGAGCCTTATATATACATGCATTCATTAATCTCAGATAAGGATTGAAAATCAATTACTTTCATTAATATATAAAAGGATTACAATAACAACTATTATAGAAATGGTTCGGTCAGGGCTCACATGTCCAATAGTCTCCCACTAGGCCTTAGAATCATTTTGGTACAATCCATAAATCCATACTCATTACATGCTTGTCAAAAAACCTTCAGGGACAAAGGTTTGATAAGTGGATAAGCAGTGTTAACAACATAGGCCACTTTAGTGACGATGATGTCACCCTGCTTTTGAATCTCTCGAATGATGTGGTATTTCGTCTCCACATGCTTTCTCTTTTTATGCTATCTGGGTTCCTTCGCCAGAGCTATGGATCCAGTGTTATCGGAGAGCAATGAGATGGGAGGATCTGAGGAAACTATGCCCAAGTACAATATGAACTTGTGTTACCACACTGCCTCTTTTGTAGCATCCTATGCGGTAATGTACTCAGCATGTTGTCGAATCAGCTGTGGTGTCATGCTTCTTGCTTCTCTTGCTCACAACACCACCATTCAACAAGAATATGAACATAGAAGTTGACTTCTTGTCATCAATGTTAGATTAGAAGTCTGAGTCTGTGTATCCTAAGACTTGGAGATCACCATCTCCATAGACTAAGATGTAATATTGCGTCCGTCTTAGATACTTGAAGATATTCTTCACTACATTCCAGTATTATTCTCCATAAAAGGATTGGTAATGACTTAGAACTCTAACATGGCAGATATCCGGCCTTGTGCACATCATGGTATACAATAAGCTTCCCACAACTAATGTGTATGGGCATCCAGCCATGGCCTTTTCTCCTCAACGATTTGAGGAGCCATCCCTTTAGACAAGTGAATACAATTTCTTAAGGGAAGGAAGCCTTTCTTGGAATTTTCTGTATGGAATCCTTATAGGATTTTCTTAGTTTACCCATGTTGGGACATTCCCAAAATCCTCTTTTCTCTGTTTTTGAATTGCTTTAGACCCAAGATGCAAGAGGCTTCTCCAATATCTTTCATCAGGATGGTATACGTCAGCCATACCTTAACACTAGTCATTATCATGTATAATTCTCAATGATAAGGATGTCATCTACGTAAAGCACGATGAACACAATGGCGCTCTCTCTAAGCTTCTTGTACACACATGGTCATTAGGATTCATGACAAATCATAACTCTGTATGGTTTCATTAAATCTGATGTTCTAGCTATGGGAAGCTTGTTTGAGCACATAGATGGACTTCTTCAGCTTTCACAATTTGCGTTCCTCAACTATGAAGCCATGAGGCTCCTCTGTATAGAGATCCTCCTCAAGGTGTCCATTGAGGAACACAATCTTGACATCCATCTGCCAGATGTCGTAGACAAGATGTGCAACTATAGCTAACAATGGCCTAATGGACTTGAGCATATCCACATGTGAGAATGTCTCGTCATAGTTGATGCCTTCTCTCTGTGTGTAGACCTTGTCTACGAGCAGAAGGTCTCTACCTTCCCATCAAGTCCTCTTCTTCTCTTGAATATCCACTTACAACTAATGGGTTTTAACCTTTCAGGTGGATCCTCTAGCATCCACACACCGTTCTTGTGCATGGAGTCTATTTCATACTTCATATCTAGCATCCATCTATCCATTTCATGAACTACGAATGTCTCATCATAAGAAGTAGGATCATTGTCTGAATCTTATAACACATGGAATATGTACCTTTCAGGTGGCATGACCACCCTCGACCTCCTTCAAAGAGGTACATGTGTTTCATCATCAATTAGTTCTTATGTTTCTGGTTTAGGAACCTCAATATCTTCAGAGGATTCAATGAATTCCTTTACTTCATTTTTATCTTGACTCTTGAAGAAATTGTTTACTTCATTTTTATCTTCACTCTTAAAGAAATTGTCCTCTAAGAATTTCACATCCCTAGGAGGAATACCTATTGAGTCTCAGGGTCATAAAGTTGGTATTTAATACCATCCTTCACATACCCGATGAAGTATCACTCGCTAGTGCGAGATTCTAGCTTACTTGTGTCCACCTTTTTTGCATGGACCAAGCTACCTTAAATCCTCAAGTGTCTAACATTGGGCTTGGTTCCAAATCAAATCTCATGAGGAGTTTTAGGTACATACCTGCTAGGAATCTTATTAAGGATATATATTGCAGTCTCTATTGCATATCCTCATAAACTAAGAGGTAAATATGCTTTACTCATCATTGAATACACATGTCCATGATGGTCATGTTGTGTATTTCAGTAACACCATTGAGTTGATGAGTTCCAGGAGGATTTATATTGGACAATATTCCTCACTCTTTAAGGTATTCCTTGAATTCATCTGATAGGTACTCGCCACCTAGGTCAAATCAAATTCGTTTAATCTTCTTATCGGTTGTGTTCTCAACCAAAGCCATGAACTCTTTAAACTTTTCAAAGGTTTCAGATTTGTATCGTAATAGGAAGATAAACTTGCATTACTAATGGTCATCAATATAAGTCATGTAATATCAATATTCATTTCGAGTTGCAGTATTGAACGGATCAAATGCATGAGTATGTATTAGGTCAAGTATACCTTCACATCTAGTACCCTTATTTGAGAAGGGTGCTCTGGTCATTTTAACTTGAATACATTGTTCACAGGTAGGTAAACTTTGGACTTTAGGAAAATTTAAAGGTCCATATTTTACCGATATATCGATCCTAATAACAGATAAATAACTAATCCTTTGATGCCAAATCCTGGTCAAATGATTATTATCATCTCTTGATTTGATGTTACTATTAGTTGTAGTAGTGGATGTAGCATTCATGATACATTTATCAATTCATAATTCAAAGAATACACCAGAAGTTAGAAAATCATCTGCAATATATTTACCATAATGACTTATGACAACTTCAATGAAAAATTGGAACACATATCTATTTCTAACTAACTTAGATATAGATAACAAGTTCCTTAAAACTTCAAGTACATAGAGACACTCTCTAAGTGATAAGACTCTCCCACTAACTAAAGACACTGCAAGTCTCTACAACGACTACTGCAACCATTGCATCAGATCCCATCTGGATGACTATCTCTTCATCCTCAAGCTTTCTAGTTTCCTGAATTAGATGCAACACATTGCATATATGAATTCAATCAATAGAATCAATAGCCCAATTACCTTCTTGTCCTACGAGAAAGTTAGTTTCAATGATGAAAGTAGATTGTATACATGTTGGAGCATTATCTTTACCCTTCTCTAAGGTTTTCAGATAATTTGGACACTTTCTTTTCTAGTGCACTGGCCTTTTGCAATGATGATAGACCTCCATTTTATTGGATGTCAAATGTGTGGAAGCTTGAGAGGACGAGTAAATACTTTGACTCTTCTTCTTCACCTATTGGGACAGACTCTTCCAGAACCCATGCTTTCAGATGCGCTCTATGAAGTTCACATCACATAACAACTCTTTTAGATTCATCATTATATCATGGGCATTCTCAATGTCCATATGTTGCTTCTGAAGCACATTAGACAGAACCCCGAATATAATATCGAACCAGCGAGTGGTCCTTATTAAAATTTTCTTTAGAGTTTAATTCTTCCAATGACATAGGGTTCTCATGCTTGTTCTTGGTGAGCACATAACTGAAACGCTGAACAAAGAGAACAAGCTCCATGTTTCTAAGCTAATCTGAATAGTTCGACCCAGTCAACTAGTTGACCTCCAAAAGCTTTCTTAGAGGATCCATGGATTTCATCTGAGATTAAAGATGCACTTATTATAATATATATACAATAAAAATATTTTTGCATAAATAAGCTTCTTTGATTAAGGAATTTTAAATCAAAGTCATCTTGCTTTTTAACAATTTGAAAATTGATTCCTTTATCCATCTTTTGAAGCAAGATAAATACTTACCGCTATATTTCTAGCAAGATCTAGGATCTTCCTTCCCCCTTTATCACACCCTAATAATATGAGAAAATGCAACTCAATTGAAGGAAGCATGACCTTTTCTGCCTTGCAAGTCCAACTTGCATTTCCCAGTTTGGTCTTCAACACTCGAGCCCACCACCCCTAAGGTGATGTTGACCTATTGCTAAGTGAACCAACCATCAACATGATTAGCCCACGTCATGTGCAATCCAATATCGTCTCAATTATATGAGGAGTAATATTAGGGTCACTATGCATACGACATGCTTATTACGAGAAGCAAAGAGCTCGATCCATGTGTGCTTGTATACTAGAGCTATGACTTCGCATAGGCATCTCCGATCTACAATCCAAGGTGACAAAACCCTTCGCCTTGACGAGAGACCATGGATGTCATTATATGATCCTCCATAACCCATTCAATTTTTAATTAATCATTAGGAATCAAATTCTCATGATTAATTCATACAAGGGAATTATGAGTCTATTAATAATAGACTACATATTGTAATTGGATTAAATTCATTTAATCATATTAAATTAACAATCACATGAAACCAACAAACATTTAGGTTTGATTGATATTACTATATAGTATACACCCTCACAAAGTACAGATTTATTATTCCAACTAGTTGTTAAGAGAAAGCCTTAATGCATCATGTTATACTTCCTTGAAATGGATCTGGCCAGACATTTCAGTTATGCTAGGAGGGGGCATTTCCTTGACATGTAAGGTGCTAATTAAGAAATCGTGTCAACGTACCCAGTCTCGACGCCATCTCCATTCCAATTCAAAATAACACAATTGTGTCTACTTATACTAAGAGGTTTTATCGATCATATGCTTATGACGACTGACATGATACTATATATAATACACTAAGAAATTTAGGCATCTTAAAATATTTTTACTGACCCTAAATTTCTAGTCATATCAAGCAAACATTTTTTTTCAAGTAAAAGCTGTCCTGCAACTATTATAGGATAAACTAGGGTTTGTGTTTCATGAAGCAATCATTCAGTATCATTGTTTGTCATATATTTCTCTAAATAAATGATACAGCAATTAATCATGGTAAATTCCAAATTTCCATGACTACATTGAAATGATTAAACACATTAAAATATGTCAACAAGAGATCCAAATATCTTCTGACATGCCTCCGCTAAATATCAAACATTGCCCAGAATCAGAATCGTGCAAAATAAATTCAAGCAATTTGTTGGTTTGACTATTAACATAATTAATGTGTTTTTAATATGTTTCATGACATGAAAATAATAAGTAAAAAACATGTAGTTATAGATCCAAGTTTACATGAAAAAACAACACTACGAGAAGTTTCGAATTCATAACAGTACCCATATTTTGCCAAATTTTGGTAATTTTTTTGGGGACATGTCTAGACCATCTAAACATGTTGAAGTATCCCAAAAATTGGTTCTTAATAAGGTAAAAAAGGAGACATATCATATATGCTCAAAATCAATTCAAAATTTCAATAATGCGAAAAACAATGAGTTCCCGCACATCCGAATATCCAAAGCCTTGTTCCATAGGGTTCAGATATCCAAGACCTGAAATATGTCTCTGATATCACTTGAATGTAAGGTATTAGCCTCGTGCATAAAGAAGGTGTGGAGATCGGATCAAATCTGATCTAGGTCAGCTAGTCGTACTAGTTGGCACGACAACAGAAAAACAAAATGTTTAAGACTGAAAAACATGGCTACGGAATATTTACCTTGTCATTTCATTCAAATCACACGAGTTTACGTTTAACTTTTGAAGCGTGGTTGTGATCCAAATCCTCTAAGCGAAAAGGCCTCCTGTCTCAAGTTTGATCCGCCAGAGTGCACATGCAGGCATAAGGATGAGTCATGAACTCCCCACAATCCTGAGCAACAATCCAAGCAAGGAACCTCCTTATTTCATCACACAAAACTTGTTATCTTATTCACGAGCACAAGGCACAAAAGATGACCCAGTTTCTCTAGCTATTAGTCTGACAGTACAACGACAAAGCGACGACAATCGCGATCACCACCAAGGTTATGGAGAGGGAGTGGATGTGTATAGAGAAATAGAGAGAGTGAGAGTTTTGTTAATGCAACAATTGCATCCAACTTGTGTTAAAGAGGGCTAGGGTTTGCCTCTCTTTAATAGTATTTTGAAAGTCCATGGATCCCAGTCCATTTTCTCACATTAATAATGGTTTGGATTTATTTATGTTTCTTTCCATGGACCTAATCCATGTACTATCATTAATAAATAGTTTAGATTGATTTGTGTTTCTTTTATGTTTAATAAACACAAAAGAAAACACGAAGAGATAATTTTAAAACAAATTCCCAATTATATTAACAAATAATTTATAAATGGATTTAATTAAAAGAGGCTCCATCCATTTACAAAAATTAGGGTGAGCATCCACCATAGTTTAACAACCCATGGACATCCACTCTAAGTGATGGAATGGGTCAAATTAGTTTATCCATTAACTAATTGAATTATCAACTAATAATTCTAAATTATTTGTGATAATTTTAGTTATACCATTGACTATTCAGAATTAAATTCTTCCTTCCAATATTTAATGTAAATCATATTTACACGAAATAATATAATGTGAATCCAATTCACATCAATATATAAATTGTAAATCTCATTCACAATCAATTTGCTCCAGGATATTGTGGATCATATCCACATCATCCATGATTATTATGGATAGTGTTATCCTCATTAATCCTAACCATGATAATAAATACAATTTAATTATCTTGGATATATCTATCCACATTAATTGTGAAAATTAAATTCGATTTGATTATCCAATTTTCCATTGCTTGGATAAAATTGTTCATGGAACAATTCTCGAACTCTTTTGAGAATTGTGTGCCTTCTCTTCAAATACTTGGATAAGGTTAGAGCGATTGTATATGCCATGTATAGTGACTTGGATAGTGAGATCCAATCTCATATATAGACCTAGAAAACCACTTAGGGATGTCTGATCATGTCAAATATGATATCTCATCTTCTCTTTGCATCTGAATCATATTCGGATTAATGTCCAACAATTGGATCAAGATCGGATATCCGGTCTACTAAGAGGAGTCACTAAAATCCAAACCTTTTTCATTACTCTCCCAAAATGTAAGTTTCATGGTATACAATCAATAATATCACATCACCCTCGAGTATTCCTAACACTCGTACATCCTACATAATGGAAGACCATGAGTAAACCCAAAGATCTGGTCTCATTTTAGACTTTCTCCTAAAGAGTTTTATCTTTAAGTTTCTCATTTGATCATTGGGAGTCGGTACCGATCATATGCTTTCCAAAAACAAATATCATACCAACAAATACTTTCTTGTTTCCAAAGAAAGACAACCATCGATGGAATTTTGTTGATCCCAATATCTCATGATTGAGCTCATGTCTTCCGATTCGACAGTGAACCTATATGATCCCTTTGAGAGATCATATTACCCATATGCCCTTATATGCACACTACCTTGTTGGTGTATATACCTTGATTAGGTTACAAACCAAATGGTCTGCCTAATGTACACACTCATACATATAGTAATACATATATCTCCGGTCAGAGGAGGCATGCCTATATCGTGACAGTATCCTATTAGACATGTGAGACCATGACGAGCCATTATTATGTTATTGCAAATATCATTCCCTAATCTGAAATGAAGAATATTTAATTTACATAATTTGTCCCTGAGTACAATTTGGGTTATGTACCATGGTCATCTTAATAATCATACAGTTTTTGATTCAATTGTTGAATCATAGAGGTTCATGCTTGGATGAATATCTAAAGAGTTATATTGAGGACTCATCAAGCACCATCAAATGATTGTTAAGAGATGTTCTCCAGCCTGAGTATGATATGGCAATCCTTTCTCTCATGGGCTCATATCTAACGAACCTCTTGATGTAGGTCATCTACATAGGAATAGAGATTCAGAGGTGTTAGATAAGTTAGGTCAAAGAGTTGACCTAACAAGATCAAGATAACCAAGACCTATGTCATATGTTGTCACGATATAGACACACATCCTCTGACCAGAGAGAGATGTGTTACATCACTCCCTAAACGTTGATCACTCCCTAAGCGGATCAGATTGGATTTAGATGCAATGAGAAGATCTATGGACGTTGATCTGAATTTGATTCAGATGCAATGAGAAGATTGGATTTAGGGCTTTTATTTAATCACACATCTATGGGAGGCCCTCGAGATCTTGATATGAGATGTTATCTCAATATCCAAGTCACTATACGTGGAACTTACAATTGCCATGTCCTTATCTCCAAGTATCCACGGAAAAAGCGCATTATTCATGAAATAGTTCAAGAATAATTCCATAGATGAATAGTATATCTAAGCATTGAGAAATTTATAGTTAAGTGTGATTTATTATCATGAACATTGTAAATGTGGTTCATGTTATTTAGACGCAAGAAAATAATTAACCAAGATAACTAAATGTGATTTCATTATCAATGATATGAATAATATGGATAACATTATCCACATTAATCATATATATTATAAATGTGATTCATAATCTATTAGAGAGCTTATTGTAAATAGTATATTCAAATTATTTGTTGATGTGAATTGGATTCACATTGGAAATTAAATGGTAATGTAAATAACATTTTGTTTTGGCTTGTGAACATGATTCACAATTACTTGATGGCATGATTGTAATATTCACAAAATAAATTTGGAATTATTTTTGTGAATTATTTTACAACAAAAATTGTTGTAAATATATGTGAAGGATTAGAGGAGCCAGCACCATCCATTTAATGGATAGAGGATGGCCACCCTTTGACTTGTTCTCAAGGGTGGTTGTCCTCCTTTTTGAGAAAAGAGGGTGGCCTCCTTCATAACCCTTCTATGATAATTTATTTAGTTCAAATTAAATTATGTTGCATATTCAATATAAATAATTTAATCTAAATTAATTGTTGTTGTATTTTTACAACAAAATCATTACCACTAAATTGAAACACAAATCAATCTCAACCACTGATTTTGTGCTTCACATGGATTGTGATACATGGACTCCCAAAATATTATATAAGAAGAGGAAACCCTAGATCTTCTTTTGAATTACACACAAATATTGAATCATCTCTCTTTCTCTCTCTAAGTGGTCGTCAACTTTGTTCCCTAGAGAGAACCGTCGTCATCGCTACATCGTCGTGCCGCCGCTTCGACCTCTCGTGGATCTCCGTCTCCTTTGATGTGCCTCGCTCATAAAGAAGACATCAGATCACATGTGACGAGATCAGGATATTTGCTGCTCGGATAATCATATTGGATTGCAAGAAGCCCACATCTCATCAACATGCTCGCAAGCATCTCCTTAATCAGGTCAGACTTGAGACAAGAAGTCTCTTCATTTAGAGACTTTGATCGCAACCACGCTTCAAGAGGTAACCCTTATACCCATTTGTGTTTTAGATGAAATGATCCGAGAAATATTCTTGGATCATGTGTATTCATTACTTTTAAATTTTTTTTAAAATTCTACTATCTCGAGGAACAAGTGCGACTAGTCGCTCTCGATTGCATATGATGTGTTCACCACGATTCTGTGATGTGCTTATGGTTCTCCCCCATAACCTTCAAGTGGCATTAGAGCCTTTATCGAGGTCTTGGATATGATCTAAAACCCTAAGAGATCGAGGTTCAAGTTTCGTATGCACGAGAATCGTTGCTTTTTCATTAGTTGCTAGATTCGAATCGATTTTTTGTAAACTAAAAACCTACTATTTGTGTAAGGTATGGACGTGAATTTTGGTTAATAAAATGTATTTATAATGTTTAAATATTTTCCATAAATAGTAATCTATAATTGTTACCAAAAGTGCATGAAAATGATTCAAAGAGTTCCCGCTATGAAAGTTGTTTTGCATGTATTCATGGATCTGTAAGAAAATTATTTTTGCTTGCTCTTTTTCCATCATGAAACATGAAACAAACATTTGGATTAAGTAGAGAATCAAACCAGCAAACCGCTCGAATTTATTTCGCGCGATTCTGACTCCTTTCACCCTAGATATTCCATATTTAGTGGAGATGGGTCGAAAGATAATTTGATCATCAAACCTCTTTACTTAATGTGTTTATAACTCAGTGGAAATCATGAAAATTATGAATTTGCCTTGATTAAATATGATGCCTAATAATTATGCAAATAATTGATTAATCATCATAGGGCATTGAATGTATGTTTCATGAAAATCCTATTTTATCCTACAATAGTTGTAGGACGATATCTACATGCAAAACATTATTACTTGAATAGGATTGGGGATTTGTATAGCAAATCAAATTATAATATTAATCAAAATGGCTTTGATAAATATCATATGGTATAACCTTGGTTGATAGACCGAATATCATCTCAAATACAAAATGATCAAATCACATTATCTTGACCAGGCAGATATGGTGTCTATTCAGGGATCGTTTGTGTAACAGGTTGCTCCGTGAGCGGTCTATCTCACATCCTGTGATTAGTAGCCGTGACAGCGGGTAAGGAAAGGATAATTATTGAAATGATCATGAGGTATTTTTCTAATTATTAAGATTTGAATAATACGTATTTTGATATTATACCATCCTTCAAGTAATAATAAAGATTATTTTTTGTTTGATTAATTGAATTGATAATTTATTTAATATGATTAAATGAATTAGATCCAATTAAAATAAACACTCTATTATGAATAGAGTTTTAATTCCCTTGGAGGAATCAACTATGTGAATATGATTCATAATAATTAATTAAAATTTTAATGGGATATGGACGATCATATAAGTGACATCCATCATCTTCCATCAAGGTAAAGGGTTTCTTTGCCATGGATTATATGTAGGAGACGCTTATCTGAAATGGCAACTCCTGCATACAAACGCATCTATATTGGCCTTTGTGCTTCTCAAATGAGTAAGGTTGTATGCATAGTAACCCCAGTATCGGTTCCTTATATTATTGGAGTGATATTGGATTGCACGTAGTGAGTTCTATTCATGTTGATAGTTGGTTCAATTAATGACGGGTCAACATTGACTTAGGGGTGTTGGGCCAGGGTGTTAAAGTTCGAATTGGGAAATAGAAGTTGGACTTCCAAGGCGGAATGAATTCCTTCTTCTTTTTATCCGAGTTACAGGTTCTCATATTATTGGGATGTAACAAAGATAAGAAATGAGATCCAAGATCTTGCTTGAGATATAATGTTAAGGATATCTCTTACATTGAAAGTGATCAAGGAAATGAACATTCAGTGTTGACAGGCAAGACAACTTTAATATAAAAATCATAAATCAAAGTAAAATATGTATTTATGCAAATTATCTTATTTCAGATAACCAACATTAAACCCACTCAATACTATACTCTATAATAACCAGTAAAATTATCATGAATTGGATTCATGATCAAAATATTTTTCTTGCAGTTGGACATATAATGTATGTGGTTGCAATGTGCAAGTTTCCTCATAATAATGAGGAGTGACAATTAAATAGATAATAGGACAACAACCTAGGGTTTGTGTATCTCTATACTATTGATCTCTCATCAAGTGTGCTTTGGAAGTATCATATCGATGATGATCATAATTATATAAAATCCTTATAAAATCTAAGAATATGTTTTGGCATACATATGTGTTCTCGACGTTTAATCATAAATTACATGGTTCACTGCATTATGCATAATGGTGGCTCAATAAAAGATGGTGTACTCAAAATGTTTGAGTACCTGCTTTAACCAAAAGTCTTTAAAAGTTAAGATGGATGTAGATGTGATGAGTGTCATCATTCTACTATCTATACTCAAGTCATTCATGAAGCTTCATAATATTCATATTTTATGAATTAAATAAAGCATGTATAAATGTTACTTTTATATTGAAATCTCTTGAGTTCAACATAAGAGATTCTTTTTCTTAAGCAATGGTTGTTTATAGATGAAGGGAGCATAGTGGAAGCATGGGTCTGACCCAAGTGAGAAGGAAAGTCAAAGAGTTGACTGTACTCTTGTGACTTCCATATGACATCTAAGAAGTTTGATGAATGAATTCGATTTACTGAAAGTATGACAATATAAACTATCAAAAATACTTAGAGAAGGACCCAGATAGTGCATCGGAATAATCTATATATAATCACTGACTTAACTTGCTTATTAGTTAAGGTCAAAGTCTAATAATTGTATCTCATTCTTCTAATAACACTTGTAATTGGTTGCATATGTTTTAGAAGGCTAGAAAATTTGAACTTAAGGTTTAATAGTCATCCACGTGGATGCTGATGCATTGTTGCAACAATCTCCATTGGATAGATAGATTGCATATTTTCAATGGGAGAGCCCTTAGTCTTATAAAATGTCTCTATGACCTAGATATTAGAATACAATCATTGTTTGTTTCTAAATGTTGGAAATAAAAATGTATTCTAAAATAGATCTATCATAAAGACTTATGATGGATATGTTTTAGATAGTAATCTAACATCTAGAGGACTCTACTGAACTAGAATATTAATAAATGGTTCATTAACATTTCTAATGCTTAAAATTAAACCTTTTAAAATCAATAGGATGATGAAGATCATTTGATAATGATCTGACATCAAGCCTTGGACATATATCGGTTGATGAGATCAATAGACTAGTAAGATATGAAAATTTAGACTGTCTGAAATTTCAAATCTTACATACTTGTGAATATTGTATTCTATGTAAAAATGTCCAATACACCCTTCTCTGGGAATGGTGTAAGATGCCAAGGTATTCAAGATATCATACATAGTGATGTAAATAAATCATTTGTATCATAATAAATACTAAATATATATGATGTCAATTGATGATTTTTGCGATATGAGATTTCCTCCCTTCACCTTGGAAACCTTTTAAATGTTCAAAGATTTCACAATTTTGGTTTAGAACCAAAGTCAGAAGGTAGATGGAATGAATTTGATCAAACCTAGGTAGCCAGTACATATTAGATGAATTCAAGGAATGCCTTATGGATATAGGAATATCATTCCTATCTTACTCCTCCTAATACACCTAAACTCATTAGAGTTGTAGGGAGATGCAATTGGATCATATGTGACATGATTTGATCAATGGTGAGTCTTAGCATAATTACCTCTTAGTTTCTAGGTATATATGTAGTAGAGACTACAATATATATCCTTAATGAGATTCCATGCAAATCTAAACCTGAAAACCATAATAAGCTAGGGTTTGGAATCTAACCTAGTGTTGGACGCTTGAGGATTCAAGATTTCTTAATCCATAACCATGTCATGGATGCAAGTAAGATGGAATCTGGCACCAGAGAATGCTATTTCATTAATAAAATAAAGGATGGTATTGGATCCCTAATTTATGACCTTGATATTCTTAAAAGATTTCATCTCTAAGGCTATGATTCTTAGAATATGACTTTCTTGAGAATCAAGATGAAAATGAAGTGAAGGAACTCATTTAATCTTGAGAAGATAATGAGGCTCTTGAAATCAGAAACTAAAGGACAATTAAAGACGAAACAAATATACCTCTTCAAATCAGTCTAAGGGTGGTAAAACCACCTAAAGGGTATGGATTCCATGTGTCAATTAAGTTTGGTAATGATCTGACTTCATGTGATGAAGCTTTTGAGGATCATGACAAGGAAAGATGGATGTTAGCAATAAAGTCTAAAGTAGACTCCATACACAAGTGTTTTGTATGGACCCTCAAGGATCCACCTATAATGGTAAAACCTATTAGATGCAAATGGATCTTCAAGAGAATGAGGGGACCTGATGAGAATGTAGAGACCTTCAAAGCATGTCTCGTATCCAAAAGATAGACATGAAGAGAAGATGTCTCTTGTGATGAAACTTGCTCTTCAGTGACCTTGCTTAGACCCATCAGAATATTGCTAACTATAGTTACACAACTTGACCATGACATCTACAAGATGGAAGTAAAGATTGTATTCCTCTATGAATTCCTCACCGAGGATATTCATAAGAAGTATCCCAGGGCTTCATAGTTGAGGAATTCAAAATGTGTAAGAGAACTCCATTGATGGACTCAATTAAGCTTCTAGTAGTCCGAACATCAGATTTAATGAAATTATAAAGGTTATGATTTCATACAAATTCTTGATGAACCATGTGAAGCTTAGTGGGAGTGCCATTGTGTTCATCGTGCTAAATGTAGATAATATCCTAATCATTTGGAATGATGTAAAGATGAGAATAAGCATTTTATAATCTTGTTGTTCCATACCTTGATAGATGATATCAAGGATACCTCTTATATCTTAATTCTGAAGTTGTTCAGAAGCAAAGAGAAGAGGGTATTTGGTCTGTCACATTAGTGGTACACCTTGGACATGCTTCAGTTTTTTGGAAAAAAATCCAAAGAAGGCTTCCTTCCCTTAAGATATGGTACTAACCTATTTGAAGGGATAACACCTCAAAGAGTTGAGGAAGTGAATTCTCAAACTACTCGCCCTAGTGCATCAGTTATGAGGAGCCTGGTGTATGTTATATGTGTACAAAAATTCAGATGTCTACCATACAATGGGAGTAGTAAAGTGTTACTAATCCTACTATGGAGATAAAACACTTTATTGGAGTAAAAAAACACCTCCATAGATCACAAGACTTCGACATAGTGATGTCAAAGTCTTCAAGAAATTAGACTTTATAAGTAGTGATCTAAAAGGTCTTAACTGTAGATACCTTATAAGGCTTAAAACTGGGTCTTAGTCTTAGGAGATAGAGATCTCTTGGAATAAGGGCATCCTGATAAGGATAATAGAAATTACAAACTGGTTATAATAATTAATTGGGTTGTAGTATCAAGGACACTATAACTGCTTTAACAAAATTGAGTATTGGTTGCATAACATGCAACATTTGCATTGGATGCAAGCATTGTCGTTGGGAGATATGCAGGTACCGTAAAAGGACTTGGCGTACTCTCTCGGGAATAGAGTGGCTAGTCATTTCACCAAGCTATTTTTCTTAATAGCTTACGATTTTCATATGAGTGTGGGTTTAAAGATTAGCCCATTAATGGCTCTTTGGGCTAGTGGGAGATTATTGGACATGCAATCCCACGACGAGCCATTATGCAATAAATGTTATTGAAAAAATCATTCCCTAATCTGAAATGAAGAATAATTAATTTGCATAATAAGTCAATTAGTACAGTTAGGATTATGTACCATGTCCATGTTAATGATCATACAGTTGTTGATTCAATTGTTGGATAAAAGAGTCTGGTGATTGGATGAATATTTAAAGAGTTAGATTGAGGACTTATCAAGCACCGTCAAATGATTATTTAGATATGATCTCCAGGCTACGTAGGAGATGGTAATTCTTTCTCTCATGAGCTGATATCTAACCGACCTCTTGATGCAGGTCCTCTGCACATGAATAGAGATTCAGAGGTGTTAGATAAGTTAGGTCAAAGAGTTGACCTAACGAGATCAATATAACAAAGACCTATGTCATATGTGATGAATCCATGATTCATTAACTTTTCTATCGCATTTTGTTTTAAAACCCTTAACAAATGCATGTAAATAGTCATTAAATTCCATCTTTTAATAAATCATCCTTCATGAATAAATATTCAATTTTAACCATCAAAATCATGTAAATAAATAAAGAACAAGAAAAGAAAGAAAAGGCAGATTGAATATATGTAAATATATACATTATGACTTAAAATATAAATATAACTGAAAGGTATATTTATAGCCTAACCCCCGAGACCAAGTCAGCATGGATTGGTCGACAAACCAATAAGTAGGGGGAGATAAGGAAAGAAAACCTAAAAATAAATTAACACACACACATACACCTTCTACTATTTATACAATAAATACAAAACTTCAAAGATTTTTAATTAATCCATATATACAAATTTTTAACCAAACCCTTTTCCTAATTATTTCTAAAAATATATATAAAAATATAAAAATAAGTTAAAAATAGTACCTTGTATATGCCAAGAAATCCAGCCTATAAATTGTCAAAATCTCAACTTCCGAACATCATTACTTCCTCATACGAACTCCAATTTCACTCCACTCACCTTTAGAGTTCATAAAATAATATTCTCTAATTAATAAAGGTGGTTTCATCGAATTCTGGGTCCGTTTGCAAAAAGTCGGTTTTGGGACCAAAAGACAAAGGGGTTTCTGGGCTATTTATTTTATATAACACACATTATTTATAGTTTTCTTAATTTTATAATTTTTAAATTATTTCATGATCTTGTATTTTCACCCTAATTTATTTCACAATTTTTGGAATTTATTTATTCGTTTAATAAAATCAAAACCTTAAATTATAGGTATAAATGAATTGGCTAACCTATATCCTTATTTATTAAAATATGTAAATTAATTTATTAAAATCCCTAAAAATTCACATAAACCTTATTTATTATTCTAATAATTAAGAAAATATAAAATTAATTTTTAATTATTTTTTTACTAAATTAAAAATTCAAAACATATTTATAAATACATATTTATTAATATAATATTTATATTTTGAATAATACTTATTATTTATAAAAAGTATTTATTTTATAATTAAGATTATTTAATTATTTACATTTCTTGTATTTAAACCTAATTAAAATAACCTTAATCACTATTTAATATTGATTTTATAATGAACTTCAAGCTCTTGGACAACCAGGTGCTGACACTTGTCAGCACCTCGTTTGTCTTCTCCAAGAAGCAGTTCGGCCTAACTGCACTGATTGGCCTTCTTCCTTGATTTATTCCACGCATATCCTAAAATCTCCAGCCGATCTAAACCACTGGATCCTTTCTCCTAACAACCATCTACACCGCCAGCCCTTAGATCTTAGCTTGGAGCCCATGAAACCTATCTATTTAAGGCCCTAAAGATCCGCCATCGCCACCTAACTCTCCAACAACCTGAGCTCCAGCTCCAGTTGCCCGACTCCCCAACTTCCTCGCCTCGCTCCGCTCGCTCAGGAGGTGACAGCTCCGCTTGAAGGTGCTCGCGTGGAGGAGGAGACATCGGAGGAGGTTCCAAGGCTGTGCTCAGCCTTGCATCGCCGCAACCGCAGTGTTCCGCTCCGGCCAAAGGTCGACCGTCGAGCTTCAGTCCAGGTAATATACCTTGACAACCCACAGACCTGTTCATATGTTTCTCTTTTAATTTCTCCTCGATTTTCGTGTAGATATTAGTGCGATTAAGCCGTCATTAGGACGCTTAATCCTTTAGTTTACACGCCCAATCGATTCCCATTTTCAAACCATTTCAAATCTCATTCAAATCGCGATGCCATTCATCTCCATTTTCACGCCATTCCTAATAACTCTAGAAACCTTAATTTTCATCATTTTTGGAGCTTGCAAATCTTACTCCCTCGGCTGATTCTTTGAGAATCGAGCACGTTAATCTTTCATTTGCAGGTTCAACTCCAATCAGGAGCAAAACTCCAAGTATATGGAAGCCTCGCCATCAAAGAAATTCAACCTGGAAGACGGGTTGCGGAATGTAACGACCTCCAGGTTCATTGAGACCGCCGTCTTCATTGCCGGACCACCGTCGCCTCGAGCAGCCTCCGCCAGCCTCCTACTGCGGGCGAGCTCGAGGGGTGGAGGAGCCACCCCTCTGGCCCCGCTAGAGAGCCAAAGAAGTTGGTGTTCGATCTGGATAAACCGGAGAAGAAGAGCTCGTCGCCCGAATTCTAACTTCTCAAGAACTGATTGAAGAATAGTCGGTGCACAGTTCTTTGACATGTGGCACGCTAACAGCCGCCGATCCGCGCGGATAAG
Organism: Ottelia alismoides; assembly: GCA_037367405.1. NCBI lineage: Eukaryota > Viridiplantae > Streptophyta > Magnoliopsida > Alismatales > Hydrocharitaceae > Ottelia > Ottelia alismoides. Next base: position 419,834 of record JAZKJV010003000.1, on the reverse strand, counting down.
CTTCTAATCGCAGCTGTCCACAGCGAACCGGTGGAGAATTTGCAACTTAAACCCAGAAGGTTTTCGAGAGTTTATCCCCGCTCCACAAGTTTCCAGATATTGCATTTAGGTCCCTCTGCAGGGACCTAAATGTAAAAGAACTTTTTTTTTTTACAGAACAGTCCTTTGAGGACCATTTTACAGAACATTTTAAATAGTTTTATTATGCTTATGCCCCTGGGTTGTAGGGGTTCTTTTGACCTCGTTTGACTTTGTTTCTTGATGACTTTTTAGGGTAGTTACGCAACTACCCCATCTAGTTGGTATTAAGTTTTCGTGAACTTTTGTCGTGTTTTCGTCGAGTTTTGATTTGTCGAAAACCGCATTCATTTTATTTTGTTTTCTTGTGTTGTTCGAGCTCGCTGCTCGACCCGCTTCCGCCTATTATATTTTACCATCTATATAATATCCATCTATTATATAATAAATAAATCTTTTGTGAAAAAATATCCCTTTTAAAAATTAAATAAAATTTTGAAAAGAAAAAAATCAAATAAAAAATAAAAAAATTAAAAAAATGTTTGGTTTCTTTGATCACTTAAAGAAGAGATAAAAATAAAAAATCACAAAGATATCTACGAAAAAAATCAAAAGATTCTATTCTGCCTCCTTGAGTTCGACCCAGGCACACTTACCTGGTTAAATATTTAGTGTAGGTTTTCGACCCGAAAATCGATTTTGTTTTATTAGAGCTATGATCTGATATTCGTGGCTTTTTTCTACAACCGACAACTTCTTTCTCTAAAAAAAAGCCGTGAACTGATTTTCAGCTTTATCAAAATGACACCGTTGCCGGGGAGGTGTTAGATTTTTTTATTTTTGTCATTCTTTGTGATTTTATTTTTCTCTCTTCTTTTTGTTTCGTTTTTCGTACGGTTTTTCATACGGCATTTTCTTGATCTTCTTCTTGTTTTGTTTTCATAGTTTTTCTTTCGGCTTTTCTTACGGCTTTCTTGGCCTTCTTCTCTCGACTGATTTCATACGGTTTTTGTACAACTAACTAGTTTTGCAGGGCCTGCAGGATCAGCCGGCTTCTTCGGAAGCCGAATCAGTTGATAGAGCAGAGGCCGGCTCCATCTTCACAAGTCGGCTGCAAGGGGCAGAGTAGTTAGAAATTTTTTGTAAAAGAGAGATAAAGGGAGATAGACAATAGAACAAACTGCCCCCCAATTTTTTCGGGGTCTGATTCGTCGGATACTGTGTATCCGGGGTATCAGAGCACCCACCGCGGTTTTTCTCGCTTATCGGTTTTGCGCGGCTTTTTAGATGCTTGCTTAGGTTTTTTTACTCTATCTGATTGTGCCTACGTAGTTAATTTTAGGACTCGCAACCTAGGTGCATGCTTTTAGGGTTTTTATAAAAAGAAAAAAAAATCGGTAGACGTTGCTTGAAAAAACCCAAAAAAATTACAAAACCGCAAACTAAAATCGGGACTGCTAATCATATCTGACCTAAAAAGCCGTAAAACCGATTCATTTTCTTTGGGAGAGTAACCCCCGCACACTTCTCAGAGTGCGTGAGCTAGAGAGCCGACCCATAAGGTTAGAGCCCAAAACCCCGTATTTCCTGCGAAATACTACTGGGTTCATACACCTGATCACTGTTCCTCAGTGGGTAAGCTCGGGTAGCCGGAAACGGTCCGGGTTTACTTAGCAGAGTGGGAGGTTTAGAGGACACTGCGCGAGGCTCCATCCTCAAGTAACACGGGTAGCCGGAAACGGTCCGTACTTACTCCCATACTAGCTGAGTGCGAGTGATCTTTTGTAAGGACTCGGGCAAGTGTTTCAGAGAAACTATCAGGCACCTATTGGCTCGCTCAGCCCGCGATAACCGCAACTTGGTAGCTAATTACAACCCTAAAACCAACAAGATAAAAAGATCGAACTCTTACGGTCTCCATCACGTTGAGTTGGTGAACACGGGGTTTGCTTTGTGTTTGCTTGCGGGGCGTGAGAATCCACGGCTTTCGCATTTTCTCTCTCATTTGAATCATAAAACGTGCTCTCCCGATCATTCCTCTTGACATCGAAGATGACGTCTCGACGGCTTTTCTGCTTAGACTCTGTGAGCTTTCGACCGTACACTGTCGAGCGTACATCTTCACAGGCTCGGGATGACCCTCTTCCCGAGCTGGTCCCATCAGATCTCGAGGCGAGTCAGACCCAGACTCCCTCGCCTCCTGGCCAGACTATTGAGGCAGACCCTGGCCTCAATACATCATCTAGATCTCCAGCTTACTTTTCGCTGAGTTCTTACGAGAGCTTTTATTTCACAGACGATCAGATGGCTCGCGGCAAAGGACCAGCATCAGACGAGAGGCCACCAGCTGGGGAGCAGCACGAAGGAAGACCAGATGCAGATGTTACTACTGGAAATTCTCGACACACTGCAGCAGATGAATATTCAGATTCGAGAACAATTTAGAGTTTAGAATGAAATGCGGGCTGAAATGGCTGCGCTGAGAGCAGGGGCCGGGAACCAATTACTTCCTGTGGTTCCCACGACTTTATGGGACGAGTATGACCCGGACGCAAGAATGCTCCACCATTAGATTCGGCTACCGCCGAATCAAGGGCCATATGAGATAAGACTGTCCTTCATCTCTTTGCTTCCCAAGTACTATGGGAATGCCGCAGAGGAGCTGTTCACATTCTTACAGCAGTTCGAGATGATTTGCGGAACGGCTTGCTATCCAGGAGACACGCACGAGGCCGTACGCCTCAAGGCCTTCCCCTTTGCCTTAGCCGATAAGGCTCTTTATTGGCTGAGTCATATGGGGAGAGAAATATACATGGGACGACCTGAAGTCCACCTTCCTGCGCAAATATTTTCCTTTGGGAAGGACGAACATGATAAGGAGCCAGATCTCCAACTTCATGCAACTCCCGCACGAATCATTCCATGAGGCATGGGATCGATTCAAGGACCTTACGGAGAGATGCCCGCATCATGAGATCCCGATGAAGGTGCTCGTGCAAAACTACTTTGGAGGACTCCAACCGGAGATTCAGGGGCTCATGAGTGTTGCATGTGGCGACAGCTACTTGAACAAGGACGCCGACTCAGTCTGGGCCATTTTCGAAGGGATGGCCGAGAACTCGAGAGTCGTAGACTCTACTCGGGCATTTCAGAAAGCCCCGCAGCCACCACATCACCGCGATCATCACAAGGTGGTGAACATCTCAGACTCTGAATCCAACACCAACATGGGATTTATTAGCGAGAAATTGACGTTGGTGGACGTGATTCAGAAGCAAGTCCAGGACCTACAGCCGCTGCGAGAGTTGGAGAAACTCTTATCTCTACCTCAGCAGCTGAGTGATCTCTCGAAGAAGGTCTCTGATCTTCAGCTCCAATACCAGCAGAGCCAGACTTCTTTGAATGTGCAACCAGCACGGAGGATCGCACTCGCTCCACCCACCCGTCAGATCCACTACGTCCAGAGCGAGTTCGAGATTCCACAGATCGATTGGCATGACGATCAGTCTCATGTCAATCTCGGCCAGATCACCAGCACCACAGAGATGGAGGTGGAGCTGTAATCCACTCTCGAAATCAATGGGATTCGGTATACTCCGATGCAGCAGCCGAGTATAATGAATCAGCAGCAGCAGCCGTACGGTCATCCACAGCATGGACGTCCGCAATTCCAGCACCGTCAAACTTTCACGCCACAACAGTCTCACCCGAATGTATACCATCAGAGACCGCAACATTCATATCAGCACCCTGCTCATTATTCACCAAATTATTCTTATCAGCATCAGCAACAGTCTTCCTCCACACCTCAGCGATACTCTCAGCCTTCCACCTAGCAGCATTACACGCCAAGGCAGGAGAGAGGAGCAAGTCAGGGCCACCACACCGAACCAAAGATGTCTTCACTGGCCCAGACGCTCAACTAGATCATGGATATGCTAAGTACGCTCCAGATTGCACACAAGACAGAGATGGAGCAGGTTAACCGTCATCTGGATGAGTTAACCGTGCCGAAGACCACTCTCCCAACCCAGCCTCAGATGAACCCGAACAACAAGAGGAGGCATCCGATCAGGTAGACACTACAGGTAAGATCTCATTTCTTGAATTTTTATCTAACTTCATTAGTCTCAGGAGCGGTAGATCACCATAATCACCTGCTGGAGTAGAGGAGAGGGCACTAGAGGAGCACGAGCAAAACCATGATTCTGAAGCCGAGGAGAAACCGCAAGATGATGAGGACCACTTTCCAGACTCAAGAGATGGCAGCGATGCCGACACAACAGATATGGACACTGGCGAATCAGACGATGACATCACGCCAGATCAAGCAGAGAGCCCCGAAAAAAATCTTTCTTCCCCTGTCTTAAAGAGTTTTGTAAATAATTCTGAGACTCTCAATGTACAAGCTGAATTCTGAGAAGTTTAATGCAGATCTTTCAGATTCAGAAACTCTACACGATTCCTCCGTCTCAGATGATTCAGATTTTCATTTGCTTGAGTTATTTTCCTCTGATCATTCTGAGGAGTCAGATGATGTCTTGCACATCTTCTGTAGTCCGACTCTAGAGCACATTGAGATGGTGGATAACCAAATCGCAGACACATCACCAACCGATACAAATCCCCATACACATACAGAGGATGTTTCGGCAGATACAGATACTACCTTACCAGAATTAAAGACTTTGCCACCAAACATGAAATATGCATTCCTTGTGGGTCCACATCAACGATTTCCGGTCATTATCATCTCATCTTTGACCGACGATCAAGAATCTCGTCTGATGGAGATTCTAGAAAGAAACCGCAAGGTTATTGGGTGGATTGTATCCGATCTCCGCAGGATTAATCCTGCTTTGTGTTCACATCATATCTATTTCGATCACGACAGCAAACCCTCCAGAGAGTTTCAGCGTAGGCTGAATCCGGTGTTACGAGAAGTTGTCAAGAAAGAGATCACTAAATGGTGTGACGCAGGGTTCATTTATCCCATCTCCAACTCCGAATGGATTAGCCCATTACATGTTGTCCCGAAGAAGTCGGGAATTCAGATGGTTAAGAATGAGAGTGGAGAGGAGATTCCAAAGAGAGTAACCACGTCGTGGTGAGTATATGTTGATTATAGAAAGCTGAACACCGCTACGAAGAAGGACCACTTCCCTTTGCCTTTCATAGACCAGGTCATAGAACGGTTGGCAGGGAAGGGGTACTTCTGTTTCCTTGACGGTTACTCCGGATACAATCAGGTATCAATTGCTGCTAAAGACCAGGAGAAAACCACTTTCACATGTCCGTTCGACACGTATGCCTTTAGACGAATGCCCTTTGGATTGTGCAACGCTCCTGCTACTTTCCAGAGGTGCATGCTTGTTATTTTTGCGGACATGGTCGGTGATTTTCTAGAGGTTTTTATGGATGATTTTTTGGTCTATGGTGAGTCCTTTGACGATTTTTTAGCGTATCTAGACCAGGTTCTGAAAAAGTTTTGTGAGGTAGATCTCGTTCTGTCCTAGGAAAAGAGCCATTTTATGGTTACTCACGTGATCATGTTGGAGCACGTCATCTCCCAGCGAGGCATGGAGGTTGACCCTGCTAAGGTAGATGTCATCAAGAAACTCGAGCCACCATCCAACATCAAACAGTTACGATCATTTCTGGGGCATGTCGGCTTTTACCGACGATTTATCCAAGACTTCTCCAAGATTGCCCGACCGTTAACTGAATTGCTAGGCAAAGACATCAAGTTTGTGTTTGATAAATGTCTTAATGCCTTCCTCACTTTGAAAGAAAAGATAATTAGTGCTCCTGTCTTACAGCTGCCTGATTGGTCTCAACCCTTCAAGATCATGACAGATGCTTGAGATTTTGCAGTCGGGGCTGTATTAGGACAGACGAGGAATGGACTTCCCGTTGCCATTCACTATGCTAGCAGAACCTTAGACGATGCTCAGAGGAATTACACAGTGACAGAAAAGGAGATGTTGGCAGTATTGTTTGCGTTAGATAAGTTTTGATCATATCTGCTTGGCTCGAAAATCACAGTATACACTGATCACTCAGCTATCAGATTTCTAATGGAAAAGAAGGATGCTAAGGCACGCCTTCTTAGATGGATTCTATTACTCAAGAATTCGATTTGGATATCAAAGATAAACCTGGAGTAAAGAATGTGGTAGCTGATCACCTCTCCCAATTACAGTCAGATAAGCCTTCAGATGAGTACACGCCAGAGATCGCAGAGAGATTTCCTGACGAGAGCATCTTTGCGGTTACCGAACTTCCGTGGTATGCAGATATAGTGAACTTTCTGGTCACATAGAAAAGTACTCAGGGTTGGCCAAAGAACCGAGTTGAGAAACTAGTTTCTGAGGCACGATACTACCATTGGGAGGATCCGATTCATTTTCACGAAGGACCAGATTGCGTTTACAGGCGTTGTATTCCCCAGGAGGAATATAATAGTGTCTTCACGTTGTGTCATTCTTTAGAGTCAGGAGGACATCATTCAGGGAAGAGGACAGCACAGAAGGTACTATAGAGCAGATTATGGTGGCTGACTCTTACTAGAGATGCCTGCACATTCGTGAAGATTTGCCCATAATGTCATGGAGCTGTAGGGACAGTTAGTGCCAGAGATGCAATGCCGATGTGACCCGTCATTATTTGCGAGATCTTTGACGCATGGGGCATAGATTTCATGGGACCGTTCCCTTCTAGCAGCGGCTTTGAGTACATTCTTCTCGTTGTAGACTATGTTAGTAGATGGGTGGAGGCTATACCCGCACGAACCGCAGATAGTAAGATCGTTTGCAAGTTCCTAAGGGAACACATTATTTCGCGGTTTGGGATCCCATGTATTCTCATCTATGATGGAGGTAGCCATTTCATTAATAAGGAGGTGAAAAAGCTAGTGAAACAATACAGCCTTGATCACAGAGTAGCTTCTCCTTACCACCCACAGACGAACGGCATGGCTGAAGTCTCAAATAGGGAGGTGAAATCAATTCTTCAGAAACTAGTATGACCGGATAGGAAGTACTGGTCACTACTTCTAGATCAGGTTCTTTGGGCATATCGTACTGCATATAAGACTCCCTTAGGTACTTCACCATTCAGACTGGTTTATGGAAAGCCGTGCCACTTGCCCGTAGAGATCATGCATAAATATGAATGGGCAATTCGAGAGATATTGATGGATACACAGAAAGCAGGAGCCAAGAGAAAGATAGATCTGAATGAGCTGGTAGAGATTAGAAATTAAGCATATGAGAACAAACTCATCTATAAGGACAAAGTGAAAAAATTGCATGACAGACATATTCGGCACAAAATCTTTGTCCCTGTGCAGAAAGTCTGGTTGTTCAATGCGAGGTTGAGAATTTTTCCCAGTAAAAAAAGCAAGTGGGAAGGATCGTACATAGTCAGAACGGTGCACGACAATGGCAGTATAGCAATATCAGATGTGTCACCTGGTGCTGAACCGTTCATGGTTAACAGGCAGAAGCTGAAGCACTTCATCGAAACTACTGATCATCTGGCCCGTACTGAAGTGATCTGTTTTGTACAAGAATCATGATCATTCTTTTCTTTCACTTCATCCTGTACAAATTCTTTTGAGCCATTGGTTTCTGGAGATTCACAACACTTGTATATTCTTCGTAGACCACAATCGTCCCCATTTTTGCTCGTCTTCTATGCTTAGGATACCAGATCCTAAGTATAGGGGGGACCGATTGTCCGCTGATTTACGTTTTACTTTTTGTTCTGATTCTTTTGCATAGCCTTTCTTTTTCACAAATCACTGGTCTCTAATTTTTGGCTACACTCTTTTCTATACTTAGGATGCCTTATCCTAAGTATAAGGGGGACCGAGTGATTCTGATTATTTCGTATTCTTTTCCTTTTGAATTTTCGTTATTTATTCTTTTCACTCAGTCATCCCGTTTTTGCTCTCCCGTGATACTTACGATGACTATCGTAAGTATAGGGGGGGTTGACTGACTTGTACACTCTCTTCTTTTTCACCCACTTTTACTTAGCACGAGTTATGTCCTCTTTCGTCCATAACTCGTACTTTTATGTATTTTCTATATCTATAAAATCCATAAAAAGTGGGTATGGGTTAATTTAAAATCCATTTATATTATATTATTTATAAAATCCTTGTAAATAAGTAAAATATGTTAAAACTTGTATTTAAATTTTGTAATTAAAATATGTATTTAAAATTTGTATTTAAAATTTGTATAATACTTATTTAAAATCCTATTTATTAAAACATGTGTAAAAACCATTCAATCCTTGTAAAAATTCCTTCTAGATAAAATTTGTAAAATACATTAGATACATCACCCGAATAAAATACATCTTGTAAAATTCTTTGTATTAAAACTTGTTTATAAAAATCATATAATCCATAAAAAAATACAAAGTCCTAAAATTCATAAAAATTACAAAATCATTAAAATCCATAAAAATGAGTAAAATTCAGAAAATATACTTCACAAAAACACGGTTGCATTTGCATTCGCATTTTTCAGAATAAGTTTGATTTCTGGAACTAAGGACTGAGTCTAGTCTAAAAGATGGAGCTTGATTACGGCCTTTAACTCTCGTTGAGAGGAGCCTGGTTAGGATCTGGAATTTAAACTCTTCAGGTCTGTTGACTTAAAATCTTTGGGTTCCAAGAGACCATATTCGAGAAATCAAGTCATATGTGCTTAAGTAGACCATTTGGAGTCATCCCTACAACTCTACACCAGTGAACCAATCTTGAACACATGCACTCTGCACTTAGCTCGACTCGCATGGAGTTCCGAAGGGCAGTACACCTTGGTAGTGTGTTTCTATCCTTATCTTTGCGGCATTGATGTCTAAATACGAGAGAGATTGGGGTTGCGATAGTTGCTTTGGATGAGGGAAGGATCTGCTGACACAATTTTTCTAAGACCTCAAAAAAGGGACGGAATAAAAAGATGCCATATCCGTCAAGGCACAAAAAGATGAATGCAGTGAAAGCAAATTACAAAGTCAAATCAAAGCAGATGCCACCAAATAAGACCACAATGGTCCTAGCTTCCACCAAAACTGCATGCACATCTTAGTGGAGACTCAGCTACACCGGTTGGGCTTCACAAGGAGATGCGTCTACACTAGTTGCACTCCACTTCTTTTCTCATTCTTCTATGTTCTCCCTATATTCGATTGTGGACATAGCAGAACTGAACTCAGAATGGAATACCTCCCTCCCCGAGGAAAGAGTAGCGGGATGAGGAAGACATAGAAGTGTATTACCGGGATGGACGGTTTCTTCGGTTCTCTAAGCAGGATGAGCTAAATCAATTCACACATTGTACAAGTTTACTTCAAGGATGATAGAGTTTGCGATATGAATAAGTGAGTCTGAACTAGCCAATGAAGTGATCTTGAATCAGGATTTATGGAACTTGAGGACTGTTGAGGATAAAATCCTAATCCTAGTTAAGGTTCCGACAAAATGCTTTTTTCGAGCCCGATCGAGCTCTGTCCTTTGTATGTTCTCATGAATTGGTTTAGGAAAACAAATTCATTCTAAATTTCTTTCTTTTTCACTTACTTTTTCAAAATAAGAGTTTGCTAAGGGACTAGCAAAGTTTAAGTATAGGGGGTTGATGAATCCATGATTCATTAACTTTTCTGTCGCATTTTGTCTTAAAACCCTTAACAAATGCATGTAAATAGTCATTAAATTCCATCTTTTAATAAATCATCCTTCATGAATAAATATTCAATTTTAACCATCAAAATCATGTAAATAAATAAAGAACAAGAAAAGAAAGAAAAGGCAGATTGAATATATGTAAATATATCCAATATGACTTAAAATATAAATATAACTGAAAGGTATATTTATAGCCTAACCCCCGAGACCTAGTCAGCATGGATTGGTCGATAAACCAATAAGTAGGGGGAGATAAGGAAAGAAAACCTAAAAATAAATTAACACACACAAATACACCTTCTACTATTTATACAATAAATACAAAACTTCAAAGATTTTTAATTAATCCATATATACATATTTTTCACCAAACCATTTTCCTAATTATTTCTAAAAATATATATATAAATATAAAAATAAGTTAAAAATAGTACCTTGTATATATGCCAAGAAATTCAGCCTATAAATTGTCAAAATCTCAACTTCCGAACATCATAACTTCCTCATACGAACTCCAATTTTACTTTACTCACCTTTAAAGTTCATAAAATAATATTCTCTAATTAATAAAGGTGGTTTCATCGAATTCGGAGTCCGTTTGCAAAAAGTTGGTTTTGGGACCAAAAGACAAAGGGGTTTCTGGGCTATTTATTTTATATAACACACATTATTTATAGTTTTCTTAATTTTATAATTTTTAAATTATTTCATGATCTTGTATTTTCACACTAATTTATTTCATGATTTTTGGAATTTTATTATTATTTTAATAAAATAAAAAACCTTAAATTATAGGTATAAATGAACTAGCTAACCTATATCCTTATTTATTAAAATGTATAAATTAATTTATTAAAATCCCTAAAAATTCCCATAAACCTTATTTATTCTTCTACTAACTAAGAAAATATAAAATTAATTTTTACTTATTTATTTATTAAATTAATAATTCAAAAGCTATTTAAAAATACATATTTATTAATATAATATTTATATTTTGAATAATACTTATTATTTATAAAAAGTATTTATTTTATAATTAAGATTATTTAATTATTTACATTTCTTGTATTTAAACCTAATTAAAATAACCTTAATTACTATTTAATATTGATTTTATAATTAATTTCAAGCTCCTGGCCAACCAGGTGCTGACACTTGTCAACACCTGGGTTGTCTTCTCCAAGAAGCAGTTCGACCTAACTGCACTGACCGGCCTTCTTCCTTGATTTATTCCACGCATATCCTAACATCTCCAGCCGATCTAAACCGCTGGATCCTTTCTCCTAACAACCATCTACACCGCCAGCCCTTAGATCTTAGCTTGGAGCCCACGAAACCTATCTATTTAAGGCCCTAAAGATCCGCCATCGCCTCCTAACTCTCCAACAACCTGAGCTCCAGCTCCAGTTGCCCGACTCCCCAACTTCCTCGCCTCGCTCCGCTCGCTCAAGAGGTGACAGCTCCACTTGAAGGTGCTCACGTCGAGGAGGAGACATCAGAGGAGGTTCCAAGGCTGTGCTCAGCCTTGCATCGCTGCAACCGCAGTGTTCCGCTCCGGCCAAAGGTCTACCGTCGAGCTTCAGTCCATGTAATATACCTTGACAACCCACAGACCTGTTCATTCGTTTCTCTTTTAATTTCTCCTCGATTTTCATGTAGATATTAGTGCGATTAAGCTGTCATTAGGACGCTTAATCCTTTAGGTTACACACCCAATCGATTCCAATTTTCAAACCATTTCGAATCTCATTCAAATCACGACGCCATTCATCTCCATTTTCACGCCATTCCTAATAACTCTGGAAACCTTAATTTTCACCACTTTTGGAGCTTGCAAATCATACTCCCTCGATCGATTCTTCGAGAATCGAGCACGTCAATCTTTCATTTGCAGGTTCATCTCCAATCAGGAGCAAAACTCCAAGTATTTGGAAGCCTCGCCATCAAAGAAATTCAACCTCAAAGACATGTTGCTGACTGTAACAACCTCCAGGTTCATTGAGACCGCCATCTTCATCGTCGGACCACCGTCGCCTCGAGCAGCCTCCGCCAGCTTCCTACCGCGGGCGAGCTCGAGGGGTGGAGGAGCCACCCCTCTGGCCCCACCGGAGAGCAAAAGAAGCCGTGTTCGATCTGGATAAACCGAAGAAGAAGAGCTCATCTCCAGAATTCTAACTGCTCAAGACCTGATTGAAGAACAGCTGGTGCACAGTTCTTTGACACTTGGCACGCTAACAGCCACCGATCTGCATGGATAAGCTTCTAATCGCAGTAGTCCATAGCGAACCGGAGGAGAATTTGCAACTTAAACCCAGAAGGTTTTCTAGAGTTTATCCCCCCTACACAGGTTTCCATATATTGCATTTAGGTCCCTCCGTAGGGACCTAAATGTAAAAGAACTTTGTTTTTTTACAGAACAGTCCTTTGAGGAGCATTTTGCAAAACATTTTAAATAGTTTTATTGCGCTTATGCCCCTGGGCTGTAGGGGTTCTTTTGACCTCGTTTGACTCTGTTTCTTGACGATTTTTTTAGGGTAGTTACGCAACTACCCCATCTAGTCGGTATTAAGTTTTCGTGAACTTTTTTCGTGTTTTCGTCGAGTTTTGATTTGTCGAAAACCGCATTCTTTTTGTTTTGTTTTCTTGTGTTGTTCGAGCTCGCTGCTCGACCCGCTTCCACCTATTATATTTTACCATCTATATAATATCCATCTATTATATAATAAATAAATCTTTTGTGAAAAAATATCCCTTTTTAAAAATTAAATAAAAATTTGAAAAGAATAAAATCAAATAAAAAATAAAAAATAAAAAAAATGTTTGGTTTCTTTGATCACTTAATGAAGAGATAAAAATAAATAATCGCAAAAATATCTCCGAAAAAAATCAAAGATTCTATTCTGCCTCCTTGAGTTCGACCCAGGCACACTTACCTGTTCAATATTTAGTGTAGGTTTTCGACCCGAAAACCGATTTTGTTTGATTAGAGCTGAGATTTGATCTTCGCGGCTTTTTTCTACAACTGACAACTTCTTTCTCTAAAAAAAAGCCGCGAACTGATTCTCAGCTTTATCAAAATGGTGTCGTTGCCGGGGAGGTGTTAGATTTTTTGATTTTTTTCATTCTTTGTGATTTTATTTTTCTCTCTTCTTTTTGTTTCGTTTTTCGTACAGTTTTTCGTACGGCTTTTTCTTGATCTTCTTCTTGTTTTGTTTTCATAGTTTTTCTTTTAGCTTTTCTTACGGCTTTCTCGGCTTTCTTCTCTTGACTGATTTCGTACGGTTTTCATACAACTAACTAGTTTTGCAGGGCCTGCAGGATCAGCCGACTTCTTCGGAAGCCAAATCAGTTGAAAGAGCAGAGGCTGGCTCCTTCTTCACGAGTCGGCTGCAAAGGGCAGAGTAGTTAGAAAATTTTTGTAAAAGAGAGAGAAAGGGAGAGAAACTGTAATAGACAATAGAACAACCCCCCCCCCATTTTTTTAGGGTCTGATTCGCCGGATACCGTGTATCCGGGGGATCAGAGCACCCACCGCGGTTTTTCTCGCTTATCGGTTTTCCGCAGCTTTTTAGATGCTTGCTTAGGTTTTTATACTCTATCTGATTGTGCCTACGTAGTCAGTTGTAGGACTCGCAACCTAGTTGCATGCTTTTAGGGTTTTATAAAAAGAAAAAAATTCGGTAGACGTTGCTTGAAAAAATCCAAAAAAAATTACAAATCGCAAACTAAAATCGGAATTGCTAATAATATCTGACCTAAAAAGCCGTAAAACCGATTCATTTGCTTTGGAAGAGTAACCCTCGCACACTTCTCAGAGTGCGCGAGCTAGAGAGCCGACCCATAAGGTTAGAGCCCAAAACCCCGTATTTCCCATGAAATACTACTGGATTCATACACCTGATCACTGTTCCTCAGTGGGTAAGCTCGGGTAGCCGGAAACGGTCCGGGTTTACTTAGCAGAGTGGGAGGTTTAGAGGACACTACACAAGGCTCCGTCCTCAAGTAACACGGGTAGTCAGAAATGGTCCATACTTACTCCCATACTGGCTGAGTGCGAGTGATCTTTTGTAAGGACTCGGGCCAGTGTTTCGGAGAAACTATCATGTACCTATTGGCTCGCTCAGCCCGCAATAACCTCAACTTCTTTGCTAATTACAACCCTAAAACCGACAAGATAAAAAGACCGAACTCTTATGATCTTCATCAGGTTGAGTTGGTGAACACGGGGTTTGCTTTGTGTTTGCTTGCGGGGCGTGAGTTTCCGCAGCTTTCGCATTTTCTCTCTCATTTGAATCGTAAAACGTGCTCTCCCGATCATTCCTCTTGACATCGAAGATGACATCTCGACGGCTTTTCTGCTCAGACTCTGTGAGCTTTCGACTATCCACCGTCGAGCGTACATCTTCACAGGCTCGGGATGACCCTCTTCCCGAGCTGTCCCATCAGATCTCGAGGCGAGTCAGACCCAGACTCTCTCGCCTCCTGGCTAGACTATTATGGCAGACCCTGGCCTCAATACATCATCTAGATCTCCAGCTTAATTTTCGCTGAGTTCTTACGAGAGCTTTATTTCACAGACGATCAGATGGCTCGCGGCAAAGGACCAGCATCAGACGAGAGGCCACCAGCTGGGGAGCAGCACGAAGGAAGACCAGACGCAGATGTTACTACTGGGATTCTCGACACACTACAGCAGATGAATATTCAGATTCGAGAACAATTTAGAGTTCAGAATGAACTGCGGGCTGAAATAGCCGCGCTGAGAGCAGGGGCCGGGAACCAGTTACCTCTTGCGGTTTCCGTGACTTTACGGGACGAGTATGACCCGGGCGTAAGAACACTCCACCATTGGATTCGGCTACCGCCGAATCAAGGGCCATACGAGCTAAGACTGTCCTTCATCTCTTTGCTTTCCATGTACTATGGGAATGCTACAGAGGAGCCGTTCACATTCTTACAGCAGTTCGAGATTATTTGCGGAATGGCTTGCTATCCAGGAGTCACGCAGGAGGCTGTACACCTCAAGGCCTTCCCCTTTGCCTTAGCCGATAAGGCTCTTTATTGGCTGAGTCATCAGGGGAGAGAAATCTATACATGAAACGAGCTGAAGTCCACCTTCCTGCACAAATATTTTCCTCTGGGAAGGACGAACATGATGAGGAGCCAGATCTCCAACTTCACACAACTCCCGCACAAATCATTCCATGAGGCATGGGATCGATTTAAGGACCTTACGGAGAGATGCCTGCATTATGAGATCCTGATGAAGGTGCTCGTGCAAAACTACTTTGGAGGACTCCAACCGGAGATTCAGGGGCTCGTGAGTGCCGCATGTGGCAGCAGCTACTTGAACAAGGACGCCAAGTCAGTCTGGGCCATTTTCAAAGGGATGGCCGAGAACTCGAGAGTCGTAGACTCTACTTGGGCATTTCAGAAAGCCCCGCAGCCATCACATCACCGCGATCATCACAAGGTGGCGAACATTTCAGACTCTGAATCCAACACCAACATGGGATTTATTAGTGAGAAATTGACGTTGGTGGACGTGATTCAGAAGCAGGTCCAGGACCTACAGCCGCTGTGAGAGTTGGAGAAACTCTTATCTCTACCTCATCAGCTGAGTGATCTCTCGAAGAAGGTCTCTGATATTTAGCTCCAATACCAGCAGAGCCAGACTTCTTCGAATGCGCAACCAGCACGGAGGATCGCACCCGCTCCACCCACCCGCCAGATCTACTATGTCCAGAGCGAGTCCGAGATTCTGCAGATTGATTGGCATGAGGATCAGCCTCATGTCAATCCCGGTTAGATCACCAGCACCACAGATATGGAGGTGGAGCCGCAATCCACTCTCGAAGTCAATGGGATTTGGTATACTCCGATGCAGCAGCCGAGTATACCGAATCACCTGCAGCAGCCGTACGGTCATCCACAGCATGGACGTCCGTAATTCCAGCACCGTCAAACTTTCACGCCACAGCAGTCTCGCCTGAATGTATACCATCAGAGACCGCAGCATTCATATCAGCACCGTGCTCATTATTCACCGAATTATTCTTATCAGCAGCAGCAGCAGTCTTCCTCCACACCTCAGCGATACTCTCAGCCTTCCACACCTCAGTAATACTCTCAGCCTTCTACCTCTCAGCATTACACGCCAAGGCAGGAGAGAGGAGCAATCCAGGGCCACCACACCGAACCAGAGATGTCTTCATAGGCCCAGGCGCTCAACCAGATCATGGATATGCTGAGTACGCTCCAGATTGCACACAAGACTGAGATGGAGCAGGTTAACCGTCGTCTGGACGAGTTAACCATGCCGAAGACCACTCTCCCAGCCCAGTCTAAGATGAACCCGAACAACAAGAGGAGGCATCCAGATCAGGTAGACACTACAGGTAAGATCTCGTTTCCGGAATTTTTATCTAACTTCATTCATCTCAGGAGTGGTAGATCACCACAATCACCTGTTGGAGTAGAGGAGATGGCACTAGAGGATTACGAGCAGAACCATGATTCTGAAGCAGAGGAGAAGAAACCGCAAGATGATGAGGACAACTTTCCATACTCATGAGATGGGAGAGATGCCGACACAGCAGATATGGACACTGGCGAATCAGACGATGACATCACGCCAGATCATGCAGAGAGCCCCCAAAAAAATCTTTCTTCCCCTGTCTTAGAGAGTTTTGTAAATAATTCTGAGACTCTCAATGTACAAGCTGATTCTACTATCAATAAAAATTCTGATTTTCTGACTTCTGATTTTGTTCCTTTTCCCAATGCTTTGTTTGGAAAAGGAAAGAAAAATACCAAAAAGAATGTTGATCATCCAGAGATCGAAAAATTACTCAAAGATCACATCTTTCTGAAGATCCCGCTTCATGATGCCTTAGATCAGTTTCCTACGCTTAAGAATCAATTGAAAAACGGATGCACCACGCGTAGGAAAAAGATATCCCGAACAGAGAAACATGTTTTAACTAAGGCTACATCCTGTGCGATACAGAATAAGTTACCGAACAAGAAGAAAGACTCAGGTTCACATTATGTCAGATGCAAGATCACAAAAGCCGATTTCGATCGCACTCTATTAGATAACGGTTCCTCGATCAATCTGATACCCTATTCCTTACTCGATAAGCTCGAGTTAGGTCCTCTTTACAAATCCCGCGCGATCCTTCAGATTGCTGATAGATCCGTAAAGAGACATAAGGGTGTACTTAGGAACATTATCGTAACCGTGCATGGTCTGCAATTCCCATTGGACTTTACGATTCTGGACATGGATTTCCCTACACAGTTACACCTTACCCCGATCATTCTCAAGAGGCCTTTTCTAGAGACCGCAAAGGCCCTCTTCGATTATGATACAGGGAAGGTATCTTTTCGCACCAAGGGCGAACAGGTATATATAGAGATGGCAAGAGAATCGAACACAGCTAGTGATGCATCTTCGGATTTTCTAAGTTCTTGAGCCTCCTGTGATTACATGGATGAGGTTCGTCTTAACGACCTCGAAAGGCATCAAGTAGAGACCCAAGATTTACTAACTGAGGACGGGTCCGAGACCACAGGGGAAGATTCTTCTGACGGAACCTTAGATTTTAGTCTGGATGATGAGAAGAAAAGGGATCTGAATTCTGAGAAGTTTAATGCAGATCTTTCAGATTCAGAAACTATACACGATTCCTCCGTCTCAGATGATTCAGAGTTTCATTTGCCTGAGTTATTTTCATCTGATCATTCTGAGGAGTCGGATGATATCTTGCACATCTTTTGTAGTCCGACTCTAGAGCTCATTGAGATGGTGGATAACCAAATCGCAGACATATCACCAACCGATACAGATCCCCATACACATACAGAGGATGTTTCGGCAGATACAGATACTACCATACCAGAATTAAGGACTTTGCCACCAAACATAAAATATGCTTTCCTTGTGGGTCCATATCAATGGTTTCCAGTCACTATCAGCCCATCTTTGACCGACGATCAAGAATCTCGTCTGATGGAGATTCTAGAAAGAAACCGCAAGGCTATTGGGTGGACTATATCGGATTTTCGTGGGATTAATCCTGCTTTGTGTTTACATCATATTTATCTCGATCACGACAGCAAACCCTCCAGAGAGTTTCAGCGTAGGCTGAATCCGGTGTTACGAGAAGTTGTCAAGAAAGAGATCACGAAATGGTGTGACGCAGGGTTCATTTATCCCATCTCCAACTCCGAATAGGTTAGCCCATTACATGTTGTCCCGAAGAAGTCAGGAATTCAGATGGTTAAGAACGAGAGTGGACAGGAGATTCTAAAGAGAGTAACCACGTCGTGGCGAGTATGTGTTGATTACAGAATGCTGAACACCGCGACGAAGAAGGACCACTTCCCTTTGCCTTTCATAGACCAGGACATAGAACGGTTGGCAGGGAAGGGGTACTTCTATTTCCTTGATGGTTACTCCGGATACAACCAGGTATCAATTGCTCCTAAAGACCAGGAGAAAACCACTTTCACATGTCTGATCGGCACGTATGCCTTTAGACGAATGCCCTTTGGATTGTGCAACGCTCCTGCTACTTTCCAGAGGTGCATGCTTGCTATTTTTGCGGACATGGTCGGTGATTTTCTAGAGGTTTTTATGGATGAATTTTTGGTCTATGGTGAGTACTTTGATGATTGTTTAGCGCACCTAAACCAGGTTCTGAAAAAGTGTTGTGAGGTAGATCTCGTTCTGTCCTGGGAAAAGAGCCATTTTATGGTTACTCATGGGATCGTGTTGGGGCACGTCATCTCCCAGCGAGGCATGGAGGTTGACCCTGCCAAGGTGGATGTCATCAAGAAACTCGAGCCACCATCCAACATCAAACAGTTACGGTCATTTCTGGGGCATGTCGGCTTTTACCGACGATTTATCCAAGACTTCTTCAAGATTGCCCGACCATTAACTGAATTGCTAGGCAAACACATCGAGTTCGTGTTAAATGATAAATGTCTTAATGCCTTCCTCACTTTGAAAGAAATGATAATCAGTGCTCCTATCCTACAGCCGCCTGATTGGTCTCTACCCTTCGAGATCATGACGGATGCTTCAGATTTTGCGGTCGGGGCTGTATTAGGACAAAGGAGGAATGGACTTCCCGTTGCCATTTACTATGCCAGCAGAATCTTAGACGATGCTCAGAGGAATTACACAGTGACAGAAAAGGAGATGTTGTCAGTAGTGTTTGCGTTAGATAAGTTTCGATCATATCTGCTTGGCTCGAAAATCACAATATACATTGATCACTCAGCTATCAGATTTCTAATGGAAAAGAAGGATGATAAGGCACGCCTTCTTAGATGGATTCTATGACTTTAGGAATTCGATTTGGATATCAAAGATAAACCTGTAGTAAAGAATGTGGTAGCTGATCACCTCTCCCGATTACAGTCAGATCAGCCTTCAGATGAGTACACGCCAGAGATTGCAGAGAGATTTCCTGACGAGAGCATCTTTGCGGTTACCGAACTTCCGTGGTATGCAGATATAGTGAACTTTCTGGTCACACAGAAAAGTCCTCAGGGTTGGCCAAAGAACCGAGTTGAGAAACTAGTTTCTGAGGCACGATACTACCATTGGGAGGATCCGATTCTTTTTCGCGAAGGACCAGATTGCGTTTACAGGCGTTGTATTCCTTAGGAGGAATATAATAGTGTCCTCACATTGTGTCATTCTTTGGAATCAGGAGGACATCATTCAGGGAAGAGGACAGCGCAGAAGGTACTACAGAGCGGATTATGGTGGCCGACTCTTACTAGAGATACATGCACATTCGTGAAGAGTTGCCCAGAATGTCAGAGAGTTGTAGGGACAGCTAGTACCAGAGATGCAATGCTGATGCGACTCGTCATTATTTGCGTGATCTTTGACGCATGGGGCATAGATTTCATGGGACAGTTCCCTTCTAGCAGCAGCTTTGAGTACATTCTTCTCACTGTAGACTATGTTAGTAGATGGGTGGAGGCTATACTCGCACGAACCGCAGATAGTAAGATCATTTGCAAGTTCCTAAGGGAACACATTATTTCGCAGTTCGGGATCCCGTGTATTCTCATCTACGATGGAGGTAGCCATTTCATTAATAAGGAGGTGAAAAAGCTACAGAAACAATACAGCATTGATCACGGAGTAGCTTCTCCTTACCACCAACAGACGAACGGCATGGCTGAGAATATGAGAACACACTCATCTATAAGGACAAAGTGAAGAAATGGCATGATAGACATATTCGGCACAAAAGCTTTGTCCCTGGGCAAAAAGTTTGGTTGTTCCATGCGAGGTTGAGAATTTTTCCCGGCAAATTAAAAAGCAAGTGGGAAGGACCGTACATAGTCATAATGGTGCACGACAATGGCAGTATAGAAATTTCAGATGTGTCACCTGGTGCAGAACCGTTCGTGGTTAACGAGCAGATGCTGAAGCACTTCATCAAAACTACTGATCATCTGGCCCGTAATGAAGTGATCTATTTTGTACAGGAATCATGATCATTATTTTCTTTCACTTCATCCTGTACAAATTCTTTTGAGCCATTCGTTTCTGGAGATTCACAACACTTGTATATTCTTCGTAGACCACAATCGTCCCCATTTTTGCTCGTCTTCTATGCTTAGGATACCAGATCCAAAGTATGGGGGGGACCGATTGTCCGTTGATTTACGTTTTACTTTTTGTTCTGATTCTTTTGTATAGCCTTTCTTTTTCACAAATCACTGGTCTCCAATTTTTGGCTACACTCTTTTCTATACTTAGGATGCCTTATCCTAAGTATAGGGGAGACCGAGTGATTCCGATGATTTCGTATTCTTTTCCTTTTGAACTTTTGTTATTTATTCTTTTCACTCAGTCATCCCATTTTTGCTCTCCCGTGATACTTACGATGACCTGATCGTAAGTATAGGGGGGTTGACTGAATTGTACACTCCCTTCTTTTTCGCCCACTTTTACTTAGCACGAGTTATGTCCTCCTTTTTCTCTTTTGATGCTATGAGGACATAGCACAAGCTAAGTATAGGGAGGTGTGTATATATTGTATATATACTTTTGTCCATAACTCGTACTTTTATGTATTTTCTATATCTATAAAATCCATAAAAAGTGGGTACGGGTAAATTTAAAATCCATTTATATTTATATATTATTTATAAAATCCTTGTAAATAAGTAAAATATGTTAAAACTTGTATTTAAAACTTGTAATTAAAATATGTATTTAAAATTTCTATTTAAAATTTGTATAATACTTATTTAAAATCCTATTTATTAAAACATGTGTAAAAACCATTCAATCCTTGTAAAAATTCCTTGTAGATAAAATTTGTAAAACACATTAGATACTTAACCCGAATAAAATATATCTTGTAAAATTCTTTGTATTAAAACTTGTTTATAAAAATCATATAATCCATAAAAAAATACAAAGTCCTAAAATTCATAAAAATTATAAAATCCTTAAAATCCATAAAAATGAGTAAAATTCAGAAATTATACTTCACAAAAACACGGTTGCATTTGCATTCGCATTTTCAGAATAAGTTTGATTTCTGGAACTAAGGACTGAGTCTAGTCTAAAAGATGGAGCTTGATTACGGCCTTTAACTCTCGTTGTAAGGAGCCTGGTTAGGATCTGGAATTTAGACTCTTCAAGTCTGCTGACTTAAAATCTTTGGGTTCCATAAGACCATATTCTAGAAATCAAGTCATATGTGCTTAAGTAGACCATTTGGAGCCATCTGTACAACTCTACACCAGTGAACCAATCTTGAACACATGCACTCTGCACTTAGCTCGACTCGCATGGAGTTCCGAAGGGCAGTACACCTTGGTAGTGCGTTTCTATCCTTATCTTTGCGGCATTGACGTCTAAAGATGGGAGAGATTGGGGTTGCGATAGTTGCTTCGGATGAGGGAAGGATCTGCTGACACAATTTTTATAAGACCTCAAAAAAGGGACAGAATAAAAAGATGCTATATCCGTCGAGGCACAAAAAGATGAATGCAGTGCATAAAAATTACAAAGTCAAAGCAAAGAAGAAGCCACCAAATAAGACCATAATGGTCCAAGCTTCCACCAAAAATGCCTGCAAATCTTAGTGGAGACTCAGCTACACCGGTTGGGCTTCACAAGGATATGCGTCTACACTGGTCGCACTCCACTTCTTTTCTCATTCTTCTAACTTCTCCCTATATTCGATTGTGGACATAGCAGAATTGAACTCAGAAGGGAATACCTCCCTCCCTGAGGAAAGAGTAGCGGGATGAGGAAGCCATAGAAGTGTATAGCTGGGATGGACGGTTTCTTCGGTTCTCTAAGCAGGAAGAGCTAAATCAATTCACACACTATACATGTTGACTTCAAGGATGATAGAGTTTACGATATGAATAAGTGAGTCCGAACTAGCCGATGAAGTGATCTTGAATCAGGATTTATGGAACTTGAGGATTGTTGAGGATAAAATCCTAATCATAGTTAAGGTTCCGACAAAATGCTTGTTTCAGGCCCAATCGAGCTCTGTCCTTTGTCTGTTCTCATGAATTGGTTTAGGAAAACAAATTCATTCTAACTTTCTTTCTTTTTCACTTACTTTTCAAAATAAGTGTTTGCTAAGGGACTAGCAAAGTTTAAGTATATGGGGGTTGATGAATCCATGATTCATTAACTTTTCTGTCGCATTTTGTCTTAAAAACCTTAAAAAATGCATGTAAATAGTCATTAAATTCCATCTTTTAATAAATCATCCTTCATGAATAAATATTCAATTTTAACCATCAAAATCATGTAAATAAATAAAGAACAAGAAAAGAAAGAAAAGGCAGATTGAATATATGTAAATATATACAATATGACTTAAAATATAAATATAACTGAAAGGTATATTTATAGCCTAACTCCCGAGACCAAGTCAACATGGATTGGTCGACAAACCAATAAGTAGGGGGAGATAAGGAAAGAAAACCTAAAAATAAATTAACACACACACATACACCTTCTACTATTTATACAATAAATACAAAACTTCAAAGATTTTTAATTAATCCACATGTACATATTTTTCACCAAACCCTTTTCCTAATTATTTCTAAAAATATATATAAAAATATAGAAATAAGTTTTAAATAGTACCTTGTATATATGCCAAGAAATCCAGCCTATAAATTGTCAAAATCTCAACTTCTGAACATCATAACTTCCTCATACGAACTCCAATTTCACTCTACTCACCTTTAAAGTTCATAAAATAATATTCTCTAATTAATAAAGTGGTTTCATCGAATTCGGAGTCTGTTTGCAAAAAATCAGTTTTGGGACCAAAAGACAAAGGGGTTTCTAGGCTATTTATTTTATATAACACACATTATTTATAGTTTTCTTAATTTTATAATTTTTAAATTATTTCATGATCTTGTATTTTCACCCTAATTTATTTCATAAATGTTGGAATTTATTTATTATTTTAATAAAATCAATTACCTTAAATTATAGGTATAAATGAACTGGCTAACCTATATCCTTATTTATTAAAATATGTAAATTAATTTAATAAAATACCTAAAAATTCCAAAAAAACTTATTTGTTATTCTAATAATTAAGAAAATATATAATTAATTTTTAATTATTTATTTATTAAATTAAAAATTCATAACCTATTTATAAATACATATTTATTAATATAATATTTATATTTTGAGGGGACCTTTCAAATGAGGTGGGGCCTTTTCTGAAATTGTAAAAGCCACTGCGAATTTAGTAAAAACTCTGTAACAGTTTTGTAAAATATAAACTGCACATTGTAAAAAAAATGAATTTTGTAAAATATAGCATCTCAATTCAAATCAATATTTCCATCCATTATAATAATATTTTCATAATTTTATTTCACTATACATGTTGTGTTAATATTTATTGTTATATGTATGAAACAAGAAATTGTAAAATATATTAGAAAGATGCCTAAATTGAGGGTGGCTCACCATATATATGGTGAGACTCTGCTTCATTTGAAGTTTCTGCTATATTTTGAATAGTACTTATTATTTATAAAAAGTATTTATTTTATAATTAAGATTATTTAATTATTTACATTTCTTGTATTTAAACCTAATTAAAATAACCTTAATTACTATTTAATATTGATTTTATAATTAATTTCAAGCTCCTGGCCAACCAGGTGTTGATCTTCTCCAAGAAGCAGTTCGGCCTAACTGCACTGACCGGCCTTCTTCCTTGATTTATTCCACGCATATGCTAACATCTCCGGCTGATCTAAACCGCTGGATCCTTTCTCCTAACAACCATCTACACCGCTAGCCCATATATCTTAGCTTGGAGCCCACGAAACCTATCTATTTAAGGCCTTAAAGATCAACCATCGCCACCTAACTCTCCAACAACCTGAGATCCAGCTCCAGTTTCCCGACTCCCCAACTTCCTCGCCTCGCTCCGCTCGCTCAGGAGGTGACAGCTCCGCTTGAAGGTGCTCGCGTGTAGGAGGAGACATCGGAGGAGGTTCCAAGGTTGTGCTCAGCCTTGCATCGCCGCAACCGCAGCATTCCGCTCTGACCAAAGGTCGACCGTCGAGCTTCAGTCCAGGTAATATACCTTGACAACCCACAGACTTGTTCATCCGTTTCTCTTTTAATTTCTCCTCGATTTTCGTGTAGATATTAGTGTGATTAAGACATCATTAGGACGCTTAATCCTTTAGGTTACACGCCCAATCGATTCCCATTTTCAAACCATTTCAAATCTCATTCAAATCACGACGCCATTCATCTCCATTTTCACGCCATTCCTAATAACTCTGAAAACCTTAATTTTCACCATTTTTGGAGCTTGCAAATCTTATTCCCTCGGCCGATTCTTCGAGAATCGAGCACGTCAATCTTTCATTTGCAGGTTCATCTCCTATCAGGAGCAAAACTCCAAGTATTTGGAAGCCTCACCATCAAAGAAATTCAACCTCGAAGACGGGTTGCCGATTGTAACAACCTCCAAGTTCATTGAGACCACCATCTTTATCGCCGGACCACCGTTGCCTCGAGCAGCTTCCGCCAGCCTCCTACCGCGGGCGAGCTCGAGGGGTGGAGGAGCCACCCTCTGGCCTCGCCGGAGAGCCAAAGAAACCGGTGTTCGATCTGGATAAACCGGAGAAGAAGAGCTCGTCTCCAGAATTCTAACTGCTCAAGAACTGATTGAAGAACAGTCGGTGCACAGTTCTTTGACACGTGGCACACTAACAGCCGCCGATCCGCGCGGATAAGCTTCTAATCGTAGCCGTCCACAGCGAACCGGTGGAGAATTTGCAACTTAAACCAAGAAGGTTTTCCAGAGTTTATCCCCACTCCACAGGTTTCCAGATATTGCATTTAGGTCCCTCTGCAGGGACCTAAATGTAAAAGAACTTTGTCTTTTTACAGAATAGTCCTTTGAGGACCATTTTACAGAATATTTTAAATAGTTTTATTGCGCTTATGCCCCTGGGCTGTAGGGGTTCTTTTGACCTCGTTTGACTTTGTTTCTTGACGATTTTTTTAGGGTAGTTACGCAACTACCCCATCTAGTTGGTATTATGTTTTTGTGAACTTTTGTCGTGTTTTCATCGAGTTTTGATTTGTCAAAAACCGCATTTGTTTTGCTTTGTTTTCTTGTGTTCTTCGAGCTCGCTGCTCGACCCGCTTCCACCTATTATATTTTACCATCTATATAATATCCATCTATTATATAATAAATAAATCTTTTGTGAAAAAATATCCCTTGTTAAAAATTAAATAAAATTTGAAAAGAATAAAATTAAATAAAAAAATAAAAAAAATAAAAAAAGTGTTTGGTTTCTTTGATCACTTAAAGAAGAGATAAAAATAAAAAATCGCAAAAATATCTCCGAAAAAAAAATCAAAAGATTCTATTCTGCCTCCTTGAGTACGACCCAGGCACACTTACCTGGTTAAATATTTAGTGTAGGTTTTCGACCCGAAAACCGATTTTGTTTGATTAGAGCTGAGATCTGATCTTCGTGGCTTTTTTCTACAACCGACAACTTCTTTCCCTAAAAAAAAGCCACGAACTGATTTTCAGCTTTATCAATATGATGTCACAATATAGGCACGCATCCTCTAACCGGAGACAAATGTGTTGCTATATGTTTGAGTATGTACATAGGGAAGACCAATATGTTAATGATCTAATCAAGATCTATACACCAGCGAGCTGGTGTGAATACATGGTCATACGAGTAATACAATCTCTCAAAGGGATCATACAGGTTCATTACTGAACTTGAAGACATGAGCTCACTCATGAGATATTGGGGATCAAATCCCATGCACGGTCATCTCGCTTTGGAAGCTTGACTGACTTTGTAGGTTTGATATATGCTTTTGAAAAGTATATAATCAATACCTAGGTATGATATATGCTTGTGGAAAGTATATGATCGATACCAACTCCCAATAATCAAATGATAAACTTAATGATAAAAACCTGAAAGAGATAATCTAAATAAGTTTTAAAACTTTAGGTTTATTTTAGGTCTTCTAATATGTAGGATGTACATGTAATAGGAATACCTGAGGGTGATGTGATTATAAATGATTGTATAACCATGTTGATTCCATTCGGAGAGAGTGACAAAAGAGGTTTGGTTTTTAGTGAATCCTCTCAGTAGAGAAGTAATATGATCTTAGTCCAAATGTTGGACATTGATCTGATTGTGATTCGGATGTAAAGAGAAGATTGGATTTTCAGCTTTGATTCAATTGAACATCTATGGGAGGTCCCTTAGATCTGGATTTGAGATGTGATCTCAATATTCAAGTCACTATACGTGGAACATACAATCATCATGTCCTTATCTCCAAGTATCTATGCAGAAAACGCATTATTCTTGAAAGAGTTAAAGATTAATCCCATTGATGAATAGTATATCTAACTATTTAGAAATTGATAATAAATGTATTTAATTATCATGAATACTGTGAATGTGATTCATATTATTTAGATGTATGAGAGTGGTTATCCAAGATAATTAAATGTGATTTATTTATCAAGTATATGAATAATGTAGATAGCATTATCCACATTAATCATATATATTATAAATATGATTTATAATATATTAAAGAGAGCTTATTGTAAAGAGTGTCTTCAAATTAGTTCTTGATGTCAATTGGATTCACATTGGAAATTAATTGGAAATACAATTTACATTTTGTTTTGAATTGTGAATATGATTCACAATTATTTGATGGCTTGATTGTAATATTCATAAAATTAATTTGGAATTTATTTTTTGAATTATTTACAACAAAATTTGTTGTAAATATATATATATATATATATATATGAAGAACTAGAGGATCCAATACCATCGATTTAATGGATGGTGGACGGCCAACCTTTGACTTATTCTCAAGGGTGATCATCCCCTACCTTTTTTAGGAAGGTGGGTGGCCTCCTTCATAATCCTTCTATGATAATTGATTTAGTGCAAATTAAATTATGTTGATTATTCAATATATTTAATTTAGTCTAAAATAATTGTTGTTGTATTTTTACAACAAAAACATGGTCGTTGAATTGAAACACAAATCAATCTCAACCTTGATTTTGTGCTTCACATGGAATGTGGTCCATGTACTCCCAAGATACTATATAAGAAGAGGCAACCCTAGATCTTCTTTTGGTTTCCCAACACACAACAATTGAATCACCTCTCTCTCTTTCTTTGCACTTTGTTACTTAGAGAGAACCATCATCGTCACCACTCCTTCGTGCAGTCGCTTCGACTGCCTGTGGATTTCTATCTCCTTTGATACGCCTCACTCGTGAAGAAGACATCAAATATCATGTGATGAGATCAGGAGATTCATCGCTTGGATAATCATCTTGGATTGCGAGTAGCTCACATCTCATCAACACGTCCGCAAGCATCTCCTCCATCGGGTCAGACTTGAGATAGGAGGTCTCTTCGTTTAGAGACTTTGATCGCAACCACGTTTCAAGAGGTAACACTAATACCCCTTTATGGTTTAGATGAAACGATCCGAGAAGTGTTCTTGGATCATGTGGTTACATCGCTTTTAATTTTTTTTTATTCCCCTGCTCCGAGCAACTAGTGCGAGTAGTCTCTCTCGATTGCATATGATGCGATCACCACACTTCTATAATGCACTTAAGGTTCTCCCCATAACCTTCATATACGACATAGGTCTTATCTATCTTGATCTCACTAAGTCAACTCTTTGACTTAACACATCTAGCACCTCCAAATCTCTATTCCTATGCAAATGACCCGCATCAAGAGATCGGTCGGATATCATCCTTTGGAGAAAGGATTGACATTTCCTTCTCGAGCTGGAGATTCTTTCTTGACAATCATTTGATTGTACTAGATGAGTCCTCAATCTAACTCTTTAGATATTATCTCAGCACCAGCCTCCGTGATCCAACATTGAATCAATAGTTATATGATTATCAAGATGGACATGGTACATAACCCTAATTGTACGAAGGGACCTTATAAGTGCATGCATTCATTAATATCATACAGGGAGTAAAAACTAATAACTTTTTTTGATATATAAAGGGATATAATAACAAGTACTGTAGAAATGGTTCGCTTAGGGCTCATATGTCGAATTGTTTAATCATAGTCTTCCAATATGTAAGTTGTACAAGTATTGGGAATATTTGAGGGTGATCAACCTTAAAATAGTGTATACAATTATGCTTCCATTTTGAGGGATTGATGAAACATGAATGAATTTCAATGACTTCACTTGGAGACCTAAATCTCAGAATCACAGTCTTAGTCCAAAAGAGTTGGACAATTAATTAGACTAGATCAAAGTCAATAAAATTATGTTATCTACTTTAACCGGATAGCTCTAAGTGGTATCAATCCCAATATTATATATAATTCCAATATCAAGTCACTTTACATGGTCTGTACAATCTACCTAACCTTCTCTCCAAGTATTTGTGGTGCTGCATGCAAATCTGAATTGGGTTACAGTTCGTACATTGAGAAATCAACCTATATTAATGTTTATTAATGTTGATAAATAATAATGTGTGAATATTATTTATACATGTGGACATTAATTAATATGAATGTTGATTCATAATAATTAATCATGCAAATTTGATTCATATTAAATTGAAAGTACGTGCATATGAATATGATTCACACAGTCAATACTAATATGAATTAGATTCACATTAAACATTGATTAATGTAAATTTAATTTATATCTAATGTGCAAAAAATATTCACATAAGTATTTATACATGAATAATATGAATGGTTATTCACACTAATCATCTATAATGTGAATTTGATTCACATTTAATTACAAAAAATATATGTGAAGTAGGTTCACACAATCAATATAAATATGAATTGGATTCTCATTAAACATGGATAGATGTAAATCGTATTTACATTTAATGGTGGGTTAATGAATTAAATTAAATTCCATGGAGGGTTGTCTACTGATGTTACAAAATATTTCTGAATTATTTTTTGATAAATACTTGATAACAAATTCGATTTCAAATTGGATTTGGATTAAATAGAGAGGAGATAGAGTGGAAGTTCTTTTTCTCGTGATTTCCATGGGGACATGGAAAAAACAATCGTATGGTTGACTTCTACCTTTCATCTCTCCCTCTTTCTCTTTCATTACCCTGAATATAATATTACATTATTATTTTTAAATTCTTAATGAAATAGGATTGAATCCTAGCTGTTTGATCCCAGAAGCAGGATTGCTATCTTCGTCATCCATTAGCTCAAAAAAGAAAAGACATGTGTGCTCTTTTAATTTAGTTTTTAAAAGACCTGAGAATTGAGAGTTCCTTTCAAAAAAACCATAATATAAATGATATGGTTTTCAACCCCTTCTCCCTCTTTTATATGGTCGTCCACCATTTCTCCTCCTCCCCGTTGGACTGCCCAATATGTGAGGAGGATCATTTTTTAGGTGTCTCGGGTTCGCTAAGAAGAAGGTGGAGTTCATGAGACAAAATCATGGGCATTGATCCTATTTAAGGATATTTTTGGATGTGGAAATCAAGAAGAGAGACCCATCTCTACAGTTCATGGGATGTATATAGGTCACTTCCTTATGTTGCTCTAGCAGATTGGACTCGGCGTGAGGAGGCATCCTACTTTCGAGGCTAAGGATTGTATTCACACATTTTCCCTCATCTTGTGTGGATGGTGAAGTAATTCGAAATTATTTCTAGTACCATGTGTTTTCACCTTTGAAGATTTTTATATGTTGTCTATACAACTCAAACGATTAGTTTATTTATCCGGATGTGATCTGGATTTCTTTCATTTCTATGATGTGCGAGGCTATGTCCTCCTTTAAATGTTATTAGAGACTCAGTCGAAGGATTTAGATTGCATTCAGTTCCAAAGAACAAAATTCTATAATTCCATGTTTGCGTATACATTGTTTTTTCAATAACTTTTTTATTTTGATTGCTTTAGTGACATATGATGTTGCTGATAATATCCCATGTTTAGACATTATTTTTGGGATTTTTATAAGGTCTGTACTTGAACACAAAATACTTGTCAAAATTTGGTGGCATCCAGGCGAATATTCAAATGTAGAAAGTGCCCTAGACTTGGATTTTGTTCAATGATCGTAGGAAATAATCATGGATTTTTTTATAATATTTTTGAGTTACATAACATTTAAAAATATCTACTAGTAAGGGAATAATCAATTTTTCAATTAGTAAAATAAGGTTTTGAGCAAATCCGGCCATGCCGCCTCAAGAAAATCGATTTCTCCATAGGCAGAGGTGGAAGATGACTCAATAAAATACAATGACTTGTTTTTCCTATTTTCAGACTAAAAATTGATGAGAATATATTTGATAGATTCACATTAGTAGTTGGACCTAATATTTTAAAATATTTAGATTTACAGTGAATTTTAAGTCCACGTTATAGGTATTTCATATTTGCAATACATGTATTTAATGAATTTAGATAAGTAAATTATTTTATTTATTAAAAATACCCAAAAAAAGTTTATTAAAATATAAACATTTTTAAATTTAATTTTTTTAATTTAAATTTTATTTCATATTTATTTTATTTATTTTTATCATTTTGTGTTTGGCCTTATTCGGGCTCAAACCCGATTGGCCAGATCTGGGTTTGTTGACCTGGTTGGTTAACTCCCATTCCACCTCTTCCACCCATTTCTAGCTAGGGACCTACCTTACGTCTCCCATTTTTCATCCCACTCCTATAAAATCCATTCGACTCAATTTTTCCACCCATTTATCCTCCTTAAATCTGAGACACACATTTGAATATCTTCACCTCTATCATTGTTAATTTTTGCTGTCATATTTCGATTCTTCCACATCTCTTCCTCTGCATAGAAAGTCCTTCCCAGGTACTCATTTTCCAAATCAATCCATCTTTTCCTTTTCCCTCGAGCTTGAATGAATATGAGTGAGGTGCGTTGAAAAAACATCGACCTACGTCAAGCGGGAGTACACTAGAGGAGGCTAAGGTGTGATCTAGCCATCGATTTTGAGCTCTGTAAGTTATGTTGTGTCGAGATTCTACAGGACCACCATACCTACATCAAGGCAAACAATATGATCACAATAATTCAGATACAGTTTTAGCTTAGATCTGAATCTAATTCCATTAAATTTTCTTTCAATTCTAGTAGATTTCCTGTTTTGTAGCTTTAGAACATAGATCAAACCTCTGATCATCTCGATCAGAGGTCTTCTTCTTTGATTTTGCAATTGATTATATCCGATCATCATACCCCATCGATCTCCCCTCAGTTCCATACTACCCATCCACGATTTGAACACCTCCCGTAACATACCTTGGCCGGAGATCGAGGTTCATCCTTTGCCATCAAGAACCTTTCCATGTACCTGATTTCTACTTGATTTGGGACCGAGGCATTGACCTTGAGTCAATTTAATAACTTGCTGGTTTACCTTGGGCTTGTGGGACTCCATGGCACTCAATTGAATCTCTAGCATCAGGTTCAAGAGAAGCTTGATCAGATCTTCCCCTACGACATATGGACCTTTGAATTAAATCAGATCGATGTGGAATCATTGAAACAACTTATTGAGGCCCTTGCAGCACGGATTCATCTCGGATTGAGAGAGATCTGAGTAGTCGAAGGACGCCTGGAAATGCTCTAATCCATGTTTTTAGGATGCCTTCAGCTTCATTCAATCAAGGAAGAGTGCTCCAGATCAGATCCTTAATGTCCATCAACGCCCAAATAGCAATCATCAGATCAGATCTGATAACCATAACAACCACTCGTCGTGCCAACGCACTCACGTGACCCACATACACATTTGGGTGAAATTGCCCTTTTCTTTTATAGTTTCTTTTATTAAAAATAAGTCCTTATCTTACGTATTCCCATAAGATCATTGAAACAAGCATATATTCCCAGATGTTTTATGAAGTTGCATCTTGGTCCTACTATTGCATGTGAATCATTCACGTGACTTATTTGTTGGTGCAATTACAAGATTTGTCATGAACTTCTTATTTTGCTAATAAAAGCTTTGAAGTTTTGTGTAATTGCAAGTATACCCCTTTATTATTGTGCGTGTGAATTCTTCATGTGATTATTTTAGTCATTTGCATATTTTATTTTGAGCTTCTTCTTCTGCTAATAATTGATTGTTAACTTTCTCTTAATTACATTTAGGCTCCCCGTGTACATATTAATTATATGTTCTTTTATTACTTTGATTAATTAGATTCCTTAATCCAAAAATTCAATAGAAATTACCTTAGATACTTAAATAACCTCATATCGCTAGTAATTTTAGTTTGCAATTTTACTTTTATTTTCTATTTTTAAAATTAAATAATTGCTCTTATTTCACTATTTGCACTTTTAAAATACATAAAAATTCAAACATCTTTGAAAATTTCCAAAAATAGTTCTATAACTTAGTTTTAATGTAATTTATGACATATACAAAAATCACATAAAATACAAATAGAAAACTCCTTAAATTTAAATATTTGAAAAAACCTATGAAAATCATACAAAATCCCATATAATACATAAAATATGTTTTTGGTCTTATTTCAAAACTTAAAAAATTGCATTCAATAAAATTGATTTCCAAAAAGTGTGATTTTGTTTTCTATTTTGAAACTAAAAAATAGTATCCCACTTTATCTTTAAAATTATTTTCAACTTTAATTGTATTTAAAATCCATAAAAATACAAAAAATACAAAAAATCACCAAAAATAGTAAAAATTATTAAAAACACAAAACATTTCTTTTTCTATTTTATAATTTGTTTTACAGCTTTAAAAAATCTAAAAAAGAGTTTTTTACAGTTTTTATATATTCTTTATTCATAATTGTTCTGAAAATTTAAAATTCATAAAAATTTGCAAAAGTAAATTAATTTTAAAAATAAAAATATGAACATTAGAAGAAAAAAAGTAAACTTTTAAAATTATTTTAAAAATATAAAATAAGTTAAAATTCATGAAAATTCAGTTAAAAATCCTTAAAAATAATAGAAGATTCCTAATTAATAAATACAATTCCAATTAGTTGAAAGTTTGCCTATTGAATTCGACACTCCACATACTAATTGCTATACAAATTAGTTTAGGAGTATAAATAAAAAACTAACACAACTTCTCTCTATTTTTCTTAGTTGAATCATACTTGGTCGCACGCTGCCTCGTCCCCTTTTTTGAGATGGCAGACCACTCATTATGACTTCATCAAAGACCAATGGACTTGATTTAAAGGTGGATAGTCATCCACATGGGCTTTGATGCAATTGTTGCACGAGTTACTAATTAATTAATAGACTGCCACATTCCAGTGAGAGAGCCATTTGTAGTAGAGAATGTCTTTATAGCCTAGATTTTCGAAAGTATGTGCTATCCATTTCTAAATATGTTAGACATAGATAGATATATATATATATTATGAGAAAAACCAATCATAAATATTATAATGGATATAATTCAAAAGGTATTCTAAAATTTATAGGATTCTATGAAATTAGAATATGAATGAATGTGTCATTAATATTTCTAGTTTTAAAAATGAAAACATTGGGTGATCGAAGGAGGATAAGATCATTTGACAGTAATCAAGCATCGAGATTTGGACAAAAAGACTAGTAAGAGATTGACCTTTAGAATTGTCTAGAAGTCTATAATTTACATACTTATGAATATTGTACTCAAAAGTAGAATGTCCAGGACACCCTTCTCCAAGAAAGTTGTAAAATGCAGACGTATTCTAGATCTCATACAAATTAAAGTATATTGACCCTCCATACCACAATGGACATTAATTACATATGATATTCATAAGTGATCATTTGTGGTATGACTTGGTCTTCCTAACATGTAAGAAACCTTTGAAATGTTCAAATATTTCATGTTTTTTTGTTGAGAACCAAAGTTAAAAGGAAGATCAAGAGAATTTGATCTAGTTGAGGTGGTGAATACCTCACAGATAAATTCAAGGATATCTTAAAGAGAGAGGAATAGTTTCCAATCTTACTCCTCCAGGAACTTCTCAACTCTATAGAGTTGTAGATAGATACAACAAGATGATGTTGGATATGGTTAGATAATTGATAATTTTATCACTAATACCACTTGGTTTATGAGGATAATCAGTAGAGACTGTGACATATTTCGTAAATAGGATTCCCTGCAAGTAAGATGGAATCTCACACTTGAGAGTGCTACATCATTGGGTATATATAAAATATGATATTGGATAACTGATTTATGACCTTGAGACTCGGTAAATCTTCATCTCCAGGGTTGTAGTTGCTAGAGGATAACTTCTTAAAGAGTCAAGATACGAATGAAGTAAAGTAACTCATTGGGTCTACTAAGAATGATGGCATTACTGGACAAAAACTTGAGAGATAATCGAAGATGACACACATATACCTCTTTAAAAGAGTTCAAGGGTGGTAAGATCCCCATTAAGGTATAGATTGAATGTACAAGAAGAGTACGAACATGATCAAACTTCATTTTATAAAGCTCTTATGGATCATGACATGAATTTATGGATGTTAGCAATAAAGTTTGAAGTATACACATGCACAAGTATGGTGTATAGAACTTCGAGGAACCACCAAAATGCATCAAACCCATTGGGTGTAAATGGATCTTCAAGAGAAAGAAGGGACCCTATGTGAAGGTCGACTCAAAGCCAAGGGCTACGCACATATAGAAGACATCATTTACAATGAGATGTTTCAAGGATATGGGAAGATCCTTAAGCGCATCACGAAAGTGTGATGATCGCATCATATGAGATCAGAGCGACTAGTCGCATTGCTCGACGCATCAGAATTTAAAAAAATGACGAAACCACATGATCAAAGAACATTTCTTGGTTTGTTTCATCAAACCACATACAAGAATATAGATTACCTCTTGAAGCGTGGTTGTAATCGTAGTCTCTAACGTAAGAGACCTCATGTCTCAAGTCCGATCCAACTAGAGAGGAGCTTGCGGGCATCGTGATGAACCACATGCTTCTCGCAATCCAAAGTGTTGATCCAAGCGATGAATCTCCTGATCTCTTCTAACGAGATCCAATGTCTTCTCCACGAGCGAGGCGCATCGAAAGAGACAGAGACCCACGAGTAGTCGAGGCGGTGGCATGACGGCGAAGTGACGACGGCAGTCTCTCTAGGGTTTCTAAGTGGAATCCCACTCAGAGAGAGAGATGGCATGGAGTGTGTAAAGAAGAGCTAGGGTTGCCTCTCCTTATATAATATTTTTGGAGTCCATGGGTTAAGAGAGAGAGAGAGAAACAGCATGAGATCAGAGAGAAAGAGAGATGCTATTGGAGTCTGTAAAGAAGAGCTAGGGTTGCCTCTTCTTATATAATATTTTGGGAGTCCATGGATTCCAATCCATGGACAATATGAGTCAAATGGTTCACATTAATTTGTGTTTCTTTCAATGGCCATGATTTTGTTGTTAAAAACACATCAAAAATTAATTTAATTTAATATAATATATTGAATAATGATCAATATATATTATTTAAATAAAATCAATTTACCTTGGATAAAATAGGAAGGAGGCAAGCCTCTTTCCAAAGGAGGAGTGGACGGCCACCACATTCCATATAGGAATTGTGGATGTCCACACTTCTCTTATGGAAGGGGGCTCTACCTTTCCTATTTCATGGATTCTTGTATATTGCGTGAATATCTCCAAGATTCACAACAACTTTTGTTGTAAATTATTTCACAAAATAAATCCATTTTATTTTGTGAACTTTACGATCATGCCATAAGAAATTTGTGAATCACATTCACAGCCCAAAATAAAATGTAAATTACATTTTTAATTATTTCTCCAATGTGAATCCAATTCACATCAACATTTAAATTGTAAATGTTACTTATAAATAGCTCTCTCTCTCTCTTATATATTATAAATCACATTTATAATATATATGAATAATATGGATAATGCTATCGGTATTATAATTATCCATAATAATTAAATCACATTTAATTATATTAGATCATCATTCTCTTGCATCTAAATAATATGAATCAAATTCTCATTATTCATTATAATCAAATCACAATTACTTATCTCTTTCTCATAGCTTAGATATAATTTTAACAATGGAATCATTCTTGAACTCTTTCAAGAATAATGTGCTTTCTCCGCAGATACTTGGAGATAAGGACAAGGTGATTGTACATTCCACGTATAGTGACTTGGTATTAAGATCACATCTCAAATACAGATCTCGGAGACCTCTTATAGATGCTTGATTAAATCAAGGTCGTATATCTAAACTTCTTATTGCATATGAATCACATTCAGATCAATGTCCAACATCTGGACTAAGACCATATTACTTCTCTAATAAGAGAAATCACTAAAATCTAGACCAGTTTCATGACTCCCTCAGAATGGAAGTGTCATGGTTATACAATCGTTGATGATTACACCACCCTCGAGTATTCCTAATACATATACATCCTACATACTAGAATACCTATAATAAACTCGAAGATATTGATCAATTTACATTGTCATCTTTAGGGTTTTATCATTAAGTTTCTCATTCAGTCATTGGGAGTTGGCATCGATCATATGCTTTCCAAAATCATATATGATACTTGCAAATTCTTGTCATGCTTCCAAAGCAAGACGAGCATGTATGGAATTTGATCGATCCCAATACCTCGTGAGTGAGCTCATGTCTCCCGATTCACAAGTGAATCTGTATGATCCCTTTGAGAGATTGTATTACTCTTATGCCCTCATATGCACACCAGTTCGCTGGTGTATAGACCATGATTAGGCCATAAACCTATCGGTATGCCAAATGTACATACTCTAACTATAGCAATACATCTGTCTCCGATCAGAGGATGCATGCCTATATCATAATCGTATTCTACATAGGACTTGTTTATCTCGATCTCGTTAAGTCAACTCTTTGAACTAACTAATATCATACCCCTGAATCTCTATTCCTATGCAGAGGACCTACATTAAGAGGTCGGTCAGAAATCAGCCAAAAGAGAAAGTATTATCATCTCCTACTCGAGCTCACATGGATAACAATCTCCCACTAGCCCTCAGATCCATTCAGGTACAATCCTTAAACCCATACTCATTATATCTTGGTCGAAAACCTTCTGTGTCAAAGGTTTGGTAAGCGGATCAGCAACGTTGTCGGTAGAGCCCATCTTAGTGATGAAGGTGTGACCATGCTTTTGAATATGCTGAATGATGTGGTATTTTCTTTCCACGTGCTTACTCTTTTGATGTCATCTATCCCAGATCCTTCGCCGGAGCTATGGCTCTCATGTTATCGCAGAGTAGTGGGATGGCAGTATAAGAGAAACTACGACAAGCTTTACGATGAACTTGCGCAACCACACCGCCTCCTTTACAGCATCTGATGCAGCAATGTATTTAGCTTCTGTTGTTGAATCAGTCGTAGTGTCATGTCTCTTTCTTCTCCAGCTCACAGCACCATCATTTAATAGGAACATAAACCTTGATGTCGACTTTCGATCATCAATATCAGAATAGAAGTTTGAATCTATATATCCTAAGACATGGAGATCACCATCTCCATAGACCGAAATGTAATCTTGTGTCCTTCTTAGATACTTGAAAATGCTCTTCACTGCATTCCAGTATTGCTCTCCACAGCAGGATCGGTAATGGCTTACAACTCCCACTGCATGACAGATATCGGGCCTTGTGCACATCATGGTGTACATTAAGCTTCCTACAGCTGATGCGTAGGGGCATCCAGCCATGGCTTTTTTTCCTCAACACTTCGAGGAGTCATCCCTTTGGACAGGTGGATACCATGTCTTAAGGGAAGGAATCCTTTCTTGGAGTTCTCCATATGGAAACGCTCGAAGATCCTCTTAACATACCCAGTAGAAATGGATAAATAACACATAAATCGAGGGCTATGCAGATCCTCGGACATATATGAAATGGAATAAAGATGGACCAAGCTACTTATGGATGTTACCACAATTAACATCATTACAGTTGGGCTATCGAACACGAGGTCAGAAGTGAATTACGAGTCGGACCACGAATCGAGCGAGCTCCCCTTGCAATGATGTGGTGGTGAACCTCTCATTCGTTTTCAGTGCTCTCTAAACCGTGCAGGAAGGTTTCCCATCACACGGCTCACCAACTTGAAAAGTTGTGATAATCCCAAAATTTTCTTTTCTCGATTTTTGAACAGTTTCAAACCCAAGATGTAAGAGGCTTCTCCAAGATCTTTCTTCTCAGAGGTATGGGATATCCAAATCTTAACATGGGTCATCATCCGTGTATCATTCCCAATGATAAAGATGTCATCTACATAAAGCACGATGAAAACAATGGCGCTCCCACAAAGCTTCTTGTACACACATGGCTCGTCAGGATTCTGCACAAAATCATAACTCTTTATGGTTTCATCAAATTTGATGTTCCAGCTACGAGAAGCTTGTTTGAGCCCATAGAAGGATTTCTTTAGCTTTCATACTTTGCCTTTCTCAGTTAAAAAGCCATGGGACTGCTCTATATAGATATCCGTTTCGAGGTATCCCTTGAGGAAAGTTGTCTTGATGACCATCTACTGGATGTCGTAGTCAATATATGCATCTATAGCTAGTAGTGCCCTGATGGACTTAAGCATAGCCACATGAGAGAAAGCCTCAATGTAATCGATACCTTCTCTCTATGTGTAGCTCTTAGCTACGAGCTGTGCCTTGAAAGTCTCTACTTTCCCATCATTTCCCCTATGTCTCTTGAAGATCCATTTGCACCTGATGGGTTTTACCCCTCTAGGTGGATCCTCTAGGGTCCATACACCATTTTTATGCATGGAGTCAATTTCTTACTTCATTGCTAGCATCCATATATCCATGTCATGATCCGTGAGTACCTCATCAAAATAAGCTGGATCATTGTCAGTTTCACCTGACACATGGAATCCGTACCTTTCAGGTGGTGCAACCACCCTCAAACTCCTTTGAAGAGGTACATGTATTTCATCTTCATTTACTTATTAAGTTTCTGGTTTAGGAAGCTCAAAATCCTCAAGGTTTTCAATGAGTTCCTTTACAACATTTTTGTCTTGACTCTTAAGGAAATCATCCTCCGTAAATTTTACATCTCTAGAGATGAAGACCTTCTGAGTCTCAGGGTTATAAAGTTGGTATCCAATACCATCCTTAACATACCCAATGAAGTAGCACTCATGAGTGTGATATGCTTGCTTACTTGCATCTACGTTCTTCATATGGACCAATCAACCCCAAATCCTTAAGTGATTAACACTAAGTTTGGTTCCATACCA
The DNA here is from genome assembly GCA_037367405.1 of Ottelia alismoides. NCBI lineage: Eukaryota > Viridiplantae > Streptophyta > Magnoliopsida > Alismatales > Hydrocharitaceae > Ottelia > Ottelia alismoides. The sequence goes on along the minus strand of JAZKJV010003000.1, from coordinate 380,176 downwards.
AAGCTCATGAGGACTCTTAGGTACGGACTTGCTAGAAATCTTATTCAAAATATATATTGCAGTCTCTACTTCATGTCCCCATAAACTAAGTAGTAAATGTGCTTCACTCATCATTGAACGGACCATGTCCATGATGGTCTTGTTGTGTCTTTCAGAAACACCACTAAGTTGGGGAGTGCCAAGAGGAGTGAGATTGGGGACAATTCCTTTCTCTTTAAGGTATTCCTTGAATTCATCTGAGAGGTACTCGCCACCTCAGTAAGATCGAATTCGTTTAATTTTCATATCAGTTTGATTCTCAACCAAAGCCATGAACTCTTTAAACTTTTCAAATGTTTTAGATTTATACATAATAGGAAGATAAACTGTATTGTAAATGGTCATCAATAAACGTCAAATAGTATCGATATTAGTTTCAAGTCACGATATTGAAGGGACCACATACATCAGTATGTATTAGGTCAAGAATACCTTAGCATTGTTTAACCTTGTTACGAAAATGCATCCTAGTCATTTTTTCCTCAAATACAATGTTCACATGTAGGAAAAATTTAGACCTATAAAAAATCTAAGGGTCCATCCTTTATCAATCTGTTCCAATCAATAGATAAATGACCAAGCCTTTGATGCCAAATCATATTTGAATAATTTCCATCCTCTTTGGTTCTTTTAAGGTTATTATTAGTGGTACTAACATTCGTGACATTCTCATCAATGCACAATTCGTAGAATCCACCAGAACACCATCTGCAATATATTTATCATAATGATTTATGACAAGTTTATTACATAATAGAAATGAATATCCACATTTAACTTAGATACAGATATTAAGTTCCTTCTGACATCTACAACATAAATACATTCTTTAAATAATGGGACTTCCACTAGATAATGATAGTCTGTAGGTCCCAACGACGACTATTGCAACAATTGCATCAAATTCCATCTGTATGACTATCTCCCCTTCATCAAGATTCCTAGTTTCTTGAAACAAATGGAATAAACTGCATACATGAACAGAAGCACCAGAATCAATGACCCGGCTATCTTCTCATCCTACGAGAAAATTAGTTTCAATGAGGAAAGTAGAATTCATAAATGTTAGGGCTTTACCTCTATCAGCAGACGTTAGGTAATCTGGGCAGTTATGTTTCCAGTGCCTCGGCTTCTTGTAGTGATGAAACACATCGGCCTTCTTATATGTCACCGTAAGGAACCGATATCAGGGTCACTACGTTTACGGCCTTACACTTTTGAAAAGCAAAGATCCTGATCCAGATGTGCTTGTATGCAAGAGCTGTCACTTTGGACATGCATCTCCTAAATACAATCCCTAGTGATGGAACCCTTCGCCTTGATGGGAGACCGTGGATGTCACTTATGTGATCCTCCCTATCAAATTCATATTCTAATTAATTATTTTGAATCATATTCATATAATTAATTCTTCTTAGGAAAATACTACATTCATAATGGAGTGTTTTTAATTGGATATTATTAATTTAACCATATTAAATCACTTATCAATCCAATTTATTCAACCGACAAATAAATTTCTTTGTTGTTACTTGAAAGGAAGGTATAATCTCAAAATACATATTATTTGAATTTTAATAATTAGAAAAATACATCATGATCGCTTCAAGCATTATCCTTTCCTTACCTATTTTCATTTCCAATACCGGTAAGAGTGGGATAGACCTCTTACGGAGCAATCGACTACCCCAACGATCCCCGATTAGACACCATATCCGCCTCAGGTCAAGATAATACGATTTGATCATTTTGTATTTGAGATGATAATCGGCCTTTCAATCGAAGTTATACCATGTAATATTTATCAAAACTATTTTGATTAATATTATAATGAGATTTAATAAAAAATCCCCAATCATATTCAAGCAACAAAGATTTTGCATGTAGATATTGTCATACAACTATTGTAGGATAAACTAGGATTTTCATGAAACATGTATTCAATGGACTATGATTGATCAATTATTTTCATAATTATTAGGCATCATATATAATCAAGGTAAATTCATAATTTCCATGATTTCCATTGATTTATAAACACAATAAATAGAGAGGATTGATGGTCTAATCATCTTCCGACACATCTCCACTAAATATGGAATATCAAGGGTAAAGGGAATTAGAATCATGCAAAATAAATTAGATAAGTTTGCTGGTGTTATTATCGACTTAATCCAAGTGTTTATTTCACATTTCATGATGGTGCGATTCTCTACTTACATTGAAAACAATTTTGTATAACGGGAACTATTCAAATCAATTTCATGAACTTTTGTTACCAATTAGAGGTTACTATTTTTGGGACATATTTAGAAATTGTAATTAAATTTTATGAACTAAAAAATATCCAATAATACACAAATAGTATATTTTTAATTAAACAAAAAACCGATTCAAATCTTACATCCAACACAAAATAATGTTTCCTACGCATTTAAATATGAACCATGATCGCCTAGGGTTTTGTATAATATCCAAGACCTCAACCAAGGCTCTTATACTACTTGAAGGATATGGGAAGATCCTTAATCACAACACGTAAGCATAATGATCGCAACATATGCGATCTAAGCGACTAGTCGTACTACTTGCTCGGTGCATCAGAATTTAAAAACAATTTACATGATGAAATCACATGATCTAAAAATATTTCTTGGATCATTTCATCAAACCACATACAAGAATAAGGATTACCTCTTGAAGATTGGTTGTAATCATAGTATCCAACGTGAGAGACCTCTTGTCTCAAGTCTGATTCGACTGGAGTGGCACTTGCGAGCGTGGTGATTAATGGAGGAACCGCTATCGAGAAGAGTATGATCAAATTCTTGATCAAAGATATGACAACGGATGTGAGGTGCTCCCTTATCTTTCTTTTTAGGCGAGAGGTTACTGATGGCATGAATGGCGACCATGGTCAAGATTTGTTTCTTTATTTCCTTTCGTATGTTCTACCTTGGTTGACGCTTTTGTGTACATGCCTCTTTCATTCCCTTTTTTACTGTAGGCATGTATTCCATGGCCTTAAGGAGCTGCATCTTTAAAAAGATGTTCTGTAAGATCTCAACCACTCCAGGATCAGATAGGGTTGTTTTTAATTTTTTGGATTTTCCTAGATTTGAGAGCAGAAGGAAATGGCACAGAATCAGAATAAACATGCAAATGTTCATTTCCATTATTCAAAGTAGAATCCTCATGTACAAAAGGACAACCAGAATCAGTCTGTACAGTGTTGTCCATACTAGGTGAAGGAAAACAGAATCTATAAAAGAATGGGATGTTGCTGCTGGTGAAGAGGAAGAATCTGACTGGTATATTCTCCCTTGTTGTTGGTGATCTACATCTGCCTGCTGAAGATGGTGGTGAAGGTTGTGAAACTCCAGATGTGGGTGCTGCTACACTGGGCCTCTCGACTGCTAGTGATGGAGATGATATAGAAGATGATGCTCTCTTAGTGGTTTAATCTCCCAACCCTAACTGCTGCGTAGGCGGCTGCAATCTCCTACCGCTCCTGAGATGAATGGCATTAGATAAACATGTAAAATCAAGGGACATACCTGTCTCAGGTGTGGGTGGTCTATTGGCTACCTGCTCCTTTCGTCTGATGTTGTTGGGGTTGGCTTCAACCTGTGCTGGAATCAGTGTCTTGGTGGTGGTCAGGTCATCGATCTGCTAAGTCAGTTCATTCATGTTCTTCATGAGAAATACAAGTTTGTCCAGTGTTGTATTGAGTGAAGGAGCCTCAGGTTGCTAATTGGTTGGCTATCCCTGAGGCTGATAGTACGGAGGTTGTTGGTGCCCATACGGATTCTAATAATGAGGAGGAGGAGGAGGATATTGTCCATAATATGCAGTCTGTTATTGGTTAGGATGAGGAAAGTACATAGAATGTTATTGTGGTTGGCCTTGTCTCCAGTTTTGGAACTGTGGTGGAGACTGACAGTGAGGCTGGAACTGCTGGTACTGGTACTACTGTTATCTGCCTCCCTGAAACTGGTGGGTAGGTCTCTGACCTTGCTGTGAACCCAACTGGCCTTGCCCTGACGGACGGGGTTGTTTCGCTCACGGTCGAACCAGATGCCATTCATCCTGAATGACAGGTGGAGGTGGAGACTGCTGCTCAGGAATGTAGGCTACTTGCTGTTGGTAAGGAACTATCTGATGTGAATGATGTTGAACCTGATCACGTGTCTGCACGTAGTAGACATGATGAATTATGGATGGTCCTCCACTATTCTGTTGGGTGGAAGAAGTCTTTTCCCTAGTAGAGGTATCACCTGTTGCACTCATACTGTGAACTGCACTGATCTTACTCACTAGAAGCTCCAGGTGCTTTGTTATCTCATCCAGCTTATCCAGGTTCTTCATCCTCTACTCGATCACTTGAAGCTTATCAAGCTCCTTGGATCATTTCTCAATAATGTCCACTTTGGATTGGTTGTTTCCAATGATGGCCAGGTCAGCGCTATCCACCTTATCCACTTCTTGTGCTGTCGTCATATTGACAACCTTGTGGGGTACTGCAGGGGAGGTGACGGGGTGCTTCTGAAAAGTACGTGAAGAAGAAATAGCTGCTAAACTCTCCACCATCTCCTAAAAGATTTGATATAGGACATCCTCATCCTTATTAAAGTGGCTCCCCCCACAAGCGGCATCTACCAGGTTCTGATTCTCTATGCTTAAACACCCAAAGAAATTTTATACAAGGCTGGTATTTGGAATATCATGATGGGGGCATTTCTCTGTTAGATTTTTGAATCTTTCCCACGCCCCATGAATAGGCTCCTGGGGCATCTAGGAGAAATTAGCAATCAAGGATCGCATTTGGTTGAGTCATCCGAGCGAGTAATATTTGTTCAGAAATGCGGACCCCAACTCTTCCCAAGTAGTGACAACCTTCGCCATATAAACCTTTTTCCATCAGACTGAATGAAAAGGCGGTCATTTGCACTACCTCTAATGGGACATTTGGGCAGTGCATTGTTCCACAAATGCGATTGAACTGCTGGAGGTGTATGTAAGGTTCTTCGTTAATATTTCCATGGAATATTGGGAGAAGAGGCAAAATAGTAGGCTTAAGCTCGAAATTTCCATGAATCGCAGGGATTCGTATCCAAGAATTTGTCTGTCCTACCCCTAGATTATAAGCATCCTTTAATGTAAGCTTAACCCCAGGTTCTATGTTAGGGTCTTCTCCCACATTCCCACCTCCAGGGTTGTTTCTATCCTCCTTTCTCATATCTTCTCTTTCCTATCTCAGCTCGAGAATCATGTCTCTCAATGTGGTCTGAAAATTAGCCTGCTCTATTATCTATGCTTGAATTGACTGGATGGAGTCTAACAGGGTGATGTTGATCTCGCTCTGCTCCAACGTGGTTCCTTTTCCCTTTGGTGGCATCAAGTGTTCTGTGTCTGACTCCGAAAATGTGCATGACACTCAATTAGTGCTCAGAATTGATGGAGTCTCAGATATTAATTTGAGATTAAAGCCAAACTCTAATAGTGGGTTTATGGATGCCGTGAAGGGTGAAGTGGAGAAAGAGGAATATTTGGGAAGTGAGTCTCGCTGGATAGAAGGTGAATGGCTCGGAGTGTAGAATGAGTTCGTAGAGTCTGAACGAGAAATACTCCAGTCCGACATCTTCAAAATCTATAGGCAGGATGTGAGAGCACGAAGGTCAATGCAAGAGTGAAAGTGAATGAAGGCGCAAATTGCGTAGAAAGATCTCTATCATTAGGAATCAAACACAATACAAACCCCCAGTTCACCAACCCAACGCAATAAGAAGACCGTGAAAGTTCGGTCAATTATCTTGTCAATTTTTAGACTTTGGTGAGAATACAATCTATAAGAGCGGTTAAAGCGAGCTGTTAGGAACCCAATGCTCCCAGGAGACTGTCCCAATCTCACAACTAGCTTTTCCCAGCCAGTATGGGTGCGGATCGTTTATCGTCTACCCGATCTGCCCACTCTTCTAAGGAAATCCCAGACCGATTACTGGCTACCCAATGAAGTCCTCACTGGAGAACAACTAATCACAAGATAGTAGTCTGAAGAGAGTTCGGGCGTGGTTCTATCCTACTGTGTTGTTCGCTCTCTCGCTACAGATAAATCAAACAAGATGGGGGATATTCTCCCCAAAACAATTATTTTTCCTTACGTTTATTTTAGGGTCGAGTTTTCTTTAGCAATCCTGATTTTTGGCAGTTATCAATTGGTTTGAATATTTTCAATAAATCGACTATCGGGTGTCTAATTTCCTTTTTAACTTATGTGAGTGAAAACAAGGAAGGATATCGGAAATGCTAATGCACGATTAAACACAATGATGCATGCAGGGGTTAGAGATGCGTACCTTGTCTCCAGCACTCTACAAGCAAGTGATCCGCGCAGAATTGAAATACAAAAAAATAAACTAACCTATATGCAAATGCAAGTAAACCATCCTAATCAATAGCTTCTATTAACGGCCAAGAACAAGTTAATTTGACTAAGTCCAATTATGCTCTATTCTATAGGTACAGAAATTCTTATTTAGGATGTTTGGACCTAATTAATTACATGGCTCAAGCAAATTAATTAAAGCAAATAATAGGTAGCTCACGAAATCTGCGTGAAACAAAGAAAAATAAGGTGATGAAAACAAAACCGGTGAGGTCCCCCAAGTGCACCGGCACTTGGCGAAACAGACCCCGCAATAAATGAATGTCTATTTACAATGGTCAAATGCTAGAAAAAATTTTTAAAAAAAGTCTTTTTTTGGTCTCATTCAGTCTTCTCCTCCTCTCACGGCTCGGTGAAGAATCAAGCCGCCTCCGCGTCGTTTGGGTGCTTCGTCTCTCCAAGGATCGCCTCCTTCACTCCACAGGCCCTTGCAAGAAAAAGAAAACAAAGAGTGTGTAAGAAACACAATTATCATATATGAGCAAGAAAAATGAAATAAATGCAATGAATATGAACAATGGAGTGAATGTGGAAACATATACACAAATATATACAATCAAGAATAGCAGGTCAAAAGAGAAACCTAACTATCCTTTGTGCCTTCCCGACAACGGTGCCATTTTGTTGACACAGGATTTTCTAGGATTGGTTATGATGGTATGAAGTTGTCGTTGTGATCCCCAAAATATCTCGCAACAAATGAATAATCTTTTTTCCTTTCTCAAGCTACAAAAATGATTATAAGAGAATAATGAAGCGAAACAAATTTTGCTACTTATTTACTTGTATAGCAACAGGATTGAACTCAGGGGGGCTTAAACCCGAGGGTTATTAAATTAATCGAAAATCAATTAAAAGAAAAAGGGAAACTCAAATGCAAATTATCTTGGTTTTTTTGTGAATTTTCTTTGTCTTTTTATTTTTTTAATTTTTTTTATTTCTAATTTTTTTATTTTCTGACTTTCAAATTTTTAGTGATTTTAATTTTGCAATTTTTTATTTTCATAAAAAAGGAAAGATATGCACAAGGGAAGAAATATACACACCACACTATTTTGTATTTTTCAAGATAGTCATAAATACTCAAGAAAATCCAGAGAAGATATTTTTGGGGTTTAAAATATTTGAAATGTTTTTGGGACTTTTTTGTAGAATTTTCAGATGATTTTGTATTTTTCTAAAAATAAACAATGGCAAATATGATAAACAATGCACAACCTGGAGTAATTTTCAACTTAAAAATATTATAAGTGCCCAAAACTCCTAGATACTTTTTTTATACTAAAATATAGACAAATATCTACAAACAAGCAATGAATCCTGATTTTTGGATTTTTTGTAGAATTTTCTTTGATTTTTTAAGATTTTTGATATTTTTTCATTTTGGGGGTGTTTTGAAAAGAATTAATGCACAAAATTTACAAAGAAATTAAAACACAATGATATACACCTAATCTAATTTTTTGGAATTTTTAAAGAAATAATCGAATTTTTATGATTTTTCAAATTTTAGGAAGAGAAAATGACACTGTTTTTTTTAATAATGACAAATGATGATAAAATGTAATGAAAAAATTATGCTAGAAAGATACACACATTAAGAGTATAGCATGAATTTTCACAAATTTATTGAGCAACAAAAATATTTATTTGACTGAAATGAACTTATTACTTAAAGTCTGGAACACAAGGACTGAATTGCAATTATTCAAAGTTTTTAAAAGAAAAAATTAACATGAACTAAAACAGAAGCCAAAAGGTACAAATTACCCAATTGCGTGTGCTATGCACGTGACTTGAATTTGGAGAGGGCTTCTTTGTAATAACGAGAACTTCCAGGGGTAGCAATGCAAATTTCTAATATTTTAATACCCCTTAGGGTTTCTTCATTCTTTTGTTCAAAGAAGCAAAAGGGGTAGGGTGTCGCCACCCTCGTCCTCTCTCCCAAGGGGCTACGGCTCGCGCGGGGGGCAGCTCTACGTAGCTGAAGGGATGTGCAAGGCTAGGTGGCAGCGCTAGATAAAGGCTCGCGCAGGCGGAGGTGTTGCGGCACGTCGGAGCTCCATGCAGTGGTTGGGCAGGGGCTACGGCGGTGTAGGTGGCTGGAGTTGGGCAGCAACGGTCAGTGCTGCGTCGATTGCGGTGGAAGCTGCTACAGGAGGCTGTGGCTGTGGACGGTCGGCGGGTAGCCACGCTCAGGACATCTCTGCGCGGCCGGAGGTGCTGGGGGGAACTCGCTGGCGGAGGGGTCACGCTCACGGCGGTCGGGCGACAGCCGACGATGAAGGTCGGGTTGATCCGAGGGTGCACGCGGTCTGGATGGACTAGAGATCGGCCCCCCTGCTCGTACTTTTTTTAATTTTTTATATTTTTTTTGAATATGTAAAAACAATAGTATTTTTTATTTTTTTTATTTTGTGAAAATGGAATGACGAAATTCTCTTTTTCTTTTCTTTTTTTTATTTTTTAAATCTTTTTCTTTATTATTGCAAAACATATGTTAGAAGGAAATATATATATATATATATATGATTTTTTTATTTTTTTTATTTTTTTGAAATAAAAGAGGACTCAAATACGATGCATCATCTCTGCTTATTTAAATAAATAATAAAAATTAAAAAGGATGTGAATGGGGATCCGGTGAAATGGAAGACTCGAATCCGAGCCTCCGACCACCGTGCTTGGCCGGAGTTGAGAGATTGCGTGAGGGATAGAACGTGAACGTGGAGGGATCAAAAAATGAGATGAAAAATCAAAATCGAAGGTGGATAAAATTGTGATGGATTCTAAGATCTTGATAAAAATGACAACGAAGAAAAATGTGAGAAAATAAACTACGATTAACCTAGGATAAAAATAAGAGAAGAAAAATGTGGATCGCACCTTAGGAGCGGAAAAGACCGTGATCACCTCGATGAAAGCCGAATCGCTATCACTGGACGACTCGGAGGCTAGGCACCCATCTGCAACAAGATAGCTCTCGGAGAAACGGCTCCTCTCATCGAAGATTGATCAAGTTGAAATGAGGGAGAGAGAGCCATATTAATAGGTAGAGAATGGAGTTTGAATTTTTTATTTTTTATTTTTTGAAATTTTGAATGAGGATAAGAGATAAGAGAGAAAATTTGAAATGTTATAAACTTAAATTATTTATAAAAATTAATTTTTTTGTATTTTCATCACTTAATTAAATTGAATAAAAAATGTTAATTTTTTTATTTGTTTGTGGTGGTTATTTAAGAATAGCAATTATATACATATACTATATACATATGATACATTACATACATAGTTAAATAAGGAAATTTGTTTTTTTGTTTTAAAATTTTTATTTTTTATTTTTTTTAAATAATTAGTAAAAATATTTATAAATATTTACAAATACAATATGTACAAATAAAAGGTAAAATTACACAAACCACCCTAGAAAACTACCTTTTCATTAACTCCAAAAATTATGAAATCATAGCCATTTTAAAGATAATTTAGTTTAGAATACAATGGAAGTGAGTTTGGCTCAATTTCAGTCCATATAGAGCCGGAATTGATCTTTCAAGTATTGCTTAGTGGCTTTTTCCAAGTGTGGTTGCTTTTATTCTGTACATGGTTTGATTGTACAATTATTTTTATTATTTAGGATACATTTTTATTTACAACTTTTGTTTTGAACATTATTTTGTTTGAGGTCAATTTATGTATAAATAAAATAGTGTAAGTATACAAATATACACAGCACACATTTTTTGGATTTTTAAATTAAGGACCCTATCTCCCCCTACTTTATTCCTGGTCGATCAGGTCAAGTCTTGACCTTCTTTCAGGGTTCGGGTCAGCCTGTATCTGTTACATATATACAGTCTTCTTTTTCTTCTTCTTTTATTTTTTTTATTTTCTTTATTTTTTCCTTTCTGTTTTTATTTATTTATTTTAGGTTAAAATGGTAATAAGTGTACAATATTTACACACAGATGCAAGTTAGTAAGAATATGGAGTTAGTGTTATGTATGTGTTTTATAACGGATTTTAAGCTAAAATAAATGAATAAAGATGATGAAATGCATATTCATCATCCACCCTTCTCCTATGGAAGGTGGCTCCACCTTTCCTATTTCATGGATTCTCATATATTCCATGAATATCTCAAGAATTTACAGCAACTTCTGTTGTAAATTATTTCACAAAAATAAATCCAATTTATTTGTGAACATTGCAAGCCATTGGAAACTCACAACCCAAAATAAAATGTAAATTACATTTTTCAAGTAATTCTCCAATGTGAATCCAATTCACATCAGCATTTATATTGTAAATGTCGGTTACAAATAGCTCTCTCTCTTATATATTATAAATCACATTTATAATATATATGAATAACATGGATAATTAACGAATCGTGAATGTCCTAAGCTAATTTGCACGAATTAAGCTTTAATGTGTTGTTTCAATGTAGGAGAGAATTCGAAATCAGTCAAGAAATAACCACAATAATTTATTCAATTTTTTTCGAAGTGGTTTAATGTTTATTTTACTTGGACAAGTCCCAACGTCAAACTCGAGGAGGCAAAGGAAACAACCTAGAAATTTGTCTATCAAAGTTTGTGTACAATTTTCGAGATCATATTTTTTGTATTTTTAATGTAATTTTGTGATGCAAAATGCAAATGTGGCCAATTTTAGGGACTAAAATGTAAAGATCAATCAAACGATGTCAAAAAATATGAAATTTGGTCGATATGTAAATAAAGATAAAATAAATACACTGTAATTTTTTTGGAAATTTTGGAAGAAAAATAAATATTTTATGAATTTATGAATTCAAACATAGTGAATTTCAATTATTATATATTAAATATCAAACCTATTTATTTTCAAGGAATAAAATTATCGAAGATTGATCAATAGATGATTGATCTCAGAAAAATCTTAAACTTTAATAATATGAGTTTTAATACCTATTAAAAATTAAAGATTGAAATATACAAAATGATTTTTATAGGGCAAACCATGCTTGCAAATGTAATTATTTTTGGGCATGATGTAATATACAATTAATTCTCAAATCTGCGAATTTTTGGTAATTTTTAGAGAAATGGTTAATTAATTATGAATTCCAAAGCACAGAATGGGAAAAATATGCAATTTTCCAAGAGAATACTAATATTTAAATAACCACAGACTATACAAATATCACAAGCATGCAATATGGTAGATAATTAGTTAAGAAACATCATGCAAGTTTTTAATGTATAAAATAATGCAATGTATAGGTTTAAAATAAAAGGGTAACATAGGGGACTGTTTGCAAGTATAATAAACCAATTAAAATAAAAATATACAGAGAGAGAAATAAAATGTAATTACCGTAACTTCGGGGGTTGATTCTGCAAAATTACAGACACGTCACGGGTAGGCACGTGACCCTCTATTTGGCGGGCACTGGCTGCAAATAAGGGGTAACTCCGGGTCATCATGCAATTTCACCAAGCGGTCACGTGCAGCGCACGTGTCTGGGGTTGGTTGGGAATAAAGAGGAGCTTTCAGGGAGTCTTTGCTAATCGTCCCCTTCCACACGTGCTATGCACACGAGGAGGGTCTCGGGCTTCCAGTCCCGGATGCTAGTGGAGGAGCCTCAACGTCGTATGAGGTGTGGTGGCCCTCGAAGGAGTCGGTCGATGGTCTAGAGGAGTCGGCAGAGGGGCTCGACGTCGTTAAGTGCTAGCCAGAGCGGATCCATACGTCGGAGGAGGCGAGGGAAGATGCCGGAGCTCCAGCAAGCTAGGCGTAGAAATCTGAAGTTGATGAAGTTTAAGGTGTTGTGATGATCGCCTCGATCAGTATCCGAGTAGAGGAGTTCTGGAGGTATGAGGGCGCTCCCATTGTCGATGAAGATGGTGAGGGTGTGGCTGTGGTGGAGTGCGGAGGCAAAGATGTCGATGGAGGTTGCATCATCGTTGGCTCGACGGAGGAGATCTAAAGCTGGGTGAAGTATCGGCGGAGTAGATTCGCGCTGCAACGGTGGCTACACCACCGGATCTCACCGAGGAAGAAGGCTTGGAGGGACTGTGCTGTCACCACTAGAGCCCTCCTCTTTTGCCATGCAACTGGGGATGAGGAGCACGGTGACGACGCTGGAGTTTAAATAGTGGGGAGGGCCGATGATGGAAGGTTGGAATGTGATCCGATTAGATCTTGATTGGATAGTGATTGATTTGGACGAGGGGCCTGATCGGGAAAGGGATCGGAGAGGGATTCGCGGTGAAGATGGATCGGGAATGGGAGATCTGATCTTAGTAATGGGGCGCGATTGATCTGGTTTTGAGAGGAGATCGGGGATCAATCTGAGATCCATGATTGAGGAGATGGATGGTGGCTGTTGTGAGATTGAGGGAGATTGGTGGCGGAGGCGTTGCTGGTGCCGTAGATGGAAGGCGTCGCACGAAAGGAGGCGGTGACATTCGTGGGGAGCGGCAGAGCAATTTGGGAAAGGGGGAAGACGATGGTACAACGACCATCCGATCGACCCAGATCGGATGGCCACGGTGTTGCCATGTGGCATCAAATTAAATTTTTTTTATAAAATGAATGTTAAAAGGCTCAAAAATGGGTGCCATGTGGCAGCTCCAGGAGCTGTCACGTGGCATCTTCTAGAAAATTCGAGAATAAATGATAAAAATAAATCAAAAATAAATAGTAAATTACCTCAGATCAAAACATTTTCTTCATGAAAGTTGTTCGTCTCGATGAGATATACAACTTTCATGAAGAGATCAAAATCAAAATTGATCATTTGCATAAAGTGATTTTTTTGGGGTATCCCATGTACATAGAATACCTTGATTTTTAGATTTTATAATTTTTTTTAATTTTTACACCAGATAAAAATCTAAAAAGTTATGATAAAATCAAAAATAAATATTTACACATAAATCTAATTTTTTAGATTTTTATTAATTAATAAAAAGAAGAAATAAAATAAAATATGAAAATGACAACTTTTATACAAACTATTAGTGAGGACTTATACTCAGTTAGTTTCTTTGATTTCAAGCTTAGTTTGGATTTTGATTTTGTTGCATTTTAACAAAACTTTTATCAAATAAAAAAAGAAAAATAAATAAAATAAAATAAGTCAATTACGTACATAGTCAAAAACCGCTAAAATACAAAATGTACAAAAGAGGCCAAAAACTCAACTTCACATAAGAGCTCCGATTTATTTGAATTTGGTCTTGTTTTGAAGGTAGTTGAATGTACATTAGTTCAAAAGTGAGTAGTATTAAATCGGGCACTCTATGAGGAAGATATCGAGGTTTTGGTCTGAAAATCTTGCAACTAGGGTTTGGGTTTTGGTCCACTTATTTAGGTTGGTGATTTTTTTGTATTTTTCGTTTATTCTTGATAGTAATATGTACATAGTGGAGGTAGTTTCAAGTCATTTGGAGTTACCATCAATTAGTTAAAAATCAAGGAAGTTAGGCTATATTATAGGTCAATTGGGCTGAGATATTTGGCTTCTCATTTTATGAAATAATGAGTGATAAAATGCAATTCTTATCAATACATGCATGAATGCTAATTATGCAAAATAAATGAAGAAATGCCAACGAATTTTAGGGTTTTGAGCTTAATTCATGACTTTTAGAGTGATGAATCTTAAATTCATCATCCCCCTATACTTAAACCATGCTCGTCCATGAGCATCAAAAGAAATGCAAGGATGTAAAATGAGATTGGGTTCCATACCAAGATCATGAGCTGAAGGTGAAAATGGAAATAGACCTAACCTTTGGATTATTAGTGTGGCAGAACTTCTGTGAGACTTAGAATTTTAAAATCAACATCCTTCAAGTTCTACACATCATTGTCACATTTTCGGCTCTAAAATCATCCTAGATCAATCCTCCTCCCAAAGCATACCCCATGAACATTGAACAATCGACTCATGTGTGTGAACGGTTTTAGCTCTTCCCATCCAGAATGTCAGACTACCATGCAAACCTCCTCTCCAATAACTCGTCCTCGGGGAGTCAAGTATTTCCTTCTAAGGTCTGTCGTGTTGTGTTCACAACCGAATAGAGGGAGAAGTTAGAAGAAGGAGAAAAGAACCGGAGGGTGGCCAATGTAGTCACCTCTCCTTGTGAAGCCGGCCAGTTTAACCTAATCTCCACCAAGATCTGTAGGCTTTCTTAAAGCTTGGACCCCTTTTTTGGTCAAATATTTATTTGGTAGTGGCTTCTTTGTATTTGGATTTTTGATGGTTCTGCATGGATCTTGTTGTGCCGTTACAGAAATGGAATCTTGTTTTCCGTACATGTTTTGGGGTCTTCGAAAAAATTGTGCCCAGCGATCCATCCCTTTTCCGAAGCTTTATTTCAACCCATATTCTGGTCTTTAGATGTCCATGCTACCAGAAAAGAAACTCACACAGTCTTCCAACACCCAGTCTGAGTTGAGCTAAGTGCATAGTGCGAGAGTACAAATTAATTCCTTATTCCAGATTTGTACCCAGAATGAAAAGACCAGGTTAGACACTAAGAGTCAAATGTTGCACATTGGCATGTGGAATTCGAAGAATTAAGTCAAAGATCTGAAGCTTCTAAAATCCTATTTCTTGGTAAAGTTCCTCTGAAAATTAGGTGGATTAAGGTCAAGTCCAGACCACTCTCGATTTCTGCTCATAACTCGGTTCGGATCCCAAGGGCTTTTCACAAATGCAAATGGATGTAATGCTAGATGAAGTGCAAGTGTGTGAAATGCAGACACAATTTTTTTGGAAATTTTTGTGATTTTTTTTGGAAGAACATTTTATGAAAAAAATGAATAAGAAGCCATTTTTCAAAATTTTAGGTTGGACACGGTCAGTGTTAGTAGCAAATTTTTTTTCAAGTTAGTTACCTGCCCCGTAAATACATATATACTTACGTGAAAGTACGAGATATGGGTAAAATATATACATATTATACATACACACACCCCTATACTTAGCGAGTTTTGTGTCCTCAAAGCATAAGAAGCAGAGAGAAGACATAACTTGGGCTAAACGTAAGAGAGTGAAAAAGAAAAGAAAATAATAGTTCGGCCCGCCCCCCTATACTTAGGTTGTGAATAGTCTAAGTATAGAATAAGAGCGAAACTGAGGCGATCATGATATGTGAATGAGGAGAGTATATACAGATGGGCATAGGTTCCCCCTATACTTTGGCTCTGGTCAACCTAAGTATAGAAAAAGGGTGGAGTGATAGCGAGAAGGAGTTGATGAGGAGAATGGTATATACATATGGCATTGGTCCTCCCTATACTTAGGCCTTGGCCTAAATAGAGGAAGAAGATGTACAACGAGACTGATGCGGTCGGGAGGGAGGGAGGGTAGCCAATCATTAAGGCGGTTTTCAACCGATCTTTTTGTGAGCCTGTGGTGGGAGATTGTAATGATAAAAAGGAGATGAAGCATATGATTCCCAGCCATTATCAGTGTTATCCTCAAAGAAATCATGCTGGAGAGTAGATGAAGCGTATGAATCAGATGAAAGAGAACCATCATCAGAGTTATCCTCAGAGGAATAGTATTTGAAAGTGGAGGCACTGCAGATATTCTTGTTCTTTAGTTGCTTCAGTTGTTTTCTCAGAATTTGTTCCTTCTTGGGACCAAACGATTCGTCCTTGGATGATGAATATTCTGAAGCACTAGTCTTAGTCAGCTCATAAGAAATTATTCCAATAGATTTAATGAGATCAGGATAATAGGCTTTGGATGAATAATAGTGAGGAACTAGAGTTGTCCAATGGGAATCAAAGTTTGGATCCTTGCGTAGACAGGGTTTTAGAACCGTCGAACAGACCTCACTCATGTAGATTACCCTTTCCAGGCCTGATGAGGAATCATCTGACAATTCCTCTTCCGGAAGATCGAAGGCGACTTTCTTTTTAGATGAAGGAGCAGCCATTTCATTTCGTTTTGTCTGTGAAGGTGCTGATCCTGAGAGTGAGGTGTTGACACTCGAGTCTCCAGATGAATAACCATTGAAATTTTTCTCCTTGGTCAGTGCACGTCCCGCGTATTTGATCTTGGTTTTCTTAATGTTGGTGCATTCCTGAGTTGGGTTAATTTTATCTTTAATTTTATATGAGGATATTCAGAGTCAGAGTTATTCCTAGGGGAGTAATATGAAGAAGTGTCATTGTCACAGTCGTCCCTGGTGTGAACATAGTCCATAGATTTCTGAATATCCTCAGGTCTTTCATCATCCATTTTTATATCCGATCTACCATAGAGTGAAATTAGTCATTCAGTGAAGTTTCTAAATTTATCCTCCATTAGTTCACATCTTATAGTAATCCTCGAAATGTCATCCTCCAAAAACTTTTCATGATCAATCATGGGAGCAGTCGGTGTGTGTTGAGATTCAGTAATTTCATCTTCTATTTTTCTATATGAGCTGAGAGGAGATTCTCTTTGAATATCCAATATATGATTGTTATTTTCTGAAAATTTCTCCTCATAAATTATGGAAGGGGTCTGCTCAGTGGAAGTATTTTGCAGGAATTTGTAGGTCTCATAACATACCATGACTCGAGCATGCAATGTTGGTTTGAGTAGAGTCTACTTCCATTGTTATGATTCATCGTATCCACGAACAATGGAGTCATGTAGGGTTCATATGTGTCGATATCATCAGGGTCCTCTATATGTGTGGGTTGTCTGAAAGAGTGGTATTCCGGTTGGTAAATAGGGATTTGATCGTTAGAGTTCATCCAGCCTGGTTGATCATTAGGTGTGGGTCTCTCCTTACGGTTTGATCAGGTTTCTGTATTATTCCTTATGGTCAAGGAAAGTTGTGGATTTGTGTAGTGTTAGCCTATCACAACAAAATTGTGAGGAAAGAATGAAGTTGGTTGGGTTCGATATTGTTGCGAGTCGTTCGTTTCGATGTCTTGTTTATCAAAAGGTTCATGGGTTCTAGAAAGAAATCTGGTATAAGTCGGGTCATCCCAAGATGGCAGTTGATCATGTGCGGTCTCAAGTGGTGGAGGTGAAAAATATGATGTTGTGGTGATCGGATGATTTGAGTAAAATGGCTTGGAATTCGTCGAGGGGGCGGATTTTTACGAGAGTGATACTCTCCCGCAGATGTTAGAATATTCTGGAAAGAAGTGGGTTTAGACGATTTAGGCGTGATCGAGATAAATTCATTTTCATAATATAGATCAGATGGGTACTCGTACCATTTTCATGTATTTGTCAAAGGAGGTTGATGATGATGAATTGACATGATTGATCTCGTTGCAAGTGCATAGGATAAATAAGAAACCAAAAATTTTATCAAGGAGAGTGATTGCACAAGTGTACGGTTTTTTATCATCGAAATTGGTTCACGAACACCAATGCAAACACAATACAAACCCCAGGTTCACCAACTCAAACAATGAAGCCGCAAGAGTTTGGAAAATTATCTTTTTAATTTTAGTTGGTGATAAATTCAATCTTGGAAAAAATTAGCGAGTTGTTAGATGATGAAAATTTTCTTAAAGACTGGCCTGAATTCTTACGACTAGTTGCATCCACTTTCATCCAGTATGGGTGTAAGTACGGATCGTAAAAAGGCTACCCGTGTTACTTAAGGATGGAGCCTTACACAATGTCCTTTAAACCACCCACTCTGCTGAGGAAATCCGGAGCATTTACCAGCTACCCGTTATTTTTTCACTGAGAAGTAGCTAATAGTTTTTAGAATCAGTAGTCTGAATGAAAATTTCAGAGTTGGGATCTAACCTTAAGTGTCGTCTCTCACTCACTCAGACAGATAACTGAATCCAAGGACAGGGTTGCTCTCCTACAAAAATTCTTGATTTTTTGGATTAATTAAGTTCATCTATATTTAGCAGTCTCAATTTTAATTAGGTGATCACTGAAAAATTAGGTGAGCATAAATACACATCTACCGTCTAGTCCCAATTTCCTTTAAAATTATGTGACCAAACAGGAGGGAGAAATTTGGGAAAAGCTGATGCACGTGAAACAATAATGGATTCTCAGATAGAAGACTTATAGTGATTCCTCGCAATGTCCATATGGGATGTAATGAAAGAATTTAAAAATTAATCTATATGAATGCAAGCTGATGAAAACCACACCTAGTAGAAAGTTCTATTAGCCGAGAAAAAATGAGTTAAATTTTTTGGCTAAGTTGAACGATCTAATGTGTGTTTTGATTAATGTGAAGTGTGATCCTAGATTCTACGAGCACAATCAAAAATTTAAATGCTCTAATAGTCGTATGTGCAGGTCTAACCTATGAGCCACTCAAGTCGGGCTACACCCTCACCGGAGAGTGAAACAGGCCACGATACACCACAGAAATAGTTCAAGGTCTTGTTATACAAACAAGAGTCTAACAGACACCACTATAAATGAGCAAATAATTACAAAATTTAAAATTACAGAAAATTAAATCCTAGACTCTATGCTCTCTCACGACTCGACTCGATCTTAATTTAATTGTGGTTTTTCGTGCGTTGGTGAGGATGTGTCGGTTTTGTGAGAACTGCTCCACATACATCGGGTACCTCGCAAGAAAACTAAGAGAGAGAATGTAAGAGAGTGACATAGAAATCAAAAAAATAAAATAAGAAAATAAATGTTGAAAAATAAAATAAAGAAATGTAGAAAAAATATGGAACATATATAGTGAAGATTCGGGGGTTGGACTACCCGAATATGGAAAACTGAACACAAAAATTTCTAGATAAAATCTAAGTCATTTTCCTCCCCGACAATGGTGCCATCTGACAAATCGTGAATGCCCTAACTTAATTTGCATAAATTAAGCGTTAATATGTCGTTTCCTTGTAGGTGGGAATTCAGAATTAGTCAAGAAATAACTACAATGATTTAATCAATTTTATTCAAAGTGGTTTATTATTTATTTTACTTGGACAGGTCCTAAGGTCAAACTCAAAGAGGCAAAGGAACAACCTAGAAATCTGTCTATCAAAGTTTGTGCACGATTTTCGAGACAGTATTTTTTGTATTTTTAATGCAATTTTGGGATGCAAAATGCAAATGTAACAAATTTTAGGGACTAAAATGTTGACTGAGATGTAAATAACAATAAAATAAATGTACTGTAATTTTTTTGGAATTTTTGGATGCAAGATAAATATTTTATGAATTTATGAATACACACATAGAGAATTTCAATTATTAATTATAATAACTATCAAACCTATTTATTTTCAATGGATAAAATTATCCAAGATTGGTCGCTTGGTGTTGATCTCAGAAAAATCCTAAACTTTTAAAATATGAGATTTAATACATTTTAAAAATTAAAGATTGAAATATACAAAATGATTTTTATAGGGCAAACATACAATTAATCCTCGAATATTTGAATTTTCGGTAATTTTTTTAGCAATGGTTAATTAATTATGAATTCCAAAGCACAGAATGGGTAAAATACATAATTTTCCATGAGGATATTAATATTTAGATAACCACAGCCTATAAATATATCACAAGCATGCCATATGGTAGATAATTAGTTGAGAAACATCATGCAATTTTTAAATAATTAAATAATGCAATGTATAGGTTCAAAATAAAAGGGAAACACAGGGGTTTGTTTGTAAGTACAATAAATAAATTAAAATAAAAATATGCAAAGAGAGGACTAAAATGTAATTACCGCAACTATGGGGGTTGATTCTGCAAAATCATAGATGGGTCATGTGTAGGCACGTGACCCTATGTTCGGCGCACCGTGGCTGTAAATAAGGGGTAACTCCAGGGCATCGTGCAATTTCACTAGGCGGTCACGTGCAGCGCACGTGTTCGAGGGTGGTTGGGAATAAAGAGGAGATTTCAGGGTGTATTTGCAAATCGTCCCCTCTCACACATGCTACGTACGTGAGGAGGGTCTCGGGCTTCCAGTCTCGGCTGCTGGTGGAGGAGCCTCAACGTCGTATGAGGTGTGGCAGCCCTGGGAGGAGTCGATCGCTGGTCCAGAGGAGTCAGCGGAGGGGCTCGACGTCATTAAGAGCTTGCCAGAGCAGCTCTAGACACCGTAGGTTGCGAGGGAAGATGTCGTAGCTCCTGCAGACTGGGCGGAGAAATCTGAAGCTGATGAATTTCAAGGCGTTGGTGATGACCGCCTCAGTTAGTAGCTGAGTAGAGGAGTTCTGGAGGTATGAGGGCACCTCCCGTTGTCTATGAAGATGGTGAGGGTGTGACTGTGGTGGACTGTGGAGGCGGAGATGTCGATGGAGGTTGCGTCGTCGTTGGCTCGACGGAGGAGATCCGGAGATGGGGGAAGTATCGGCGAAGTAGATTCGCGCTGCAACTGTGGCTACGCCACCGAATCTCACCGAGGAAGAAGGCTTGGAGGGGTTGTGCTATCACCACTGGTGCCCTCCTCTTTTGTTGTGCAACGGCAGATGAGGAGTACAGTGACGGCATTGGAGTTTAAATAGGGTTACGACGGAGGTCTGGCGATGGAAGGTTGGAATGTGGTCCGATTGGATCTTGATTGGCTAGCGATTGATTTGGACGAGGGGACTGATTAGGAAAGGGATCGAAGAGGGATTCGCGGTGAAGACGGATCGGGAATGGGAGATCCGATCTCGGTGAAGGGGGCACGATTTATCGGGTTTTGAGAGGAGATTATGGATCAATCGGAGATCCATGATTGAGGAGATGGAGGGTGGCCACTGCAAGATTGGGGGAAATTGGTGGAGGAGGTGATGCTAGTGCCGTAGATGGAAGGCGGCGGCAACATTCGTGGGGAGCAGCAGAGCGATTTGGGAAAGGTTGAAGACGATGGTACAGCGGTCGTCTGATCGGTCGAGATTGGACGACTGTGATGATGCCACATGGAATCGAATTAATTTTTTTATTTATAAAACAAATTTAAAAGGCTTAAAATTGGGTTCCACGTGGCGGCTCCAGGAGCTACTACGGGGCACCTCTAGAAAATTCAAGAATAAATGATAAAAATAAATCAGGAATAAATAGTAAATGACCTCGGATCAAGCACTATTCTTCACGAAAGTTGTTCATCTCGATGAGATCTACAACTTTCATGGAGAGACCAAAATCAAAATCGATCATTTGCACAAAGTGATATTTTTGGGGTATCCCATGTATATAGAATATCCTGATTTTTGGGTTTTATAATTTTTTGTTATTTTACACCAGAAAAAATACGGAAAAAATATTATAAAAACAAAAATAAATATTTACACATTAGTTTGGATTTGGATTTTTGCGCATTTTAATAAAACTTTTATCAAATAAAAAATGAAATAGAAATAAAAAATGAGTCAATTAGTTACATAAAATAATAAGTCAAAAATCGCTAAAATACAAAATGTACAACAGAGGCCCAAAACCCAACTTTCACATATGAGCTCCGATTCACTTGAACTTGGTCTTGTTAAAGGTAATTGAATGTACATTAGTTCAAAAGTGAGTATGATTAAATCAGACACTGTATGAAGAAGATATCGAGGTTTTAGTCCGAATATCCGACAACTAGGGTTTGAATTTTTGGTCCATAAATTTAGGTTATTGATTTTTTTGTTTTTTTCATTTATTCTTGATAGTATTATGTACACAGTGGAGGTAGCTTCAGGTCATTTGGAGTTAGGATGAATTAGTTAAAAATCAAGGAAGTTAGGCTATTTTACAGGTCAATTGGGATGACATTTTTTGCTTCTTATTTTATGCAATAATGAGTGATATCATGCAATTCTTATCAATACATGCATGAATGTTAATTATGTAGAATAAATGAAGAAATGCCAATGAATTTTAGGGATTTGAGCTTAATTCATGACATTTAGAGTGATGAATCTGAGATCATCAATAATGTTATCCACATTATACTTGTCCATAATAATTAAGTCACATTTAATTATATTGGATCATCATTCTCTTGCATCTAAATAATATGAATTAAATTCACATCATTCGTGGATAATTAAATCACATTTAATCATCTGCTTCTCATATTTGGATATAATTTTAATAATGGAATCATTCTTGAACTCTTGCAAGAATAATGCGCTTTCTCTGCGGATACATGGAGATGAGGACAGGCCGATTGTACGTTCCACATATAGTGACTTGGATATCAAGATCACATCTCAAATCCAGATATCGGGGACCTCTTACAGATGATTGATTAAATCAAGGTCGTAGATCTAATCTTATCATTGCATCTGAATCACATTCTGATCAATGTCCAACATTTGGACTAAGATCATATTACTTCGCTAATAAGAGGAGTCGCGAAAAGATAGAGTTGTTTCATCACTCCCTCGAAATGGAAGCGTCAAGGTTATACAATCATTTATGATTACATCACCCTCGGGTATTCCTAATACATGTACATCCTGGATACTGGAAAACCTATAATAAATCCGAAGATATAGATCAATTTACATTATCATCTTTAGGATTTTATCATTAAGTTTCTCATTCGGTCATTGGAAGTTGGTACCAATCATACGCTTTCCAAAAGTATATATCATACTTACAAATTCTTGTCATGCTTCCAAAGCAAGATGACCATGCATGGAATTTGATCGATCCCAATACCTCATGACTGAGATCATGTCTACCGATTAACAAGTGAATCTGTATGCTCCCTTTGAGAGATCATATTGCTCAAATGCCCTCGTATGCACACCAGCTCGCCGGTGTATAGACCTTGATTAGGCCATCAACTTATCGGTCTGCCAAATGTACATACTCAGATATATAGCAATACATATGTCTTTAGTCAAAGGATGCATGCCTATATCGTGACAGTATTTGACATAGGACTTGGTTATCTTGATCTTATTAATTCAACTCTTTAGCCTAACTAATCTGATACTTCCGAATCTCTATTCATATATAGTGGACCGGCATCAAGAGGTCGGTCAGATATTAGCCAAAAGAGAGAGGATTGTCATCTCCTACTCAGGTTGGAGATCATCTTTTAACAATCATTTGATGGTACTTGATGAGTCCTCAGTCTAACTCTTTAGATATTCATCCAAGCACAGCTTCTATGATTCAACAATTGAATCAACAGCTATATGCTCATTAAGATGGATGCGGTAAATAACCCTAATTATATTAAGGGACCTTATAGTGCATTCATTCATTTAATCTCAGATAGGGAGTGAAATAAACTAATAAGTTTTATTGATAAATCAAATATTATAATAACATTTATTATAGGAATGGTTCACCTCAAGCTCACATGGCTAACAATCTCCCACTAGCCATCAGAATAATTCAGGTACAATCCTTAAACCCATACTCATGACATGATGGATGAAAACCTTCTGTGTCAAAGTTTTAGTAAGTAGATTAGCATCATTGTCGACAGACACCATCTCGGTGATGACGATGTCACCAAGCTTTTGAATCTCGCAAAAGATGTGGTATTTCCTTTCCAAGTGCTTGCTCTTTTGTTGCCATCTTGGTTCCTTTGCCTGAGCTTTGGCTCCTGTGTCATCGCAAAGTAGAGGGATTGGAGTATCATAGGAAACTATGCCAAGCTCTAGGATGAACTTGCGCAACTACACCACCTCCTTTGCAGCATCCAATGTGGCAATGTATTTAGCTTCTGTTGTTGAATCAGTCGTAGTGTCTTGTTTCTTACTTCTCCATATCACAACACCATTGTTCAATAGGAATACAAACCCTAGTGTTTTGATGATCAATATCAGACTATAAGTCTGAATCTATGCATCCTAAGACTTGGATATCACCATCTCCATAGACTAAGATGTAATCTTGCATCTGTCTTAGATACTTGAAGACAGTGTTGCTCTCCATAGTAGGATTGGTAACGGTATACCACTCCCACTACATGAATGATATCCAGCCTTGTGCACATCATAGCATACATTAAGCTTCCTACAGCTGATGCGTAGGGACATCCAGCCATGGCTTTCTTTTCGTCAACACTTTGAGGAGCCATCCCTTTAGACAGGTGGATACCATGTCTTTAGGGAAGGAAGCCTTTCTTGGAGTTCTCCATATGGAAATGCTCTAAGATCTTTTTAACATACACATGTTGTGATAATCCCAAGGTCCCTTTTCTCGATTTCTGAACAGCTTCAGACCTAATATATAAGAGGCTTCTCCAAGATCTTTTCTCTCAAAGGTATGGGATAGCCAAATATTAACACCGGTCATCATCCCTGTATCATTCCTAATTATAAGGATGTCATCTACATAAAGCACGATGAATACAATGGCACTCCTACAAAGCTTATTGTACACAAACGGCTCGTCAGGATTCTGCACAAAATCATAACTCTTTATGGTTTCGTCTAATCAGATGTTCCATCTACGAAAAGCTTGTGTGAGCCCATAGATGGATTTTTTTAGCTTGCATAGTTTGCCTTCCTCGGTTATGAAGCCCTGAGGTTGTTCCATATTGATAATCTCTTCGAGGTATCCATTGAGGAAAGATTTCTTAACATCCATCTGCCAGATGTCGTAGTCAAGATATACAGCTACAGCTAGCGGTGCCATGATGGACTTAAGCATAGCCACAGGAGAGAATGTCTCATCGTAATCGATGCCTTCTCTCTATGTGTAGCCCTTGGCTACGAGCCGTGCCTTGAAAGTCTCTACTTTCCCATCATGTCCCCTATTTTTCTTGAAGATCTATCTATCCATGTCATGTTTCGCAATTGCTGCATCAAATGAAGCTGGATCACTGTTAGTTTCACCTGACATATTGTTACCTTTTAGATGTGCGGCCACCCTCAACTCCTTCGAAGAGGTACAGGTATTTCATCTTCAGTTACTTCTTCAATTTCTGGTTCAGGAAGCTTAAAATCGTCAGGGGTTTCAATGAGTTCCTTTACTTCTT
This sequence comes from Ottelia alismoides, assembly GCA_037367405.1. Classification (NCBI taxonomy): domain Eukaryota; kingdom Viridiplantae; phylum Streptophyta; class Magnoliopsida; order Alismatales; family Hydrocharitaceae; genus Ottelia; species Ottelia alismoides. Next base: position 354,811 of record JAZKJV010003000.1, on the reverse strand, counting down.
TTTTGTATTCACTCTTAAGAAAATCAACCTCCATAAATTTTACATCTCTAGAGACGAAGATCTTCTGGGTCTGAGGGTCATAAAGTAGGTATCCAATACCATTCTTAACATACTGATGAATCTGCATTTCATCATATTTATTCATTTATTTTAGCTTAAAATCCCTTATAAAACACACACACACATATATATATAATACTAAATCCATATTCTTACGAACTTGCATCTGTGTCTAAATATTGTACATTTATTACTATTTTAACCTAAAATAAATAAATAATGAAATAAAGAAAAAATAAAGAAAATAAAAGATTGTATATATGCAATAGATACACGCTGATCCGAACCCCAAGAGAAGGTCAAGCCTTGACCTGATCGATCAGGAATAAAATGCGGGGAGATAGGGTCTTTAATTAGAAAATCCAAAAAAATGTTTTGTAAATACTTTTCATTCTTCATTTATTCTGTGTATATTTGTACAAAACTTATACTATTTTATTGTTCATAAATTGACCTTAAATTAAATATTTTTCTTAACATACATTGTAAATAAAAATGTTTCCTAAATAATAAAAAAAACTTGTAAAATAAAATCATGTACAGAATAAAAGTAACGACACTCGGAAAAAGATGTAAAGCAATAATTGAAATATCCATTCTAGCTCCATATGAACTCAAATTGAATCAAACTCACGTCCATTGTATTTTAAATTAAATTATCTTTGAAATGATAGTGGTTTCATAATTTTTGGAGTTATAGTTTGAAAGACAATTTTCTAGGGTAACTTTTGAAATTGTACCATTTATCTATAGTATATATTTATCAATGCATAATATATATGTTAATAATTGTATATTTTCTTAAAATAATATAATAATAATAATTAAAAAATTAAAACCATAAAATGACATAATTCCCTTATTTAACTATGTATATAATGTACCATATGTATATATTATATGTATATTATTACTTTCTTTAAATAACCCCCAAAAAATAAATAATTAACATTTATTATTTAAATTAATAAAATTACGAAAAAAAATTATTTAATTAATTATGTAAATAATTTATCATGTGTATATAATTTAATTAATTCCTTAATTAACCCACCATTAAGGTGGCTCATTAGTTGTTCGTTATTATTATTATTTTAATTAATTTAATTCCGAAAATTATTTTATTTATTTTATTAATTCAATTCAACCATTAACATCCTTCCTTTTTCTCTTAATTAATTCAATTTTTGAAATTCAAATTTTTTCTATTCTTATTTATTTGGCACATCTTCCCTCATTCAGATTTGATCAATCCTTTGGAGAGGAGCCTAATCTCCAAGAGCCTTATTGTTGTAGAAAGGCACCTAACCTCCAATTCGTCCGGTGAGAGCGAGGCGATAGTCGTCGAGGCCATAACGGCATCCATCCACTCCACAGTAAGATCCACATCATTTTATTCTCAATCTTTTATTTAGATAATTTAACGTCTAATTTCATCTTTAAATTTCTCGTTAATTTTTCAATCTTAATTTGTGAACCTCAATCGTAGATTTTAATCAATCAACAAATTTTAATCCAATCTGATCTAATTTTCCATCGCATACTCTCGATCTATCCACGTTCAGATTCTACCTCACTTAACCACTCATCTCCGTCTACGCACGGTGGCCGGAGATCCGGATCCATCCACCTCGTTGGATCCGCTTTTCCGTTCACATTTTCTGTCAATAATTTTTGGACCCGGTCGTCATGATCGAGTCATTTATTTTGATTTTAGTGCAGGAACATGGATCTCAAAAAAAAACACAAAAACAAAATTGTATAATACGTATATATACTTGTATATATTTTACTAACCCTTTTTCTCTTAAAACAAAAAAATAAAAAAATCCTCATAAAACATTATTTTGTATAATGCGCGTATATACTTGTATATATTTTACCAACCCTTTTTCTCTTAAAAATTTTCGCTTTGTATATATTTCTTAGATTTGCATGTACGTTTTCATGATGATATTGACATTTAAACTAATTCTGGAATAAAATTGAAGAATGGAGCTTAATTGGACCTTAATCCACTTAATTTCAGAGGAACTTTATAAGAAATGGAATTAACGCTTTTCAGGTCCTAGCAACTTAAATCTTTGAGTCCATAAGACATGTTCACATGTTGTCTTGAGTAGTCTAAGTAGAATATTTAACAACACACGCATGATTCTTCTTGACCATGTCTTATCTTGGACACGCAATCTAAAGGTAGCTCTTCATGGAGGAGGTAGTGAGGAGGTAGAATCTTTTGGCTTGGGGTAGCACACAGGAATGTAACAACTAGTGGGAATATCCATCTTCCTCTAGAGAGGGTAGTGCATCTCAACCTGATCTAGTAGCATTGAGGTCTAAAGACATGATGTTGTGGGGTTGCAATAATGCTTCAAAAGAAGGATAGTCTACTAGCTCAAGAGGAAAAACTCCTTATGTACATGTTGCACCTTGTATATATTTTAAAAAAGAAAAGAAAAAATGCAGAATCTCCAAAATTGGACAGACCTGATTGAAAAGTAAAATGCATGCCCGAGTGTATATACAAGTATAGAAAAAATAATAATAAGAGTTCAAAGTCAAATTTTTGTAAGCTTACATCTGGATGACTTGGCTACACTGGTCATGCATCCAAGAATAGGTAGCTACACTGGTTACCATCCATTCTTTTCTCCATCTCCTCTTCTTGAGTTGGTTTTACTTAAACTTAGAAGGGAATATCCGTGCTCCTCGAGGAAAGAGTTGCTAGACCGAGGGACTAGAGTTACCTTGCTGAGAGAGGTTGTTTCTTTGCTACTTTTGAGATGGGAAGCTATATTACACTTACACCGTACAAGTAAAGATTCATAGTCATAAGCAGTTGTGTATGTAGACTTGTTATGAACTGACTGTTAAAGTAATGTGAATAGGAGTCTTGTGGAACTTGAAGGTTATTGGGTTCTAAATCCATTTCCCATTAAGGTTCTGCCACACTAGTAATCCAAAGGTCCGATAGAGCTCCATACTACGAATTTATGAAGACAAATTTAATACTCAATATTGTCTTAATTTCTTTTTTTTTCCTTTCTTTTCTTTTATTCACTTATTCTTTCAAATAAGTGTTTGCTAAGGAACTAGCAAAGGTAAAGTATAGGTGGATGATGAATCTGCATTTCATCATCTTTATTCATTTATTTTATCTTAAAATCCCTTATAAAACACATGTATATAATACTAAATCCATATTCTTACTAACATGTATATGTGTATAAATATTGTATATTTATCACCATTTTAAACTAATATAAATAAAGAAAGAAATAAAGAAAAAATAAAGAAAATAAAAGACTATATATATGCAATAGATACAGGTTGACCCGAACCCAGAGAGAAGGTCAAGAGTTGACCTGATCGACCATGAATAAAGTACGGGGAGATAGGTTCTTTGATTAGAAAACAAAAAAATGTTTTGTAAATACTTTTCATTCTTCATTTATACTGTGTATATTTGGATAAAACTTATACTATTTTATTTGTTCATTAATTAACCTCAAATTAAATATTTTTCCTAATGGAAATTGTAAATAAAAATGTTTCCGAAATTATAGAAAACTTGTAAAATAAAATCATGTACAAAATAAAAGTAACCACACTTGGAAAAAGACGTAAAGTGATAATCGAAAGATCAGTTCCGGCTCCATGTGAACTCAAATTGAATAAAACTCACTTCCATTGTATTCTGAATTAAATTATCTTTAAAATGGCAGTGGTTTCATAATTTTTGGAGTTATAGTTTGAAATATTATTTTCTAGGGTGTTTTTTGCAATTTTACCATTTATTTATTGTATATATTTATTTTTATACATAATATATTTGTAAATAATTGTAAATATTTTTAAATAATTATTAAAAGTAAAAATAAAATAATAGTAAAATAAAAAAATAAAACATAAAATGACATAATTTCCTTATTTAACTATGTATATAATATACCATATATATATATAATTACGTTTCTAAATAATCACCACAAAAAACTAAATAACTAACATTTATTTTTTTCAATTAATAAAATAACAAAAATAATTTATTTATTTTATTTATTTATGTAAATAATATATCATTTGGTATAATTTAATTAATTCCTTAATTAACATCATTAAGGTGGCTCATTAAGTTGTTTGTTTTTATTATTTCTATTTTAATTAATTTAATTCTGAAAATTATTTTTATTTTATTCATTCAATTCCACCATTAACATCCTTACTTTTTCTCTCCACTAATTCAAATTTTGAAATTTAAAATTTTTTATTCTTATTAATTTGGATCCTCTTCCCTCATTTAGATTTGATCAATCCTTTGGAGAGGAGCCCAATCTCCAAGAGCCATCTTGTTGTAGAAAGTCACCTGGCCTCCGATTCATCCGGTGATAGCGAGGCGATGGTCATCGAGTCCATATGGCATACATCCACTCCACGGTGAGATCTACATCATTTTATTCTCAATCTATTATTTAGATAATTTTAGATCTAATTTCGTATTTAAATTTGTCATTAATTTTTAAATCTTAACTTGTGAACCTCAATCATAGATTTTAATCAATTGACATATTTGAATCCAATTCGATCCGATCTAATTTTCCATCTCATACTCTCGATCTATCCATGTTCACGTTCTACCTCACGCAACCACTCATCTCCTGCCACGTATGTTGGCAGGAAATCCAGATCCATCCGTCCATCTCGTCGGATCTGCTTTTCCATTCACATTTTCTGTCAATAATTTTTGGACCGAGCCATCGTGCTCGAGTCATTTATTTTGATTTTATTGTAGAAACAGGGATTTCAAAAAAAAGATTACAATTGTAGTTTGTACAAAAAAAAGAAAAAAATCTGCTTACAAAAAAGAGAAAAAAAATCTGTTTACAAAAAAAAATATTTTGGGTAGGTGGCACAGCCGTCGTCGCCAGAAGCGACGTGACCATCACTGTTGTGGCCATTGTCCTTCCCTGGAGCTCATGCAGTCCCCTCCTCCATGCCCGTCGCAGCTCTTCGCGTAGTCCAACTGCCTGCAAGCGACCACCACCGGTGAGTCCTTCGCCGACCTTCACCTGTAAGGACCCACTAACGTCGCACCATCGGGAGCGGACTTCCACTGCCAGAATTGTCGATCAACCAGACCTCCCCCTTGGAGGAACCGTCTAAGCCGCACCACTGCCCACGCTCCACTCTATCATTGCTCCTTCGGCAGGAGAGCACCAGCGAACAGTCCACCTTCGACTCGCTCATCGGTCGCCATCTCCACTTGAAGGACCTCTGTTCCCACCGTCCAGCCCTCGCGCTGAAGGATATGGGGATATCCTTAAATGCATCACAGAAGCGTGAGGATTGGATCGTATGCAATCGGCAATGACTACTCGCACTAGTCGCTCGAGGTAGTAGGATTTTAAAAAATTTCAAATGATGAAACCACATGATCCAAGAACAGACGTTTACCTCTTGAAGCATGGTTGAGATCGAGTCTCTAAATGGAGAGACCTCATGTCTCAAGTCTGATCCAACGGAGGAGACGCTTGCGAACGTGTTGATGAGATGTGTGCTCCTTGCAATCCATGTTGATGATCCAAGCAGTGAAACTCCTGATCTCAGCTCATGAGATCTGACATATTCTTGATGAGCGAGGAGCACTAAAGAAGACGGAGATCCACGAGCATACAATCCGGCAGCATAATGATGATGCTGTGGTGATGGCGACTCTATTCTAGGGCATCAGGGTGGAAGAATACAAGAGAGATAAGGAGAGAGACTTGGCACGTAGAGAGAGAAGGAGAGAGCAATTATTTTATGTAACTTGAAGAGCAAGGAGTACCTCTTCTTATATAGTATTTTGGGAGTCCATGGATCCCAATCCATGTGCACACAAATCCAATGGATGAGATTGATTTGTGTTTCTTTCAATGGCCATGATTTTGTTGTAAAAACACAACAACGATTAATTTAATTTAATTAAATATATATTAAATAATCAATATAAATTTATTTTAAATCAAATCAATTATCTTGGAGATAATTGGAAGGAGATAATTATCTACCAATAAAGGGGGGAACGGCCACCCAATCCCATTAGGACTTGGTGGTCATCCACCGCCTTTGGTGGATGGTAATCTTTTCTAATAAGATTACATTATCTCATTCCAACATTATCTCATAATAATTTGCAACAACATTTGTTGTAAATTATTTCACAAAAATAAATCCAATTTATTTTGTGAACATTACAATCTTGCCATTGGAAATTTGTGAATCACATTCACAACCCAAAATAAAATGTAAATTATATTTTCAATTAATTATCCAATGTGAATCCAATTCACATCAATAATTAATCAACAAATATTAATTAAAATAGGCTCTCTCTGATATATTATAAATCACATTTGCAATATATTTATTATTAATATGGATAGTGTTATCCACATTATTCATATACACGATAATTAAATCAGATTTAATCATCTTGGATGTCTATTCTCGTGAGCCCAAATACTATAAATCACATTCACATTATTCATATCTTTGATAATTGAATCACATTTAAATATTTTAGATAACTACCGTTATAATATGAATCAAATTCATATTATTCATGATAATTAAATCACATTTAGTTATCCATTTTCAATGCTCAGATACATATATCAATAGTGAAATTATTCTTGAACTCTTTCAAGAACAATGCACTTTCTCCGCGGAGACTTGGAGATAAGGATAGGGCGATTGTATTTTTCCACGTATAGTGACTTTGATATTGAGCTCACATCTCAAATCTAGATCTTGTGGACCTATCATAGATGCTTGATTAAATCAAGATCGCAAATCTAATCTTCTCATTGCATCTGAATCATATTCAGTTCAATGTCCAATATTTAGAACAAAATCAGATTACTTCTCTATTGAGAGGAGTCACTAAAATCCAAACATGTTTCATCACTCCCTCGGAAGGGAAGTGTCATGGATATACAATCGTTTAGAATCACATCACCCTCAGGTATTCTTAAAACCTATACATCCTACATACTGGAAGATCCAGAATAAACCCGAAGTTTTAGATCTCTTTTAGATTGTCTCCTTCAGTGTTTTATCATTAAGTTTCTCATTTGACTATTGGAAGTTGGTATCGATCATATACATTCCAAAAGCATATATCATACCAAGGTGTTGATCATATACTTTCCAAAAGCATATATCAAACCTACAAATTCAGGTAAGCTTCCAAAGCGATACGACCGTGCACGAAATTTGATCCTTCCCAATATCTCATGAGTGAGTTCATGTCTTCCGGTTTAGCAATGAACTTTTATGATCCCTTTGAGATATCGTATTACTCATATGCCCTTGCATGCACACCAGCGCGTCGGTATATAGACCTTGGTTAGGTCATCAACCTAATGGTCTGCCAAATGTACATACTCAGACATATAGTAACACATCTGTCTCTGGTCAAAGGATGCGTGCCAATATCGTGACATCATATGACATAGGTCTTTGGTTATCTCGATCTCGTTAAGTCAACTCTTTGACCTAACTAATCTGACACCTCTGATTCTCTATTCCCATGCAGAGGATCTACATCAAGAGGTCGGTAAAATATCAACCTAATGAGAAAGGATTGCCATTCCTACTCAGGCATGAGATCATCTCTTAACAATCATTTGACGGTGCTTGATGAGTCCTCAATCTAACTCCTTAGTTATTATCTAAGCACCAGCCTCTATGATTCAATTATTGGACAAACAGCTTTATGATCATTAAGATGACCATGGTACATTACCCTGATTGTACTAAGGGACTATTCAAATTAGTTATTCTTCATTTTAGATCAGGGAATGATATGTGTAATAACATTTATTGCATAATGGCTCGTCGTGGACTTGTATGTCAAACAATCTCCAACTAGCCCAAAGAGCCAGTAATTGGATAATCATTTAAACCCCCACTCATGTGACAATCATAGGCTATTTAGAAAAATAACTAGGTGACTCTGTTCCGAAGAGACTACACCAAATCCAGTTATGACACTTGCATATCTCCTAGTAACAGTGCTCGCATCCAATGCGAATGTTGCATCTTATGCAACCAATACTCAATATTGTCAGTTATAGTGTCCTTGACACGACATCTCAAAAATTATTCTAACCAGTATTTCCATTATCCTTATCAGAATACCCTTATTCCTAAAGATCTCTATCTCCTAAGGTATCTGCAGGTAAAACCTTTTATATCTCTATCTATAAAGTCTTAATTTCTTGAAGATGAGACTTTGAGATCACTATCTCTAAGTCTTGTCATCTTTGAAGATATTGTTATTACTGCGATCAAGTATTCTATTTCCATAGTAGGATTAGTAATAGTTTACTACTCCCACTGCATGGCAAACATCTGGCTTTTGTACATATCTAGCATACACTGAGCTTCCCAAAGCTCATGTACTAGGGCATATAGCTTTGGTATTCACATCCTCAACTCTTTGCGGTGCTATCCCTTTAGATATGTTAGTACCATATCTTAAGGAAAGAAGCCTTTCTTGGAATTTTACAGAAAATGGAACATGTCCAAGGTCTACCACTAATGTGACGGTTCCAATGCCCTCTTATCTTTGTTTCTAAACAACTTCAGAACTATGATCAAAGAGGTATCCTTGAGATCATATCTCAAGGTATGGAATAGCCAGTCTAAAAAACACTTATTATTATCCTTATATCATTCCAAATGATTAGGATATTATCTACATTTAGCACGATAAACACAATGGTACTCCTACTAAGCTTCACGTGGTTCATCGAGATTCTATTTAAAATAATAACATTTATAATTTCATCAAATCCAATATTCCAACTATAAGAAGCTTATTTGAGTCTATAGATAGAGTTTTTCAGCTTGCATACCTTGCTTTCTTCAACTATGAAGTCCTGGGGCTACTTCATGTAAATATCCTCAGAGAGGTATTCGTAGAGGAATGCAATCTTGACTCACATCTTGAAGATGTCAAAGTTGTGTAGCTATTGTTAGCAATATTCTGATAGGTTTAGGCATGGTCATTGAAGAACAAGTCTCATCGTAAGCGATGTCTTCTCTTCGGTGTGTAGCCCATGGCAACAAGTTGTGCTTTGAAGATCTCTACCTTCTCATCAGGTTCCCTCTTTCTCTTGAAGATCCATTTACACCTAACAGGTTTTACCCTTATAGGTGGATCCCCGAGGGTCCATATACAACACTTGTATATGAAGTCTACTTTAGACTTTATTATAAACATCCATCTTTCCATGTCATGATCTTCAGAAGCTTCATCACATGAAGTAAGATCATTGTCATACTTAACTGACACATGGAATCCATCCTCAAACTAATTTGAGGAGGTATGAGTGTTTCATCTTTAATTGTCCTTTTAGTTTCCGATTTCAGGAGCCTCGTTATCTTCTCAAGATCAAATGGGTTCATTCACTTCATTTTCATCTTATTCTCAATAGATCCATCATCTAACAATCATATCATTAGAGATGATCTCTTTTAAGAATTTAAAGTCATAAAGTAGATATCCAATACCATCCATTATTTTCCTAATGAAGTAGTACTCTCTTGTGCTACATTCTAGCTTACTCGCATCCATGATAAAGTTATGGACGAAGCAACCATAAATCCTCAAGTGTCCAACACTAGGCTAGGTTCCAAACCATAGCTTATGAGGATGTTTGGGATTAGATTTGCATGGAATATTATTAAGGATATATATTGTAGTCTCTACTACATATATACTAGGAAACTAAGAGGTAGTTATGCTAATATTCATCATTGATCAAATCATGTCACATATGATCTACTTATATCTCATTACAACTCTATTGAGTTAATGTACATTAGGAGGATTGAGATAGGAATCATATTCCTTTCTCCATAAGGTATTCCTTGAATTCATCTAATAGGTACTAGCTACCTAGGTTAGATCAAATTCATTTCATCTTCCTTCAAACTTTGGTTCTAAACCAAAATTGTGAAATCTTTGAACATTTCAAAAAGGTTTCTAGGGTGAAGGGAAGAAATCTCATATCACAAATAATCATCAAATGATATCACATATCATCAATGTTTATTATGATACAGATGATCCACATACATCAATATGTATGAGATCTTGAATACCTTGGCATATAACACCATTCCAAGAGAAGGGTGCTTTGGATATTTTATACTTTTGAATACAATATTCACAAGTATGTAAGATTTGAAATTTCAGATATTCTAAATCTTCATCTCTTACTAGTCCATTGATCTTATAAATAGACATATGGTCAAGGTTTGATGCCATATCATTGTCAAATGATCTTCATCCCCTTACTGATATTTAAAGGTTTAATTTTCAGTATTGGAAATGCTAATGAACCAATCATTTATATTCAAATTTAGTAGAGTACACTTTATGTTAGACTACTATCTAAAATATATCCAACATAACTCTTTATGATATGTCTATTCCAGAATTCATGTTTATTCTAAACATTTAGAAATAAAGAATGAGTGCATTCTAATATCTAGGTCATAGAGACATTCTCTATGACTAAGGGCTCTCCCACTAAAAATATGAAGTCTACTTATCTAATATAGATTGTTGCAACAATTTCATCAATATCCATGTAGATGACTATTAAACCTTAAGATCAAATTTTCTAGTCTTCTAAAACATATGCAACCAATTGCAAGTGTTATTAGAAGAATAAGATACATTATTAGACTTTGATCTTATCTAATATGAAAGTCAAATTCAGTGATTAAATGTAGACCATTCCGATGCACTATCCGAGTCCTTCTCTAATGATCCTAGATAGTCTAGATAGTCACATTATCAATACATCGGCTTATTGCGGTATTGAAATTCATCCAACTCTTTTGATGTCATATGGAAATCACAAAAGTACAGTCAAACCTTTTTTACTTTCCTTCTAACTTGGCTCTGACCATGCTTCCACTACGCACCTTTCATCTATAAACAACCATTGCTTAAGACAAAGGATCTCTTATGTTGAACTTAAAAGATTTCAATATAAGAGTATTTCAACATTTCTACATGCTTCATTTAATTCATACAATATGAATATTATGAAGTTTCATGAATGACTAGAGTATATATAGTAGAGTGATGACACTCATCATATCTGCATACATTTTAACTCTTAAAGACTTAGGTTCGGGTAGGTACTCAAACATTTTGAATGCATCATCTCTTATAGAGCCAGCATTATACATGATGCAGTAAACCATGTCATTCATGATTAAATGTCAAAAGCACATATGTATGGTAGAACATCTTCTTAGATTTTTATAAGGATTATTTGACAATTGTGATCATCATCGACATGTCACTTCCAAAGTACATTTTATGAGAGATCAAGACTATAGAGACATACAATCCCTATTGTTGTAGACCTATTATCTATTTAATTGCCATTCATTATTATTATGAGGAAACTTGCACATTGCAACCACATACAATATGTGTCGAACTGCAAGTACAAAATATTGATCATGGATCCAATGCATGATATTTTACTGGTTATTATTGAGTATAGTATTGAGTGGGTTTACTGAGGATTATCTGAAATAAGAATTTTGCATAGATATATATTTTACTTTGATTTAGGAATTTTTATATCAAATTTATCCTGCCTTGTCAACTTTGAAAGTTCATTCCCTTAATCACTTTCAATGTAAGAAATATACTTACCATTATATCTCAAGCAAGATCTGGGATCGCCTTTCTTATCTTTGTTAGATTCAATAATATGAGAACTTGTAACTCGGAAAAAAAGAAGTGGGAACACATTCAGCCATGCAAGTCCAACTTGCATTCCCAAATCGATCTTCAACAACCAGACCCACCACCCCTAAGGTGATGTCGACCCGTCATTAATTGAACCAACCGTCAACAGGATCAGAACTCGCAATGCGCAATCCAATATAGCCCCAATAATATGAGGACTCGATATTAAGGTCACTATGCATACGACCTTACTCTTTTGAGAAGCAAAGAGCCCGATCCAGATGTACCTGTAAGCACGAGCTGTCACTTCAGACATGCGTCTCCTACATACAATCCATGGCGACGGAACCCTTCCCCTTGACGAGAGACCATGGATGTTACTTATGTGATCCTACATATCATGTTCAAATTATAATTAATTATTATGAATCATACTCACATAATTAATTCTTCCAAGGGAAATAACAACTTCATTCATAATAGAGTATATACTCTTAATTGAATCTAATTCATTTTATCATTTAAATCAATTATCAATCCAATCATCTTTTACTCTTAAAGCTTCATCTCTTACTATTCCATTGATCTTATCAATAGACATATGTCCAAGGTTTGATGCCAGATCATTTTCAAATGATCTTCATCCCCTTATTGATCTTTAAGGGTTTAATTTTCAGTATTGGAAATGATAATGAACCATTCATTTATATTCTAATTTAGTAGAGTACACTTTATGTTAGACTACTATCTAAAATATATCCAACATAACACTTTATGATATGTCTATTCCAGAGTTCATGTTTATTTCAAACATTTAGAAATAAACAATGGGTGCATTCTAATATCCAGGTCATAGAGACATTCTCTATGACTAAGGGCTCTCCCACTGAAAATATGAAGTCTATTTATCCAATATAGACTGTTGCAACAATTTCATCAATATCCATGTAGATAACTATTAAACCTTAAGATCAAATTTTCTAGTCTTCTAAAACATATGCAACCAATTGCAAGTGTTATTAGAAGAATAAGAAACAATTATTAGACTTTTATCATATCTAATATGAAAGTCAAATTCAGTGATTAAATGCAAACTATTCCGATGCACTATCCGAGTCCTTCTCTAACGATCCTAGATAGTCTAGATAGTCACATTGTCAATACATCGGCTTATTGCGGTATTGGCATTCATCCAACTCTTTTGATGTCATATGGAAATCACAAAAGTATAGTCAAATATTTTTGACTTTCCTTATAACTTGGGTCTGACCATGCTTCCACTATGTACCTTTCATCTATAAACAACCATTGCTTAAGACAAAGGACCTCTTATGTTGAACTCAAAAGATTTCAATATAAGAGTATTTCAACATTTCTACATGCTTCATTTTATTCATACAATATGAATATTATGAAGTTTCATGAATGACTAGAGTATATATAGTTGAATGATGACACTCATCATAACTGCATAATCTTAACTCTTAAAGACTTAGGTTCGGGTAGGTACTCAAGCATTTTGAATGCATCATCTCTTATAGAGCCAGCATTATACATGATGCAGTGAACCATGTCATTCATGATTAAATGTCAAAAGCACATATGTATGGTAGAACATCTTCTTAGATTTTTATAAGGATTATTTGACAATTGTGATCATCATCGACATGTCACTTCCAAAGTACATTTTATGAGAGATCAAGACTATAGAGACATACAATCCCTAGGGTTGTAGACCTATTATCTATTTAATTGTCATTCATTATTATTATGAGGAAACTTGCACATTGCAACCACATACAATATGTGTCCAACTGCAAGTATAAAATCTTGATCATGGATCCAATCCATGATATTTTACTGGTTATTATTGAGTTTAGTATTGAGTGGGTTTGGTGAGGATTATCTGAAATAAGAAATTTGCATAAATATATATATATATATATATATTACTTTGAAAGTCCATTCCCTTAATCACTTTCAATGTAAGAAATATACTTACCATTATATCTCAAGCAAGATCTGGGATCGCCTTTCTTATCTTTGTTAGATTCAATAATATGAGAACTTGTAACTCGGAAAAAAAGAAGTGGGAACACATTCAACCATGCAAGTCCAACTTGCATTCCCAATTCGATCTTTAACACCCAGGCCCACCACCCCTAAGGTGATGTCGACCCGTCATTAATTGAACCAACCGTCAACAGGATTAGAACTCGCTATGCGTAATCCAATATCGCCCCAATAATATGAGAACTCGATATTAAGGTCACTATGCATACGGCCTTACTCTTTTGAGAAGTAAAGAGCCCGATCCAGATGTACATGTAAGCAGGAGCTGTCACTTCGGACATGCGTCTCCTACATACAATCCATGGCGACGGAACCCTTCGCCTTGAGAGAGACCATGGATGTTACTTATGTGATCCTCCATATCATGTTCAAATTATAATTAATTATTATGAATCATACTCACATAATTAATTCTTCCAAGGGAAATAACAACTTCATTCATAATAGAGTATATACTCTTAATTGAAACTAATTCATTTAATCATTTTAAATCAATTATCAATCCAATCAATCAACCAATAAATAATTTTTAATTGTTAGTTGAAGGATGGTATAATCTCAAAATACGTATTATTTGAATTTTAATAATTAGAAAAAATACATCATGATTGCTTTAAGCATTATCCCTTCCTTACCCGTTGTCATGGCCAGTTCCGACGAGAGTGAGAAAGACCGCGAATGGAACAACCTGCTACCCCAACGCTCCCTAACTAGACACCTTATCCACCTCAGGTTAGGATAATACCAATTGATCTTTTATACTTGAGATGATAATCGGTCTTTCAATCGAAGTTATACCATATAGTAATAATAAAAACATTTTTTATTAACATTATAAGGAGATTTGCTAAAGAAATCCCGAATCCTATTCAGGCATCAATGTTTGTTGGAAGTCTCATGTAACCAATTATGATCTAGGTCATATCAAATCAAGTTGGTTAGGGTCAATGTCATTCAAAGAAATAATCATCATCTTTAAATATTTAACAAATATTCATCAATAATTATTTTAAAAACTTAATTATTAATTTCCATTAAATTAATTGAACGACAATCACAAGGTTCATGATCAAGTATGTAATTTCCAGCAGTGACCCCTACTTACTTAAATTAGCATATCTCAATCAATATAAATCCAAATAAGGCAAAATAAGTTTTCATAGTTTTCTAATTTGATTGACAACAGAATCCAAGTGATATTCACTCATTTCTAGGCTTCTTAAAATCGTAATTAACTCTTTAATTATGTCAAGATTCGCCATCAATGAAACAGTGGATACATATTTATTAAAATGATCATAACTTGAGCAATCAAATTCCAAATCACGCAAACTCAAATCCTACTGTTTCCTTATTTAACGGAGATCATTATGCAAGTGATAATCACGTGTTTAAACACTTTTAAAGAGGGTGAGAAAACGCTCTAAATAGGGTTGTGTGATTGAAATACGACGAAACATAACACGACCAAAAAATGCGCAAGTCATCTTAGGATCATGGATCATATCCAAAACCTTCAACCTGACTCTAATACCACTAGAAGGATATGTTAAGATCCGTAAGTGCATCACGAAAGTGTCAGGATCACATCGTATGCGATCAGGAGTGACTAGTCGATCGAGGCGGCAGAATTTAAAAAAAATTAAAACAATGAAACCACATGATCCAAGAACACTTCTCGAATCATTTCATCTAAACCACAAAGAAGTATTAGGTTTACCTCTCGAAACGTGGTTGTGATTGAGTCTCTAAATGAAGAGATCTCCTCTCTCAAGCCCGATCCAACGGAGGAGAAGCTTGTGAGCGCATTGATGAGAAGCATGCTCCTCGGAATCCATATTGATGATCCAAGCGGCAAATCTCCTGATCTCATCACATGAGAACCGACATCTTCTTCATGAGTGAGGCGCACTGAAGAAGACTGAGATCCACGGGCATACAATCCAGCAGCATAATGGCAATGTTGCGGAGATGGCGACTCTCTTCTAGGGCATCGAGGTAGACAAAACAAGAGAGAGAGAGAGAGGGAGAAAGACTTAACGTGTAGAAAGAGAAGGAGAGAGAGAAATTATTTGATGTAACTTGAAGAGCAATGGGTGCCTCTTCTTATATATTATTTGGGAGTCCATGGATCCCAATCCATGTGCACACAAATCCAATTGATGAGATTGATTTGTGTTTCTTTCAATGGTCATGATTTTGTCATAAAAAACATATCAACAATTGATTTAATTAAACTAAATATATATTGAATAATCAATATAAATTAATTTCAATTCAAATCAATTATCTTGGAGATAATTGGCAGGAGACAATTATCAAACAATCAAGGGGGGATGGCCACCCAAGCCCATTGGGATTTGGTGGTCGTTCACCACCTTTGGTGGATGGTAATCTTTTCCAATGAAATTACATTATCTCAATCAAACACTATCTCACAATAATTTGCAACAATATTTGTTGTAAATTATTTCACAAAAATAAACCCAATTTATTTTATGAACATTGCAATCATGCCATTGGAAATTTGTGAATCACATTCACAACCCAAAATAAAATGTAAATTATATTTCAATTAATTATCCAATGTGAATTCAATTCAGATCAATAATTAATCAACAAATATAAATTACAATAGCCTCTCTCTTATATATTATAAATCACATTTACAGTATATTTATGATTAATATGGATAGTGGTATCCACATTATTCATATCCAAGATAATTAAATCGCATTTAATCATATTGGATATCTATTCTCATATACCCAAATAATATGAATCACATTCACACTATTCACATCTTTAATAATTAAATCACATTTATTTATCTTAGATAACTCTCGTTATAATATGAATGAAATTCATATTATTCATGATAATTAAATCACATTTAATTATCCATTTCTTAGTGCTCGGATACCAATATCAACAGTGAAATTATTCTTGAACTCTTTCAAGAACAATGTGCTTTCTTCCCGGATACTTGAAGATAAGGATAGGGTGATCGTATTGTTCCACGTATAGTGACTTGGATATTGAGATCATATCTCAAATCCATATCTTGCGGACCTCTCTAGATGCTTGATTAAATCAAGAACGCAAATCTAATCTTCTCATTGCATTTGAATCACATTCAGGTCAATGTCCAATATTTGGACCAAGATCAGATTACTTCTCTATTGAGAGGAGTCACTAAAATCCAGACCTGCTTCATCACTCCCTCGGAATGGAAGCGGCATGGTTATACAATCATTTATGATCACATCACCCTTAAGTATTCCTAATATGTGTACATCCTGCATACTGGAAGACCCTGAATAAACCCGAAGTTTTAGATCTCTTTTAGATTGTCTCCTTCAGGGTTTTATCATTAAGTTTCTCATTTGACTATTGGAAGCTGGTATTGATCATATACTTTCCAAAATCATATATCATACCCTGATGTTGATCTTATACTATCAAAAATCATATATCAAACCTACAGATTTAGTCAACCTTCCAAAGCGAGACGACCCTGCTCGAAATTTGATCCTTCCCAATATCTCATGAGTGAGCTCATGTCTTTCAGTTCGGCAATGAACTTGTATGATCCCTTTGAGAGATCGTATTACTCATATGCCAGTGCATGCACACCAACGCGCCGGTGTATAGACCTTGATTTGGTCATAAACCTAATGGTCTGCCAAATGTACATACTCAGACAAATAGTAATACATATGTCTCTAGTCGCAGGATGTTTTCCTACATCATGACAGCGGATGACATAGTTCTTTGGTTATCTCGATCTCGTTAAGTCAACTCTTTAACCTGACTAATCTAACACTTCCAAATCTCTATTCCCATGCAGAGGACCTGCATCAAGAGGTCGATCACATATCAGCCTGAACGGATTGCCATCTCCTACTCAGGTTAGAGATCATCTATTAACAATCATTTAACGGTGCTTGATGAGTCATCAATCTAACTCCTTGGATATTCATCCAAGCACCAGCCTCTATGATTCAATTATTGAATAAACAGTTGTATGATCATCCAACCGCCCTGCTCTCCGCCAACTGGGCACAAGAGTTCCATCTCCAGCCGCACCGCAACCCTCCATCGATCATCCTTCGCACGCACCCCCTCATGAAGCAGCACTATTGGCTACCCACCTTCCTCTGCAAGTTCCTCCACCACCATTTCCAGAATTGACACGCCAGCCCGACCGTCCCAGATCTTGCGGAGAGGAGCCTTCATCTGTACCCTTTGCCCCTCTGTCGAAGTCGTCGTCTTGCTCATTCACGTCACCGTCCCCGATTGTCGTCGCTGCCCCTATGTCTTAGAGAAGAAGGGGCGACATCCGTCGTTACTTAGAGAGGAAGATGCGGCAGTGTGCCCCATTTTGGCATGGAAACGAAGGAACAAACCCCACAATTCAACCTTAAGGCATATTTTATTTAGGAAAATTGCATTCAGGCATACAGGATTTCAGAAATTGCAAAAAGAAACCTACCTCCATATCCTATCATGTGTGACGCACATTTACCATGAGTAAATTGCATTTTCTTCCCGTTTTTTATTTCTTATTAATTTTTCAAGCAAAAACAATAACATATCAGTCCTTGTTTTCCAGACTATGTTTACATGCTTTTTAATTGTTAAAATAAATGCTTACATGCTCAATAAATCCTAGAAAAATAATGTTATGCTCATGATTTGTGTCTTTTCCTAATATAATTTTCTAGTTGCATTTTATTTCCATTTGTTATTATTAAAAATCTAAAACATAGCATTTTTTACTTTTTGAAATTTGTAAATTCATAGAAATTCAATAATTACGTAAAAAATTCTAAAAAAGTAGAATAGTTTTATTTTTGTGTATTTTATTTTCTATGAAAATTTCACGTATTAATTATTTTTAAACCCAAAAAATGCAAAAAGATAGAAATTTTATAAAAATCATATAAAATTGTAGAAAATTTCAAATATAGTGATTTCACTTCCTGTTTGTAGATAATTTTTCATTATTTTTAGGAAAAATAAATTCAATAATTTTATTTTGTTTGATATTTTTAAATTGAAACCTTCATGCTCACTGTTTGATTTTTCTTCTATTTTTATTCATTTAAAAATCTAAAAAAATCGAAAAATCATCCAAAAATCACCAAAAACATTATAAAAAGTGCAAAACACAAAAACATTTCCTTTTTACATTTTTTAGCATTTTTACACTAATTGAAAAATCCAAAAAATGCATTTCTTTCATGTATAAATTTGCTTAATAATTATTATTTTGAAAATTAAAAAATTGCAAGACTAAAAAACCATGAAAATAAGAAATCAGAAAATAAAAAAATTATAAAAAAAATTAAAAACATAAAAATCCTACAAAAACCAAGATATTTGCATTTGAATTTCTTTTTTCTTTTAATTGATTTTTTTGATTAGTAGAATTACCCTCGAGATTTGTAGCCTCCCTGAGTTCAATCCTGTTGTTGTACATGTTCATTAAGTAGCAAAAATTCTCTTGCTACATTCATTTTTGTAATTATTTTAGTGTGAGAATAAAACAAATTTTTTGTTGAGTGGTTCTTTGGGTTGCAACAACATCGCATTTATTTTCATAAATAAAAACCCATTAAAAATCTTTGCCAACACATACCCAATGAAGTAGCACTTACGAGTGAGAGATTCTAGCTTACTTGCATCCACGTTCTTTGCATAGACAAAGCAACCGCAAATCCTTAAGTGATTAACACTAGGTTTGGTTCCATACCAAAGTTTATGAGGAGTCTTAGGTACATGACTTGCTAGGAATCTTATTCAGGATATATATATATATTGCAGTCTCTACTGCATATCCCCATAAACTAAGTGGTAAATATGCTTTACTCAAAATTGAGTGGACCATGTCCATGATGGTTCTGTTGCATCTTTCAGAAACACCATTAAATTGGGAAGTTACAGGAGGAGTGAGATTGGAGACAATTCCTTTCTCTTTATAGTATTCCTTGACTCATCTGAGAGGACTCACCACCTTAATCGGATCGAATTCGTTTAATCTTCCTATCGGTTAACCAAAGCCATGAACTCTTCAAAGTTTTCAAAGGGCTCAAATTTATGACGTAATAGGAAGATAAACTCATATCGTGAATGGTCATCAATAAATATAAATAGTATTGATATCCTTTTCTGTCATGGTACTAAAGGGACCACATACATCAGTATGTATTAGGTCAAGAATACCTTCGAATCTTGTAACCTTGTTACGAAAAGGCTTCCTAATCATTTTACGTTGAATACAATGTGCGTAGGTAGGCAATGATTGGACTTGTAGAAAATCTAAAGGCCCATCCTTTATCAATCTATTGATCCTATCAATTGATAAATGGCCAAGCTTTTAATGCCAAATCATATTGAATGATTTTTATCCTTCCTGGTTCTTTTAGGTTATCAGTAGTGGTAGTAACATTCATGATATTCTCGTCAATGCACAATTCATAGAGTCCACCAGAAGTCAGAACACTATCCGTAATAAAACTATCATAATGATTTATGACAAGTTCATTATAAAATAGAAATGAATATCCACATCTAACTAACTTAGATATAGATACTAAGTTCCTTCTGACATCTATAATATAAAGACATTCTATATATACTAGAATAATTCCACTAGATAATGATAGTCTGCAGGTCCCGACGGTGACTGTTGCAACAGTTGCATCAAATCCCATCTGGATGATTATCTCCCATTCATCAGGATTCCTAATTTCCTGAAACAAATGCAACAATTTCCATACATGAACAGAAGCATCAGAATCTATGACCCAACTACCTTCTCGTCCAATGAGAAAATTGGTTTTAATGATGAAAGTAGAATTCATACATGATGGGGCTTTACTTTTGTCAGTAAACTTCATGTTATCTGGGCAGTTACACTTCCAGCGCCCCAGCTTCATGCAGTGTTGACACACATCAATTTCTTAGATGTCACCAATGCAGAATTAGTAGAGGATGAGACAACACATTGACTCTTCTTCTTTCTCTTCTTGGTTGGGTCCTTCTGAGATCCTTGCTTCTGATTGCGCTTTCCTTTGAACTGTGCAATCATTGCACGGCTAGTGTGATTATCTTTCTTCATTATGTCTTTTGCAGACGTTAATGAAGCCAAGAGTTCAACGTTAGTTAATTTCATTTTATTCATGTGGTACATTTCCACAAAGTTATTAAAAGACTTGGGGAGTGATAGCAGAATGAAGTCATACTACATTTCTGCATCCACTCCGACCCGAGAGTTTCCATCTCTGACAAGTGTTAGCATGTGAGCCCGAGGTGAACCATTCCTGCAATAAATGTTATTGTAATAAATGATTTATCAATAAAAGTTATTGATTGTTTTTCACTCCCTTTCTGAGATTAAATGAATGAATGTACTACAAGGTCCCTTTGTACAATAAGGGTTACGTACCATGGCCAACTTGATGATCATAGAGTTGTTGATTCATTGATTGAATCGTAGAGGCTGATGCTTGAATGAATATCTAAGGAGTTAGATAGAGGACTCATCAAGCATCATCAAATGGTTATTAAGTGATGATCTCCAGCCTGAGTAGGAGATGGCAATCCTTTCTCATTTGGCTAATATCTGACCGACCTCTTGATGCAGGTCCTCTGCATGGGAATAGTGATTCGGAGGTGTCAGATTAGTTGAGTCAATGAGTTGACTGAACGAGGTCGAGATAACCAAAGACCTATGTAGAATACTGTCACAACATAGGCGTACATCCTTTGACCAGAGACAGATGTGTTACTATATATCTGAGTATGTACATTTGGCAGACCAATAGGTTGATGACCTAACCAAGGTCTATACACCGGCGAGCTGGTGTGCATATAAGGGCATATGAGTAATACGATCTCTCAATGGGATCATACAGGTTCACTTCTAAATCAGAAGACATGAGCTCACTCATGAGGTATTGGGACCGATCAAATTCCATGCATGGTCGTCATGCTTTAGAAGCATGCCACAAATTTGATGGTATGATATATGCTTTTGGAAAGCATATGATCAATACCAAATCCCAATGACCAAGATTGAGAAACTTGTTGATGAAACCCTAAAGATGATAGTGTAAAATTGATCTTAATCTTTGGGTTGATCATAGATCTTCTAGTATGCAGGATGTACAGGTATTAGGAATACCTGAGGGTGATGTGATCAATAATCGATTGTATAATCATGACGCTTCCATTCCGAGGGAGTGATGAAACAGATTTGTATTTTAGTGACTCCTCTCAGTAGAAAAGCAATCTGATCTTGGTCCACATGTTGGACATTGATCTGAATAAGATTCAGATGCAATGAGAAGATTAGATTTGCGGCCTTGATTAAATCAAGCATCTCTGGGAGGTTCATGAGATCTGGATTTCAGATGTGATCTCAACATCCAAGTCACTATACATGGAACAATACAATTGCCATGTCCTTATCTCCAAGTATCTGTGGAGAATACGCATTATTCTTGAAAGAGTTCAAGAATAATTCCAAGGTTGAATTATATCTGAGCATTGAGAAATGGATAATTAAATGTAATTTAATTATCATGAATAATGTGAATTCAATTCACATTATCTGAATGCATGAGAATGAGTATCCAATGTAATTAAATGTGATTTAATTAATGTGGATATGGATAATGTGGATATCACTATCCAGTTATCCATGTATATTATAAATACAATTTATGATATACAAGTGAGAGAGAGACTTGTGTGATTTATATTTGTTAATTAATTGTTAATGTGAATGGGATTCACATTGAATAATTAATTGAAAATATAATTAATTTAGTTCCGGGTTGTGAATGAGATTCACAATTTTTCAATGGCTTGATTGATATTTTCCAAAAGATAGTTTGGAACTATTTTTTGTGAAAATTATTTTCAACAAGAGTTATAGGAGATATCATGAGATAATGTGATCTCATGATATATTGAGGAGATAGACGAAGTCCTATCTAACAAGAGAGGACAGCTACAACTCTCCTTGAGGAGTAGAGTAGCCATCCCCCCCTTTTTAGAAGAGGACCATGGTCTTCTTATTATCCTATCTCTAGTCAAATGTGATTTAATTTGAGATTAATTATATTGATTTTTAATTGTTAATTAATTTTAATTAAATCAATTGTTGTTGTGTTTTACCAACAACATCCTACCCGTTGAAAGGAACACAAATCAATCTCATCCATTGATTGTGTGTTGTCCATGGATTGGGATCAATGGACTCCCAAAACCCTATATAAGAGGCATGCCTTGCTCTTCAACGAACGCTGACTTGACAGAGTCTCTCTACTTCCTCTCTCTCATTCTCAGGTGCCCTCTTCTCCTTCTCTCTTGGGAGGCCGTCCACCCTACTCCAGAAGGAAGAAGGCCCTCTTCGTCGACTTGCGTTGCTTCGACGACTCTCGGCGTTCCATCTTCTTTGGTGCTTCTCGCTCATGAAGAAGATACACGATCTAGTGTGACGAGGTAAGGAGTTCCCTTGCTTGGACAACTACTTGGATTGCAAGATCACCGCGACTCATCTCCGCGCTCGCAAGCATCTCCTTCAAAGATCGGACTTGAGACAGTAGGCTTCTTCTCTTAGAAGCTCGATCACAATCAGGATACAAAAGGTATTCCTATATCTACTACTAGTTATATGAAACGATTCATAAATGGTTTATGGATCATGTGGTTTCATCGTTTAAATTTAAAAAAAAAAAATCCGCTGCATAGAACGACTAGTCCGACTAGTCGTTCTTCGTCGTATTCGATATGATGCTCACGCTTCCGTGATGCGCTTGAAGATTATACCATATCCTTCAAGTAGTATCAGATCCAGGTTTATAGAGGTTTTGGATATGATCCATGAACCTACGAAAATTTGGGCTCATTTGGGTTCGTGAAGATTTTAGCATTTCAATTTTCGCAGCCCTGTCTTGTGATAATTTTCCGACCCTGTTTAAATGTTTAAACATGAATTTATAACTAAGATAATGTTCACCTTTAAATAAGGAAAATGTGGAATTTGAGTTTGCATAATTTGGATTCCGTCTCCTCAAGATATGATCGTTTTATTGACCAAATGTCCATTGTTTCGGGGATGGCGATTAGAGACGTAATTAAGATGTTAATTACGGTTTTAAAACATCTGGAAATGTGTGTTTATCCCATAGTTTCGTTTTTAAATCAAGTTATCAATCTCCGGAAATTGATTTTATTTAATTTGGATTTAAAATGAATGAGATGCTATTTTTAGTTAGTGAGGGTCACTGCTGGAAGATGCATCATTATCTGAAACCTTGTGATTGTCGTTTAAGAAAAATTGCGAAATTAATAGTTAATTTCCTGGAATAATTGTGGATAATATTTGAAAAATATCATAACAATATTTATTCCTTTAAATGACATTGCCTCAACCAATGAATGATTAGATTAGATCTAGATCACCAATTGGTTGCTTGATACACTTTCAACAAATTATGTTACTTGAATATGCTTTGGGAATTTGTCTAGCAAATGTCCTTATAATCAAAATATTTTTAATTATTATTATATGGTATAATTTCGGTTGATGAACCGATGAACATCTCAAGTACAAAGTGATTGGCTCGGCATTATTTTTCCCAAGGCGGATATGGTGTCTAGTCGGGGAGCGTTGGGATAGCAGGTTGCACCGTGTGCGATCTGTCCCACTCCTGCCGGCACTAGCCATGACAACGGGTAGGGAACGAATGATGCCTGAGAGATCATGATGTATTTTCTAATTATTAAAATTCGAATTAATACGTACTTTGAGATAATACCACATATTCAAGTAAAATCAAGTTTGTTGATTGAATTGGATTGATAATTCATTTAATGTGATTAAGTTAATTATATCTAATTAAAAACACTCTTATTTCCCTTGGAAGAATTAATTATATGAATATGATTCATAATATATAATTAAAATTTGAATATGAGGTGGAGGATCACATAAGTGACATCCACGATCTCCCGTCAAGGCGAAGGGTTCCGTAGTCAGATATTTTATGTGGGAGACGCTTGTCCGAAGTAACAGCTCTTGCATACGATCCATTTGGATCGGGCTCTTCGCTTTTCGAAAGTGTAAGGACGTATGCGTAGTGACCCCAATATCGGTTCCTCATATTATTGGGGCGATATTGGATTGCGCATAGCGAGTTGTATTCCTGTTGATGGTTGGTTCAATTAATAACGAGTCAATATCACCTTAGGGGTGGTGGGCTCGAGTGTTAAATACCGAATTGGAAAATGCAAGTTGGACTTGCAAGGAGGAATGTGTTCCCGCTTCTCTTTATTGGAGTCATAGGTTCTCATATTATTGGGATATGACAAAGATAAAGAGGAGATCCCAGTTCTTTCTTGAGATATGGCGGTAAGTATATCTCTTGCTTTGAAAGTGATTAAGGGAATAAACTTCCAAAGTTGACAAAGTAAGACCAATTTTATTTAAAATGCCTTAATCAAATGTCTTAAAATGAATATATATAATTATATGTTCTGATATAGTGCATTTTTAATTTCAGAAAATGAAGTCCATGAACCCACTAAGCAGGCTTCTGGAGGTCAACCAGTTGACCGGACTGAATTATTCGGATTGGATCCGTAATTTGGAGCTTGTTCTCTCGGCTGAACGCATAAGTTATGTGCTCACAGAAGACAAGCATGAAAGCCCTAAATCGAAGGAAGAAAATCAATACAATGACAAGTATGATGAAGATCATGTCTTGGCTAGATGCTATATCGGGTTCACTCTCCAATGTTCTTCAGAAGCAACATGTGGATATGAGCACATGCCAAGAGATAATGCAGAATCTGAAAGATATGTTTGGTGACATTAACCGTACCCAACGTTATAACATTATTAAAGAACTCGTTCGCTGCAAGACACAGGAAGGAACTTCAGTCCGAGAGCATGTACTCAAAATGCTTGGGTACTTGTCTGAGCTGGAGACCCTTGCGGTAAATATGGATGCAGACATGCAAGCTGATTTCATTCTAATGTATTTGCCCAAGTCTTTCAATAATTTTGTGATTTCATTCTACATGAACAAGTTGGGCTTGACTAACGCTAGACTTCTTGCTGCATTAAAGTCTGCAAAAGACATAATGAAGAAAGATGGTCCCTCTGGCAATGCAATGGTTGCACAAGTCAAAAGGAAGCGCGGTCGGAAGCAAGGTTCTCAGAAAAGCCCAACCCAGAAGAGAAAGAAGAAGTGTCAAAGTGTTGGCTCATCTTCCAGTGCATCCACAATGATAGCGTCGAAGAAAACCGACGTTTGTCACCACTGCAAGAAGCTGGAGCACTGGAGGCATAACTTCCCGGAATACCTGAAGTCGGTCGACAAAGGTAAAATCCCAGTAGGTATGAAATCTACTTTCATCATTGAAACTAGTTTTCTCGTTGGACGAGAAGGAAGTTGGGTCGTAGATTCTGATGCTTCTATTCATGTATGCAATTTGTTGCATTTAATTCAGGAAACTAGGAATCTGGAAGAAGGGGAGATAGTCATCCAGATAGGATCTGATGCAAGTGTTGCAGCAGTCGCTGTCAGGACTTGTAGACTATCATTATCTAGTGGTAGAGTCTTAATACTTAAAGAGTGACTTTATGTACCTGAAGTCAGAACGAAATTTGATATATGTATCTAAACTTGTTAGAAGTGGATATTCATTCCTTTTCTGTAATAAATTAGTCATAAATCATTATGATAAATATATTGCAGATGGTATTTTGACTTCTGGTGGACTCTATGAATTGTGCATTGATGAGCATGTCATGAATGTTACTACCACTAATAAAAATCCTAAAAGATCCACGGAGAATAAAAATCATTCGAATATAATTTGGCATCAAAGGCTTGGTCATTTATCTGTTGCTAGGATCAACAGATTGATAAAGGATGGACCTTTAGATTTTCTACAGGGTCAATCTTTGCCTACTTGTGAACATTGTATTCGA
This sequence comes from Ottelia alismoides, assembly GCA_037367405.1. Taxonomy (NCBI): domain Eukaryota; kingdom Viridiplantae; phylum Streptophyta; class Magnoliopsida; order Alismatales; family Hydrocharitaceae; genus Ottelia; species Ottelia alismoides. The sequence continues at coordinate 327,893 of JAZKJV010003000.1, read as the reverse complement.
GGTAAAATGGCTATGTGGAGGTATTATTGACCTAGTACATATCGATGTATGTGGTCCCGTCAGTACTGCGACTCAAAATGGATATCAATATTATTTGATGTTTATTGATGACCATTTGCGATACGGGTTTATCTTCATATTATGTCATAAATCTGAAACCTTTAAAAAGTTCAAAGAATTCAAGGCTTTGGTTGAGAATCAAACCGATATGAAGATTAAACGGATTCGATTTGATCGAGGTGGTGAGTACCTCTCAGATGAATTCAAGGAATATCTTAAAGAGAATGGAATTGTCTCCAATCTTACTCCTCCTGGAACTCCCCAACTTAATGGTGTTGCTGAAAGACGCAATAGGACCATCATGGATATGGTCCATTCAATGATGAGCAAAGCACATTACCACTTAGTTTCTGGGGATATGCAGTAGAGACTGCAATATATATCCTGAATAAGATTCCTAGCAAATATGTACCTAAGACTCCTCATGAGCTCCGGTATGGAACCAAACCTAGTGTTAATCACTTGAGGGTTTGGGGTTGCTTGGTCCATGCAAAGAATGTGGACGCAAGTAAGCTAGAATCTCGCACTTGTGAGTGTTACTTCATTGGGTATGTTAAAGATGGTATTGGATACCAGCTCTATGAACCCGAGACCCAAAAAGTTTTTGTCTCTGGAGATGTGAAATTTTTGGAGGATGATTTCCTTAAAGGTCAAGACAAAATGAAGTAGAGAAACTCATTGAATCCCCTCAGGATTCTGAGCTTCCTGGACCAGAAACTAAAGAGATAAATAAAGATGAAAAACACATACCTCTTCGAAGGAGTTCGAGGGTGGTTGCACCACCTGAAAGGTATGGATTCCATGTGTGAAGTGAGACTGACAATGATCCTACTTCATTTGATGAAGTACTCGTGGATCATGACATGGATAGATGGATGCTAGCAGTGAAGTCAGAAATTGACTCCATGCATAAGAATGGTGTATGGACCCTAGAGGATCCACCTAAAGGGGTAAAACCCATTGGTGTAAATGGATCTTCAAGAGAAAAAGGGGACCTGATGGGAAAGTGGAGACTTTCAAGGCACGGCTCGTGGCCAAAGGCTACACACAGAGAGAAGGCATCGATTACGATGAGATGTTCTCTCTTGTGGCTATGCTTAAATACATCAGGACACTGCTAGCTATAGCTGCATATCTTGACTACGACATCTGGCAGATTGACGTCAAGACAGATTTCCTCAATGGATACCTAGAGGAGGATATCTATATGGAGCAGCCCTTGGGCTTCATAATTGAGGATGGCAAAGTATGCAAGATGAAGAAATCCTTCTATGGGCTCAAGCAAGCTTCTCGTAGCTGGAACATCAGATTTGATGAAACCATAAAGAGTTGTGATTTTGTGCAGAATCCTTATGAACCCTGTATATACAAGAAGCTTAGTAGGAGCGCCATTGTGTTCATCGTACTTTATGTAGATGACATCCTTATCATTGGGAATGATACAGGAATGATGACCAGTATGAAAATTTGGCTATCCCATACCTTTTAGATGAAAGATCTTGGAGAAGCTTCTTACATCTTAGGCCTGAAGTTGTTCAGAAACCAAGAAAAGAGGATATTGGGATTATCACAACATGGATACATTAAGAAGATTCTTGAACGATTCCATATGGATAGTTCTAAGAAGGATTTCCTTCCCTTGAGGCATGGTATCCACCTGTCTAAAGGGATGGCTCCTCAAATTGTTGAGAAAAAGAAAGCCATGCATGGATGCCCTTATGCATCAGCTGTAGGAAGCTTAATGTATGCCATGATGTGCTAGGCCAGATATCTGCCATGCAGTGGGAGTGGTAAGTCGTTACCAATCCTGCTATGGAGAGCAACACTGGAATGCAGTAAAGAACATATTCAAATATCTAAGACGGGTGCAAGATTACATCTTGTTCTATGGAAATGGTGATCTCCACGTCTTGGGATATACAGATTCTGACTTCCAATCGGATATTGATGATCGAAAGTCGACATCAGGATTTGTATTCCTGTTGAACGGTGGTGTTGTGAGCTGGAGAAGCAAGAAGCAGGACACTGCAACAGATTCAATAACAGAAGCCAGGTACATTGCCGCATTAGATGTTGCAAAGGAGGCAGTGTGGTTACGCAAGTTCATCCTGGAGTGTGGCGTAGTTTCCTCTGATACTCCCATCCCGTTACTCTGCGATAACACGAGAGCCATTGCCCAGGCAAAGGAACCTAGATGGCATCAAAAGAGCAAGCACGTGGAAAGGAAATACCACATCATTTGGGAGATTCAAAAGCATGCTGATATCATCATCACCAAGGTAGCCTCTGCCAACAACGTTGTTGATCCTCTTACCAAACCTCTGACATAGAAGGTTTTTGACCAGCATGTAATGACTATGGGTTTAAGGATTGTTCCTGAATGGTTCTGAGGGCTAGTGGGAGATTGTTAGCCATGTGATCCCGAGGTGAAACATTCCTGCAATAAATGTTATTGTAATAAAAGATTTATCAATAAAAGTTATTGACTGTTTTTCACTCCCTTTCTGAGATTAAATGAATGAATGCACTATAAGGTCCCTCTGTACAATAAGGGTTATGTACCATGGCCAACTTGATGATCATACAACTGTTGATTCATTGATTGAATCATAGAGGTTGATGCTTGAATGAATATCTAAGGAGTTAGATAGAGGACTCATCAAGCATCATCAAATGATTATTAAGTTATGATCTCCAGCCTGAGTAGGATATGGCAATCCTTTCTCATTTGGCTGATATCTGACAGACCTCTTGATGCATGTCCTCTGCATGGGAATAGTGATTCGGAGGTGTCAGATTAGTTGAGTCAATGGGTTGACTTAACGAGATCGAGATAACCAAAGACCTATGTTGTATACTGTCACAACATAGGCATACATCCTCTGACCAGAGGCTGATGTGTTACTATATGTCTGAGTATGTACATTTGGAAATCCAATAGGTTGATGACCTAACCAAGGTCTATACACTGACGAGCTGGTGTGCATATAAGGGCATATGAGTAATACGATATCTCAAAGGAATCATACAGGTTCACTTCTGAACTGGAAGACATGAGCTCACTCATAAGGTATTGGGACCGATCGAATTCCATGCATGGTTGTCATGCTTTATAAGCATGACACGAATTTGAAGGTATGATATATGCTTTTGGAAAGCATATGATCAATACCAAATCCCAATGACCAAGATTGAGAAACTTGTTGATGAAACCTTGAAGATGACAGTGTAAAATTGATCTTTATCTTCGGATTAATCATAGGTCTTCCAGTATGCAGGATATACATGTATTAGGAATACCTGAGGGTGATGTGATCAATAATCGATTGTATAACCATGACGCTTCCATTCCGAGGGAGTGATGAAACAGGTCTGGATTTTAGTGACTCCTCTCAGTAGAGAAGCAAACTGATCTTTGTCCAAGTGTTGGACATTGATCTGAATAAGATTCAGATGCAATGAGAAGATTAGATTTGCGACCTTGATTAAATCAAACATCTTTGGGAGGTCCATGAGATCTGGATTTGAGATGTGATCTCAATATCTAAGTCACTATACATGGAACAATACAATCGCCATGTCCTTATGTCCAAGCATCTGCGGAGAATACGCATTGTTCTTGAAAGAGTTCAAGAAAAATTCCAAGGTTGAATTATATCAGACCATTGAGAAATGGATAATTAAATATGATTTAATTATCATGAATAATGTGAATCAATTCACATTATCTGAATGCATGAGAATGAGTATCCAATGTAATTAAATGTGATTTAATTAATGTGGATATGGATAATGTGGATAGAATTATCCAATTATCCATGTATATTTTAAATACGATTTATAATATACATTAGAGAGAGACTTGTGTGATTTATATTTGTTAATTAATTGTTAATGTGAATGGGATTCACATTGAATAATTAATTGAAAATATAATTACATTTAGTTTTGGGTTGTGAATGAGATTCATAATTTCTCAATGGCTTGATTGATATTTTTCAAAAGATAATTTGGAATTTTTTTTTTGAAAATTATTTTCGACAAGAGTTATAGGAGATATCATGAGATAATGAGATCTCATGATATATTGAGGAGATTGACCAAGTCCTATCTAACAATAGAGGATGGCTACAACTCTCCTTGAGGAGTAGACTAGTCGTCCCCACTTTTTAGGAGAGGATCATGGTCTTCTCATTATCCTATCTCTAGTCAAATGTGATTTAATTTGAGATTAATTATATTGATTTATCAATGTTAATTAATTTGAATTTAATCACTTGTTGTTGTGTTTTACCAACAACATCCTGGCCGTTGAAAGGAACATAAATCAAGCTCATGCATAGATTGTGCGTTGTCCATGGATTGGGATCCATGGACTCCCAAAACCCTATATAAGAAGAGGCATGCCTTGCTCTTCGACGAACACTTACTTGACAGAGTCCCTCTACTTTCTCTCTCTCATTCTCACATGCCCTCTTCTCCTTCTGTCTTGGGTGGCCGTCCACCCTACTCCAGAAGGAAGAACGCCCTCTTCGTCGGCTTGCGTTGCTTCGACGACTCTCGGCACTCCATCTTCTTTGGTGCTTCTCGCTCGTGAAGAAGATACACGATCTCGTGTGATGAGGTCAGGAATTCCCTTGCTTGGACAACTACTCGGATTGCGAGATTACTGGGACTCATCCCTATGCTCGCAAGCGTCTCCTCCGAAGATCGGACTTGAGACAGGAGGCTTCTTCTCTTAGAAGCTCGATCTCAACCATGCTACAACATGTATTCCTATATCTACTACGTAGTTAGATGAAACGATTCATAAATGGTTCATGGATCATGTTGTTTCTTTGTTTATTTTTTTTAAATTCTGCTGCATAGAACAACTAGTCCGACTAGTCGTTCTTCGTCGTATTCGATACGATGCTCATGCTTCCGTGATGCGCTTGAGGATTATCCCATATCCTTCAACAAGTACCCAAACATTTTGAGCCATGCTCACGAATCGAAGTTCCTTCCTGCATCTTACAGCGAATAAGTTCTTTCATAACATTATAATGATGTGTGCGATTGAGATCACTGAACATCTCCTTGAGATTCAACATTATACCCTAGTAGGTCTCCATCTCCACATGTTGCTTCTGAAGCACATTGGAGAGAGATCCCATAATTTAGCACCGATCCAATATCTAATCTTCATCATATTTTTTGTTGAACTTTATTTCTTACGGTATCTTAAGATATGTGTACTTGTTCTTGTATAGCTCGTAAGATATGTGATCCGTAGAGAGAATGAGATCCAAATTATGGATCCAAACTGAGTAATTTGGTTCGGTCAAGTGTTGACCTCCAGGAGCCTACTGAATGGGTTCATGGACTTCATTATCTGAAATTGAGAATGCACTATATTAAAACATATAAATTATTGTATATATTCAATATTAAATTCTTTGATTAAGGATTTTTAATCAAATTAGCCTTTCCTTTTCAACTTTGAAAGTCCATTCCCTTAATCACTTTCAAAGCAAGAGATATACTTACCACTATATCTCTAATGAGAACTAGGATCTCCTTTTCTACCTTAGTTACATCCCAATAATATGAGAAACTCTAATTCGAGTAAAAGAAGAGGGAATGCATTCCGCCTTGCAGGTCCAACTTGCATTTCCCAATTCGATTTTTAACACCCGATCCCACCACCCCTAAGGCGATGTTGACTCGTTGTTAATTGAACCAACCGTCAACAGGATTAGGACTCACTATATGCAATCCAATATTGTCCCTATAATATGAGGAAATGATGTTGGGGTTCACTATGTATACAGCCTTACTCTTTAGAGAAGCAAAGAGCTCGATCCATATGCGCTTGTATGCAGGAGCTGTCACTTCAGACAGATGTCTCCTATATAAAATCCTTGGCAATGGAACTCTTTGCCTTGATGGGAGACCATGCATGTCACTTATGTGGTCCTTCATATCAAATTCAATTCAAATTAATTATTATGAATCATATCCATATAATTAATTCTTCCAAGGGAAATACTACTCTAATCATAATAGAGTATTTCTAATTTGATATAATTCATTTGATCATATTAAATCAATTATCAATTTAATTCATTCAACCAACAGGCAATTTTTTTATTGTTACTTGAAAGGATGATATAAACTCAAAATACATATTATTCAAATTTAATAATTAGAAAAATACATCATGGTCATTTCAAGCATTATACTTTCCTTATCTGTTGTCATTTCCAGTACCGACGGGAGTGGGACAGACCGCTCACGCAGCAACCTGTTACACCAACGATCCCTCACTAGACACCATATCCGCCTCAGGTCAGGATAATATGATTTTATCATTTTGTATTTGAGATGATAATCGATCTTTCAACTAAAGTTATACCATATAATATTTATCAAATCTATTTTGATTAATAGTATAAGGAAACTTCCTAAGCAAATCCCCATTTCCATTCAGGCAACAATGTTTTGCTTGTAGAGATTGTCCTGCAACTATTTTAGGATAAGATAGGGATTCCATTGAACATGTATTCAATGGCCTATGATGATTAATCAATTACTTTATAATTATTAGGAATCATATTCAATCAAGGAAAATTCATAATTTCCATGTTTTTCATTAATTTATTAACATAATATGTAAAGAGATTTGATGATCTAATCATCTTCCGACCCATCTCCACTAAATATGGAATTTCTAGAGGAAAAATCGGAAACACATGAAATAAATTCGAACAACTTGATGGTTTGATTCTCTACTTAACCCGCATGTTTATTTCACATTTCATTATGGAAAACAATAAAAAAATAATTTTCTTACAGAAACGTGAATACATGCAAAATAATTTTGTATGACGGAAACTATTCGAATCAATTTCATACACTTTTGATACCAATTAAAGTTTAATGTTTTTGGATCATATTTAGACATTATAAGTATATTTTATTAACCAGAAAACATGTCCAAACAGTGCACAAATAGTAGGTTTTTAATTAAATGAAAAACCGATTCAAATCTTGCATCCAATGCGAGAACAAAGTTTCCCTGCATCCAAAATATGAACCATGATCGCCTAGGATTTTGGATCATATCCAAGATCTCAACCAAGGCTCTGATACCACTTGAAGGATATTAGAATATCCTTAAGCGCATCATGTAAGCGTGATGATCTCATCATATGCGATCGAAGTGACTAGTCGCACTAGTTGTTCGGTGCAGTGGAATTTAAAAAAATAAATGATGAAACCACATGATTGAAGAACATTTATTGGATTTTTTCATCAAACCACATAAAATAATAAGTATGGACTCCTAAATCGTGGTTGTAATCGTAGTTTCTAACGTAAGAGACCTCCTGTCCCAAGTTCAATTCGATTGGAGAGGCGCTTGCGAGCGTGCTGATGAACCATGTGCTTCTCGCAATTCAAAGCGTTGATCGAAGCAGTGAATCTCCTGATCTCGTATCACGAGATCCAACATCTTCTCCATGAGCAAGGTGCGTCGATGGAGATGGAGATCCATGAGTAGTCGAGGCGGCGACACAACGGCGTAGCGACGACGGCGGTCTCTCTAGGGTTTCTAAGTGGACATCCACTTATAGAGAGAGAGAGATTGCATGAGATGAGAGAGAGAGAGAGAGATGCTATTGGAGTGTGAAAAGAAGAGCTGGGGTTGTCTCTCCTTATAATATTTTGGGAGTCAATGGATCCCAATCCATGGACAACACAAATCCAATGGTTCACATTGATTTGTGTTTTTTTAAAACACAACAACAATTACTTAAATTAAATAAATATATTGAATAATAATAATATATATTGAATAAATAAATACCTTGGAGAAAATAGGAAGGATGCAAGCCTCCTTCCATAGGAGAAGTGGACAGACACCACAATCCATATAGGAATTGTGGTCGTCCACCCTTCTCTTTTGGAAGGTGGCTTTACCTTTCCTATTTCATGGATTCTCATATATTCCATGAATATCTCCAAAATTCACAAGTAAATTATTTCAAAAAATAAATCCAATTTATTTTGTGAACATTGCAATCATGCCATTGGAAATTTGTGAATAACATTCACAACCCAAACTAAAATGTAAATTACATTTTCAATTATTTGTCCAATGTGAATCCAATTCACAACATTTAAATTGTAAATGTTACTTACAAATAGCTCTCTCCCTCTCTCTTATATATTATAAATCACATTTATAGTATATATGAATAATATGGATAATGCTATCCACATTATACTTATCCATAATAACTAAATCACATTTAGGTATATTGGATCATCATTCTCTTGCATCTAAATAATATGAATCAAATTCACATTATTCATGATAATTAAAGCACATTTAATTATCCATTTCTCATAGCTTGGATATAATTTTAACAATGAAATCATTCTTGAACTCTTTCAAGAATAATGCGCTTTCTCCACGGATACTTGGAGACAAGGACAGGGCGATTGTATGTTCCATGTATAGTGACTTGGATATTGAGATCGCATTTCAAATCCAGATCTCAGGAACCTCTTATAAACGCTTGAATAAATCAATGTCGTAGATATAATCTTCTCATTGCATCTGAATCACATTCAGATCAATGTCCCACGTTTGGATTAAGACCAGACTAGTTCTCTAATAAGACAAGTCACTCAAATCCAGACATGTTTCATCACTTCCTTAGAGTGGAAGCATATTGGTTATACAATCGTTTATGATTACATCACCCTCAGGTATTCCTAATACATGTACATCCTGCATACTGGAAAGCCTATAATAAACCCGAAGATATAGACCTATTTACGTTGTGATCTTTAGGGTTTTATCATTAAGTTTCTCATTCGATCATTGGTAGTTGGAATCGATCCTATGCTTTCCATAACTATTTATCATACTTACAAATTCTTATCATGCTTCCAAAGCAAGATGACCTTGCATGGAATTAGACCAATCTCAATACCTCATGAGTGAGCTCATGTCTCCCGATTCACAAGTGAATCTATATGATCCCTATGAGAGATCGTATGACTCAAATGCCCTCATATGCATACCAGCTCACTGGTGTATAAACCTTGATTAGGCCATCGTCCAATCGATCTGACAAATGTACATATTCATACATATAGCAATACATTTGTCTCCAGTCAGAGGATGCATGCCTATATTGTAATAGTATTTGACATAGGACTTGGTTATCTCGATCTTGTTTAGTCAACTCTTTGACATAACTAATCTGACACCTCTGAATCTCTATTCCTATGAAGAGGTCCTGCATCAAGAGGCCGATCAGATATCAGCCAAAAGAGAATGGATTACCATCTCCCACTCATGCTGGAGATCATCTTTTAACAATCATCTACGGTACTTGATGAGTCCTCAGTCTAACTCTTTAGATATTCATCTGAGCACCAGCCTCTATCATTCAACAGTTGAATCAACAGTTGTATGATCATTAAGATGGCCATGGTACATAACCCTAATTATACTAAGAGACCTTATGGTGTATTCATTCATTTAATCTCAAACAGGAAGTGAAATAAACCAGTAACTTTTATTGATAAATCAAACATTACGATAACATTTATTGTAGGAATGGATCACCTCAGCCTCACATGGCTAACAATGTTCTCTCATATGCCCATGCTTAAGTCCATCAGTATATTGCTATCTATGGTTGCACATCTTGACTATGACATCTAACAGATGGAAGTCAAGACTGCATTCTTCAAATGAAGACCTCAACGAGGTTATCTAAATAGAGCAACTCGAGGACTTCATTGTCGAGGAAGGAAAGATATGCAAGCTAAAGAAATCCATCAATGAAATCAAGCAAGCTTCTTGTAATCATATGTATACATGAAACTAGTGGAGTGCCTTTATATTCATCATGCTAAATGCAGATAAAATCCTAATCATATGGAATAGTGAAGGTGTTTTCTGATCTAATTGTTTCATATCTTGAGATAAAAGATCTCAAGGATGTCTGTTGTTCAGGAACAAGGAAAAGAGGACATTGGGACCATCGCATCTATGACACGTCTTGGAAGGATTCTACCTGAAAAATTCTAAGAATGGATTCTTTCCCTTAAGATGTGGAATTTACCTATCTAAAGGGATGGAACCTCAAAGTGTTGAGGATATGAAGACTATAGTTGAAAGTCCTTACACATCAACTATAAGAATCCTGCAAGGATGTGTGCAAAACTAGATCTATACTACGCAGTGGGATTAATAATTCGCTACCAATCCAAGTATGGAGATAAACACTTGATTGTAGTTATTAAATATCTTCAAGGACATAAGACTATGAAGATAGTGATCTATAAGTCTTATCTTTAGTTGTCTTAAATGGTATAAGACTGTCTCTTAGTTTAAGGAGATAAAAATATACATATATAATGGTATTTTAGTAAGGATAATACAAATCTCTTCCAGGTTATTTTTTCAGTTACTCTGTAATGTTATAGGCTAAAAGTAGTAAGATGCAAGGTACTATGACTATTTTAACAAGATTGAGTATTTATTGCATATTTGATGAATCTCGTATTCATCATGCTAAAAGCTGCAAATTAAACCCCAGTCTTGACTAATCTAATAAAAACCACCTTTAATTATTTATTTTTATCCAATATTATATTGTGTATAATTTACCATTAAATTATTGTATTTAATTTTAATAATTTTTCTTGTATTTATTTTATCTTCAAAAACCCCTAAAAATTAGGTAGAATATTGTCCATAAATCGTTGACCTTTGAAAAACCTAAAAAATACAAAAACATCTCAAAACCACAAAATCAGTAGAAATGACCTCTTTTGGCTTTTTGACCAACATGAAAGTTGTGGGTCTCGTCGAGACGAGCAACTTTCATGTTTTGGTTTTTTTCTTATTTTGCATCTAACTATTTCTTTTGTATTTATCTTTATATTTATTCTCTGAATTTTCTCATTGGGACACGTGGCGCTCTCTGGAGCGTCCACGTGGCCCGCATCCCCTCTCGACACACGGCGCCCATCTGGGCCGTTGGATCCTCTTCTTCCCGCATTCATCTGAGCCCTCCATCGCCGCCTCATTCCCAGCCGTCGGATCTAGCTCCCAGATTGAATCTCTGTCGTTGTGTAGCGCCTAAACGCCAGCCCTCCGATCACAACACTATCGAACGCCAATCCGCAGGCCACGCCATTCCTTTTTCTCCCACCATTGGATCCCCCCTTTGATCGCATCATATCCATTCATCAGCGCCATGATCTTTACCGCTGGATCTTATCCTACGATCTAATCAGAACCCTCTACTGGCACCCTCCTCCAAGCCATTGGATCCCACGATCCAACGGCCAACAGGTCATCTCCTACCTCTGAAGTCCCCGTCCCAGCCGTTATGCTTTTCCAAAACCACTACCCCCTTCCTATTTTGGAAGTCGACTCCGGCCACCTCTCCATCTCCTAACGCCTCCCCCTCCACCATTACTCCTCCACCATTAAAACCCCCGTCGAAACCGCCCCTCCATCTCATAACCTTCGACCACCTCCCTCTATAAAAGCCTCGTCTCCGCCACCGTAGCCGTTCATCCACCATTATTGGGCTACACCCAAGCTTCCTCCGCCCCTCTGGTGACAGCGGAGGGGCGGAACGTCGAGGCCACTATGGGTGTGTCTTGGTGTTGACCCACGGCCGCCATGACCATGTCCCGGTGTCTCCGGTCACCGATTGAGCTCGCTGGCCTGCTGACCAGCTGGGCGACGACCCCGAGGCTTGTCTGAGCCTCAGCCCAAGCACCCTCCTCCACCAGGATCCCCTCCCTGACGAGGTCTCCTTCCTCCTTCTTGTTCTTTGTTTTTCTTCTAATTTTTCCCCCATCTACACTTCACTCCACCTCCATCTGACCCGCCCACCAGCTTCGCAACAACACCGCCACCCTCACCAACCTCATCCGACTCCATCTCCCCTTCTCCACAACCCTGTTCACAGTCCTCCACCTCCTCCTCTGCTCCGTCGGAGGAGGAGCTCAGGTCCCCCGCTCCGACCACATCCCCGGGACCCCACCTCACTCACTCCATTCGCGTACACATTCCGCACATGCTTCGGCTATTACTAATCCTTGCAGGACCCTCACTGGCCGGAGCTTGCGCTTCCGCTCCGATTGACGTCTCCGCCACTGGTATCCCTTCATTGACCTGTTGATCTTGACGCCGCCGAAGGATCGTCACACCACCAGCTTCTTCGCGAGGACCTCAGCTTGCTCGTCCGATCTTCAGCAGGCCTCACAGAGCACGGCGGAGCAAATGGCAGGTCACCGGAGCCCCGCCTTCTCCGGTAACCTGCGGAGAAGCACGATGATACAGATGCCGTCAGATCATCTGGATCGGACAACCACGATGATGGCACATAGAGACCTGAGCCTCTTTCCACACCAACAGGCTCGGGTTAGCCGAACCAGGACCTGAGCCACCAGATGTGCCCACGTGTCCCGATCCACAGGCAGCTTCCCGAGCCTATGCACCTCACGTGCCCCGCACGTGAGGGCCTAGGTAAATTGCAAGATATACCCCAGAAGATATGCTATTTGCATTTTGGTCCCAAGGCACGTGCCTCACGTGCGTGCCTGGGTATTTTACAGGGAGGCCCTCCAATTTTCTGGAAATTGCAAAAAGGTCCCTGCGTGCAATGGAAAAATTACACTGGACCCTAGGCGGTTTTTTATATTTGCATTTAGGTCCTTCTAGGGACCTAAATGCAATATTTATCCTTTTATTTTCTTGCATTTTTATTACAATTATGTTCCTGCACTATTTTTAGCATAACTTGAGCATCGTAGGTCCAAATTGCATGATTTTAGTGCCGTTTTGATCCTTATTTTGTCCTCTACATCTTATCATATCTAATTTTCTCATTTGCCATTGTTTTTAATAAAGCGAAATTTTATGTGAAAAATGAGACCCTTCTCTTCTGGTTATTGCTTGGATTTGATGACCGCTTTTATGTTGTGTTCAAATTGACTCTGATTTCATTTTATATTGTGTTGCTCATATTTTTAGGGTTTAGTTGTAATCTTTTGTTTAGCATACATGTAAGCTTGCATAGTTGTTCATCCATCACTTTAAATTGCATAAAAATCAATAAAAATTTACATGCATCATGGCATTGCTTTGTAAATAGCATAGTTCTTCATATGGACCTGAAACTGAAATTAACTCACATTGTGCTTCATGAATCGAAATTCGATAAACCTATTAGATAGATGTGTCCCTGTGTTCGACCTTGGTAGACTTGCCAAGTAAAAATATTCTACAGCATTCAAAGGATTGTGGTTTTTGCTGAACCGAATTTGCCTCCTATACTACAATTCATCAATATTAAAGAGGTGAATTTCACGTTCATCAAATAGCGTCGTTGCCGGGGAGACGGCTTAACTTAATTATTGAATTTTGATTTTCTTTGTTGATAATTTTTAGGTCCTCGTTTCATGCATATTTCTTTGCATCATATTTGCTGATTTAATTTCTCTGAGTATTCTAACGTTTATCTTTTGTGGCAGGGCCCATGATGATCGAGGACGCTTGATCCTCATGGAGGCGTGAAGTTGGGAGCTTCCGTTGAAGAGGCCGTAAAAGACATTGTGAAGGAATTTGAGGATTTTTATCGGTCAAATTGCATTGCATATTGTAAAAAAAACTTGCATCTGCATATTTATTTCCAGTTTTGCATGTTGTACGAAAAAAGAAAAGAAAAAAAAGAGTAGATCACTTGATGATCTACCCCCACCCCCCCCCCCACCATCTTCCTATGTATCTCTCTCTCTCTCTCTCTCTGTGTGTGTGTGTGTGTATTTCATGAACCCCCTCCCCCTCACCCTTGTATCATAGAACAACCCCCCACCCCCTAATTCAGAACTTACTTAGGCTATTTGTAGCCTAAGTATAGGGGGGACATGCCTGCTCATTCCTCCCTTATCCCGTCTTCTTGTACTTAGGTCAATATTGGCATGAGTATAAGAGGATCCTCCTCCTCAGTTCCGCTATATGACCCTATATTTGAATCGAGCCTTGGCTTCATGGCACTTGTGCTATGAGGACATAGCAACATTTAAGTATAGGGGGTATACCGTATATTACTGTATATTTACTTTAGCCTTAGCTCGTGTTTTTAAAACTTTTTAATTTTATTTTCGGGCTGGGTTTTGGTAAACTTGTGAACTGAGTAAAAACCTTGTAAAATTTGTTTATTAAAATCGAGGGATTAATTTTTGTAAATAGTTTTTTTAAAAATATATATATTAAAAATTAAAAAAATTCTTGGAATTTGACGCTGACTACTAGGCTTAGTAGACATTTTCAGTGAGGAAACCTCGGTCTCCCTTAGCAGAGTGGGTGGTTTAGAGGACATCGCATATGGCCCCGTCCTCAAGTAACACGGGTCTCAGCCCGTACTTACACCCATACTGGCTGAGAGTGGATACTTCTATTTGAGCCTGGGCCAGTCATTGTCTCTCCGAGGAATCAAAAAAAATAATTAGAACCCATAAAAATCTGCAAAAGCCAAAAATCACACAAAAAATTCACTAACCAAGGAGTTGGTGTATTCCTGACACATTCACATTCACTCAAGGCTTGAGGATTTTGAGGACACTTGATTTCTGGGATCTTGAGAGTCTAAGTTAACATGCCTTAGTCATTAGGGTTTTAAGCTTAAATATCCGCATTCCCTGGTTTGAAAGATGTGAGCGCTATATTGCACTCTTCATCTCTTCCTTCAAGAAAAATATGATCAGCACAGTCACATCCACAACTGCATGATTGATGAGTTGAGTTGAGATATCACTTAAGGAACTAGGACCAGAGATTTGATTTTAGACCCGATCTAATGATATTCGAGGATGGGATAAAGTTAATGAAGGCTTCAGAAAACCTGAGTGTCAGCAAAACCCTAGCCAGTATGTGAACAAGATTCATATGCTATCTCTTTGATATTTACCTATGTGCCAGGGAGTGATGAAACTTAATGGAAATTGTTGATCAGTGTGCGCCAACTTTTGGTAAAAGCAGTGGAGCTAGCCAACAAAAGAAATGAAATGTCAAAGAAAAATCTCTAAATACCAAAGTCAAATTAGAAATGAGCTTCCACCAATGGCGAGCGCTCCCAAACATTTTCAAAGTGTCCACTCGGACCAAGCGCTAATTAGGACAAAGGAGTCATGCTAACACCACAAAAATGGGCTCTGCATCGTAAGCGATACAAGTCTGGGTGTCGAAGGTATCTTAGATACTCAGAAAAGATACACCCAGGTGTACTCCCAGAAAAACAAGTGCAGACGACTCCAACTCTTTTGACGGACACATTGATCAACAATATTAAAATTTACATGTGTTGAGTAAAAAGGCACTCGAGAGGCCCCTTGTTCCAATGTGAGGGTGAGAAAAATAGACACAATCCCATTAACTCCATCATCTAGTCATCCATCAACATTTCAAGTCTGACAAACTAATGAGACGGTTGACTGAAGGAAGAATAGTCTTATTCCCTAGTATTGAGGATTAGGTCTAGAGGAGAGTCTTTGGGACTGGAACTTTGAGTGATGCATCGACTCGACTCTCATGAAATGCAGTACACTAAATGTAATATCCTTATATTATATGTATAAAATGAGAGTCTGATAATCAGAGAAGTTGGATTCCTTCTGACTAAGGCTTGGATAAACTCGGAATTTTAGGATCTCTTAAATTAAGGGTCTTCGAAAGATTGAGCCTTGAAAATTTCACGCGCACTGTCAGGAATTAATCCAACTCCTTTATTCTTTAGATGCTCGAGGACGAGCATGGTTTAAGTATAGGGGTATGATGAATCTCGTATTCATCATGCTAAAAGTCGCAAACTAAACCCCTGTCTTGACTAATCCAATAAAAACCACCTTTAATTCTTTATTTTTATCCTATATTATATTGTGTATAATTTACCATTAAATTATTGTATTTAATTTTCATTATTTTTCTTGTATTTATTTTATCTTCAAAAACCCCTAAAAATTAGGTAGAATAATTGTCTATAAATTGTTGACCTTTGAAAAGCCTAAAAAATACAAAAACATCTCAAAACTACAAAATCAGTATTTTTATCCCCCTAAAAATACCCCCCAAAACACTTTTTGTACAAATGGCCTCTTTTGGCTTTTTGACCAACATGAAAGTTGTAGGTCTCGTCGAGACGAGCAGCTTTCATGTTTTGACTTTTTCCTAATTTTACCTCTAACTATTTCTTTTGTATTTATCTTTATATTTATTCTCTGAATTTTCTCATTGGGCCACGTGGCGCTCTCTGGAGCGTCCACGTGGCCCGCCTCCCCTCTCGACACCCGGCACCCATCTGGGCTGTTGGATCCTCTTCTTCCCTCCTTCATCTGAGCCCTCCATCACCGCCTCATTCCTAGCCGTCGGATCTAGCTCCGAGATTGAATCTCTACCGTTGTATAGCGCCTAAACGCCAGCCCTCTGATCGCAACACCATCCAACGCCTATTCGCAGGCCACGCCATTCCGTTTTCTCCCACCATTGGATCCCCCCCTTGATCGCATCATATCCATTCATCAGTGCCATGATCTCCACCGCTGGATCTTATCCTACGATCTAATCAGAACCCTCAACTGGCGCCCTCCTCCAAGCCATTGGATCCCATGATCCAACGGCCAACAGGTCATCTCCTACCTCCGAAGTCCCCATCCCCAGCCGTTACGCCTCGCCAAAACAGCTACCTACTTCCTATTTTGGAAGCCGACTCCGGCCACCTCTCCATCTCCTAACGCCTCCCCCTACAGCTCTCTCTTCCTTCTTCCCCGCGTAACCTCCAGCCTTCCTCCACCATTAAAACCCCCGTCGAAACCGCCCCTCCATCTCATAACCTCCGACCACCTCCCTCTATAAAAGCCTTGTCTCTGCCACCGTAGCCGTTTGTCCACCATTATTGGGCTACACCCTAGCTTCCTCCGCCCCTCCTGTGACAGCGGAGGGGCGGAACGTCGAGGCCAGGATGGGTGTGGCTCGGTGTTGACCCACGGCCGCCATGGCCGTGTCCCGGTGTCTCCGGTCACCGATTGAGCTTGCTGGCCTGCTGACCAGCTGGGCGACGACCCCGAGGCTCGTTTGAGCCTCAGCCCAAGCACCCTCCTCCACCAGGGTCCCCTCCCCGACGAGGTCTCCGTCCTCCTTCTTGTTCTTTGTTTTTCTTCTAATTTTCCCCTCATATACACTTCACTCCACCTCCATCTGACCCGCCCACCAGCTTCGCAACAACACCGTCACCCTCGCCAACCTCCTCCGACTCCATCTCCCCTTCTCCACAACCCTGTTCACAGTCCTCCACCTCCTCCTCTGCTCGGTCGGAAAAGGAGCTCAGGTCTGAAGGATATGGTTTGATCCTCAAGCGCATCACGGAAGCGTGTTCGTCGTATCGAATACGACAAGGAGCGACTAGTCGGACTAGTTGCTCGATGCAGCGGAATTTAAAAAAAAATTATACGACGAAACCAAATGATCCAAGAACACTTCTCGAATCGTTTCGTCTAAACAACAAACAAGTAATAGGATTACCTCTTGAAGCGTGGTTGCGATCAAGTCTCTAAACGAAGAGACCTCCTGTCTCAAGTCCGATCCGACGGAGGAGACGCTTGCGAGCGCGGGGATGAACCGCGTGCTTCTCGCAATCCATGTTGATGATCCAAGCGGCGGATCTCCTGATCTCGACACACGAGATCCGACGTCTTCTTCACGAGCGAGGCGCACCGAAGGATTCAGAGATCCACGAGAAGAAGAACGGGCAGCATAACGACGATGCCGCGGCGATGGAGAACCTCTCCATGGCATCCATGGTGGACGGCCATGAGAGGGAGAGAGAGGGCTGACCTCTAGAGAGAAAGAGAGAGAGAGAGAGATGCTTCTCCAGCATTGTGTGTAAAGAGAGAGCATGGGTATGCCTCTCTATTTATAGGGTTTTGGGATCCATGGATCTCAATCCATGTGTCATATAAAATCAATGGATGAGATTGATTTATGACAATCCAATGGTCAAGATTGTTGTTGGTAAAAGCCAACAACTTGTGATTTAATTTTGATTAAATATATTTGATAAATCAAATAAATATAATACCAAATTAAACCACACAAATAGAGAGAGAGAGAAAATAAGGGAGATACACCTTCCTCTTTGGAAGGGGGGGACGGCCACCAATTCCCTCAAGGAATTGGTGCCGCCCCCTCCTTTCCAAAAGGGGAGGGCAATCTCCTAGATTTTCTCTCCATCCAATTTCCAACAACAATTTGTTGGTATTTTAATTCACCAAAATAATTCTCAATTAATTTTGGGAATATTGCAATTTTGACATTGAATTATTGTGAATCAAATTCACAACCCAAAACAAAATGTAATTTACATTTTCAATTAATTAGACAATGTGTATCCAATACACATTAATAATTAATCTACTAATATAAATTACATTTAACTCTCTCCAATACATTATAAATCACATTTATAATATATTATGAATAATTGGATATTACTATCCACATCATTCTTATCCATACTAATTAAATCACATTTAATTATATTGGATAACTTATTCTCATGTGCTCAAATAATATGAATCACATTCATATTATTTACATCTTTGATAATCAAAACACATTTAATTATCTAAGATAATTCTCCTTATAATATGAATCAAATTCATATTATTCATGATAATTAAATCACATTTAATTATCCATTTTCTCAATGCTCGGATACATATATCAACAATAGAATTATCCATGAACTCTTTCAAGGATAATGCGCTTTCTCTGCGAATACTTGGAGATAAGGACAGGGCGATTGTATTGTTCCACGTATAGTGACATGGATATTGAGATCATATCTCAAATCCAGATCTCGGGCCTCCCATAGATGCTTGATTAAATCAAGACCATAAATCTAATCTTCTCATTGAATCTGAATCACATTCAGATCAATGTCCAACATTTGGACTAAGATGAGATTTCTTCTCTACTGAGAGGAGTCACTAAAATCCAGACCCGTTTCATCACTCCCTAGGAATGGAAGCATCATGGTTATACAATCTTTTATGATTACATCACCCTCAGGTATTCCTAATACCTGTACATCCTGCATACTGGAAGACTCAGATTAAACCCGAAGTATTAGATCAACTTTACACTGTCTACTTCAGGGTTACATCAGTAAGTTTCTCATTCGATCATTGGGAGTTGGTATCGATCATATACTTTCCAAAAGCATATATCATACCTAGGTCTTGATCATATACTTTCCAAAAGTATATATCAAACCTACAAATTCAGTCAAGCTTCCAAAGCGAGACGACCGTGCGCACGGAATTTGATTCTTCCCAATATCTCATGAGTGAGCTCATGTCTTCCGGTTCAGTAGTGAACCTGTATGATCCCTTTGAGAGATCGTATTACTCATATGCCCTTATATGCACACCAGCGCGCCAGTGTATAGACCTTGATTAGGCCATCAACCTATTGGTCTGCCAAATGTACATACTTAGACATATAGTAACACATCTGTCTCCGGTCAGAGGATATGTGCCTATATCATGACAGCATATGATATAGGACTTTGGTTATCTCGATCTCGTTAAGTCAGCTCTTTGACCTAACTCATCCGACACCTCCGAATCTCTATTCCTATGCAGAGGACCTGCATCAAGAGGTCGGTCAGATATCAACCTAAATGAGATAGGATTGCCATCTCCTACTCAGGCTGGAGATCATCTCTTAATAATCATTTGACGGTGCTTGATGAGTTCTCAATCTAACTCATTAGATATTCATCTAAGCACCAGCCTCTATGATTCAATAATTGAATCAACAGCTGTATGATTATTAAGATGGCCATGGTACATAACCCTAATTGCACTAAGGGACCTATTATGCAAATTATGTATTCTTCATTTCAGATCAAGGAGTGAATTGCAACAACATTTATTGCATAATGGCTCGCCGTGGGCTCACATTTCCAACAATCTCCCACTAGCCCAAAGAGCCATTAATGGGATAATCATTTAAACCCACACTCATGTGACAATCATAGGCTATTTAGAAAATAGCTAGGTAAGCTGATCAGTCACTCCGTTCCCAAGAGACTATGCCAAGTCCTTTTAAGGCAATTGCATATCTCCTAGTAACAGTGCTCGCATCCAATGCGAATGTTGCATCTCATGCAACCGATACTCAATTTTGTTGGTTATAGTGTCCTTGACAGTACATCTTATTAATTATCATAACCAGTATTCCCATAATCCTTATTAGAATACCTTCATTCCTGGAGATCTCTATCTCCTAAGGTAACTGCAGTCAAGACCCTTATAGATTACTATCTACAAGATCTTAAACTTTTGAAGATAAGACTTTGAGATCACTATCTCCAAGATTTATCATCTTTGAAGATATTATTATTACTGCAATCAAGTGTTTTATCTCCATAGCAGGATTAGTAATAGTTTACTACTCCCACTGCATGGTAGACATCTGGTTCTTGTACACATCTAGAATACATTCAGCTTCTCATAACTGATGCACAAGTGCAAGCAGTTCTAGGATTCACTTCCTCAACTCTTTGAGGTGCTATCCCTCTAGACAGGTCACTACCACATCTTAAGGGAAGGAAGCTTTTCTTGGAATTGTACAGAAAATGGAATAAGTCCAAGGTGTACTACTAATGCGACAGTCCCAATACCCTCTTCTCTTTGCTTCTGAACGACTTCAGAATTAAGATCTAAGAGATATCCTTGAAATCGTATCTCAAGGTATGGAACAACCAAATTATAAAACACTTACCATTTATTCTTATATGATTAGAATAATATCTACATTAAGCACGATGAACACAATGGCACTCCCACTAAGCTTCACATGGTTCATCAAGATTTTATCTGAAATCATAACATTTATAATTTCATTAAATCTTATGTTCCAACTACAAGAAACTTATTTGAGTCCAAAGATGGAGTTCTTCAGCTAGCACACCTTGCTTTCCTCAACCATGAAGCCCTGGGGCTACTTCATATGAATATCCTCAGAGAGGCATTCATAGAGGAATGCAATCTTGAATCACACCATGAAGATGTCATAGACAAGTTGTGTAGCTATAGTTAGCAATATTCTGATGGGTTAAAGCAAGGTCACTGGAGAGCAAGTCTTATCGCAAGCGATGCCTTCTCTTCGGTGTGTAGCTCATGGCTATGAACCGTGCTTTGAAGGTCTATACCTTCTCATCAGGTTCCCTCTTTCTCTTGAAGATCCATTTACACCTTAATGGGTCTGACCCATATAGGTGGATCCTCGAGGGTCCATATACGACACTTGTATATGAAGTCTACATTAGACTTTTATTGCTAACATCCATCTTTCCATGTCATGATCCTCAGGAGCTTCATCACATGAAATCTGATCATCGTCATATTTAACTGACACATGGAATCCATCCTCAAACTTATTTGAAGAGGTATTAATGTTTCATCTTTAATTATCTATTTTAGTTTCCGATTTCAGGAGCCTCATTATCTTTTCAAGATTAAATGAGTTCCTTTACTTCATTTTCATCTTGATTCTCAAGAGAGTCATCCTATAAGAATCATATTCTCAAAGATGAGATTTTTTTAAGAATTTCAAGGTCATAAAGTAGGTATCCAATACCATCCTTTATTTTCCTAATGAAGTAGCACTCTCTAGTGCTAGATTCCAGCTTACTTGCATGGAACCTTATTAAGTATATAATGCAGTCTCTACTACATATATATCTTGGAAACTTAAGAGATAATTATGCTAGGATTAATCATTGATTAAATCATGTCACACATGATCAATTGTATCTCCCTACAACTCCTTTGAGTTAAGGTTCATTAGGAGGATTGAGATAGGAATGATATTCATATCTCCATAAGGTATTTCTTGAATTCATCTAATAGGTACGGGCTACCTTGGTTAGATCAAATTCATTTCATCTTCCTTCAAACTTTGGTTCTAAACCAAAATTGCGAAATCTTTGAACATTTCAAAGGTTTCTTAGGTGAAGAGAAGAGATCTCATATCATACATAATCATTAACAGATATCACATATCCATAATGTTTACTATGATATAGATGATCTGCATACATCAATATGTATGAGATCCTTAATACCTAGGCATCTTACACCTTTCCCAAGGAAGGATGTATTAGACATTTTACTTTGAATACAATATTCACAAGTATGTGAGATTTGAATCTTTAGACAATCTAAAGTTTCATGTCTTACCAGTCCATTGATTTCATCAACAGACATATGTCCAAAATTTGATGCCAGATCATTGTCAAATGATCTTTATCCTCCTATTGATCTTTTAAAGGTTTAATTTTCAGTATTAGAAATCTTAATGAACCATTCAATAATTTTCTAATTTAATAGAGTCCACTAGATTTTAGATTACTATCTGAAATATTTCCATCATAACTCTTTATGATAGATTTATTACAGAATTCATGTTTATATCCAACAATTAGAAATAAACAATGAGTGTATTCTAATATCTAGGTCATAGAGACATTCTCTAAGACTAAGGGCTCCCACTGAAAATATGAGGTCTATTGATCTCATGGAAACTGTTGCAACACTTGCATCACTTTCAACATGGATGACCAATAAACCTTAAGATCAAATTTCTAATATTCTAATACATATGCAACCAATTGCAAGTGTTATTAGAAGATTGAGATACAATTATTAGACTTTACCTTATCAAATAAGTAAGTCAATTTCAATGATTATATGTAGATTATACTGATGCTCCATCCGAGTCCTTTTCTGAGGATTCTAGACAGACTTGATAGTCATACTATCAACACATCAACTTATTGCAGCATTGGCATTCATCCAACTCTTTGGATGTCATATGGAAGTCACAGAAGTACAGTCAACTATTTGATTATACTTCTTGTTTGAGTCCAACCCATGCTTCCACTGCGCTCCCTTTATCTATAAACAACCATTACTTAAGAATAAGGATCTCTTATGTTAAAATCAAAAATTTCAATATAAGAGTATTTCAACATTTATACAAGCTTCACCCAATTCATACAATATGAATATTATGAAGCTTCATGAATGGCTAGAGTATAGACAGTAGAATGATGACACTCATCATCTACATCCATCTAAACTTTTAAAACATAGGTTCAGGTAGGTATTCAAATAATTTGAATGCATCATCTCTTATAGAGCTACCATTCTGCATGATGTAGAGAACCACATCATTCATGATTAAATGTCGAGAGCACATATGTATGCCAGAATATCTTTATTGATTTTATAAGGATTAATTTGATAATTACGATCATCATCGACATGTCACTTCAAAAGTACATTCGATAAGATCAAGACTTATAGAGACATACAAACCCTAGGGTTTTAGTCCTATTGTCTATTTAATTATCACTTCTCATTGTTATGAGGAAACTTGCACATTGCAACCACATACATTGTGTGTCCAATTGCAAGTACAATATATGGATTATAGGGTCCAATCCACGATATTTTACTGGTTATTATTGAGTATAATATTGAGTGGGTTTAATGAAGGATTATCTAAATAAGAAATTCGCATGAGTGTATATATTTATATATATACATGTTTTACTTTGAATTAGGAATTTTATATCAAAGTTGTCTTGCCATGTCAACAATGAAAGTTTATTCCCTTAATCACTTTCAATGTAAGAGATATACTTACCATTATATCTCAAGCAAGATCTGGGATCTCCTTCCTTATCTTTGTTGCATCCCAATAATATGAGAACCTACAACTCGGATAAAAAGAAGCGGGAACACATTCCGCCTTGCAAGTCCAACTTGCATCTCCCAATTCGGTCTTTAATACCCGAGCCCACCACCCCTAAGGTGATGTTGACCCATCATTAATTGAACCAACCGTCAACAGGAATACAACTCGCTATGCGCAATCCAATATCGCCCCAATAATATGAGGACCCGATATTGGGGTCACTACACATACGTCCTTACTCTTTCGAGAAGCGACGAGCCCGATCCAAATGGATCATATGCAGGAGCTGTCACTTCGGACAGGCGTCTCCTACATATAATATCTGGCGACGAAACTCTTCGCCTTGACGGGAGACCATGGATGTCACTTATGTGATCCTCCATATCTTATTCAAATTAAATTAATTTCTATGAATCGCATTCATATAATTAATTCTTCCAAGGGAATTATTAACTCTAATCATATTAGAGTATTCTCAATTGGATATAATTAACTTAATCATATTAAATTAATTATCAATCCAATTTAATCAATCAAACTTAATTTTATGCTTGAATATACATATATGATATTATTCTCAAAGTACGTATTAATTCGTATTTTAATAATTAGAAAAATACATAATAATCCCTCGGACATTATCCCGGCCCTACCCGCTATCATGGCCAGTACCGGCGGGAGTGGGGCGGACCACATACGTTGCAACCCGCTGACCCAGCGATCCCCGACTAGACACCATATCCAGCTCGGGAAAGGATAATGCCAAATTGATTATTTTGTACTTGAGATGATCATCGGTTCTTAAACCGAAATTATACCATATAGTAATCAAAACAATTTTGATTTTAAAGAAATTTGCTAGGTAAATTCCCAAGTCCTATTCAAGCAAGAAGTTTGATGATTGTAATTCCAATTATGGTTTAGATCAAATCTAATCAACTAATTAGTTGGGGCCAAGTCAATTAGGCAAATAATCATGTTTCAATATTTCACAAATATTTTTCAAGATTATTTCACGAAATTAACAATTAATTTCACTAATTGACAATCACTTGGTTCTAGATTAGGAAAGCAATTTCAGCAGTGACCACTACTTACTAAAATTGGCATATCTCAATCATATTAAATCCAAATTAAGCAAAGTCAATTTCTAAAGTTTGCTAATTTGATTTTGGACAGAACCTAAGTGATGTTTCATGCATTTCGAGGCAAGTCTAAACAGTAATTAACATTTTAATCACGTTCAGATTCACAGTTCCCGCAACAGTGCATACATGTTCATTAAAACGACCATATCTCGAGCATACGAAATCCGATTTACGCAAACTCAGATCCTATGGTTTCCTTATTTAATGGGGAACATAATCCAAGTATAAAATTCGTGTTTAAACAATTTAAACAGTGCCGAATTTCTTTACTAAACAGATCTGCGAAATCAAATGCGATAAAAACTTTCGCGACCTTAACGAACCCAAGTCGTCCTTGGTTAACGAATCATTATTCGAAACCGTCGACCTAAGGCTCTGATACCACTTGAAGGATATGGTTTGATCCTCAAGCGCATCACGGAAGCGTGTTCGTCGTATCGAATACGACAAGGATCGACTAGTCGGACTAGTTGCTCGATGCAGCGGAATTTAAAAAAAAAATTATACGACGAAACCAAATGATCCAAGAACACTTCTCGAATCGTTTCGTCTAAACCACAAACAAGTAATAGGATTACCTCTTGAAGCGTGGTTGCGATCAAGTCTCTAAACGAAGAGACCTCCTGTCTCAAGTCCGATCCGACGGAGGAGACGCTTGCGAGCGCGGGGATGAACCGCGTGCTTCTCGCAATCCATGTTGATGATCCAAGCGGCGGATCTCCTGATCTCGACACACGAGATCCGACGTCTTCTTCATGAGCGAGGCGCACCGAAGGAGACAGAGATCCACGAGCAGAAGAACGGGCAGCATAACGACGATGCCGCGACGATGGAGAACCTCTCCATGGCATCCATGGTGGACGGCCATGAGAGGGAGAGAGAGGGCTGACCTCTAGAGAGAAAGAGAGAGAGAGAGATGCTTCTCAAGCATTGTGTGTAAAGAGAGAGCATGGGTATGCCTCTCTATTTATAGGATTTTGGGATCCATGGATCTCAATCCATGTGTCATATAAAATCAATGGATGAGATTGATTTATGACAATCCAATGGTCAAGATTGTTGTTGGTAAAAGCCAACAACTTGTGATTTAATTTTGATTAAATATATTTGATAAATCAAATAAATATAATACCAAATTAAACCACACAAATAGAGAGAGAAAATAAGGGAGATACACCTTCCTCTTTGGAAGGGGGGGACGGCCACCAATTCCCTCAAGGAATTGGTGCCGCCCCCTCCTTTCCAAAAGGGGAGGGCAATCTCCTTGATTTTCTCTCCATCCAATTTCCAACAACAATTTGTTGGTATTTTAATTCACCAAAATAATTCTCAATTAATTTTGGGAATATTGCAATCTTGACATTGAATTATTGTGAATCAAATTCACAACCCAAAACAAAATGTAATTTACATTTTCAATTAATTAGACAATGTATATCCAATACACATTAATAATTAATCTACTAATATAAATTATATTTAACTCTCTCCAATACATTATAAATCACATTTATAATATATTATGAATAATTGGATATTACTATCCACATCATTCTTATCCATAATAATTAAATCACATTTAATTATAGTGGATAACTTATTCTTATGTGCTCAAATAATATGAATCACATTCATATTATTTACATCTTTGATAATCAAATCACATTTAATTATCTAAGATAATTCTCCTTATAATATGAATCAAATTCATATTATTCATGATAATTAAATCACATTTAATTATCCATTTTCTCAATGCTCGGATACATATATCAACAATAGAATTATCCATGAACTCTTTCAAGGATAATGTGTTTTCTCCGCGAATACTTGGAGATAAGGACAGGGCGATTGTATTGTTCCACGTATAGTGACATGGATATTGAGATCATATCTCAAATCCAGATCTCGGGCCTCCCATAGATGCTTGATTAAATCAAGACCATAAATCTAATCTTCTCATTGAATCTGAATCACATTCAGATCAATGTCCAACATTTGGACTAAGATGAGATTTCTTCTCTACTGAGAGGAGTCACTAAAATCCAGACCCGTTTCATCACTCCCTAGGAATGGAAGCGTCATGGTTATACAATCGTTTATGATCACATCACCCTCAGGTATTCCTAATACCTGTACATCCTGCATACTGGAAGACTCAGATTAAACCCGAAGTATTAGATCAACTTTACACTGTCTACTTCAGGGTTACATCAGTAAGTTTCTCATTCGATCATTGGGAGTTGGTATCGATCATATACTTTCCAAAAGCATATATCATACCTAGGTCTTGATCATATACTTTCCAAAAGTATATATCAAACCTACAAATTCAGTCAAGCTTCCAAAGCGAGACGACCGTGCGCACGGAATTTGATTCTTCCCAATATCTCATGAGTGAGCTCATGTCTTCCGGTTCAGTAGTGAACCTGTATGATCCCTTTGAGAGATCGTATTACGCATATGCCCTTATATGCACACCAGCGCGCCAGTGTATAGACCTTGATTAGGCCATCAACCTATTGGTCTGCCAAATGTACATACTTAGACATATAGTAACACATCTGTCTCCGGTCAGAGGATGTGTGCCTATATCATGACAGCATATGATATAGGACTTTGGTTATCTCGATCTCGTTAAGTCAACTCTTTGACCTAACTCATCCGACACCTCCGAATCTCTATTCCTATGCAGAGGACCTGCATCAAGAGGTCGGTCAGATATCAACCTAAATGAGATAGGATTGCCATCTCCTACTCAGGCTGGAGATCATCTCTTAATAATCATTTGACGGTGCTTGATGAGTCCTCAATCTAACTCATTAGATATTCATCTAAGCACCAGCCTCTATGATTCAATTAATTGAATCAACAGTTGTATGATTATTAAGATGGCCATGGTTCATAACCCTAAATGCACTAAGGGACCTATTATGCAAATTATGTATTCTTCATTTCAGATCAAGGAGTGAATTACAACAACATTTATTGCATAATGGCTCGCCGTGGCTCGCATTTCCAACAAGGTCCCCCGCTCCGACCACATCCCCGAGACCCCACCTCACTCACTCCATTCGCGTATACATTCCGCACATGCTTTGGCTATTACTAATCCTTGCAGGACCCTCACTGGCTGGAGCTTGTGTGTCCGCTCCGATTGACGTCTCCGCCACCGGTATCCCTTCATCGACCTGCCGATCTTGACGCTGCCGGAGGATCGTCACACCCCCAGCTTCTTTGTGAGGACCTCAGCTTGCTCGTCCGATCTTCAGCAGGCCTCACGGAGCACGGCGGAGCAAATGGCAGGTCACCGGAGCCCCGCCTTCACCGGTGACATGCGGAGGAGCACGACGATACAGATGTCGTCCGATCATCTGGATCGGACGCCACGATGATGGCATGTGGAGACCTGAGCCTCTGTCCACACCAACAGTCTCGGGTTAGCCGAACCAGGACCCGAGCCGCCAGATGCGCCCACGTGTCCCGAGCCACAAGCAACATCCCGAGCCTAGGCGCCTCACGTGCCCCGCACGTGAGGGCCTGGGTAAATTGTAGGATAGACCTCGGAAGATATGCTATTTGCATTTTGGTCCCCAGGCACGTGCCTCACGTGCGTGCCCGGGTATTTTACGGGGAGGCCCTCCAACTTTCTGGAAATTGCAAAAAGGTCCCTACGTGCAATGAAAAAATTACACTGGACCCCAGGCGGTTTTCTATATTTGTATTTAGGTCCTTACAAGGACCTAAATGCAATATTTATCCTTTTATTTTCTTGCATTTTTATTACAATTATGCCCCTGCACTGTTTTTAGCATAACTTGAGCATCGTAGGTCCAAATTGCATGATTTTAGTGTCGTTTTGATCCTTATTTTATCCTTTACATCTTAGCATATCTAATTTTCTCATTTGCCATTGTTTTTAATAAAGCGAAATTTTATGTGAAAAATGAGACCCTGCTCTTCTGGTTAGTGCTTGGATTTGATGACCGCTTTTCATGTTGTGTTCAAATTGACTCTGATTTCATTTTATATTGTGTTGCTCATATTTTTAGGGTTTAGTTGTAATCTTTTGTTTAGCATACATGTAAACTTTCATAGTTGTTCATCCGTCACTTTAAATTGCATAAAAATCAATAAAAAATTGCATGCATCATGGCATTGCTTTGTAAATATCATAGTTCTTCATATGGACCTGAAACTGAAATTAACTCACATTGTGCTTCATGAATCAAAATTCGATAAACATATTTGGTAGCCGTGTCCATGTGTTCGACCTTGGTAGACTTGCCAAGTAAAAATATTCCACAGCATTCAAAGGACTATGGTTTTTGCTGAACCGAATTTGCCTCCTATACTAAAATTCATCATATTAAAGAGGTGAATTTCACGGTTCATCAATATTATGCAACATCTGCATTGGATGGGGCCACTACTACTAAGAGATATGCACGTTTATAACAGGACTTGGCATAGTCTCTAGGAACATAGTGGTTAGTTACTTAACCAAGGTATTTAACTACATGGCTTGATCGATTAGCACATGAGTGTAGATTCAAAGAGAAGCTTATTATTAGCTTCTTTGGGCTAGTCGAAGAGTGTTTGACATGTGATCCCATGGTGAGCCATTATATAATAAAATTTATTATGAACCACTCCTTTATCTGAAACAATGTATAATTAATTTTGCATTTATAGGTCCCTTTATACAATCAGGGTAATGTACCATGGCCATCATGATATTATTTTGTTGTTGATCTAAAAGTTAGATCATAGAGCTTGAGGTTGAGTTGTGGATCTAAAGAATTAGATTGAGGACACAATCAACATCGTCAAGTGATTATGAAGAGAGGATCTCCAATTTGAGAAAGAGATGGCAATCTTTTTCCAAAGATTTCTATCTGGTCGATCTCTTCATGCGAGTCCTCTACATGGAATAGAGATCCAGAGGTGTTCGATAAGTCAGGTCAAGGTGTTGACAAAAAGTCAAAGTGTTGACCAAAAGTAAAAATATTGACTTTAAGCTAAAATGTCAACTTAAGTTAAAATATCAACTTTAACTTAAAATGTTTATTGAACTATAACAAGAAAACTCAAGCCATATGTCATATGTTGTCATAAAACATGCACTCATCCTCTGATCTAATATATAGGGACCCTTTCAAATGAGGTAGGTCTCACCATATTTGTTGTGAGCAATCAATCGAATCCCTTAGATCTCAATATGACTGTTGCATCAAAAATCTAATCCAAAATGGGTATTTTTATCACCCGATTTCATTGAATTCAAATTTCATATAATGATATCAAATTAATATTTAAGTATTGTCAAGATTTGGAGTTCTCATTAATACATTCATTTATTAATTGCAATTAACATTCTTAGGAACTGGATAATGATATCAAAATAAGTTCTTTCCTTTGTAAATTTGTAGTTTCTATTGTAAAAAGTGAATTCATAATTGTAATATATCATTTGTTTTAAATGAGATTTGCCCCTTTTAATTGTGTAATTGTAACATGTTTAGGTCTTCATAATTTTTCCATGTCCCTTTGTAAAATTTGAGTGCTCTTTGTATATCTCTGTATGTAAATATCATAAATGCAAATTTCGTATGGTGTTTGACAATAAAAAATGTTCCTTCATATAGATCTTTGTAACTGTTCTACAGTTCTTTGTATTTTTTACGCATTCTTTTGTAAAAGTTTCTCATCACTTAGTAATATTTGTGTAGAGTTCTACAACTATAAGTAAACTTTTAGAAGTTGATTGCATGAAAAAATGATCTGAGATTGTAAAAAAATTCAAGATTTGTACAAACTATTCTAAGATTTGTAAAAAAACTAAGATCTGTAAAAAAACTAAGTGGCCCCTCCTCCTCCCACACCACTCCTCTGTCGTGCCCCCTTTTCGCCTCCTCTCCCCATCTCCATGCAACAAACCCGTACTAACCCACACAAACAAACATCTCAATGCGATGAACCCACGCAGATGACCTTATTCTCCACCACCGACTCCCTTGCACATGGGACAGGTGTGTGTTGCAACTCCACTACAAGTAACGCCCCACTACCATGGTCTAACCAGCCATCGATGGAGGTTGGAAGTCCATCTTGTGAGCATTGTGCGCTGCCTCGATTTCCAGATCCTAGCTCGCCTCCATCGTGCACCAAGATGTGCCACCACGACGAGCATATCCTCTTACCCGTACATCATTGCACCACTATCGTCCCCCTACTCGTACATCGCTATGCATTGCCGTGCTCCTCCTACACAATTACAACCTCCTATGTAGCCAATCGTCGAGATTGAGAGGGGGGAGGGGGGAGAGAGAGAGAGCTAATTAGGATTATGGGTTGTCACATTCTATTTTTAGAATGTGACAAATGACCGAAATAGAGTCTTTACCACTAAAATATTGCAATTAGTGTGTCAATTATCACAACTGTGTGATTTGAAATACATGAATGAGATGGAAGTCTCTCACCACAAAAGTGGTGAGAGCCAACCTCATTTGAAGCTTTTCTTATGTGTATACACACATAGACATACCTGAGTATGAACATTCTATAACCAATAGGTAGATGATCTAAAAAATCTTATATCTAGAAACTTGGTGCCTATATGAGGACGTATGAGATCTATGAACTCATGAATGAATCATATAGGTTTACTTAACCATAAGATATGAGCTCACTCGTGAGATATGTGAATAAACCAAATTCCATCGACGATCATCTATTAGGAAATAAGATAGGAATTTGAAAGTATGATATATGCTTTTGGAAAGCATATGATCGATATTATCACTCAATGATCGAGTGAAAAACTTATAGATAATCCTTCAAGAAGAAAGTCAAACAAGGACTTGGATTTCGAGTTTAATTATGGTCTTCCCATGTGTAGGATGTATGAGTATAGGGAATACTCAAGGGTGATTTGATCTTTAAAGGTTGTATACTATGATGCTTCAATTCTAAGGGAGTGGTGAAACATGAATAGATTTTAGTGACTCCAATTGTAGACCTAAATCTCAAAATCACGGTTTTAATCCAAAAGACTTGGACTATTGATTTGATTGGATCAAAGTCAATAAATTTATATTTAATTATGTGAATCCAATCAGATAACTCTAAATGGTATGGATACTGATATGAAATATAATTTCAATGTCAAGTTACTATACATGGTCTATAGAATCTCCTTGAACTTATCTCTAAGTATTTGTAGATGTTGCACACAAATTCTAATCAGATTAGGATTCATACATCGTAATAAATATTAATGAGGTTAATTGTATAATAATAATGTCTGAATATGATTTACACATGTGGACAAATTGATTAATATGAATTTTGATTTATAATAATTATTTATGTGATTTTGATTTATATTAAATTGAAAGGACTTTCATATGTATATAATTCACACAGTCAATATTAATATGAATTAGATATACAGTAAACATTGGTTAATGTAAATTAGATTTCCAATTAATATGTAAATAGTATTCATATATATATATATACATGAATATTGATTCACACTAATATCCATAATGTGTATTTGATTCACATTTAATTACGGAAAGTTATGTCCAAACTGCAATCATACAGCCAATGTTAATATGAATTGGATTGGCATTGTTTAATATGAATTGGATTCACATTAAACATTGGTAATTGTAAATTAGTTTTACTATTACTTGTGCATTGATGAATTTGATCCAATTCCTTGGAGGGATGTTTTATACTTGCCACAAATAAATTATGAATTATTTTTTGATATATAGTTTGACAACAAATTCTATTTCAAATTGGATTAGGATTAAATAGAAAGGAGAGAGAATGGAAGATAATCTTCCAACAACTTCCATGGGGACATGGAAATAGACTTTAGTGATGGGACTTCCACAACACCCTCTTTCTTTATTTCTTAATGATAATGTTACTTTATTTTATTTGTAATTCTAATGAAATAGGACTGATTAGCCATTCAATGCACAAAACATGATTTCCATCTTGGTCGTATATTAGCATATGGTCAAGGAGGGTAGAGAGAAGGTCGTCTATGACAAGGGATTAGTGACCTAGGGAGAAACCACAAGCGGTCATAGGGGGATAATATGTGACTTCTCAAGAGAAGCTAAGGCTAGAAAGAGAGATGCAGCAACCCCGGTTTGACTTGCGTGATGCAAAGAGGGAGGCTTCCTCACTCATCTATGAGGACAACTATCGAGAGCACCTGATATGGGGAGTACTTGATCCCTTTATAAATGAGTGATGGCTTGGGGAAAGAAATAAATTGACATTGCTAACTAGTAATATCAAATCTCAACCATTAAGTCTAAACTTCCACAACAATGCAAGCTTGTTTAATGGACCTTCAGTAGCTAAGGGACAAATCACAGGTTCTGTGATCCCTAAGCTAGGTTTTTGCCCTTATACTGAGGCATTGAATAAGGGGATAAGTGAGAAAGAATCGGTCGAGCTCTCTTGGGGGGTCCGACCATCATTTGCTAGGTCATTAAGTGCCCATCGTACCATATGGTTGGTGCACAAGAGAAATAAGAGGCATGTGTGCTCTTCTAAATAATTTTTTCCAAATATTGTGAATTGAGAGTTCTTTTCCAGAAAAATCATAGGATATATCCTATGGCTATCCGCCGCTTCTCCCTCTTTGATATGGTCGACCATGCCCCTTTTCTCCTCCATGTTGGGCACACGCTGTCATGAGGAGGATCGTCTTCTTCCATGCCTTGATTCGTAACGAATAAGCTGGATTTTGTAAGATGAAATTAGGAGTGTTGATCCTCTATAAGGATCTTCTTAGACATGGTATTTTTCTTCTGCAGTGCCTTTATGTGACATGAGCATGAAAGAGGTTCAAGAATCGGATTCCTTTTTATAAGGGCTAAAAATGAATAACTTATTTTGGCTTTTGGCATCATATTATAGGGTGAATCCTGAAAGATATGACAGATCTCTCTCCAAGCCTAAAGAAAACATATTTTTTTGGAGAGAAAGACTATTTAACCAATCAAGTTAGGGGTATCTGACATATTCATATCTAACGATTTTTCGTAGGTTTAACTACAACTACTTGAAAGTGTTTGGATAACTTTCTTTTTCGATTGG
The DNA here is from genome assembly GCA_037367405.1 of Ottelia alismoides. Taxonomy (NCBI): domain Eukaryota; kingdom Viridiplantae; phylum Streptophyta; class Magnoliopsida; order Alismatales; family Hydrocharitaceae; genus Ottelia; species Ottelia alismoides. Next base: position 293,699 of record JAZKJV010003000.1, on the reverse strand, counting down.
GTATGGCTTTGACCATTCCTGGAGCCCAGCAATTAGTTAACCATAGACATATTTTAGTTAATGGTCGTATAGTAGATATACCAAGTTAGCGTTGCAAACCTCAGATATTATTACTATGAAAGATAAACAAGGATCAAAAACTCTAGTTCAAAATTATATTACTTCGTCCTCCCATGAGAAATTGCCAAACATTTGACTGTTGACTCATCTCAATATAAAGTATTAGAAAATAAATAATAAATAGTGGAAGTGTTAGTTTGAAATTAATGAGTTGTTAGTCGTAGAATATTATTCTCGTTAGACTTGAGCCCAATGACAAATGAGTTCAGACAATGCACACCCCCCCATTGAAGGAAATAGATTTAAGTTAAGGGCTTATTTGCATTTTTTTCACATATTACAAATAGATCATGGGTAAGGTTTGTATTTTCAACCTTTCCGATACTTGTATTTTACTCAATACACTAATTAAGAATAGAGAATCTCTACCAAGTAAAGGCCTTACCTGTTGGAATCCATTTCATTTTTCGAGGTATCAAAGGGGCATGGAAACACATAGAATAGAACTCTTGAATGGAAATTGAAAAGAAATGTTCCACCACTTTGCCTAGCAGCGTGACACTTGTATTTCTCTCCCACACCCCATTTTTACGATTTAGGCAGCTCCCATTTCGCTCACTGCTACCACATGCATCACTTTTGCTTTCTTTTCCTCTAGCTACTAAGATGTTTCAGTTTGCAGGTTTTCTCTTGTATGCTCATGGATTCAATAGCAGTTTGAAAGGTTGACCTATTCGGGAATCTCCTTATCTATGCTTATTTTCAACTTCCTGAAGAATTTTGTCGCTTATTACACCCTCATTTTTGGGTGCTTAGGTATCAATCGTAAGTCTTTCCTCGTTTAAACCTCTCCATTTAATAAGGCAATGACATCCAAAGGTGTTGCTAAATGGAAGGACCTTATCAACGTCCATGAATGATAACTGACAAATCAGAAAAATTGTGTGCTACCATAGTTATAGTATCATCTTATGTCATATGGATCTGAACACTTTCCCTAAATCGACTTCAATCTGAAAATTTCTCTAGTGAATAACTAGAAAAACATAGATAATAGATAGGAAAGAAGAGAGCTAGGCATAAATGTCTATCTCTTAGAGGTTCACTAAAAACTTGACTATTTGTGGGTCTCCTTGTATGTGTTTCCGAAAAGAGTAAGACTCAATGATTATTCATTCATTAGAAAAAGAAGTGAAAATTGTGGTGGATAAGGATCCCATAAAAATGTCTTTCGATTAATGGGGCCAAACCAGGACATTTCTCAAGAACAATAGAGAAGAGAGAACCATCTTTATAGTTCACAGGAGTATACGTTTAATCTCCATGCCCATGGTGTTACTCCATCATATCAGACTCAAGCCAAGAGGTCTCCTACTTTGGAGGCTACAGATCATATTTAAATTTCAGAAGTATTTTCATTCATGGTCTATAGATGGGAAAATAACTAGAAAATATTTTCCAGTACCATGTGGTTTCACCTTTAATGTTTTATTATATGTTATCTATGTGCCTCATACGATGAGTCTATTTATCCATATCAAATCTGGTTTTCTTCTACTTCTTTGACATGTGAGGCTAATCGCCTCCCTTAAAAAATCATGACCTGAATTCGTGAGTCAGGGTTCTCAATCAGTCGTATGCTTCACTATACATTTTATTTACATAGTTAACTCTATAATTTTACAAAGCTCTTGGATCAAATGACAATACATGTCAAATAATTGGATCATACACTGAAGTTTTCACCTAAAAATTAGACACCAAGGCACCATCGAGGATTGGACAGACTCCAATAATTTCCTTAGACCTTCTTGGATTTGACTCTAAAACTCATGCTGAAAAGTGTTATCTGAAAAGTAGTATAATGTTCAGAAGAACTATATTATTAAATAGATATAGAGTAGTTATGATCAATAAAATACTAGAATATGAGCATAGATGACTATGTTAAATGAAACCAACAAATATCACCAGTAATGTTGTCACCTATGAAAATTTTACTTCTGGCTGGTCGTAAAGAAACTTGAAGGTCATTAATTCTGACTTGGAGAGGCATAATAAATCAAAGTGATTAGAATAGCTCTCAAAATAACAACTTTTTCTCTAAGAATATGAAAATTAAAGATCACATAGAGAGACAGAGAGAGAAAACACTAAAATGTTTTGCTTTGGAATGCATATTATTGTAGGCTTTTAAACAATGGTTGATAGTCCTATTTATAGTGGCATAGTCGGTTAGTCGTTCCTTTCAAAAAGTAGCTGCTGGAAATCAATATAGCAAGAAAGCATAAAAAATCAGTTATATTAGTCGATCAGGCTAATATGATAGATCGATCAAGTAAAGTTGATTACCATGTAAAATTTAGTTGATCGATCAAAATCAGTTGTTAAAGAGATGTTGCAAATTGAATTTGAAAGATGATCAATCAAGGTTGTAAGGTGGTTGATCAGGAAGTGATCAATCATGAGGACACTTGTTGATTGATTGGAAAGTGATTGATTAAAATTGCACACAAGCATGATTAGGCATTGGTCGAAAAAAATTATAAGTTGGTCGATTAAAGGTTGGCCGATCAAGAGGTGAAATTTGATCGATCAAGAGCTTATTATGACTTTGTAAAGTCATGTTGAGTCAATCAATAATATATCTAATAGTCAAGCATACATAACTTTGTAATAAATTACATATCAAGTTACAACAATGATTAAGCAATGCTCTTAATTCAGGGCTTTGATCTTTTAACACCTGCTTCGATCTTTTAACACCTTCATCATTGAAACAACTTGTAAGCTTTGATCTTTTAACACCTTCATCTTTGAAACAACTTGTAATCTTCCAAGTCAAGAGATATATTATGTAAGTGACGTGCGATAAAAGTGTGTGTCATCATTAAAACAAGATTAATATGAGAATAACACAAGTTCTAGTAGGGATACAAAGAACTAGCATTCAATTCTGTATGTTTCATGGTCCTATATATACACAAATCCCTAACCTCTTTGGATTTTTTTGTGGCATGGTTAGTTGATTTTCGGATTATGTTGTCAATTGATAGTTGTTGATAGGATTAAATATGCGCTTGATCTTGGAGGGCATGTGGTGTCCGGACAAGTCGAGTTCGGAAATTGTTGTATTTGCCCCTCTTGTGGTAATCGGAACGTCGATAATCAATCAGACAAACAATCAACTCATAATGCATGATTATTAAATGCAAATATGCGAGTCAAAATTTATTTTTACTTTAACTCTACAAAATATATGTGTATAGTGTATAAGTATGTAGAGTGTTGAACCACAAAAGAGCAATGGGGATAGGGTAATTATTGTCAATTAATGAAAATTAAACAATAATTCTTTTTGTACTTTTCATCCTTTGATTTTTTGTGGGTTTTTACTTATATTTAATTTTTTAGATTTTTAATCTCTTATATCTTTATAATTTTATATTTTATATTTTCTATTTAATTTCGTAATTTTAAATTTCTTTTTGTTTTTAAAGTGTATATATATCTTATATATATAATAATATGTATATTATAAATACTATATACAATATATATAAATGAAAATGTAATATAGGAATTATATACAAGAACAAACCTTTTATAATTTAAGGCTTTTAAATATATATTAAGTATTTATATTTATAATAATATGTATATAAGTAATATAATATGCATATAGTATATAGAGAGATCTATATTTTTAAATATAGTTATATACAACCAAAATTTTAAAAATAAAATGTTTTGTATTTTTTAACTTTTTCTCTATTTATGTGATTTTATATATTTTTTGCTAATTTTTATGTGTTTTTTATTAACAATTTCAAAACATGGAATATAATAATTTTTGTGTTTTAAAAATAGATAAATAGTCTGAAATTCTCAAAATATTTTTAATATATATATATAATATAATAAAAAATACAACAAGAAACTATTTTTGTTGGAGTTTTATATAATTTTTACTGATTTTTATAGAGTTTTATTTTTTTCATTTTTTGTGTTTTTCTTTTATATCCTTTTGTGATTTTTGGTTTGGAGTTATAATACATAGTAATATATTATGTAATTTTTTCAGATTTTTATATTTTGTATTTTTATAGCTAGATAGGGAATAAATATCTCCTAATAAATTCTTAATAAATGGAAAAATATAAATAAATGCAAAAATAAAAAATAAGGCGTGAATGAGAAATATGTTAGGCCCCTACAGACATTTTTCCTACATTTTTAATGTACTGAAGCTATTTTATAAAAATAGAAAAGAAAACAAAATAATTACAATCCTAGAAGGGGCACTTTTGCAATTTAAAAAATACAAGGAGTAGCGTACAATTTACCACAAAGTAAACACTTAATTTATAATTTAAAATCTAAATATTAATAAACTAAATATATGAGGGCTTGACTGCAATATTCACGACGCCTCACATGACGCAACACGTGAGGAACGAGGACCTTTATGCAAATATCTAATAAGTCTAGAGGGTCTTCACAATTATATAGAAAGTTTTTACACTAAGATTAATATTTATGGGACTTAAAGTAAAAGTACAAAAGAGAGAGGGTTACTAGTTAAATTACCCACGGTGCTTGCATCTGACACTACAAAGGATGCCACGTGTCTGATCGTGTGGAGCAGGGTGCGTAGCATTCCGCCTTCAATCCACAGACTAGATAAGATCTGGGTTGGGCTCTAGATCAGACGGCTCTTGAGATGTCAGGAAGAACACTTCAAGAACACAACTGGAGTGGACTTCGATCCGCAACAACTTCTAGCGCTGACCTCCTCCTCCCTCATTGATGGGTTCAACATGTACATGGAGCTTCCCTGCATCAGCAAGAGCTGCTAATGAATTTAGGGCCCCATCGGAAGGGGCTTGGAGCTCAAAGTCACATGGAGGTATGAGCTGAACTTAGATCCTCCCTCTAGGAGCTTATCAGCGACTATTCCTGCACAGTCATGAAGAAGGGACCAAGGGATCCCTTTACAGAAGCTATTACACACAAGGAGAACAGAGTGGATGAGCTCCAGCAAAGGTAGCAAAGAGGAGCTCGACCGACCTTGATTCATGTTGAATCAAGGGTGTAAACAAGGGGGAAAGATGAAGAAGGTGAAGGAGAACTAGGATTATGTGTAATGGAGGCGGATAACAATGAGTCACGGTGAAATTTGGGGATGGAATCTAATGCTCCAACAAATTACAAACTTAAAATTATGCTAATCTAATAATTAACTGCTGAAATTAATTATTGCACTATGTTACAGGAATAAAATGTGAGATAAAAAGCGAAAGAAATCAGCTCATACCTATTGGGACAGAGAGTAGAAGATGCTCACCAAAGCTAGGCTGTGCGAAAGCTTGGATCACCACCTCCATGCCTTTTCCTCACCGACAAGGCTGGAGCCACTTGTTGTCACCAAGGAAAATCACAGAGAAATCCTATTGGGATTGCGGCTATCCTATTGGGATTGCAGCTATGGGATCGGGATCAAATGGGCAAAAGGGTATGGTGATAAAGCTTTATACACATAGTGATGGTGGAGGTTTCGAGAAGAGATAGTGTACGGGAGGAGACAGGTTGGTGGGTGCAAGGTATAGGGCGATGGAGAGGGAAGGTGGGTCTGTCGATCAGGTGGAGCTCAAGGTGAAAGGTGCATGGAGGATGCGTAGAGAAATTGTAGAAGTCATAGGTTTCGTCACCTTTAACACAAAAGGTGGCGGGGAAAGGATTGTTGACTGGGCGGTCAACAATCGTTGAGTTCTGGTTGGTTAATGTGAAGCAACCATAAATAGTATGGATTAATTCTCTTATTAATTGATTTTAAAATTATAAATGATTTTATTATTTTTAGGTTAAAACATGAAAATGCTTAATTATTTATTCTCTATTTTATGGCAATTTTTATTTATTTTTACAAGCTAATTTATTAGGTGTTAATATTTACATGTATACATATAGGTATCTATACATTTGTTAGACTTATATTTATTTTTTCTTTTGCATTTTATTTTTTACTCTGATATTTACACAATTTTATACATATAACTATTTAGTTACACATTTATAGATTTTTATTTTATATTTCTAATTTTATTTATTTACCTTAGATAAATATGTATATATATTATGTGGGTATAGTTTACCTATACTTGTTAATACTTTAGTTTTTAATGAATTTTTAATGATTTTATTTTATTATTTACATGTATTTTGAATAATATTCATAAATATATAGAAATATAACAAAGTTAAAAAGATAAAGAATGAATATGACGAATATTATAAACATGTGTACAGTACAATAGGGACCCAAAAGCCGACTTTTGCATTCCAACTCCAAATTAAATGAAACTACCTTCATTAATTAGATAATTTAATTCTAAGAACAATAAAAGTGAGTTTGTTAATTTGGAGAATGTATGGAGGAGATACATATCTGGGATGTTTTCTTTACGGCTTTTTGTTTTGTATGTCCCGGGTACACAATGTTTTATTTTAATGGAAATCAATTTTGTGTTTTTCCTTGTATTTTTACATAGAATATTCATGTAGAGGGTTTTATTATTTAAAGTATAAAAATAGGGAAATAAAATAGGTCCTAAAAAGTTTTTTATTGAATAAACGACTTAGGGTTTTATGAGTGTACTCTTTATAGTTAGCCACCCTATCTCCTCCTACTTTATTCCTTGTCAACCAAATCATCATGATGACTATGTCTCGGGATTTAGGGTCACTCAGTGTCTTTGGCACTTCATTTTTCTTTTTCTTTTCTATGCTTTATTGTTTTATTTTTGGATTAAATACATATATTTATGTTGCCTTTTTTAGCGTTATTTTATGCAAATCAATGCTATATACATGCATTTACTAGGGATTTAAGGCCAAAATGAAAGAATTAAGATGATGAAATGGAGATTCATCACCCCCCATACTTGTCACCGATATTTTCAGAATTTTTGTTGTAGGTTTCTTTTTGGATATTTTATTTGGTTGCATTGCTCTTTGAATTGTTTTGGCCCGACGGATATAGAAACTTTTGGTTCGCCCATGTTTTAGGGTCTTGGAAAAGGTTGTGCTAGCAGGCCATTCCTCATTCGAAGCTTTATTTCAATCCAGCCTCTAATCGTTATATGTCCATGCTACCAGAGGAAGTGAGTTAAAGTACCAATTTCGGCTTCCCCCAAGAAAAGTTCCTAAGACACCCTTGATGAAGCAGCCTAGTATCGGCCTGACTTATACTTCAGGATCTTTCAGCAATCCATCTGAGTTAAGCTAAGTGTTAAGTGCGAGGTTTCTAGTCAAGCTACTTTATCAAGAGTCGTACGTATGCCATGAAGGGTTTTAGGTAGACACATTGAATCGCCTCTTGAACATAGTCTCATGGAATCTAAACAATAAAGTCAAGGTGACCCGAAGCATCTTCATTCCAGTCTTTAATGTGTTCCTCTGAAATTAAGTAGATTAAGGGGTAGACCAAGCTCCAATCTTCAGACTTTATTTAGACTTGTTCAATTGTCTTGATCATTTCGAAAAATGTAAATGCTATGTGCAATGAAAAGAAAAGAAATTCTCTTTTTTGTGAAGCTATTTTCTGATTTTGGGCTTTTATGGATTTTTGAAAAGTCTTGCAAATTGTTATGCAATTTTGAAAACATTTTGCCAATTTTTTATGGGGTTTTGAACAATTTTTAGGTTTTTTAAATAAAAGTTAGTGCAAGAAGTACATACAGATAGTTACAGGGGAATGTTTGCTTTTCTACAAAAATTGGATGTAGGAATTTACACTGGAAATTTATAAGAGTTAGTTGTTATTTACAGTTTTTATATGAGGGTTATAAAGATGTTTATTTGTTGTTTATTATGTATAGGGTTCTCAAATTAGTTTGAAAACATTTTAACAAACATTTTGAAACTTTATTTTGCAATAATTTTGACAAACACTTTACAAGCATTTACAAAATTTGAAAATCATTTTTCAAAGATTTTTCCAAGAGTATAGATAGTTTTTTCAAAAAAAAATTGCAACCATTTTCCAAATCATTTGCAAATCAATTTTAAAAAATTTTATTCCAACAAATTAAATAAAATTATGCAAACATTTACAAAATATTTTACAAAGGTTTGAAAATATTCTACAAAAAGTTTTCCAAACCATTTTCAAAAGATTTTTTAAATTATTGTTAAACCATTTTTCAAATCATTTTGCATAATATTTTTAAACTAATTTATTAATTATATTTACAAAGATTTTAAAAACTATGTACAAATTAATGCTGTATTTTTTATAAGTGATTAATCGTATACCTTTACCCATATAGTATATTAGCCATATTATTCAAAAATACGAAAGTACAAGTTATGGCTAAAGTATATACAATGTATATGTGTCCCTCCTATACCTAGCTTGAGTTATGTACTCATAGTGATCAAAAAAGAGAAAAAGGAAGACATAACTCATGTTGAATATAGAAAAGTCTATACTACATCGACTAAATAAAGAATAAGAAGTAAACCATTCCCCCTATACTTAGGATCAACTAATCTTAAGTGTAGTAGACAATACACAAGCGGGGATGATCGAGGGTTAAAATGAACATATCAATGCCTCAGCATGTCTCACCCTAGACTTACGATAAAACATCCCTATGTGTAGATAAAAGTGAGGTGACAAGTGAGGGGAAGGAAAGAAATGAAAAGGAAGAAAATGAAGCCGGGAGAATTGAAAACATCACTCCCCCGATACTTAAGGTAAGAGATCCCTAAGCATAAGCAATGACAAGAGTGATGAAGCAAAATGAAGAAAGAAAACTCAACTCGTCCACCTCCCCTATATTAGGATAAAGCACCTCCTAAGAAAGGCAAACACACAGATTGAGATGGGCAAGAAAATGGTAGATGGAATGAAAGAAATGAAAGAAAATATACAGGGCAATGAATATACAATAATCAAGAAGGTAGAAATCGCACCTTCTTACGTGACCACTGAGGAATGGATCTAACAAGATGTAGGTCTATATTGGGGTCAGAAGTTGACAAAGCCTGATCATGATCGATATGGTGGAGATCCTCAGTGGTCTAAGAACAAAAACGCACGAACTCACCGATGGTAGCATTAAGGTCAGGTCTGTCCTGTGAAGTCTCTCATGAAGCTGCCCTCTGCGGTATGGTGGCTATGGTGTAAATACTGTGGATCTCATCCACACATCGCCACACAATAGACGAAGGAACACAAAAGTCTTTGCTTTTCGAGTCTTCCCTTTGTAGAGGAATTCTCGGGTCTCGGTATCATCCATGTTATAGAAAACATCTCTGATCTCAGTAGTAAGGTCATAGTCCTCTGAGTTGGCTGACACATGTATGCTCTCATCAGGGGTGGGTTACAACAAGCAATGGGTGTGGTGATCGTCTCAATAAGAACTCTCTCATTATCAGAACGAACGCGTATCTCTCCGGATACATAATCAATAATGGCCTTTGTTATAGTGAGGAAAGTATGACCTAGGATGATTGGAGTACTCTCCACAGAGGTGGAGGTCTCCATGGGCAATACAATAAAATCAACAGTATATCTCATGCCATGGATCTGAATGATAACTTTTTCAAGAATACCCTTCGACAGCTTTATTAATCGATAAGAAAATTGACAAATCATCATGGTTTCTTGAGAGGCCTGAGATTCAGTGTCTCAAAAAGGTATAAGGTCTTATATTAATCGATGCACCGATATCAAGAAGAGTGTGATCAAAATAATGGTCAGAAATGGCACATCTAACGAAGGTGTACTGGTGTCCCTTATCCTATTGGTAGATAATGGGTGATGGCATTGGTAGTGGCCATGGTCAAAATGTGGTGCTCAGTCTTGTGATGTCTCTTCCTTTCCTTAGGTTTAGGTGCATGTACAAGGTTCATGGCCTTTCGAAGTGGGGCATCAAAAATATACTGAATAGTGCCACCACTTCATGGTTGGTCAACATTTTTTAAATATTTTTTATTTCTTCCTCACCTGGGAGGATGTCTGAATCATCATGTATACAAGGATGACTAAGTGCAGTCTGTACAGTGGCATCCTTGATGGGTTAGTAGGTGGGAACTATGGTGTGTGTCTGTGTGAGCATGGTGGGTGGCATAGGTCCCCTCTCCTCATGATCTGACATGGCTAGATGTCTCGCATTATTATCTTTTTGGGTTTCATATTTTGCTCATTTTTTTGTATTTTTGGTGACTGCAATATGGCTTCTCTCATGAATACATGATTTTCAGACGACGAAGAGATAATGTTGCTCTTATTTGGTGCAGTGAGGTCATCAATCCTCTTCTTCATTTTCTCCTCTACCAGGGTCATGTAGTCAAGAGTGGTGCCCATGAGAGTTAAATACAACAGCTTAGCACTGGGTGGGGGTAAAGGTGGGTGGTGTGACTGTGGTGGTGGATAATAGTCAAAATCCGATGGCTGAAACTATAGGTGTTGTGGATATGTACAAAAAGAAAAATCTTAATAATACTCCTGATAAAATGAAGGTGCACTGACTAGAGCAGAGTTAGAAGAATCCACAAAGTCTGGATAAAAATAGCTCAAGTAAACCATCTCGGTATTCAAGAGGCGGAGATCGGGGAGAGTGTGATAATCAAGTCAAAATATGAAAGAAAAAGTTGCAAATGCATGAAGTGATCAATCACACACAAAACAAACACAAATCAAACCACTCAATTCACAAACTCAACACTGTGAACATCATGAAGGTTTGGTCTTTTTTATCTTTTCTATTTTAGAGTTATGTGACAAAGCAAATATTTACAACCTCACAAGTGTGGTCTCATGGAGTGGTTGTGTTCTAGTCGGTATAGAACACCTTCTAGAATACCAGACCACTTCGTCTAAGGGGTCAGAGGCAAGTGCATTCAGCAATAACAATGCCCAAGAATCGATCCAAGCGCTTATGGCATAAGTCCGGGGATGGGGGATCTAGTCCTTACATGTGCGTGCCTCTCTCGATCTGGAATGTACCTGTGACAATGAGGGGGTTACTCTCCCCACAACAATGATTTTTGTCCTTTGTGTTTGGTTTTAGGATCAGGTTTAGTTAGTAGTCCCAAATTTTGGTTATCACTTTTTTGGTATTTTTGAAAAATAAAACATCTAATGAATTTTCTGATTCCTTTTATTGCCTAAGTCCAAGAAAATAGGGGAAGGAGTACAAAAAAGCCAAGCACGAAAATCAATGAATGTGGATGCTAGAGATGAGGATGTTTACCTAACTCTGGCAATCTACATGCACGTTGATCCACACATAAAAAGAAATCTATCCTATATGTGTGCAAGTGGAAATCATCCTAGTAGGAACTTCTATTCGCGAAGCACATATTTATTAATTGACTAAGTCCAACAATCTATAGGTACAATATTCTAATAGATGTTTGGACCTAAGTCTACTTGGCTCACCAAATAAAAACCTAGAATTAGGGGCTTCAAGCACACAAAAAAATAAAAGAAAGCAAAAAACTCAAAACGCAGGAAACAAACTAAAAATAAGGAGAAAATGTGTAGAATAAAAATAAGAATGCAAGAAAAACCATGAAAATCAAGCAAGCCCCCAGGTAAACAGGCACATGGTAAAATAGGATTGTCAGTGTCTAAATGTCCAGAGATTTTACATGTATTATTATAATATTTTACAAAAGTTCCTCTCTCACAAAAAAATAAAAACAACTAGGAAAAAACTAAACTAAAGCAAGTTTGCTCTTTTCTTCTCCTTGGTCTTCTCTTCTGCTCTCTCCTGCCAACCTACAAAGATGGGACCAGCCTCCGCTCTTCTTAGATACCTCAGCCTCCTATAAGGTCATCCTCACATAATGGGCCCTTATAGAAAAGTCAACAAAGAGAGATGATTAGAACATATAAACATTTATTTAAATAAAAAGAAATAAAATAATAAATAAAATAACTATATGCACAAAATCCTATCCTAAGTGTTTGTACCTGACAACGATGCCATTTTGTTGATTAGACTGAAAAGAGGTTCCTAACATCCGGTCTTGGAGGGCTTGTGGTGCCCGACAAGTCAGGTCTAGAAATCACTATATCGGCCACTCTCGTGGTATCTGGAATGTCAACAATCAATCAAACAAACAAACAATCCACAATTTATGATAATTCAATCCAAATGTGTGAGTCAAAATTTATTTTTATTTTAACTCGACAAAATATATGTGTATAATGCATAAGTAAGTAGAGTGTGAACCACAGAGAGCAATGGGGATAAGGTAATTATTGTCGGTTAATGAAAATTAAATAACAATTCCAGTTGTACTTTTAAAGCTATTGACTTTGTAGTTTTTAATTATATTTACTTTTTTAATAGAATTTTAGTCTTTTATTTTTTATTTTCTATTTAAATTTTCAGTTTTAAATTTCTTTTTATTTTTAAGGCATAATATATATATTAAGGGAAAATTGGGGATGCCCCTAAGGGAAGCTAACTTAGATCGCTCGCCCCATTTTCCTCACTTTTTTATTTTTTGAAAATAAATCCTTGGAAATTCATATCTGTATCCATATATTATGTCATTCAAGTTTTGTGCAAAATAGAGACTCCTACGGCCTTCATCCAAGCAGTCATTTAACGGTCGCATAATTGGTGAAATCGACCTCCTCTAGGTGGAGGTTGTAGAAATCTTTATTTTACACGAAACCTGAAAGACATAATGTAGGGATACAGTTATAAAATCCATAGAAGCATATTTAAAATAAAAGATAAAAAAGTTGGGAAAATGGGACAGAGAGAGCCAAGTTAGCTCCCGCAATGGCAACTCCATTTTACCCATATAATATTATATATTATATATACTATATATGATATATATAATAAATGAAAATGTAAAAACATAGGAAATGTGTACAAGAATGGTCCATTTTTAAGGCTTTTTAATATATATTAAGTATTTATAATCAATAATATGTATATGTATATAAGTAATATAATATTTATATAATATATAGAGGGTTCTATATTTTTAAATATCGTTATATATAGTAAAAATTTACAAAATAAAATGTTTTTTTGTGTTTTGACTTATCCATTTTTGTGGCATTTATATAAATTTTTCTATTTTTTATATTTTTAAATTGATTAAAAATATCAAAATAGGGAATATAATAATAGGTCGAATTGTGTTGTGTTTTAAAAATATATAAATAGTCCAAAAATTCCCAAAACTATTTTTAATATATACTATATAATATAAATAAAATATACTGTATGAAACTATTTTTTGGAGTTTTATATTATTTTTACTGATTTTTATAGAGTTTTTAGGTTTTTAATTTTTAATATTTTTCTTTTATTTTTTGTGGTTTTTGGTCTACAGTTATAATATATAGTAATATATACTACATAATTTTATTGGAATTTTCGAAGTTGGTTTTCTATTTTTTGTATTTTTTTAGCTAAATAAGGGATAAATATCTCCTAATCTATTTTTAATAAATAGGAAAATACAAGTAAATGCAAAAATAAAAATAAGGCTTGAATGAGAAATATATAAGGCACCTACAAAAAATTTCCCAACATTTTTAAGGCACTAGATCTATTTAATAAAAATAAAAAAGCAACAAAATAATTACAAGCTTAGAAGGGGTACTTTTGGAATTAAAAATGAATATAAGGTTTGGTATGTACTTCACCCCCAAAAGTTAATGCTTAGTTTACAATTTAGAAACTAAATATTAATAAACTAAAGCAATGATGTCTTGACTGCAATATTCACAGTGCCTCACATGGCGAACCACGTGAGGCACAAGGACCTTTATGTAAATATCTAATAAGTTTGGGGGGTCCTCACAATTTATACAGAAGTTTTTACACTAAGATTAATATTTACGAGATTTAAGTAAGAGTACAAAAGGGCGAGGGTTACTAATTAAATTACCCATAGAGCTTGGATCTGATGTTGCAATGGACGCCACATATCTTATCTTGCGGAGATGGGTGCACAATGTTCTGCCTTCAATCCACGACCCAAATTAGATCTGGACCGATCTCTAGATCAAACGACTCTTGAGGTCTCAGGAAGAACACATCAAAAACACAACTGGATCATACTTCGATCTGCAATATCTTCAGGATCCTACCTCCTCCTCCCTTAGCGATGGTTTCAACACACACCTGGAGCTTCCCCACATCAGCAGGAGGTGCTCATGAAGTCTTGACCCCGTTGGAAAGGGCCTGGAGGTCTGAGTTGAACTTCGATCCTCTCTCCAGGTGCTTATTGACTCATATTCCTGCACAATTATGAATAAGGGATCGAGGGCTATCTCATCGTCCTGTTATAGAAGCTACTACACATGCAGATGAATGGAGTGGATGAGCTCCTGCGAAGGCAGTGAAGAGAAGCTTGATTGACTTTGATTTGTGTAGAATCAAGGTGGAAACAAGGGGGAATGATGAAGAAGGCGAAGGAGAATGAGGATGATGTGAAATGGAGGCAGATAATAGTGAGTCACGATGAAATTTGGGGCTGGAGCCTAATGCTACAACAAATTACAAACCTAAAAGTACATTAATCTAACAATTGACTACTGGAATTGGCTGTTGCTCTACGCTAGAAGAATAAAATGGGAGAAAAAGAGAAAGAAATCACCTCATACCTACTGGGGGGCAGGGAGCAGAGGAAGCATGTCAGAGCTGGGCTTGGAGAAGCTTGGATCACCTCCTCCATACCTTCTCCTCTCCGATGAGGCATGGAGTCACTTGTCAAGGGAAAATCACAAGGAAATCTTGTGGGGTTACGGCTATGGAATCAGGATCAGAAGGGAAAAAGGGGATGGAGGTGGAGCTCTATACTCATGGTAATGGTGGAGGTTTCGAGAGGAGATAACATGTAGGAGGAGATGGGTTGGTGGATGCTAGGTATGGGGGATGGAGAAGGAAGGTGGGTCTATCAATCAAGTAGAGCTCAAGGGGGAAGGCGCATGGAGGATGCATGGAGAAATTGGAGACATCAGAGGTCTCATGACCTTTGACAAAAAGGTGTCGGGGAAAGGACTATTGATTGGGCGGTCAACAATCATTGAGTTCTGGTTGGTCCACGTGGACCAACCAGAAAATATGAGGGATTAATTCCCTTGTTAATTGATTTTAAAATAATAAACGGTTTTATTATTTTTTAGATTAAAACAAGAAAATGCTTAATTATTTATGTATTATTTTATGGTTATTTTTACTTATTTTTACAAGCTAATTTATTAGGTGTTAATATTTACATGTATACACAAAGGTATTTATACATGTGTTTGAGATTTTTTTGCATTTTTTTTATATTTAAACAATTTATATATTTATAACTTATTCAATTTCACTTTACATGTTTTTATTGTTTTTATTCTATTTATTTACTTAGATAAATATGCATATATATTTTGTAGGTATAGTTTACCTATATATTTTAATACTTTATTTATATTAATAAATTTTACTATTTTATTTTATATTTGTTATGTACATTTATTATGAATAATATTCACAAATATATAAAAATATAAGAAAGTTAAACAGATAAAGAATGAATATGATGAATATTATATACAAGTATACGGTACAATAGGGACCCAAAAGCTAACTTTTACATCTCAACTCCAAATTAAAGGAAACCACCTTCATTAATTAAATAATTTAATTCTAAGAATAATAAAGTCGAGTTGGTCAATTTTGAGTCTGTATGGAGGAGATATACGTTTGGGAAGTTTTCTTTATGGCTTTTTATTTTGTGTATCCCAGGCGCACTGTGTATTATTTTAATGTGAAACTAATTTTGTATTGTTACCTTGTATTTTTATGTACAATATTCATTTTGAAGGTTTTATTATTTGAAGCATAAAAATGAGAAAATAAAATAGATCATGAAATATTTTTTTCTTAAATAAAAGAATTAGGGTTTTATGAGTGTACTCTATACAATTAGCCATATTATCTCCCCCTACTTTATTCCTTGTTGATCAAGTCATCATGATGACTGGGTTCCGGGGTCTAAGGTCACTCAATATCTTTGACTCTTCATTTTTCTTTTTCTTTTCTTTCCTTTATTCTTTTATTTTGGGATTAAATACATCTATTTATAATGTATTTTTTAATATTATTTCGTACAAATTAATGCTATATACATGCATTTAACTAGGGATTTAAGTCCAAATTGAAAGAATAAATGTGGTAAAATAGAGATTCATCAATTGTTTCCTTTATTCTGGTAATTTCTCACATCAATTTTTAATGTAACACATATTTTTGTGATGTGGATGACAAGAGGAACGTATGCAACATGTCAAAAATGAAATATATACCAAAAAGGTTCAAATTGATCAATCAACCTAAGATAAATTATCGATCAGTTTTGATCCATGGCTATGCATTGATCAATCCGTTTAAATGGATTGATTAATCAATAGTTAATTAATCAAATTGTCAAAGCAATTAATCAGTTGGGTACCCTTGACCCGAACTAATCAGTTAGCCAATCAAACCAATTAATTAATAGATGGTGGAGCATCCCAACTCTATTGATTGATCAATTGACTTGCTGAACCTGAATTGGAGCTTAGAAATGGGCTTTTTGATGATGATGAAAAATGATAGAAATGTGTAAGGAATCATGGAGTGGAATGGTATAACTTTTAATAAATGCTTTACATAATACATTAACATGTTCTACTACTTAAATGCCAATGTACTTATTAAATATAAAGAAAAAAGGGTCCAACTCCCTATAAAATGAAATAAAAATACATGGTGAACCTCATGACTGAGTGCATTATGATGATGTATATGTATAGATAGAAATCAAATGCCTAACATGTCGATTGGGATAGTATGGTTATTAGTGTCTTGTGGACAACTATTCTCACATTGGACTTTCTCCTCGCACATGGATGTTTCCCATGGCATGCAGGTAGGTGGAGGTAGATACTACAAGGGATGAATTTGCACCCTCAGACTTTTGTTTCGAAAATTAGATGACCATGATCGCAACATACGAGTTAGGTGACATCTGGCACTTTGGTACCGGTGATGTATTCTAGTGTTTACTCAGAAAAGTTTGGTGCCAACTAGCACCGTGGGTAGTCTAAAGTTCATTCTTATGCATGGAGTTAGTTTTAAAAATTAGCAGGTGTTTGGATGCACTAATTGATTGTCCAAAGTCTATCACTATCAAGAGAGTTTCAATATGTGGTTAATGAAGGAGAAGGATGATGACCTGGTTCCTTTATCAGGAGAAAAATAAAGGTTTTTGGAGACTTTTTATTCAAGTGTGCTATAACGAGATGGAGTTATGATTCTAGAGCATGGACTTATGCCCTAAACCATTGGGGGCTTTTATTAATGGGCAGTGAACTTGGTCAGTTTATGATGGTTTGCAAGTACATTAAATATAATTACATAATTGATACACTCATCGGTCGTCGAACTAAAGTAATATCAATATGTCTTGTAAATGATCATTTTGTATTGAGTGTGCATGCACCCTTTAGAGAGAGCACACACACTCTTTGTTACCCTTACACTAGTGTTTAGTGTTGGCATTTGTGCTGGACAATTGCACTTAATTTACCCTTTTGTGCGGACCTAATAAGAGTACTTGAGCAGCAACATCAATAGTTGTCATGATTTTTTAACCTTCACCGACCATACTACACTAGTCAGGGTGCTTCACTTTTCATGCAATGTCTTTACTTAAAATATTTTTTTGGTTTTTTCTTTGAGAGAAAGTGTTGAGGGATATGCTTTAAGAGTATATTATTACATTTTATATATGCATGATGTATCTCTTGTGGACAAGGATATTATTTTGGATATTATCAATGAGAACTGAATTCTTTCATTTCTTAATTACTTCATTATTCTCTTGTTATTTGTATATTTCGAATGTGGATACAATGTGCATAAAATGAGTTGAAATGGATATCAGAAATACTGAGAGTGTCGAATGTTACTATCTGCGACGTCCTTAAAAGAAGTGGTGTCACATGATTATTATTCTTTGCATATTTTCTATATTTCCTTAATGTGGATTATAATGTACAGTTTTTAGTTAGAATGTTGTTATTCAAATTTGCACCCTCTTTTGCCAAACTAAAAAAAGCAAAGGCCACTAAATATTTTCTAGAGATCATAATACCCCATATATGTACCGCCACCTTTTTTCAAATTCCCAATCTTGTCCCAATTCCAACATCTTTATAATACACAACCTTATCTTCCCTCTTTTTCTACCTCCAACAAGGGTTTACAAAGTCCACAACAGATCATCAATATAGATACCAAATCGTCGTGCAGATACGAGAATTCCACTCTGTGTCAAGCGACTTGTCTTTACCATTTTCTTGCACCACTTACAAATGACCCTTGCATGACGTGGATAGGAAATAATGAGTTGCATATTCATGAGGCCCGAGGGTTCTCTTATATAAAGGAGAACCCTATTAAGCAAATTACATAATATAGACAAAAAGAAAAGAGAATATATGGAATGAATAAAAGATGCCACTGACTATAATGTATCACCTCCTAATACGTTTGTGGTACCTCAATTGTTGACAGCCCCATGATAAATCTCTTGAAATCCTCTGAGAGTAACCTTAAATAGACATAGGCTACAAGAGGATAAATATCGCAAGTACATCTCCGCTTCTGTATAGTAACAGGCACAACAAGATCGTCTGCATCCTCCTCAACATGTAAACTACCCTCATGAGAGGACACTTTCTCATCCTGTAAAGTAGCCTATTGCATGGACAAATCACTAGCACCATAAGTAGAATCAATGTTCTCACTACACACCTAGGGTATGCTAGATGATGGGGAAGGCCCATGAGCAGGGAGAATTGTGGGAGGCATGCAAACATAGAAACATGGCAACACTTGGTCCAAGGTACTAGGTGGTGGTTTAGGAGTAGCCACCGGAGCATGTGGTGGTGGTGGTGGAGGTGGAGGTGGTATTGGAGGTGGTGGTTCCATAGGAGGAGGAGGCACATATAACTCCTCTCCATAATCAGACGGAGTCAACCTGTCTCCTATAAAAGATAAATACATAATTGACTCAAAGAAGGTAACATAAACACTAACATAGTACTTCTGTCAAACATGATTGAAGAAACGATACCCCTTCTGCATATAAGAGTAGCCTATAAAGGCGCACTTGACACTCTAGGGGATAACTTGTCACGTCCATGCGTAAGATGGCGAACAAAGGCCACAGAACCAAACACTTGGCATGTAAGGGAGAACATGTCCTTCTCAGGAAATGTAATCGAGAAAGGGACCTTCTCTCCTAAGAATAAGATGCATGCGGTTCACCAAGTAAGAAGCAATGAGAACTACATCAAAAGTGTCCTAGTCACATAACTAAGTGATGGTGTTTGTGTTCAACAACAACGTTCTGCTGATAAGTGTAAGCAGACAAGGTCTAGTCTATGATGTCAAGAGACATGAAGAACTCTGGAAGTTGTAATGTGTAGAACTCTAAGGAATTGTCAAAGCAAATAAACTTAGCAATATAAGAGAAAATATTATTTATTTCAATCATGAAAGATTTAATGGCAGACCCAGCTTTAGACTTGTTTTTCAAAAGAAAAATCTAAGATAGTTTAGAATAATCATCCACTGCTACAAGATAAAACATGTGTCCCTAGTGATCAAGAACATGAGTGGGACCCCAAATGTCAAAATGGACAAGCTCAAATAAATGACTACTGCTATGACTCCGACGACCAGGAAAAGAAGAGTGACGATGCTTCTCAAGCTAGCAAGCCCTGCATTGGAAGGTAGAATGCATGGTGATCTGTGACAAGACATGACATAGCTTCTATAGTAGAAGCTGACTAAAATGAAGATGCCACATGTATGGAGAGAGTGATCCAGTAGGAACGGTAGAAGCACCAACACATGGATATTAGACTAGTCTGTAGAGGCCCCTTTGCTTACGACCACATCCAATCATCCTGTTGTGAGTATGTCCTGAAACACAAGAGAAGATGGGTCAAAAATGGCCCGACAATGCAAATTCTTGGTGATCTGACTAATAGAAAGTAAACTCATCTGACAATTATGTTCATATTCACATCTTGCACGTACATGTATGGTGTCAAATGAACATCCCCATTTTGTAATAGGTAAATGAACCCCATTCGTAATGATAACTAATCTACTGAGGGTATACAAATGTATGAATTGAACTACACTCTGTCTCTACATAGATGGTGGGAAGCACCAAAGTCCATGATCCACTCTTTCGTTTCTACCTTTCTATAACTGGTAAAAGCATAGGCTATATTTGTGAAGCTAGAGGAAGCTCTGGTAGAAGCTGTAGCATCTGGGGATCCTGTAGTGGTACCAGCAGCATGAGTAATTATCTTCCTTAGATGAGAGATAATGTGATCTAGTCATGAATTTTTAGGAGCGAAACTATCAGGAGGCTCAACTTGCTCAACTTGCTCAACTACACGAGCAGAAGCAGAATATCCATGCTTCTAATAGCATGTATCCTTTGAATGACCAGGATGATGGCAATAGGTGCATGGGCCTTGATGACACTTTCCTCCTCTACCATAGGGATCATGCTCTCTCAACTGAGTAGAGCCTCCTCTACCATGAGTTGCGGACATCGATTTGGAGGTCTGTGTGGTTGCCAGAGGTGGGACAATGATACTGCTTAGGCAACTATATGCCTCCTCCATGGGCGGTATAACTGCACGTGTAAGAAACTTTGTGTGTCTTACCTTGTACTTAGAGTCTATAGCAACCAAGAAAACACCAACCATCGTGGAGTTCATGTACATCATATGCTACCTAGTAGATGTGGTGACATGCATGAAATTGTGAAGCTTCTTGAACATGTCATGAAGTGAAGAGTAGAACTAGGCAGAGTGACCATTTTGCTTGGTTGTGTAGATGTCGAACTGCAACTAAAGAATCTTGGACTCATTCTTCCATTGGCCATAGGTGACTGCTAGGATATCCCATATCAACTTTGCGACGGGGTGGTTCACAATGTCATTGGCAATCTCCATGGTAACAGTACCAGAAAGCCAAACACATGCGTATGCGTTATCTTGCTTCCAAGAAGGCTTCCCCCCAGTCCTATCCATCGGTTCTAACTGTGTTAGAATGCACTCCTTGTCATTGCATTGCATGAAGGTCAAGAATTGCATGGACCACAACTCATGGTTGGTCCCATCCATCATCACTACGGGAGTCGGTTCCTTGAAGGCATTGGAGGAAGAGAAGACATCACCCTTGCTTTCTGACGTGATGAAGAAAAAGAGGTCGAAATGGAACTCGACTGGCATAGTATACCGATTAGAACGAGTATGAATAATCAAATAGAGGATCACGTGTAGACTCATACAACAACCTCGTCAATCCTCGATCCATGCTAGGGCTCGAAAGTGTGTATTGGTTTGAATTCTCCTTTAATCCCCTTTTCTTGTCAAAATCAGACCATTCAGGAGAGCTGGACGGCACCAGAGATGAATAGAAGGGCCCAAAGGGGCCTAAAGGTGGCTGAGAGGGGCCCTAGGGTTCGGTAGATGACCATGGTGATGTCAGACAACCAACAGATTTGTGCGATGGTGTTAGGGACAAAGAGTGGCCTGGGTGGTGGTGCTAGGGCCCTCATGCGGCCTGGGCTATTGCTTGGGCAACATGCACAAGCCCTAAAAAGGGATTGGCGGCAATGCTATGCCTTAGGGAGGAGCTCGCATTGCCCTTGGAACCACAAAGGAAGTGTTGCCCTCCAAGAGAGATGGGTTGTGATGTCACACGACATGAGGAATGACGCGGTGCACAAGGAGAAGGAGATGGGGGCAACGGGGTGGGGTTAGGCACGTGATACAGAATTCCGATCTAGGACCGTTGCTCTAATATCATGTGGAGAGAAAATAATGAGTTGCTTATTCATGAGGTCATAGAGTTCTCTTATATGGATGAGAAACATGTTGGGCAAATTACATAATGTAGACAGAAAGAAAAGAATATACATAGAATGAATAAAAGACATCTAATATCTCAACATATGACATTTAGCGATACCATTTGCTCCTAAGCCTGATAACCCTTAGGGGGCGTTCGGCTAGTGAGGTAAACTCCCCTTTCTCTCCTACCCCTCTCTCCACGCGGGTCCCACTATTTATCTTTTATAATATATTAAATAAATCAATTTTCTTTTATCAATTCCATCAAAAAATAATATATTATACCATCATATCATATAAAATTTATAAACTACTCTATTTCTACTCACTTTTCCAAACTTCAATATAATCACATCACAATAACTACAAATTTTTTCAAACTTTAATACAATCATATCACAACAAACCCACTTCTAACCCACCCCCAGTTTTACCCACTATCCAAACACCAAAACATAAAAATGAGTTACCTTCTACCAGTTTAACCCGCCCTAACCTGCATACCAAATGCACCCTTAGCCACCACCTCCATCCATCAAGAGTGACATGCATGGATCTACATATAACACAACTGTCATTCTGCCACCTCTATAGTGGAGTCATTGTCTCCGGTTGTTTAGGAGCTATAACCATCTGCCATTGGCGAGCAAGGACCTTTATTATCGACGCCCTCTCGAGTTGCACATCCTCCTCTACATTGACACTCTATGTCTCATTGGTGGGCAATCAAGCTTCTCATCTTCCACCTCTTGTAACCCTCCAAGTTGCCATCACCTTTTGGTACTCCATAACCACCATGACAAAATCCATTGGTTCATCCACTTTGAGTGCATTTTTTTATATTCACTTCATAATTATAATCTCAAAATTTAAAATCAATCGACAACAGGCTAATGCACGAATCGTGTAACAAAAAAGTCAAGCCACCATTTGTCACATTTTAAAGATTTGATCCTAGCTTGGAGTAGCCACACAATCCCCACCTCATCCGCCACTCTCAAAACTAGACGTTCTAACGTTACTGTCCACAGCAGTCTCACCACCACTGCGGCATCTCTCAAACGACCGCAGCAGCACTCTCCCTCCATGGCTTCCTTCTCCCTCCCGAGCCATTCCCTCCCCTTGTTCTCCACCGCCCTCAAGAACCCACCTCTAATCTCCATCCCTTCCCTTCCCACATCGTCCAACTCCCATTTCCTTGGCCTGAGGCTCTCACCCACTTCAGCTTCCCGTGCTGCACCCACCCACATTTTGAGGGTGCCGATTTCAGCAAAGGTACACAAATTTCAGGCTTATCTACATTGTTTATCTGCTTCTTGAGTTGAGTTTCCATGGAATGTTTGCTTTGGGCCGAGTGCAGGTGTCGAAGGGTGACTTGCCGCCTGCTTTCACGTTGAAGGATCAGGATGGGAAGAGTGTCTCTCTATCCAAGTTCAAGGGGAAGCCTGTCGTGGTCTATTTCTACCCTGCAGACGAGACGCCTGGATGTACCAAACAGGTGTTATTTCAGTCCTTTTGTGTCATATTCCATCGAGGCCACTTGAATGCAATTATTCGGCTCCGATTTGATTACTGTGATGTCTTAACCGTTCTCAAATAACGCAATTGTATTCATGACTAATGCGTGAAAATCGATGGAGAACATGATTTTTGCAAACTGTTCTATACTGCCTTTCTGGTAACAATTTACTTAAAATGAAGTTACAAGCTACATTTTGTTGAGTGGTAAATAGATCTTGGGTGTCAATCTGATCACCCTCTCCTCATATAAACTGCACACACCCTTCCTTTATTCCATAACAATGGGAAAAACATTAGTGCCTGCCAGAGGCCGCTAGGTCATCATTCTATTGATTTTCTTACTCTCATACAAAAGGGTTTCCATACTAATCAGTGTTCACTTGTCCAGTATGCATGATTGTGTGGTTGTTTCTTTCAACATTGTATTAGAGTCAATCTGATAAAGGGTTGATTCATCGTGTAAGCTCTCTGTGTAGTTGGCAATGTTGAAGATATGCGCACGATTTTTGTTTGGTGTGTGGTCTAAAACCTCTGTGCTTTCATGGATATCTCCCATACCAGTTTGGATCATGGTTGTGGAGAAACCCAATTCGTGTTTTGTCGTCATGTTTGGAGGAGAAGAGCATTGCCTTATGTCATCCTCTTCTCCCTCGCCAATGCAATGTGATTGATGGGTCAGAAGGACCTGGCCGATAAGTTTTGCATTAAGGCTGACCAATAATCTAATCATCGTGATTGATCACCTTTACATAGGTTATGGGTTACTGATGCTCCCCTGTTTTTCTTGGAAGTTAATCGTGATCAATTACCTTTCCGTCATTGATTGATCGGGTTATGATTTTACCAATCGACCATCTATTGCTTGTTCTTGTGAGTGATTAGTTGGAAGAAAGCGATTGATCACAAGGGGCTAGTGTTTTAATGGAGAATGATCTTCAGACCAACGTGATTGTCATTTAGGGCTTATTCTTCTTTATTTCAATTGCTCACCGTCTGCAATGTGATCTATCATCCTTGGTTTATTTCTTGTTGAATGATTGATCACTTTACTCTCTTTGATGACTACATATGGTGGTGAAGAAACAAGTGTATCTACCTTGTCTATAAGACTCCACACCATAGACATTCGAATATGAGAGTTGCTTAATCATATTCAATTTCTCCAAGCGACACATTAAAATAATCCCGATCATAACAAAAAACTTCGGACTCTTAACACATATCATGATTGAGAAATACACCGTTTAGAAGATGGCACTAGACTCTTTAATAATCAAATAAGTTCTACTGATTCAGGAAAGAAAAATATATCTGGAGATACTTTCGTGCTAATGAATTTCACAGAGGAGCTATTGACTCCATGACATACAATGCTCAAGATTCCAATCAATATAAATTGGAGTATGGCCATGGTCATGTCGCCTTAGCAAGTGAATCAAGTGTCAATTTTGCAGAAAAAAGAATCTCGCTCTGAGTGATTACTTCACATTGAGCAACGCATCACATGTCCTTGACTTACCATTGGATTTGATCTCCATATAGACGAATGCTGAAGAGCTTAATTGTTGACTGATTTTCTCTAAATATGACATAGTCATGCAAGATTTAGTGGAAAAAAGTCAGGATTGGCATTGTCTCTGATAACATGTACAAGCTTCCTATAAATATTACTTCTATTCTGGCAATCGTTCTTACGAGTAGGGTTGATAATAAAGTTAGTGACATTTTTTGTTGTGGCGTAGACGACTTGGTTACTTAGATTTTGTAGCTTTGAAGAAACTCTTTCTCAGCTTGAGCATCAAAATGGATTCGTACACTATGAAGTGTGCTTGCTTAGAAAACACATTTTGTTTAGATGTGTACTTATCTATCTTCTCAAAAGAAGATCCGAACTTTATGTGATTATGCAGACCTTTATTTGGATGGCCAAAAAACAATTTCATACACGTGTAAAATTCTTCAGGTATGATACCACAAGAAATATATGCTACATCTTAGCACAATTATTTGCAAAAGTAGGGGGTTATTTACGAGACCTTATGTAATCACATACTCCTTTCGAATTGGTTTCTGGAGGAATTAATCATCTTCTTGACACTGGAAGCTCTGCTCTATCAACATGATGTTTTTTTGAAAGAAAAACGGGCTCACCCCGTGTAGGTGCGGGACCCCATGTAGGTGCGGGCCCAAAAACATCACCATTAATCACCAAACGTAATAGTTTACATGACACCACCACATGTTGTTTTAAATAAAACTTATCCATTTAGCTTGTAACTAGGTCAAAAGCAAGAATGCTAAATGACCAAGAAGAAGCTCAAGCTTAAACAAGAAGATGAAGGTAAAGGCTAAGAAACTCAAGCTCAAGTTCAAATCAATGATAATGATAAAAAAGCTTAAGGAACTGAACTCAAGATTGAAGGAGCTCAAGCTCAAGACAAAATAGAACACTTTTCTTGTACTGACTTACATGCTTGTAATAGTTCAAAATATCGATATCGAAAAAAGATAAAATTGGCTTTTGAGTCATCCTCGAGATTTCCATTGATATCGACAATATCAGTGGAATTCTCGGAGATGGATCACGAAAGCAATTTTTTGCTATATTTTCACAAATTATGATCATATAAGTTCTTAAAACAATAAATAACTTACAAATACACACTTATATCACACATATCGCTAAACCATACACCCTATATCGCATACATCGATCATATCACACGTATGACTATTGTTAATGCTGATTGTTGAGTATTAATAGATTTTGGAAATGAAATAACTAAGTTAATGACACCTATAACACATCTTTTGTACATAAAAATAAATGACACAATGTCTTATTCATAGAAATAAATATCATGGACCTCCAAAACCACTTCCACTGCCACCAACACCATAGAAGGTGTTGCGTCCACCACCGAGTTCTCGCCTCTCAAACTCGCACTCCTCAGAGATTCTCCCATATTATTTAGAAGTGAACAACTTTGTAATCCATCACTTGTGAGGATAATAAACAATAATATTGGAGCTGGAAATGGTATCATCGGTGGCATAATAAGAAAATGAAAGAGCTTAGGAACCTTGTAGTGATGATGATGAAGTAGGAGATAATATCCACGGTTGGGGTGTTCATTAAGAAGGAAAACGAACATCTAAGCTTGTATCTTGCGATATTTAAGAGAAATAAAAATCTAGAATAATTATGAACAAATAAATCAAAAACTGTGAAAACCTTTTCCACAAGATCTTAATAAATATTAGAAATTGTAGCCCGACAATAGAAAAACTCAAGAACAAGTAATAGAGCATGAAATATACAAAGTCCCTAAGAAAACCACCTCTAAATGCATTTAAAATGATGAAAATCACCTGAGGATAGCCTTATCTAGAGACAAGAAGAAGTTGCTGGCAATAACAACTCGATATGGCGAGATAGAAAACTGATATCGGCGATCTCAATCAATATGGGGGGCTGCATTCAAAACTTCACATTCTAATCAATATCCCGATATATCGACGATATACCCACTAGTATATGGGAAAACGACATACACAGTAGTATCGATATTAATCTATATCCGATACCCGATATATCATTGATATACCAACAATATATCCGGATGTTTTAATCTGTACTTGTAACATTCTTATAGTGTCATATAAAACCTCATAGATACATTTTGTCATGCATAATTCTTAGAAAATATGTTATACAACTTGTCCAGTCGACTAAACACATCTTCAGTCGGCTAATGTTCTTCACCAGTCGACTACTCCTAACTTTCCAATAACATGTTCTGAAATCTGTAATTTAGTTGACTCATTTCTCTCCAATCAACTAAGTTTCTTTTCAGTCGTCTAACTTGAAATACCAGTCGACTAAACCTATTAATCAGTCAACTACTTTAAATTTTACTCAACTAATCGTATTTTCAGTAGACTAATCTAGTCCTTTCTATACTATTACTTTCTAGCAGTTATAATTTGACACCTAATAACTCTTAATCACCTCTAACGGCTACTTAGCCCTTTGGAGTCTATAAGTAATACACCATCTTACCTTATTGCACAAACCAAGTAAAGAATATGCATACTCTCTCTAATTCTCATTACAATCATTATGAGAGCATCTTGGAGCTACATTCTGCTTCATGCTACATTGATAAAGCTCTACCGATTTAACATTTGGCTTACAAGTACTCTCCTAGCTCTGTAAAATCATTCCATAATGGTTAGTTAATATGGAGATCTGATGACCAGTAGCATCAGTACATTAGCGACTTTATCGCTTCGCTGGGGTCATTATGATGTGGTATTGATGGCCAATGTCATCATCGTGTTAGCGGTCTTATCACATTTTTGGGATTGTGCTGTAGCTTTTGTGGGAACTAGAGACACACCAGAGGGATGGATATGGTTCTGCAAGGAAGGATGTAGTATCTGATCTTTTGGAGGATGGCTTGATGAAGGGAAAAACAATCTGCACAAGCAAAGTCGAGGCTTGATGGTGGAGGCTGGGTTTTTTACTGGTTGGATATTAAAACACTGATCTAGGATTACTGCTCTGGTAGCATGCAGAGAGAAAAACAGTGGATTATCATACGAGTGGCATTATAATTGCACCTATACATAAATTAGGCAAAAAATACAAGAAACATTAAACATGAATAGAGAACTGCAAATAATAAATACTTCAATCACAACATATTTTGTGTGTGTAAATCCATTGTCTTGTTTAATAGTTGAAGCATTCACATACTTGGTGCTTGATATATTATATAGACTGGAAGCAGTTCAAAGGATGTTCTTGCTTAAGTGGATTTCTGTTGTTTTCACATTATAAAGATCAAATCATCTTTTATGCATCAAACCATTTAGATCTCGTGCCTCCAAGTGGGTTCCATAATTTGGCATATGATTTTTTTTGTGAATTTCTGTAAATCCAATTGCACGTCAGCATGCCACTCTTCAGTGCAAGCATTAACGGGCATGCCTTCACAAAGTTAAAAAAACATGTCTTTGTTCATGCAAAATGTGTGCAATAATCATTCTTAACAACTTTCTTTTCTTGTTTTTAGGCATGTGCCTTTAGAGATTCTTACGAGAAGTTTAAGAAGGCAGGAGCTGAAGTTATAGGTATCAGTGGTGATGATTCCTCTTCTCACAAGGTAATTGTGCATTGCATGTTAATACTGGTTCTGCATTAATAGGTAGTTAATTCAATCAATGGCAGGATGTGACTAGTATATTACTATTCAGCATTTGTTAACCACGGGTTTTTGGAACCTTATCTAGTTTTCATTCAAATGTGATTGTTTTGATGTGAAGATTGCAACACCCCATAAATACAACTAAGTACAATTTATGAGGTCACTTGGTACAATTCACTTGCCATCTTGCAGGTAGTTTTAAGTTTTCAACTATCCTTTCTTGTAATTCCTTTCCACTGTATTTAGTCCTGCATCAAAGCTGGGCAGCAAAGGTAAACGTAAAAGATTTGCAATGTGATTGTGTACAACAAATGTAGATCAAATCAATGATAAACAGAAATGATTTGTTTAACAACTATAATCAACGCATCATAATTATATTCTTTAGTGGAATCTCAATGGTAGACGCGTTTATCCTCGCTCACATATAATCTATTCTTTCTAGGATATCGTACCGACAATTTATCGTACAATCTACTCATTAAGTTGTAGAGTAAAGCAGAAGCACGTACCAATATTAAAATTCTGTGAATAAGTACACCAGTTAACCATTTGGTTTACTATTTTGCAAGTACTCTTAAATGCACTTTCTTTACGCGGGCATCCTGTTACTATTATGCTTTCAGCTTTCAAGTGATCATATTATTTAGAAATGCTTGTTGGACCTCTAGTTAACTATAATATAAAGCTAATACTACCAAGCACTCTAGCATAAAGATCATAATAGCATATTGCGCTACATAATAGCATATTGCGCTATCTTCACTTAACAGGAATACATGACTGTTAAAGTGGGGAACACTTTTGTACGAGTCTCAATGATCATGCATCACAACCACTTTTCTTTTAGAACCAACCGATGTATGCAATAAAATTCATCACATAAGTAGCGTTGCATCTCATTCTGCACTTCGACCCAACATACCAATATTCTGCCAAGATCCTCAGGAGTCATGACTCCTTTTAATCATTATTATTTTGTTTAATTCAACCACTAATGATATCGACCTCCAATCAAATCATGCTTTGCATATTTGTAAATGCATCATTGATTGCAATTATTGTATTCATAACAAGTGTATGATAAAAATTTTAAAGTTCTAATCATTTCATTAGTGCATTTAGTGGGTATAGTTATCATCATGTTTTGGTTTCATTTCATATACAATTCATACAATTCAATCATCTTATATAACGATTTATTTTTTATAACGAGAGGGATAGTTTTAATAGCTTATTACAACAATTACAGCATGAAAAAAACTTCAATGTATCATAGATTAATTCTCAATGCACATGTTTATCACATCCTTAAGTTCAAAATTCCAATTCAATTCACAGTCCCCACAGTTTCTGTTGAGATACTTATTTCTCTATGCCTTTATTTATGTTTTTCTATTTCTCCATTCTTCCCTTAGAGATTTTCTCCTATATAAGAGAGCTCTAGGGCTATGAAGAATAAAACTTTTCATTTCAACTCTTTCCACATGGTATCATAGCGATGGTCCTAGACCGGAACCTGCGCCCTAGATTCCTACCATACCAAAAATCCTAGCCCCTGCCTCATGCGGTCGCGGCCACCGTCGACATCCGAGCTGTGGAGAAAAGAAGAGAAGAATATTGTGTGTTTATTCTGTGAGGTCTAGGGGTCCTTGTATAGGACTAAACCCTAGGGTGCTCAGAGGAGAACTTACACAAATACTCTTGTGAGGTTACATAGGGAAACAATACATAAGGAAACAATGATACATAGGGAAACAATGCATAAGGAAACAGTGATACATAGGGAAACAATGCATAAGGAAATAGAGGTAAATAAAGAAACAACAATATACGGTAATCTCTAATTCCCCCTCAATTGGAGCATATTCATCAATCATGCCCAACTTGGAAGTTATCCAGGAAAGCTGCTTCTTAGTCACTGCCTTGGTAAAAATATCAGCAAGTTGAAGATCTGTTGGAATGTGCGGCGTGGTTATCTTCCCTCCTCGTACAACATCTCTGATAAAATGACAATCATTCTCAATATGTTTTGTTCTCTCATGGAACACAGGATTGGTAGCAATGTAGGTAGCTGATTTGTTGCCACAGTACAAGGGAATAGGAGTGGATGTAGCAACATTTAGTTCTTGTAGAAAAGTGAGCAGCCACGTGATCTCACATGTAGCCTGAGCCATTGCTCTATATTCAGCTTCATCACTAGATCTTAAACAACTGCTTGTTTCTTGCTTCTCCAACTAACTAGGTTTCCTCCTACCATCATGGCATATCCAGTTGTAGATCGACGGTCTTCAGGAGAGCCTTCATAATCGACGTCAGCATATGCAGTAAGATTTGTGTGACCATTTGCCCCATAGAAGATTCCTCGTCCTGGCGAGTCTTTTAGGTAGCGAAGGATTTGAAGAACATCTTGCCAATGGCTGTAGCATGGTTTCTTCGTATATTGGCTGGCTCTGCTTACAACATAAGATATATCAGGTCTAGTAACTGTAAGATATAGAAGTTTGCCAACCAGGCTCCTATATCGTGTAGTGTCTTCAAAGAGAGGATCATTGGATGTAGAATGTTTTCTAGGCTCTGCTGGAATTCCTGAGTGTTTGCACCCAAGTAGTCCTGCCTTAGTATGTCAAGGCAGTATTTCCTCTGTGACATATGTAAGCCTTTCTTAGTACGTAGAGCTTCTATGCCTAGAAAATAGCGAAGTTGTCCAAGATCCTTGGTGACGAATACTTTTTGCAAGAAAGTGTTGGTTTCTAGTATCCCTTGGTCATCATCTCCAGTAATAACCATATCATCTACATATACAACAAGAATTACAACACCAGTCTGTCGTCTCCTGAAAAAAACCGAATAGTTAGATGTAGTTCTCTAGAAGCCCATGGTGCCGATCTTTGTACTCAGTCTATCAAACCAAGCTCTTGGACTCTGCTTTAGTCCGTAGATAGCTTTGTGAAGTCGGCATACATACTCCCCCTCGACTTCGTAACCTGGGGGTTGTATCATGTAGACTTCTTCGTCAATTTCTCCATATAGAAATGCATTCTTGACATCTAACTGAAACATAAGCCACCCCTTGTTCACAGCCACAAAGATGATAGTTCGTATGGATCCCATTCTAGCCACATGGGAGAATGTTTCGAAGTAGTCTTCCCCGTATGTTTGAGTAAAGCCCTTTGCTACAAGTCTTGCTTTTAAACGATCAATAGAACCGTCAGGGGACTGCTTTGTAGTGAAGATCCAGCGACATGCAACTGGTTTACATCCAGGAGGGCATTTGACAAGGTCCCATGTTTTTCGAGATTGTAATGCTTCCATTTCTTCATTCATTGCCATTCTCCATCCCTCATCTTGTAATGCACTATGATGATCTTTGGGAACAGAAATAGCCATTATGGCATCTGCATATCTTTTATCAGACCAAGATAACCCATTAGTAGAGGTGAAATGAGATATTGGGTGAAGTATACATTGCCTCTTTGTTCTTCGTAGTGCGATCGGTAGCTCCTGAGTTCTATCCAGGGTAGCATTGGTGGGAGCACTCGAGGATGGCATAGTGTCCCGCAACAGTGGAATAGGTAAAGGAACCTGAACAGGATTAGACACGGTTCTTCTTTTATGCACAATTGGTGGAGGGGGGAATTTTAGGGTAATATCGGATACTGTCTGAGTAAAGAAGCTGTTTTGTTCAAAGGTCACATCAAGAGAAACGTAGTAACGATGTCATGTAGGATCGTAACATATGTATCCTTTTTGAGTTTGAGAATACCCTAGAAAAACACATTTGATAGTACGAGCAGATAATTTGTCTGTGGTATGGAAATTATGGACAAAGGCAGTGCATCCAAAAATTCGTAAGGGCAGAGGGAAAGGTTTCTCCTTGGGATATACTAAGTTGAAGGGAGTGGAGCCATGTAGAGAAGCAGAGGGGACCCTGTTTATAAGATGAACAATAGTAAGGATAGCATTGCCCCAATATATCTTGGGAACATTCATATGGGTGAGTAAGGATCGAGCAATATCAAGAAGGTGTCTCAGTTTTCTTTCAGCAACCCCATTTTGTTGGGATGTATATGGGCAAGATGTTTGATGTATGGTTTCCTGGGAGGCAAAAAATGTTATCAAGTCATTCTGAGTAAATTCCAGAGCATTATCAGAACGAAAGATTTTAATAGTAGTAGAGAAGAAATTTTTGACATATTGAAAGAAGTTCTTGACAACGATATTAATTTGTGAACGTTCTTTTAACAAGAATACCCAAGATAAGTGGCTGTAGTCATCCACAAAAACAACAAAGTACTTATGACCACTAATGATTTTGACCGGACAGGGTCCCCAAATATCACAATGAACTAGGAAGAAAGGAGTAGTGCGACGAGGCTCAGTTCTAGCAAGAAAGGAAACTCTATGATATTTTCCGAGCTGACATGCTTCACACTCAAAAGGTTTTAGCGTAGACAGTTCAGGGAACATCATAGAGAGAGCTTTGACAGAAGGATGTCTCAGACGAAGATGCCATAGAAGGGGATCTTCAGTGATGGAGGTAGCGCCAGCAAAGTTGGAAGTGGTAGGGCTGTTGAGGTAATATAGGCCATTCCTCTCATGTTCCCCACAAAAAATCTGCCTCGTCCGGATGTCCTGAAAATAGCAGCAGAATTCATCAAAAATAACACGACAATATAGCTCACGACATAGCTTCTGAACAGATAAAAGACTGAGCGGGAAAGCAGGAGCACAATGCACATCTGTCAGTCGAAGTTTGTTGGCGAATTCAATAGTTCCAACAGCAGTAATGGGAGAATGATCCCCATTGGCAACACGAACGCTCTTTATAGAAGTAGAGGGTTGAGATGAGGTGAGTAGACTTACATCTCTCGTTAGATGAGTGGAAGCTCCAGAATCAATAATCAATGCATGTTTGGTAACAGAAACTGAGTTTGCTACTGTACCTGATGTAGTGGCAAGGCTAGCAGTAGCAGCAGACGCGGTCGTGTCTTTTGTTGAGGGAGCAGAATCATTTAGAAATTGTCGCAACCGAGTATATTCAGAAGCAGTGAATGGAGTATGTTGTCCATCTGTACTCTGAGTAGTTGTATCATTGTTCGTATCATGTGATTCATCATCATAAGTGTTATGAGCACTAGGTTGCGTGCCAAATGTTGCCCAGCAACGTTCAGACGGATGATTCATGCGAGCATGCAGGATAACGACCAGTAGAGGAATCATGACCACGACCTCGTCCAAGGTCACGTCCGCGGCCACGACGTCAGCCTCTAGGATAAGACCGCCGTCCTCTTTGCCCAGATGAATAGTGGGCTGTTGTCTCTGTGGAAGAATGAACCAGAGAATTTTGAACCGGAGCTTCCAGTTCCTGTAGTCGACCGAATATGGTTTCGATCGTAGGCAATTTATCTGCCATAAGAAATTGATCTTTTGCAATTTTGTACTTTGGGTGAGGTCCAGAGAGAAACCTGTAGAACTGCCACTCAGCACGTTCGCCCATTTGTTTATCACAGCATGCAGGTTAAAAGATTAGAAGTTCCTCAAACAAGCTTGTAAGTGTCTGGTAGTATTCAGTTAGACTGGTCTCTTCTTGATTAGTAGACCAGATTCTTGTGTATATATCAGAGAGACGAGACTTGGTTCTTTTCTGGGAATATGTGTGCTCAAGATTTTCCCACATGGCTTTTGCAGTATCTTTATATAAGAGATTTGCAACAATATTTGGATCTACACTATTAGTCATCCAAGTAATTACCTGGCAATTGTCGACAAACCAGGCTTCATATTCTGCATCAGTGATAGCAGGAGGAGTATTCGTGAGGATGGCACCCTTTCGTTGGCCACCAATAAATATCTTGAAGGATCGAGATCATAGAACATAGTTTTCCGAGCCTTTCAACTTGATAGATGTGCCTTGTACCATTAGAGAAGAAGGCGGGTACATAGGCTTGGTCTCGGTGGGCGTCATGATAGCGTTTCTAGGTCAAGAAAAAGTGACCTAGATGAAGTTGTATTTGATATGTAGAGCCTCCTTAGTTGCACATTAGTAGAGAGTTGTGGAGGGTGAACGCCCTAAACCGGAGCCGAACAGGGGCCTAGGGCTGCAGCAATGAGGTGTGCGCAGAAGCTCGATGCAGGGGCGCGCAGGGGCAGGGAGCGCGCAGGGGCGCTGTACGCGCAGGTGTGTGAGGTGCGCGAGGCGCACAGGTGCGCTAGGTGCCTAGGGCTTAGAGCCCAAGGCGCAGGAGCCCGAGGTGCGCACACCTAACGCAGGGCGTCGTGGATGAGAGAGAAGAAGAAGGGGCGGGCGGTGGTAGGAGGGAAAATTAGGTCAGAACACCGGTCTAGGACTGCTGCTCTGATACCATGTGGAGAAAAGAAGAGAAGAATATTGTGTGTTTATTCTGTGAGGTCTAGGGGTCCTTATATAGGACTAAACCCTAGGGTGCTCAGAGGAGAACTTACACAAATACCCCTGTGGAGTTACATAGGGAAACAATACATAAGGAAACAGTGATGCATATGGAACAGTGCATAAGGAAACAGTGATACATAGGGAAACAGTGCATAAGGAAATATAGGTAAATAAAGAAACAACAATATACGGTAATCTCTATCAAATAGTGACTTCAGCTGCCGCGACCCGCCGCCGGCAGCAGCAACAGCTACGACCCGCCGCCGCCCACAGCAGCAGTAACGGCTACAGCCAGCCGCCGCCACCCGCAAGCAGGAGCACCGACTACAGCCGCCGCCAATGCCGTCGACTGTTGCTGCCTATTAAAGGCTGCCACACCCCTTTTTCATGTCGATCGTGAACTAGGAGGTCTAATTTGGTTCATAGGGTTTGGTTTTTGATCCTCTAAAATCATCCTAGTCACCTAAAGAAGCCTCCTGTGGATGGAAGAGGTTGTGGTATGAGTTTACACCCACAACCATCTTCCTATATGTCTGTGTAGACATTGCTATTCCAGTTTGCAACCCCAGTCTTGGATATTGTTGTCATCATGTCAAATAACAAAGCAGATATTCCATCCCTGGGTGCCTTCAAAGGTCCAGCACCCATTGTGAAGATGGATGGAGCGAACTATGAACTGTGGGCCGTGCAGTTCATGAGCCTAATGCAATGTAATGGCAAGAAGTATATCCTCACATAGGAGGATCTTGTTGACAAGATTGGGGTTAACGTCTCATGGAGGAAGACGACGCTTATGCATGTGTACGGCTTTCTGGAATGGTATCCATGGAGGTATTCTTCAGAATATTCTTTACGCTTCTGAGTTTTCTATGAATTTACTATCAATTAGTCAAATCATCAAGGATTTACACTGTTGTGCCATGTTTGATCCATCTTCTTTTGTGTTTCAGGAAATTCTTACGGGAAGGGTGATTGGATCTAGCTGTGGGCAAGGGGGTCTCTATAGATTGGTGCAACCTCCTTATGCTGGTGCCTCTTCTCTTTGCAATGGGTCTGCATTTTCCTATATGTGGCATCTTCGATTTGATCATCTTTCTCTGCAAAAGTTGTGTCACATTCTTCCATAGATTTCTCCTCGCTTTACCTTTCAATACAAGGCCTGCTAGCTTGGGAAGCATCATCGGTCCACTTTCCAGAGTCATCAGGGTCAGAGTAGTCATAATCTGTTTGAGTTAATTCATTTTGATATTTGGGGTCCCAGTCGTGTCCCATATCATCAGGGGCATAGATGTTATCTTGTTGCAGTTGATGAGCTTTCAAGATTGTCTTGGGTCTTTCTTCTTAAGAACAAATCTGATGATGGTCTTCTTATTCAGTCCTTTATTAATTAAATAAGGAACATTTTTTTAGCAAAAGTCAAGTTTATACGTTTAGACAATGTACTAGAATTTCGTAGTATTCAGCTTTCCCATTTTCTTACGTCCCATGGTATTGTGCATCAGACATCTTGTGCGTATACTTCCCAACAGAATGTGGTGACTAAACGTAAACACCGTCATCTTTTGTATGTTACCAAGACTCTTTTGATTCAGGGTCGTACTCATTCGTACTGGGAAGATGCGGTTCTAACTGCTTGTTACCTAGTAAATCGTATGCCCTCTTCGGTTCTAGAGGAAAAGATCCCGTTCTTGATTGCATTTCCTGAGACAGATCTTTTCTCACTTATGCCTCGTGTCTTCAGTTCAGTAGCGTTTGTTCATCAGATGTCTCCTGGTCTTGACAAGCTCTTTCCTAAAGCTATCAAATGTTTGTTTGTTGGGTATTCCAAGACCCAAAAGGGATATCGTTGCTATGACCCTATTCGATGAAGGTACTATGTTAGTGCATATGTCACCTTCTTTGAGTTCATTATGTATTTCTCTCCTACAGGTGACAAGCTCATTCCTTTAGAGGATGGATAAAAGGTATACATGCCTCTACCTTCGATCTCCACTACACCATCATCGTCATCACCACCACATTTTCCTCTACTGCCACCACCGCCACCCCCTCCATCACTACCTCCATCACCACCTACCACAGCTACTTTCTTTCCCCAGGTTTACCAGCATCGACCTCGTGCTCATGTGCCTCCTCCATCATCCAACATGTCCAAGGTATGTTCTGAGCATTTGAGTTCTTATAATGGCACTAGTGATTTGCGTGTGCAGCTTGAGGTGCAGTATGTCCCGGATAATACATCTTCTACGAGTACTACGGACCTAGATGTACCTATTGCTCTACGGAGGCAGAGGCGTGCATGCACTATGCATCCTCTTGCTTCCCATGTTTCCTTGGAACGTCTCTCCGAGGATTTTCTGAGGTTTGTTATGTGATTGTCAGCCGCGGAGATACCGCAGTCCTATCAGGAGGCGTTGTAGTGTAGTTAGTGGCATTTGGTGATGGCAGCTTTATAGGTTCGTGGTACGTGGAGTGTTGTACATGCTACTCCAGGTGCGTCTGTTGTTGGCAGCAAGTGGGCATTTACTGTGAAACACTGAGCTGATGGTACTGTGGATAGATATAAGGCCAGATTAGTTGCTCGTGGGTTCACCTGAACCTATGGGATAGATTACCAGGATACTTTTTCTCCCGTTGCGCGTCACTCTACGCTGCTGATTCTTATTTTTTGTTGATGTTGTACGTGGCTGGCCACTTTTCTAATTAGATGTCAAGAATGCTTTCTTGTATGAAGATTTGCAGGAGGAATTTTACATGCAGCAGCCACCAGGATTTGCTGCTGAGGGGGAGTCATCTAGTATGGTATGGCGTCTTCACAAGGCTATATATGGACTTAAGCAGAGTTCGAGGGCTTGGTTTTAGAAGCTCTCAGAGTTGATTGAACATAAGGGGTTTGCCAGATCTACTGCAGTTCATTCTCTCTTTGTTAAGAGAACTCAGCGAGGTACCGTTGTTCTAGTTTATGTTGATAACATCATTGTTACTGGCAGTGATGAACAAGGCATTCGGGCAGTTAAGGATTTCCTTGGACGACAGTTTGTGACCAAGGTCCTTGACAAGCTACGTTACATCCTTGGCTTGGAGTTTGCACGAAATCATCAGGGTATGGTTATGATGCAAAGGAAGTATGTTACTGACCTATCTGAGACGGGCATGACAGGATGTGGACATGCCACTACACAAATGGATCCCAATGCTAGGCTCTACGATGATGACTTCGAGGAGGTAGATAAGAGATGGTACAGAGAGCTAGTAGGGAAGTTGTTATATGTTACTATTATCAAGCTTGATATATCATTTGATGTGAGCAGAGTCAACCAGTTTATGGAGCAACCCAGACATGCTCATATGGATGCAGTTTGCATGATCCTGAGATATCTGAAGTCTTCTCCAGGTGCAGGCCTTTTTTTCAGAAGAGATGTCTTCTACAGTTACTGGATGTGCAGATGCGGATTATGCTGGGTGTCCCAAGGACATGGAGTCCAATTCATGCTTCAATGTATTTGATGGTAGCTCGTTGGTTTCATGTAAGAGTAAGAAACAGATAGTTGTTGCTCGATGCATTGCCGAATCAAAATATAGGGCCATGGCCCAAGGGAGCACGGAAATGATGTGGGTCAAGTCCGTCCTGACTGACCTAACTATTGAGATGCCTCTTTCTATGCATCTCAAATGTGATAATCAAGCAGCTCTGTTCATAGCTAATAATCCAGCCTTCCATGAGAGAACGAAGCACATTGAAGTAGATTGTCATTACACC
Source organism: Ottelia alismoides (assembly GCA_037367405.1). Classification (NCBI taxonomy): domain Eukaryota; kingdom Viridiplantae; phylum Streptophyta; class Magnoliopsida; order Alismatales; family Hydrocharitaceae; genus Ottelia; species Ottelia alismoides. Next base: position 254,760 of record JAZKJV010003000.1, on the reverse strand, counting down.
CGCGATTTGATCCAAAAGGGGCTTATTTCCACTTCTTATGTTGCATCAGGCGATTAGATAGCAGACATGCTTACCAAAGCTCTTGCGAGGGGTCCTTTTTACAGTTGTTGTACCAGACTGAGTATGATAGACATATATGCTTCGGCTTGAGGGGGAGTGTTGAGATACTTATATCTCCACGCCTTTATTTATATTTTTCTATTTCTCCAGTCTACTTTATGTAATTTCCCTTAGAGCTTTTCTTCTATATAGGAGAACTCTAGGACTATGAGGAATATAACTTTTCATTTCAACTCTTTCCACAGTTTCTGTGATTATACCAGTAATTATATTCTCATATAGGTATTATCAAGCCATTGGAAATCCCTTATTTAATTCCCAATTCCAGGAATTAGATATTTGTTATCATTATTATCAAAGTTATTATTATCACACTTCATTCGCTGGTCAGTTTATATGCTATTTGTGGGCATCCTGATATTTACAGATTTACAGTCTGTATGGTTCATGCATAAATTTTACAAGTATTTAGAGACTATTAGTATTGTAACCATTCACATATTGGAATTGTAATACAACAACATAGTCCCCCATCGGAAACTCAAATTATGAGAGTGGATTATAAGTGTGGGATATTACTACTTGACATTTGACAATTTGAGCTTAAGCATTTTGGGTGGTTATCATTAGGTCCATCTGGGCTCGAACTCAATAAGTTACAAACTTGTATGGCCTAGTTTTCCTCAGTCACGTTTATGGCATCTAAGCCTGGGACATTACAAATGGTATCCGAGTCAATTTCCCTCTGATAGTGGAAAGGGCTATCTTAGAGGTGCAACCACCCCTACAAAGAGATAAGAGGAAGAGGCTACCAGGAACGTGCATCCGCCACTGTCACTGGAAATAAGTGACGAGCCATATCGTAACGAGGACGTTGCGAATATAAGTGAAGGGGGTTGTAATACCCCAAGATAGTCCTACATCGAATACTCACAAAGTATGAGAGTGGATTATAAGCGTGGGGGATTATACTACTCGACACCTTGGGATTAAGCATTTTAGGTGCTTGTCAAGAGGTTCATCTGGGATAAGTTGCTCAGGTCAGTTTCTTTCAATAACAGTATGCGGATCTAAGATTGGGACATTGCATGAATGCAAGAGTTCATGCTAGTAATTCTCCTATAGGAGCCACCTTCTACTTCCACTGACTAGTATCTTGACTTTGAGTCCTGGAATGTGTCCTTTCTTGGATATTTTCTCCACTGATTAGACTCTTGTTTAAATGAGACGAACTCGACAATATGATTCAATGTTATCTTCGGTTATTTTATTTGTGTGGAGTGCTTGTAATATGGGTCAATGGATCTTAGATGATGATCCATTTACCCATGTAAGACCTTTGTGTGTGCGTGTATATCCCCTTGTATTTCCAATGTGAAAAATAGAAAGAAGAAAACCCTAGCTGTCAATAACAATGGGTTGTTTAGGTAAAAAAGAACAATGGGTTGTGTTGGCCGTGGTCTTCTCCTTTCAGCGTGAAGGGTTTTCACGTAAACTCTAACGTGTTTGTGTGATTGTTTGTCAAGATGGTAATTATTTCATAGTGGCCTTATTTGACTATATTTATCTCTTGGCATATCCGTACAGTAGGTACGAATATAGATTAAAATATTCTAAGTCTACAAATATAATTATTGAATGGTTATGGTTCCTAGATCTATGAATGTTGTATTTCGTAGGATTGGATTTGCCATCCAAAAGGGATTGGCGGCGCAGCTTGTTGCCCATCTCCCATCAATTTCTATGTAATGACTAGTATCTTTCTTATATATATATATGTATATATATATATATTCGATCTTTGAATGCATTATTGAATCATCAACACAGAATAAAAGTATTCCTCATATAATAGCTGTTAACATGAATTAAAGTTTTTGATTAGAGCCAATTATACATTCAATGAATCAATATACTCAACTATAAAGGAATACATAGAAACGAACATATTCATATAAGAAATCGAAAAATTTTGTTCACATTTGTTCCTTTGGAAATTTTCTGAAAAGCTAATCATAAGTACTCATTACTAAACTGGTTAAAGCGATAAAATTGAATGAAGGTCTACTTTTTCATATGAGGTTGAATGGATCATCCTACACAATGCTACGTAGGAGAATAAAGATTAAAAATTTCCATGTTTATGATCGTGCCCGTGTTTCCTCAAATTATGATAATTAAGAACAACTAAGAAAAATGAAGTAGAAATGTGATTCATGAAATACATTCAGGAATTCCAGGTATACGTAGATATATCCCTTTGCTTCCTAGAATCTAACATTCTCGTCATCCTCTTATGAAAAACTTTATTCTACCTTGCAAAATTTGTGATAGGCATTTGCAAAGAAGTACAGACTGCCATTCACTTTGCTAGCTGATGATGGAAACAAGGTAAGAAAGCAATGGGGAGTTCCTTCTGATTTGTTTGGGACGCTGCCTGGGAGGCAAACATATGTCCTTGACAAGAATGGAGTGGTTCAGCTGATCTATAACAATCAGTTTCAACCAGAGAAGCACATTGATGAGACATTGAAACTGCTCCAGAAACTTTAAGGTTATTCAGGCTCTTACAATTTTCTATATTCTTCTAAAAAATGGCTTGTTCATCCTGTCCATATTGTTTGTAGTTATGAATAAAATCACGAATTTGAGTGTCGCATGTTCTGCGATCATATATGTTCTAGACCAGTTTAAGTTCTGATCATGATCAACTCACTTGGTTCATGTCTGTTTGGTGGCATTCATCTCATCTCCAATTATGTGCAATATAGTATATATTGATATTTTTAGACTGCAAAATTCACCGAATATAGTGCACGCTGCAAAAAAATTCTTTTTTAGTGTAATACTTGAGATCATATGCAGGTTTTTGCTCTTCTGATGGACAGTTGCAAGAAGTTTACATATTCTTGTACTTGTTATTATGCACTCCTGGGTTCTCTTTTTTAATGTGCAGAAGAAGTTTAGTGTTGGGATACCGGTAAGTATGAAAGTCAGACGCACCTAGTTATTGCTTGTGCGTAAATTCATCCTCTGATATTAGACGCCTTGATCAGGAAAATAGACACAACATTATCCAGTTCAAGTGTTGATAATGCTGATTGTGCTGTAATCAAATATTGAGGGGTTGCAGGATCACAGTGATAGAATTAACTCACTAATTTGGCATATTATAGGAAATGCCTCAAGTCTGTGTAAATCACAGTGAATATGATGGTGGCAATGATCAAAGGTCTGATGGGCACTAAAAGGCTGTAACAATCAGCTGTCCTCATAAGTGTGGATTGGCTACTTGGCTGGGGAAGGCCTGCTTGTATATTTACCATGTAACATCATCCCGGAGTTTACAAAAGCACGAGACCCTAGAGATGATGTTGATCATTTATACTCGTCCATACACAGTATGATTAGGAGTTTCGAAGGTTTGGGACTGCTTAGAAGACAAAGGCAAGGCTGCTCTATGTTTAGATGTTGTGCGTGCTACTTCATCTGATCGACAAACAGGAATTGCATCTCGCCTGTGAAGGGATCCATGATGTGTATTAGGACTCTGCTTGCATACCCTTTGATAAGGAGACCAATGCCGATGCACGGAAACGTCCTTCTTGACACCACTCCCTCCCCTTGCCTCCTAAGCTAATTAGCATAACACAATGAATAGAGTATGACAGAATAAAACTTTTGTAGAAGCAGATGACAAGCAGTAAAATCCAGTTAGAAACAACAATCTAACAATCACAATGCACAATTTGTTTACGTGGAAACTCAAGCTAGTAAAAACCACGACTCTAGCTTTCTTGACTTAGGATTTTCGGTTAGATGAGCCGACCAACTGTTTCACTATATCTTATGATAATTAAACGGATGAGGTACAACATATTACAAGCACGTATGCTTAGAACTTTGGATCACACACCGAAGTCACCAGTGCAATTGAGCTAGCTGCGCTCCGCTTGATCCTTCACTTCAAGCTTCCTGTAGAAAGAACTCCAAGGGTACTTGAAGGATCGTGTTAGCTGAAAAAGATAAGCAATTATCTGAGCTGACAAGATAATATCAATACTATCAGTCAGATAAACAACCATATGTGTAGATATATTATATCAACAAGATATTCACAATACTTGATTCAAACAGATGCATCTCTAAAGCAAATGAAAGATAAGTAATTAAACAATATCACCAAAATTTTCTAAGTAACTTCAAGAGGATCTTTGACTACACACAAAGAGCTTGAAGAGCTTGCTACGGATTGGGACTAGCTTTCTCAGTGAACAACTTAAATCGCTTCACTCTTGAAAGATGAACACTCAAAAGTGAGAGAGAGAGAGAGAGAGAGGGAGAGGAACAGATACTATTGTACTCGAATGAGTTGTGTGCTGAAGTGTAGTATGCGCCTCTTTTATAGTGAACATATCATGTAATCATCGGAACTAAAATTAGTAAGTTCCAAATCTAGAATGATCGATAAACAAAAAGACAATAATCGATCAATGTTGGATTGATTGATCAGTCTCATCAGACAAGGCACCCTTATCAATTAGGTCGGTTACTACATTCAAATTTCAAATAAATGAGTGATCATAAAAGTTCTATTATTGATCAATGAATTGAAACGATCAAAGGTAAATAACACTCAAATAATGATCGATCAAAGAAACAACAATACTGATCATACAATCTTACCGATTATGCAAAATGCAGAGATCGATCAGTTCAATATGTTCTTCATGAAGGTGCATATGATCGATCAAGTCAAGGTCCTGAGGAATCATACATCGATCGATCATCATAAATGGAATGAGCGATCAACTTGAAGTTTGACTTGAGGTTGACTTTGCTGCAAAAGCTTGGCTTGACCACTAACAAGATTGACTCTATTGTAGATCATTAAAGATATAACTTTCGAATACTTTACATCCGATCATTACACAAATCTTAAGACTTAAAGATAACACATAATATGAAAGAATAAGTTCTGAAGAGCTTCTCTTGAGATTCTCTGTGATAAAAAAATTCCTTTAAAAATTAAAGAAAAGTTTTACAAAGCAGTCGTGAGACCTGCTATGCTCTATGGATTTGAATGTTGGCATGTGAACCATAATGTACATAGAATGTTGTAGCAGAAATGAAAATGCTAAGGTGGATGTGTGGACATACACGTAAAGATCAGATTCGGAATGATGCAACCCGAAAGAAAGTTGGTGTAGCGAGAAAACCGTTTAAGATGGTTTGGTCATTTGCAAAGAAGATCAGCTGATGCACCAGTTAGGAGATGCGAGAGTTGGGATGTTGAGATGGTTAAGAGAGGGAGAGGATGTCCCAAGAAGTGTTGGAAAGATACTATACGAAGGGATCTTAATTTTTGGATATAATTCCGAGATTGACCCAAGATAGATCTGAATGGAGGCGAAGAATCCATGTAGCCGACCTACTTAATTGTGGGAAAAAGGCTTTGTTGTTGTTGTTGTTGTTTTTGTGTTCTCTTGAGATTCTGATTTTGTACGAAGATCCGTAAAATCAGTACACAATTGCAAGTCGATCTAATGTTTATGTAGAGTAAACAAGATTCTAACAGGTCTCATACTTCTTTCCTCTCATTTCTTCTTTGTTTCTTCAGGAATATGTCTGCTGATACACCACAATTCCTCATCTTTTTGTTTGATACCTCACCCGACTATGGAAGACCACCTTGTCGAGATAGTTACTATTTTTAGTATTATCCTCTATGTAATTTTCTCTTTTTTGTTCTATCTTTATGTAATTTTCCCAATGGTTCTTCTCCTATATAAGGGAACCCTTGGGCCTCTCATAAGGTATCCCAATATGTTTTCTTAACATGGTATCAGAGTGACGGTCCTAGACCGAAGTTACCGTATCCATCCATAATCCTAACCCCTCCCTACTTGCCACCTGCCCCCCCCACCCCCGCCCCCTCCCACGCGTGGCCCCTGTGCCCTGTGCCCCGCGTGTGGCCTCCGTACCTCCGCGTCCCTGCCCTCGCGACCTCAATGGCCCGCGCGCCCAAGCCTGCACGACGACCCGTGCTCCTAGCCCTCGCTCCGAGTGCCCAGGCGGCCCGCGCCCCTGGCCCTCGCCTCCGAGTGCCCAGAAGACCCGCGCCCCTGGCCCTCGCCTCCGAGTGCCCAGACGACCCGCGCCCCTAGCCCTCGCCTCCGAGAGCCTAGGTCCTTGAAGCATTGCATCATCTGCGTGTGAGAAGGATCATGAAGTCCTGCGTTCCCTGGCCCTCGCGTCCCTAGCGCAAGTCCAGGTCCTGGCGCGTGAGAAGGTCTTGTGCCCCAGGTCCCTAGCGCGTGAGAAGGTCTTGTGCCCCAGGTCCCTAGCGTGTGAGAAGGTCTTGTGCCCCAGGTCCTTGCGCGAGACCAGGCACCTACATCCAGGATCTTCAGCCCTAGCCTACTGAAGCTGCAACTCAGGATCTTCAGCCCTAGTCTCTTACAATTTTTTTTCCCGGCCCAAGAGAGAAACAAGAATTAGTAAGGATGGTTGTATGAGTCTACACATGATTCTGTAGACTCCATTATATCGATCTACTCTCCGGTCAAATTCCGTTATTTGGCCATCTTACATCATGTCAGACAACAAGGGTGACATCTTCTCGTTTGGAGCCTTCAAGGGCCGGCTCCCACCGCTAAGATGGATTAGACCAACTATGAGTTGTGGTCCATGCAGTTTCTCACCCTCATGCAGTGCAACAATAAGGAACACATCCTGACAGATCCAGAGCCAGCAGACAAGACCGGGACGAATGCTTCTTGGAAGCAAGATGACACATACACACGTGTTTGGCTTTGTGGTACTTTTACTACAATAGCCAATGATATTCTAACTCAGCCAACTACGAAGGCAATGTGGGACACATTGGCATCCACCTATGCTCAGGCAAAGATTGAGACCAAGATCCTTCAACTACAGTTTGATATCTACAACACCAAGCAGAATGGCAACCCCTTGCATGTTTACTACTCTTCGCTGTGTGGCATGTTTGAAAAGCTTCATAGTTGCATGCCCATTACGACGTCTATTGAGCAACAGAAGACATATAGGAACTCCACGATGGTTGGAGTTTTCATGGATGGACTTAATGCAGAATATGATGCTGCACGTACTCATCTTCTTACTGGAGCAACCATTCCCCCTATAGAGGAGGCCTATAGCCGTCTCAGCTGACTCATCATCCCTTCAACAACCATGTCTTCGCACTCCTCAGCGATGGCTGCTTCTCGTGGTCAAGGTGGGGCGATCCAGTCTAGAGGATGCACACCTCAAGGAAGAGGCGATGGACGCCAACGTGGTTGATGAATCCACGATTCATCATCTCAATATCTTGATCTTAGCAAAATCCCCGAGTAAAATCCCAGAAAAATGTCCATAAAATCCATAAATTAACAAAATGACTCTTGTAAATAAAACTCACTAATTACTGTATATAAGATTGTACAAAATAAATTAACAATAAAAAAAGCCGCAAAATCAAAGGAGTTTTATACTTGTAAATAGCCCAAAACTTCATGTATTTTTAATAATTTCATTTCAACTCCTTTTTGGCTAATTCTTTCTCTAACTTGTTCATAATAATGTATATAAAAATACAAAAATACAAAACAAATTTTACCTCAAATAAATGCTCCTAGATCCCAAAGAGAAAAAGCCGTAAAGTCCAACTTCCAAGCTAAATTCCCGCTCCGTATGAACTCCAAATTCACCAAACTCACTTTTAAAGTTCAAGTTAGAAAATTATCTATCCAACGGAAGTAGTTTCATTAAAATCGGAGCTCGTTTGCAAAAGTTGGGTTTTGGGACCTAGATGTACATTGTATACCATGTATATACGCATTCTTTCTTTAATTTTTATTGTATCTTTCTTAATTATTAAAAATACAAAAAAATCATACTTGTGTTGTATTTTAATTATACTATTTTATTATATTTTTCTGTTGTAAATATCTCTTATTAAAAAGATAAAAAAATTACATATTAGAAAAGTAAAAAAAATGTGTACATGTTGTTTGTCTTCCCTTGTAAATTCTCCACCATTTCTCTTCTCTTTTTATTTTATTGTAATTAAAGTAGCCAACTTTATTTTATTTATTTATTTATTTTATTTTACATTCTCTACAATAACCACCAATTCAACTCCATTATTCCATCATTTTTTCCCAACTTCCCATTCAACTCCATTAATAATACAACCTCCCATTCAACCCCACCACTTTAATAACCTCTCATCCCATTCTCTTTATATACATGTCATTCTCCTCATTTTTACCTTTGATCCATCTTTATGTGAGGAGAGCCTAGTTCCCTGAGTTGAATCGGTGACAGCGACGCAACCGCGGTTGAGCGACGACGGCCCTCTCTCCGGTGTGATCAGTTGGTTTTTTGGCCAACATCGCAGCCGCAACCGCGCGCTGCTCGAGCTCATCGCTCGCCGGCGATTTGAGCGAAGACCATGCTCACGTGAGCACTCCATAGGCGCCCCCGTTCATCGTAAGTAAATTTCCCTTCATTTTATAACCGTTGTTATTTTCTCAATTTTTTTATCACATTATCACACCCATCATCATTTCATTACATCTTCATTTGTTCCACATCATCCATTTCATCACCTTCACAACCTTCATCATAGAATTCTTATTCCCACATTTATTACCCCCTGTTTTAACTAAATTAAAAAAAAAATTTAAAACACAAAAAAGTTCCTTCATTACCACTACCATCACACCATTTTTTTCCTTTTCTTTCTTTCATCATCACCACCACCCACCCACCTTATAACTTTTTTTATCATGTTCATATTCCCTGTCTAAAAAAATCAAAAAAAATTAAAAAAATTTAAAAAATATCTCTTTTTATTACAGCAGTAAAAACAAGTTCAAAAAAAATTAAAAAAATTAAAAAAAAAACAACGGAGGGAGCAGCAGCCCCAGCCCACCGCCGCTGCCCCCCCATCTCCTCTTCCAACCGCCGCCAGCCGGCGGCCTCCTCGCCGCCCACACCTAACCACCAGGCCGCCGGACCTTCGCGCGGCCCCCTCCAGCCGGTGTGGCGACCACCCACCCCTGACGCGCGGTACCCCCGCGCCATCTCCGCCCGCGCGTCACCGAGCGCCACCCGCAGCGGCCGTCGCCTCACCGCCACCCGTCTCCTCCCGCGACCCCGCCTCGCCGCGCTTGAGCGGCGCCGCCCGCCCTCTCCACCGTCCAAGCGCCCGCCGCCTGTCGACCACCTCGTTGGGTTCATCCTCCAAGAAGAAGAAGAAGAGGTGACTTATTATTTTTTTTATTGTAAAAATTGTAAATATTTTATTTATAGTTTCTGTAATTACAAATAGGTCCCTGTATAAAGTTGTTTGTTTATTTCAGCTTTTGTATTTGCACAAACACCCCTGTGTTCTCTTGTTAATTTGGACATCTATCTTGCATCTTTTTATTCAATGAAAAATACCACTGTGTTGAGCAACTAATTGTGTACGTTTTGAGTATTTATTTGGATTTTTATGGTAGTTGGGTAATTAATTAAAAATGATTAACTGAAACTTTGCATATTTTACCCACTCAGTGCTTTTAAATTTATATCTAACACACGGTTGCTCTAAAAATTCCACAAAAATTATATTTGATGCTTTGATGAGTGCTTAACTTACTATCCAAATCTCATCCAAAATGGAGTTGTCTTGTGCCTTAAATAAATTGTAGAGTGATTTTAGTTTTCGATTTTTAATTAAATCCATGTATATTCTTTTTGCGAAATTTCAACTCTCTTGGATTCTAGATCTAAATATCTTTCTGAGATAATTCGCATTTTGATTAATTTGATAACATGGATTAATTAGGAATTAATTACTCACTGTCACTCTGTTTCCACTAAAAAATGCATAAAAAATTCATATTGTGTCAAAAAATTCCAAAAATATTACTGTAGCTTCCTTGCATCATGTTTTCATTCCAGTATTTTTTTCATATTTTTTACTTACTGTTTGTGTGAGAAATTGCGAAAAAACCCATAAAAAGTGTGCATTTTTCATTCTTGCATTTTAACCCCTAAAATTCCAAAAAAATATGTTTTGTGTTCATCACTGGATTAGGATTCTAGGAAAAATATATTTTGGACTATTTTGACATTAAAATTAATTTGGCCTATTGAATGATTTCCTAGTGTCTTGATTCATTTGCATTTGCATTCTTGTTGCATAAAAAAATCTAAAAAAATACCGCATTGAATATCTAGATCTAAGTTTTCGAATTAAAACCCAAGTTGTTCCTTTGCCTCCCTATGTTCGACCCCGAACTTGCCCGGGATATAAATTAAGCCGAGACACTCTTCACGGAGATCTTCTCTCGGTTCTGACCGAATCGCTAAGTACACGTGCTACAACAAACACGAATTAAACATCGTATCTAGCGACTCGTCAGATGGCGCCGTTGCCGGGGAGGCAAACGGCTTAGGGATTAGTTTAAAAATTTGGATTTAGTTTTCCATTTACTCGGGTAGTCTGACCCCCGAGCCACCTTGTATTTATTCCATTTTTTTGCAATTATTTCTCTTTATATTTTTTGTATATATATATATATATATTTTATCTCTCTAACATAAATCTTTGTTTCCTTGCGAGGGCCCGGTGGACTTGGAGTGCATCGGAGGTCGACGGACGTGACGCGCGCCGACTACTGAAGAGCGAGGAAAAACAATTTATTTTTGAGAGAATTTTTGTAAATTGTTGTAATTATTTATCTTGCTCATTTATAGCGGCTCTTGTTTGAGAGCTCGCGTGTGTAAAAAGACTTAGACATTATTTGTGGTGTGTCGAGCCTGTTTCACTCTCCGGCGAGGGTGGGGCTTGACTTGAGTGACGAACTTAAGGATTAGGCACACGTTAGTATAGAATCAAATTTGTTTGTGCCCATCGTAATTTAGGCCACACTTATCTTAGAAGATTCACATATCTTATAAGATTCATAATGAGACACACATAGACACGTACTACTTAGCTCAAATTCAATCAATTCTTCCCCGCTAATAGTATATTGTTTAGGTGCGGTTTCCTCGATCTGCATGCATTTAGTGTAATATTTACAAATTCAGTTTTGCATAACGCATGAAGAGTGCTGGGATTCACTGTAAGTATACCTTCTTCTGAGCATGCATCATAGTTTCTCGTTTGCATTCTGATTTCCGATTCCCCTCTTGTTTTACAACTTAAGGTCAAAAGGAAATTGGGACTGAACGGTAGACGTGCTTGTGTGTTCACATAAATTTCAAGTGATAACCTAACTCTAAAATTGGGACTGAATTGAGCAGGTCGATCTAATTAATTGGAATAAAAAGAACCCTTGTTCTCGGGTGCATAAAGCCATCATTGTTTGTTTTAATTGCAAGTGAGAGAGAGACGACCCTAGGATAGAGCCAAGTCTGGATTTCTTACTTACTACTGGTTCTTTCTTTTTAGGCGATTAGCTACTTTTCAGTGAGGATTTACGGGTAGCCGGTAAACGGTCCGGACTTCCTTAGCAGAGTGGGAGGTTTAGAGGACGCATTAGTCCTCAAGGAACGGGTAGCCGTATTTATACGGTCCGTACTTACTCCTATACTGGCTGAAATTAGGTCAAACTAGTCGTAAGAACCGGGCCAGTCTGTAGGAAAATACGGGCACCTAACAGCTCGTTAATCTTTCCAAGATTGTATTCTCACCAACTAAAATTGACCAGATAAATCGGTCGAACTCTTACGGCCATCACGTGTTGAGTTGGTGAAATTGGGGGTTTGAATTGCGTTTGTATTGTGTGAGTTCACTCCGCACATTTACGTGCACCGTAGAACTAGCGCCTCATTGATTATCGTGATCTAATCGGTTCTTTTGACATCGAAGATGACTGATTGGGGGGATATTTATTCGGACTTTGCGAATCTCTCGTTGAACCCTTCAAAAAGTACGTCTTCAAAGGTCCAAGCGCAACTTGGACCAACCTGGACTCATGACCCTCTTGAGCCCAGGATCACTCACTCTCGGGATGGTTACCCTCAAACCATTCCCTTTCTCTCTTCCCACCTCACCGAGGAAGACCATCGCCTTGGTGAGAATATCATGATTCATAAATCCTCTTCTAATCAAGAAAACCTTGCTGATTCAGGACATAAAGAAGATTCGAGTAAAATGCCAAAGAAGAAAGAAGAGGAAGAAGAGAACCATGAAGACCCAATGAAAATGATACTTGCCCGATTAGCTGCATCTGAGCAGCAACAAGCATTACTGAAAGCTCAGTTGGGACAGTTAAATGTTGGGGTCCAACTACCAATGGATGCGGCGTATAACCCCGGACAATATCAAATTCGGAACTACTTGAGTCCGGCCGAACCCGAGGTTGATTTTGAATTGAAGCCGCATTTTCTGAACCTGTTGCCACACTTCGATGGGAATGCTTCTGAGGAACCATATGCATTCCTAAGGGACTTTGAGCTCATCTGTGCTAACCTCAAACATAATAATGTTAGCCAGGATTATATTAGGCTCAAAGCCCTTCCATTTGCCTTGGGTGGAAAAGCCGATTATTGGGTGAAGAATCTTGGAATCATCGTCACCACTTATGCCCAGTTCAAGGACCTGTTTTTGAAGAAGTTCTACCCTTTGAGTAGAACTAACATGATGAGGACGCGCATTACGAGTTTTTCCCAATTACCCAATGAAGCCTTCTGTGATGCTTGGGAAAGATTCAAGGACATCCTGCAAAAGTGTCCTTGTCATAGACTAGATGACAACATCTTGGTCCAATCCTTCTTCACTGGTCTCAACCCTGAGATGCAGGGTTTAGTGAGCGCTGCCTGTGGAGGCAGCTATACATCACGAGGAGCGGATACCGTCTGGAGGGTATTCGAGCAGATGGCTGAAACTAGCCGCTCACAGATGGCCAGCAGGGCCTATACACCATCCCCCAGTTCACCCTGCACTTACTGCCGCAAGCCTGGACATGCAGAGGATACATGCTATCAGAAGCATGGATATCTTGTTTCTGGTCGAGCAGCAGGCTAGATTGTGTCTTCAGAGAATTTACTCCCCAGGTTGATCCTCATCTGGATGATATTCTCTCTTATTCGAGAGATCATGACTCCTAGTGCTGACACCACCACAGATACTGCAGCAGCAGCCAGAGCCTCTTCGAGCTCCTCAGGTATCACCTATGCCTTTACTGGTAGTATGAATACAGACATAACAAAGTGGATTGTGGACTCTGGTGCTTCTCACCACTTGTGTGGAGACAGAATGCAGCTGAAGTCCTACAGGGCTATATCACCTGGCAGATGGGTCGTCATTGCTAATGGCGACCACTTACCCGTTACAGGATAGGGGGAGGTGCAGTTGACACCGTCCATGCGCCAGAAGAATGTTTTATATGCTCTCGCTTTTCAGATGAATTTACTTTCTATTAGTCAGATCACTAAGGATCTGCATTGTCGTGCCATCTTTGACCCTTCATCTCTTGTGTTTCAAGACATACCCACGGGCAGGATGATTGGAAGTCGCCGTGAGAAGTGGGGACTCTACAGACTGGTCCAACCTCCTCATGCTAGTGTTTCTATTATACCTACTTGACATGTCTCTCCTTATCTGTGGCACCTTAGGTTTGAACATCTTCCTCTGCAGAAGCTATGTCATGTTCTCCCTCAGATTTCTACGAGATCCTCCTTTTAGTGTGAGACATGTCAACTTGGGAAGCATCACCGTTCCTCTTTCCCATCCCGTTAGAGTCGGAGCAGTTCTTAGCTATTTGAGCTCCTTCTTTTAGACATTTGGGGTCCTAGTCGTGTTTCTGATCTCCAAGGACACCGTTTTTATCTTGTAGCGATCGATGATTTTTTTAGACTTTCATGGGTCTTCTTATTAAAGAATAAGTCTAAGGCTGGATCATCTATCAAGTATTTTATTAATGAAATAAAGAATATTTTTTTCTACCAATGTCTAGTATATTCGTTCTGACAATGCCTTGGAATTTTGCACCTTACATCTTTCTAAGTTCCTTAAATCCCATGGCATTGTTCACCAGACCTCATGTGTCTACACTTCCCAACAGAACGGTGTTGCCGAGCGCAACACCGTCACTTACTTGATATGACCAGAACATTGTTGATACATAGTCGTGCTCCTAATGCTTACCGGGGTGATGCCGTCCTTACTGCTTGCTATCTGGTAAACTGTATGCCCTCGTCCGTGTTAGGAGAGAAAATTCCTTACTCGATTGCGTTTCCCGAGAAGGATCTCTTCACTCTTACACCTCGTGTATTTTGATCTGTTGCCTTTGTTCATGATGTCTCTCCGGGGCATGATAAGCTCTCACCTAGAGCTGTCAAGTGTGTGTTTGTCGGCTACTCTCACACCCAAAAGGGGTATCACTGCTTTGATCCACTAAGCCAGAAATATTTTGTTAGTGCTGACGTTACTTTCCTGAGTCGGTCATGTATTTTTCTCCTACAGGTGACAAACTTACTCCATCTGACTCTGATGATGAGATATACATGCCACCACCTCCTACAGTTGGTTCTTCACCTTCACCTACTCCTCTTCCACCACCTCCTCCACCACCTCAGTTGGTCTAGTTCCTATCTCATGTTATTCCTTGCAGATCTCGCTCTGTTCGCCATGCTCACAAGCCTTGCCCATCATCCAGCACACCTCAGGTATGCAATGAGCATATTATTTCTACTGATGACACTACTGAATTAACTGTACAACAGGAGGAGCAGGCACCCTCTCAAGAGGGAAATATACAGGCCCATGACTTGGCAGATGATCTTGATGTACCGATTGCTCTACGAAAGCAGAAACAGACGTGTGCTACTTACCCTCTTGCAGCCCAGATTTCTTTGAGCAGGTTGTCAGAGGATTTCAGGAGATTTACGTTAGCACTATCAGCCGTGCAGATACCACATACGTATCAGGAGGCTCTCAAAGATAGTCAGTGGAGGTTAGCCACGGAGGAGGAGATGGTTGTGTTACAGTCACGTGGTACATGGAGTCTTGTTTCTGCTCCTGTTGATACATCAGTCGTGGGATGCAAATGGGCGTTCACTATGAAACACCGTGCAGATGGTAGTGTGGATCGTTATAAGGAGAGACTTGTGGCACAAGGGTTTACCCAGATATATAGGATGGACTATCACGATACTTTCTCCCCAGTTGCTAGACATTCTACTCTACGTATTCTCCTTGTTGTTGCTGTGACACGAGATTGGCCTCTTTATCAACTTGATGTCAAGAATGCATTTCTCTATGGTGACCTATAGGAGGAGGTCTACATGCAACAACCGCCTGGATTCGTTGCTGAGGGGGAGTGTCAGAAGGTGTAGGTTACACAAGGCTATCTATGGCCTCAAGCAGAGTCCAAGATCTTGGTTCCAAAAGCTCTCGGACTTGATAGAGCAGCAAGGGTTTGTGAGATCAATTGCTGATCACTCCCTGTTTATACAAAAGACACAAAGAGGTACTACAGTCATTATTGTTTATGTTAATGACATTATTTGGGGATGACGAGCAGGGTATTCAGGGTGCCAAGAACTTCCTAGGTCAGCAGTTTGTGACCAAGGACCTTGGACATTTACGTTACTTCCTTGGAATAGAGTTTGTCAGGAATCACTGAGGTCTTGTAATGACCCAGAGAAAGTATGTCATAGATCTTCTTTCAGAGACATGCATGGTAGATTGTAGACCTGCCACTACTCCGCTTGACCCAAGTATGAAATTCTATGATGATGATACTGAGGAGGTCGATAAGAGAAGATACAGAGAGCTTGTTGGCAAGCTACTATATGTAACTATTACCAGGCCCGACATAGCATTTGCCGTGAGCAAAGTGAGTCAGTTTATGGAGCAGCCCAGACTGGCACATATGGATGTAGTCCATATGATTCTGAGATACTTGAAGACTTCACGTGGTACTGGACTTCTTTTCAGCAAAGGCACATCTCTCTCAGTGACAGCATGCGCAGATGCAGATTATGCTGGGTGTCCAAAGGATAGAAAGTCTACGTCTGGATTTGCTATGTTTATAGGGAATTCGCTTGTTTCATGGAAAAGTAAGAAGCAGACTGTGGTTGCTAGATCAAGTGTTGAATCGGAATACAGGGCCATGACACATGCTAGTACAGAGATGATGTGGGTCAGATTCGTTCTTACTAACTTGACTATAGAAGTGCCTCTTCCCATGCACCTCCATGTGATAATCGAGCTACTCTCTTCATTGCAAATTACCCAGCCTTTCATGAAAGGACGAAGCACATAGAGGTGGATTGCCACTACACTCGTGACATGATACAGAAAAGTATTATTACTACTGCGCATGTCAGCTCTGGAGACCAGACAACAGATATACTTACAAAGGTTCTGGCAAGAGGACCTTATCAGAGATGTTGTTCCAAACTGAGTCTTATTGATATCTACGCTCCAGCTTGAGGGGGAGTGTCGAGATAGTTACTATTTTTAGAATTATCATCTCTGTAATTTTCTCTTTTTTGTTTTATCTTTTTGGAATTTTCCCAATGGTTTTTCTCCTATATAAGGGAACCCTTGGCCTCTCATAAGGTATCCCAATACGTTTTCTTAACACACCTTACCTTTTATCTTTACGTACTCACGCTCTACCCATCATACCTTTCATCTCCAGCTGAGAACGCAGTCGGAGCAATCACTCCTTCCTCCACATCACCATAGGAGCCTCAGTCCCATTTTTTTATGTAGTTAACACCCAAGCTGAGCACCGACGCTTGAGCTATTTGTGCTATCTTTTTAGTCCGCACGCATATGCAACCTTTGTAGATCTGGCCATCCTTCCCACGCAGAGATGCTGTTGAAGAACTTGGAGCTTAGCAACCACTCGAAACCTTGCTGACTTCCCAGTTCCTCACATTCCGAAGTCGTGCAACGAATATAAGGTGCACACCAGCAGGTGAAATCTCTCCACTGCAGCACTGCTCTTCTGCATCCACAGAGGTTCATCAGAAACCCACGGTGCCACCTTCGCCACGAGTGGTGTGCATCATAGAAGGACGGAGTAACTCTACTTAAAATAATTGTTGATCATAGGGATGCACATGGATCGGATAAAATCCGTAATCCGATCCAATCCGATGTTATGGGATTGGGTTGGTTTGGTTTTGTCATTCTAATGGATTGGATCAGAATGATTTTGAAAATTCGTTAAATTATGGATCGGATTGGATCGTTACCAAAATCCGATCCGATTCAATCCGTTAATCCGTTAACAAACAAACAAATACTATATATAATATTTCCTTCTTATCATTAGTGCAGATTATATAGTTAAATATATTTGAAACCCCGTTTTTATTTCTAAATATCCAAGACCCTCTCTTTTTAAATCCCCAAATTACCTCTTACGTTTCGACATACCCGCCTAAGATTAGCCCCTACACACTTTCCAAAAATCAAATCCCTCGTAGTTTCCCAATTCCCACCCGTGAGTCCCTCCTAAATTCCCAATCCCTCCCCCTGTCGTGACCTAAATCTCCCCCCCCCCCCGGAGCAGCAGCCCGTAGCCGCAAGTCCCCCACCCTCCCATCCGTGACCTATAGCTCTCCCCTAGCAGCAACCCGCAGTCGCAAGGTATGAACCCACTCTCGACTGGACGCTATTTCACCATCTCCCTTGCGTGTGCGTGTGACAAAGCACCACCCCCTCGGGTGTGCGATGAAGCACCATCTCCCTTGCATGTGCGAAGCTCTCACGGCGCAACACAACCTCGATACCTCCCTCCTCGTGCGTCACCGTGGTGTCGCCTCCCTCGCGCATTGCTGTGGAGCTATGGTACGTTCTCCCTCCCACGAGTTATCTCTCTACTTTTTAGTCTCGCAACTAATTTTTGACCTTGTTGCATATCCATTCTTTCCCAGACTACATTCTTTCCCAGACTACATGGTTACAAGTGAACCATCTAACTTGAGGATTGTTAATTTGTTATTATCACAAAGAACGTCTGAAAATTCTGACTGTTTCAACCACCTTGTATTAACTCTTTGAGAGATATTTTTATTGTTCCTCTACACATTAATAGGAAAGCACTATCTAAAAGTGCCCATTAGTATATAGGGTATCCAAGCTTTATCCTGTCACATGTTCAACTTGTCGTAGAAATTAATTCCATATACTTTATCTTGATGTGTGCTTAATTAGTATCTCGATTAACTTGATGTGTGCTTAATTAGTATCTCGATTAACTGAGATGGTTCACTTGTCTACACGAGTTAAACACATGAAATGCATCTATTTCCTTTATTTTGTTTGATCTTATTAGTATCTCAATTTAAAATTATATAGTGAGATATAATCTAAATTTTCTGCCTTTAAATATTTATATCATTTTTACCTATTTGATTTCATTAGTATCTAGTTTATTATATCGCATAGGAACTATGTTAGCCATTGATGATATTATTGATCCCAGTTTATGTGGTGACAATATGTGAGTATTAAAAATCAGATCCAATCCGTAATTCGATGGATTGGATTGGATTTATGTTATCAATGGATTGGATCGGATTGGAAAAATCTAAAATCCATTAAGAACAGATTGGACACGGATTAAGCTAAAATCCGATCCAATCCGAACCATGTGCACCCCTAGTTGATCAGCTTTGCTTCTTTATCATTACCGTCCGTGCATGGAGAGGTCCGAGCCTTTAGATCAAGAATCAAACCTTCAATCACAACCATCGGGTATATCCGTGCCTCTCAACTGTCCGATTCAGTTTCTGATTCTCAACGAGCCGACCTGTCTTCATCAGCAATAAAATCTGTGACACATGGGAGGCTCTTTACCCTACAATCCATCTAAGCGCGGGAGGAGAAGAAGCATCGGATCAGTACAAAGGGTCACATGAGACCGCTCACATGATCGAATAATTTACACAGAAACCCCGCGGGCTTTCAATAACTACATACGGGGTCAGCCTATTGGATATTTTGGTCAAGACACCAGATGGATTTAGCATATTATAGATGAGCCCTTCCAGACCTTTTAAGTATTTATTCTAAGTTATTTTATTTGCATATATCCATGACTACCTTGGATTATAACTTGAAATCTAGATATACGAAAATATTAGTTTTTGTTTATTGCATAGCCTAACTAATGTTATTACATTTGATACATCGTGGAAAATATTTTGAGCTATATTTAATAATCTATGATTTATGATTTTTGAAGGGGAAACATTAATTTTGAGATTGTTTATTCATTTTAAATTCACACATCTCTTTGAAATTTTTACAAAAATAATCATGCTGAAGCATTTTTCATAAAGAAACATTTAGCACCTCATTCATTGGAAGTCATCGAACTTTGTGAAAATTAATTTGTGAATACTTTATTTGATTTTTCTAGGATTACATAATGCACCATTCTCAAAAATAAAATTTATTTTGATGTCTCTCTAAATTCTATATTATTCATAGTTTTTGGGGATCTAATTGACATGCTTTGCTATGCTTAAAAATTTAAAAATATCAAATCAAGGTTTCTGCATATTTCACTTATTCATTTAATTTCAAGGATTTTGCATATTTCATTTATTCATTTTAATTTCAATAAATCCAAAAAATATAGTTCCTTTATTTCATCACAATGTGCATACCATATTTTTAGTTTTGATAAAATTGTATTTTCATCTTTTAAATTGAAGAAGACAATAAATACTACGTACAACATATTTAACTCACTTATCATTTAAAAATTACAAAAAATTGTTCTAGATTCCTCATGCATTGATGTTCAAGGAAAAAATATTCATATTTTTGAGTTGATTTGAAATATAAGTTCATTATGCAACTCGACCTTATTTCTTTTAAAACATCTGCTCTCTTATTTTTTTCATTTTATTTTTCATCAAAAATAAAAATTTTAGAAATTAATACATATACAAAATTAAAATTCAATAAAATAGTATTGCATTGCTATGCACATTATTGGTATTTTCATAATTATTTGGACACAATTAAATAACTGAATCAAATCTAAAAACTTCACCACGTGTGAAACCCCCGAAAACCGAACAGGGACTAAAATGCAAAATCCAGCTGGATCTGAACTTAATTGCAAATCTGCTTTTATTCCAGTATTTAAAAAATTTATTTGACTAATTCATTACGTAGGGCTCGTCGATAGCTTTCCAACGAGTCCAAGAATGCGAAAATCCGAGTTCGGGAGCCCGAGTTACGACCATTTTTGCGAGAGGGGAGCCAGGACATATACGGATGCGGAGGATCCGAATCCGGGTCCAAACCAATGAAACGCTTCCCCTTCCTCGCCCAAAAACGCCCAAATCCTTCAACTACCCTCTTCTTCCTCCTCCCTCTCCCTCGTTGGAGCCTCAATGGAGCTCATCGGAGCGCAGGAGGCCTAGGAAGCCCTCGGGGACGGATTGGCATCATGATCGAAGCACCGATTGCGTCGTTTCTCCATGGGCGGAGTTGCTGAGAAATTGAGTTCTTGAGGTACGATAACCCCCCTTCATCTTGCTTCGGATTCCATACAATTGTTGTGCTATATTCGAACGTCCTTAGAGCCTTAGATATGCTTGTGAAATTAATTTCGGGTGGTGCTGTGACCTCTTGCACATAGAGTATCTTGTTTGCATGTAGCACGGTGGTACCCAAGCATGTACCTTAGTGTATGATGTATACAGTTTCTTCCAACAGAGTTGAAGTGTACCTAGGTTGCATAGTTTTGTTAATGAAGGATCTATCGAGATTGAAATAAAAATGGGATTTTAGGCATATAGGTGGAGGCATTCCATCTTCTTCGTTAAGGTTTCTCCCCCTGCAAACTTGACTTGGAGCTTCCATTTAGCTTGAGCTTTGTTCCCACCAAGTGCAAATATTTATCGAGATGCA
Organism: Ottelia alismoides; assembly: GCA_037367405.1. Taxonomy (NCBI): domain Eukaryota; kingdom Viridiplantae; phylum Streptophyta; class Magnoliopsida; order Alismatales; family Hydrocharitaceae; genus Ottelia; species Ottelia alismoides. The sequence continues at coordinate 233,780 of JAZKJV010003000.1, read as the reverse complement.
AGTTCAGAGACTCCTGCAAATATATTCAGAAAGCAAAGTTCAGGGACTCTTACCTGCAAATATGGATGCTAAGGTACTGTATTCTCAACTTTGTGCACCGTGACTTGTTTATCCAGCAAGGACAAGGCTTATTTCATATTAAGAGAGATACCCCTTTAGATTCTAATATAGGTTGTGTGAAGATTCTGCAATAAAATAATTTTCTAATTCTAGCTGAACTTGTCCAAATGAAGAACACCAGGTTTGTCAATGATGCAGTAGCATAGAAATCATTTTACTGAGTTAACTCATTCCACCCATTGGAGGATGCATCTTATCATTGCCTATGGCTGCATATTATTTTATCCCATTTGATCCCATGCTACTGCTGCTACTGCTTGCATACGGCTACATAATTTTGCTCCTATTTGAGCTCTTGTTATTGCTGCTACTGCTTGTATATGGCTGCATATCTATGCTCCCATTTGAGTCCATGTTACTGCTGCTACTGCTTGCATATGGCTGCATATTTTTGCTCCCATTTGAGCCCATGTTATTGTCGCTACTAGTTGCATATGGTAGCATTTCTCTTGTACAGCTAAGAGATCCAATCATCCCCTGGATCATCGTTTAAAATTGTAGGATTTTATCATTGGATGAGATCCAAGATACCGTACACTGGGCAGAATTGAGTAAAATCTCTAAATAGTACTTAATGAAATCCAAGTTACTGCATAGTAGACATATTGGAGTATCTACCAGTAGTGGTAGTTGAGATTTAAGTAACATTCAGAACAATAGACATATTCAGTATCTTCTGTAATGGGGTAGTGGAGTAGTGCTGCCAAGGGAGGGGCATGTATCCTTGGGGCTCTGGGTAGAAGCCTAGACGACCGCGATCCCAACTGCTATTGTAGATGTGATGGTTGGGGGACATGTTGCTTGGCACACCGAGGTGCTGATCTGACGGTGTTGGCCTCGGTACTTGCGTGCTTTAGCCCGGTGCTCGAGCGCGGACCATGTAGTCATGATTGGTTGGCTAGTGCTTCGCTTGTCACTTAGAGTTAACGCTCGTGTACAGGTCAATGTAGACCACATTGGTCGGTATTCCTAGTGGAAGCGCTAAGAGGAGAGTTCTAGGAAATGTGGTTAAGGAAGTTGGTGATGGGACGTGAATCTCCTGTGTATAAAGAGGATCGGATTGTCGCGATGATTCACGGGTTGTAATCTATTTTGTGAATCGGAAGCACAATTGCGAAGTGGAGCTAAGTGGACGTGTTGGGAACTTAGTTAGGATGCATTGTACCCCACCACATGCCTACGGAGGCATCCCAACCCTAAGGTGTTTTCTTTTACCTTAGAGTCATAGTGTGAGGTCTCATCCAGACCAAGACCACAGACTATCCACAAAGCTTGGAACTAATATCCATATCCAGATCAACAATAATAATAATAATGTAATTCGTTGCGAGTTTTATTACCTAGTTGTTCTTTTGCACACAATTAAATTATATCTTGCTTGTTATTATATAGTTGTTTTAATTGTATTGAGCAACTTTGCTCATAACGTACCTACGTGTGGATCCGCAGGTTCACAACAGTGAGTAGCTTTGGGGATATCACCATTTTTGTGCAGCTTCACGACATTTTTCTTTGTGGTACAATTGTTGCTAGTTTTACTATCCTTCTTCACTTGTAGTATTTTGTTGAGAGACATGGCATGTAATGTATAATTGTGGACATCTATTTTATGCTTACAAGTATATTTTTTGTGGACATGGAAATGATCAATGGAATATGGAATGTGAACAGGTTGAATGAGAAGTAAAATTTTAAATTCCTGTGGATGTTGCTATTTTTTCTCCTGTTACGAATGTCAAGTATTCGAATGTGGAATGTGTATGCGTGAGATTGGTTTGCCGAGTACCCGGATCCTAGGAGGACAGACGTCACAAATAGAGTCATAATGCGAGGTCTCATCCAGACCAAGACCATCGACTATCCATGAAGCTTGGTTACTCATATCCATATCCAAATCAACAATAATAATAATGTAATTCGTTGCGAGATTTATTACCTTGTTGTTCTTTTACACACATTTAAATTATATCTTGCTTGTTATTGTATATTTGTTTTAATCGTATTGAGCAACTTTGCTCATAACGTACCTACGTGTGGATCCGCAGGTTCACAGCAGTGAGTAGCTTTGGGGATATCACCATTTTTGTGCAGCTTCATGACATTTTTCTTTGTGATACAGTTGTTGGTAGTTTTACTATCCTTCTTCACTTGTAGTATTTTGTTGAGAGACATGGTGATGACTGAAAAATCACCAAGACATGGGTGAAAGAAAATAGATCAAGGGTCGTTGCGACCCGGATCTCGGAAGTCAATCGGTCAATCAAGAAAATTAAGTGCAGACCACCGAAATCAGATAAAAATCAGAGAAATACGATAGCGGTCCTGGCTATTGGATTAGCCTGGTATAGCGACCAGGGTCGGACTCAGGGAGCATGTGATGGCCTTGCAGCCTACGAAGTAGTCTAAAAAAGAAACAAAATAAAATAAAGGTATTTTTTGTGGATTTTTAATCTTTTTATATTTTTTTGGATTTTTTAATTAATAAAGAAAATAGAAAAGCAATAAAACAAGCCAATACAACCAATTATTAAATCACTCAAAAATCATCCAAAAATTCAAATAAAAATGTTTTTATGTTTTTTTATATTTTTTACTGTTTTTGGTTAATTTTTGGTATTTTTCTGATTTTTATTGAATTTTATAAAAATCAAACAAGGCAAGAAAAGAAGGGTACTGTCCAGTCAGATGTCAAGGGCCAATTTAAAATAGAAATGGCCCTATTAACACCTGAAGGTAATTTTCCTGTAAAGAACAAAACACAAGGAAATTTTGGCCACTGGAATTATTATTTTTGGGTTTTTCGATTAATTATTAGAATTTTTATAGTGTTTTTAGTGTTTTTCAATTTTTATTGGTTTTGTATATCCAAAAATAACCAAAATTGGTCAGAAAATCAAACAAGGTAAAATACACTCTATCTAATTTTTTTTAATTTTTAGAGGTGTTTTAATATTTTTTTGTGAATTTTAAAGTTAGACAGTAACAAAAAAGTGAGTTTTTGAATTTTTAAAAATAATAAATGAAATAAAAAATGTCTCCAAAAATTACAGAAAATTTTACACTATGACAGGAGCCATGTATCCAATTTTCATCGAATTTGGAGTTAATTTGCTTATTTATTAAAAATAAAAACAAAGCCATAGTGCATAGGGACCTAACTGCAAATAAAATAAAACCTTGGGCCCCTTGGATAACAAGCCTGGAAAATATGGGGCTAGAAATGCAAAATTCCCCCGAGGCCACGCACGATGCGCGTGACTCAAGCTTGGGTGGACCAAAGTGCAATTCCTATTTATAAAAATATAAACAGTAACAAGCCAAAAACGCAGGGGAAAAACTGCAAATATTCCAAATACCACGTGTTAATGCACGTGTCCACAACACACAAGGGGTATAAATGAGAATCAGATAAACAGAAGGGTCCTCTATGCAATATTTACAAAAATAAAAGAACTATAAAACGTATTTACAGTACTAAAGAGTAAATGCAAGAACTAGAGGGGCCTAAGAGCAATTACTCCTTTATTAAATGTCGAGGGCCAGATGCGCGCCACGTGCTGGATCTGATGGTCGAGAAGGCGTGACGCACAACGAAGGAAACCCTCGGCGCGATCGAGCGGCTGAGACGCTTCCACGTGGACGATCGGGCGACTGGGGTGCGACGCGGGTCTGCGAAGGGACTCAGCACGAATCGAACGGAGGAGGTGTCGCCACGTAGGTGATCGGACGACTGCACAACGTCGTGGCTAAACCTCGCTGAATCGACGGTCGCGATCAACCCTCCAAGGATCTGACGGTGCCTGCTGCTCCTGGCGTGGACGTCTGAGATCTAATCTGGAGCTGGAGGGGGAATCAGACGGCTCTGGAGGATGGTCGAAGAACTGGACTCCGGCGAGGTTCGCCGGGCTCGTGCTGGCGCTAGAGACCTCCTCGGAGGCCACTCATGATCGGAGAAGATGCGTGGGGGCCTCCCGCGTCTAATGGCACCCTCCGATGACGCAGCGGAGCTCCGGATAGCTCAGGCCACGCCGGCGGAGGAATAACGGCTGCTCCAAATGGTCGAGACCCTCAGATGTGCTCGAATGGACCTGAAAAGCACAGCAACGCACTCGCGGGCCGAGGGCGAAGTACCTCGACCCTGTAAGCGGGGGTGAAGGTGGATGGTGCGGCAGGGCGTGCGAGCTCCGGCGGAGCGACGGCGAAGGAACTCGATACCCAGTTCCTTTGCGAACTAGGGTGAATGAGTGGGCGAAGAAGGTGCGCGGAGAGAAGGCGATCGTGATGGGCGACTCCGATGGTCGGAATGAAGGCGAGGATGGTCGGAACCAAAGCGGAACAACGGCGAGTCGATTTGGGGGAAAATGGAAATTCGGGAAAAAGAAGAAGGAGGGCTACCTGATGGATGCAATCGACTGTGGAGGAGCAGGGGGTGCTCCTGGTCCTTGCCTCGAGGACCGTCGGTGTCCGAGGCTCGAGCGTCACCTCCAGGAGGCGCACGACGGCGCGTAGCTGTCGGATCAATGGTCGACTCGTCTCCTCCTCGCTGCAACACTGCCTGGAGCGAGCTGTCACTCTCGCGGAGGCGATGGAGGTCCTTGGGTGGAAAACGAATGATCAAAGATGCGTGAGGAAGGAGGCGGAGCTCGGATTAAATATGGGTGCAGGTCCGAGAAGAGGAGGTCGGGCAGGGTTCCGCGAAGCGCGGATCCCCACGCAGATGATCGGGTGAGAATCTCGGATGCTCAAGGAAGAAGAAGAACCCGGGGTTTACGGATTTGGTGATCGGGTCATGACGCGAAAATCGGGGAAGTCGGGTCGGGCGTCATGGACCGTGGGAAGTGGTCCTGGGGGGGGAAGTTGACCGGGGGGTCAACGTCCCCGTGGACCAATGGGGACAGGCCACGTGGAAATGATTTAGAAATTGATTTGAAAATTGAAAATGGCCGAATTATTAAAAACTCAAAATATGAAAAATGTTTATTTTATTTTTTTTCTATTTTTTGGTGATTTTTAATTAATTTTTCACAATAAAAAAAGGTATTTACACTATAGTGTTATATATAGGTATATATACAATATAGGTTTTTGATTTTTGATTTTTAATTAGTTATTTTTGTGCATTTTTATTCCCATTTTATATTTTATTTATTTATAGCATAAAATTAGGAATAAAAGCGTATTTTTATTTTATTTTTATTATTTATATACAAGGGTTAAATAAATAGATATATACATCTATATACATGGTATATTTACAAAGTTCTTTTTGATTTTTAATTTTGTTCTTTTTATTTGATTTTTGTTTTTATAGTTTTTATTTTATTTATTTACACCATAAAAGATAGAATATATACAAATTTTTAGGGATTTTAATTCATTTATTTACAAGGCTAAATAAATATAGAGGTGGTTGTATGTACAAGGTGAATATATATACAAGTGACTCTTTTTATTTTCTTTTTGATTTTTCAATTTTTATCTTGATTTTATATTTACAAATATATACAAATATATACAAGCCCATTTTATTCTATTTTTAGAGGAAAATATTTTTATTATATTTACAGGTATATTTACACACATGAGCCCCCTATCTCTCTCTACTTTTGGTTTTTATGCGGTCAGGCCCATGCTGAGCCCTCCCTTGGGATTAGGTTGCTCAATATTTATTCAAAATATTTCCCTCTTTTTCTTTTTCATCTTTATTCTTTTATTTTTGCACAAAAACATGCTAATTATTAGTTTTTTTTACACAATGCATGCTTTTGGTAATTATTTGTATTTACAAACATATACATGCATTTGCAAAGGTTTTTGTAGCTAAAATATAAGAATAAAGAGTGATGAATGAGTATTCATCACCCCCCTATACTTAACTTTGCTAGTCCCTTAGCAAACACTTATTTAAAAAAGAAGTGAAAAAGAAAGAGAAAAAGAAAAAGAAAAAGAAAAAGAAAAAGAGAAGAATGCACATGGATCAAGGTTGAATATTAAACTTGCCTTCATTAAATTGAGTTATGGAGCTCGATCAGATCTTTGGATTATTAATGTGTCGGAACCTTATTTGGACTTGAGTTTAAAACTCAACAGCCTCTAAGTTCCACCAATCTATAATCAAGACTCCTCAACAATCCAGATCAGAACAAGTCATCAAACACAAACCCTGAAGACCATGAATCTTTTCTTGTACTATGAATGTGAGGTATAAGCTCTCCACCTCAGAAATGGCAACTTGACGACCCTCCCTAACAAGGTAACTCTATGACCCCAATCTGGCCACTCTTTCCTCGAGGAGCGGGGTATACCCTTCTAAGTTCAAGTTCAACCGGCTCAAGAAGAGGAGGAAGAAGAGAATGGACCATGGCCAGTGTAGCCATGTATCCTTGGGAGCTCGACCAGTGTAGCCAAGTCTCCCTGCTGCAAGCTACATAAGGTAGGACATAAATATCAAGCTTTGCTTATTGCACTATATACATACTCCGGTGGGATTATCATTTTCTCTCAGACCCACCACTTTTTTGGAGTTATTTTCTTTTTGCATTTTTTTCAAATGCATCTATACAACATATACATGTGCAGCATATATACAAGGAGTTTTTCCTCTTGAGCCAGTAGACTATCCCTCTTTTGAAGCATTATTGCAACCCACAACTCCCGTCGTTAGACCTCATGGCAACCATACCAATTTGAGACACACTTCCTTCACTAAAAGAAGAAGAGAGGTTCCGCCTAGAAGTACTACCCTCATATGCTACCCCAAGTCAAGGAAGACTGCCTCCTCACCACCTCATCCGTAGAGAGCTCGGTGCTAAGTGCTGTGTCCAAGTAAAGCCATTGTCTATATGAGTCATGTGTGTGTTGTTAAGTGCTCTACTTAGGCTCATTGAGATGACATGTGATCATATCCTAGTGGACTCAAAGAATTAAGTCACCATGGACCTGAAAAGCCTTAACCCTAAGCCCTATAAGGTTCCTCTTAGAAATTAGGTGGATTAAGATCTTATTCAAGCTCCATTTCCCAATTTGATTCCAGGCTAGTTTAAATGTCAACTATAATCCAGGAAAAACTATATACATATATACAAAGATGCTATTTACACAATATTTACAAACATGCAAAATTTTTGAAAAATGTTTTGAAATCATGAATGGATGAATGCATGGAATGCAAGTTTTGCAAAATATTTACACAAATTTACACAAGATTTTTGCAAACTTTTGATTTTCAAAACATTTTGGAAAAATTCTGTACTATATACATAATTTTGATAAGAACATATTTACACAAACTTTACACCAAAAGTTTTTTTGAAAACATTTTTACAAAAATAATTTGTACACTAGCTATGTATGTGCAATAAAAGAATGATTATTTACAGGAAAAATTTTTAATTTTTGTGGTTTTTAAGGTTTTTAGCCATTTTTATTTATTAACAGACTCACACAAAGTACGAGTTATGGCTAAAGTATATATGAAATATATACACACCCCCTATACTTAGCTCGAACGATGTCCTCAGAGTCAAGAGCGATGAAGAAGACATAACTCGTGCTATGTATAGGGAAGTGAAAAGGAAGGCTATATACAAAGACGAATGAATGAATAGAAGATCAAGACAGTCTCGGCTTTTCCCCTATACTTAGGATCAAATAATCCTAAGTATAGCAGTCAGTACACAAAGGGAAAACCGAGTGGCGAATGTACAGGGTCTACCCCCCTATACTTAGGGTAAAATATCCCTACGTATAGGCAGCAAATCAGGGGTAGAAAGAATCAAAAGAAAAACTCAAAGGTCCTACGTCCCCCTATACTTAGGGTAAAGTACACCCTAAGTATAGCATAATCAAAAGATGAAGAAAGGGATGTGGGACTAAAGAATAGAATGATATGGACATCTGGATCTATACAGGTCGGAAGAACAGTGATAATCAGGCGTGAGATGCAAAAGATGTGAGTCAAGAGACCACATCTCACGCAAAATGAATCCGGGCAACATCAACGACCCGCGGCTCATGATCTAAAAAATGGCTTGAGCCGCTGGCCGTTCACTCGAAAGGTACTCTCAGAAGACAACTCGGATATATCAATGCTACCGTTGTCGTGTACCTTTCTCACCAGATAAGGTCCCTTCCATTTGCTCTGTAGCTTCCCTGGAAATAGGCGAAGCCTAGCATCAAATAGCCATACTCTCTGTCCAGGCTCAAAATGTTTGTGGCTGATATGAGAATCATGCCACTCCTTCACTCTCTCCTTATACTGTAGGCTGTTTGAGAAGGCGGTATCTCTAAGCTCCTCCAAGGCTGCTAACTCTGCCCTCCTTTGGTCTCCTACACTATCTGGATCCATAAGAATATCAGTGACTGCCCAAAGTGACCTGTGTCTCAGCTCAACAGGTAAATGGCACAGCTTGCCATATACGAGGCGAAAGGGACATGTGCCCAATGGTGTCTTGAAAGACGTCCTATATGCCCACAAGACCGAGTCCAAAATCTGTGACCAATCCTTTCGGTCAGGGCGGACGACCTTCTGCAAAATAGCCTTGATCTCCCTGTTAGACACCTCGGCTAGACCATTCGTCTGTGGATGGTATGGAGTGGCAACGCGATGGTCTATGCCGAACTCGCTAGCAAGGGCCTTCACCTGGTCGTTGATGAAATGAGACCCCTCATCTGAAATCAATATTCGAGGTACCTCGAACCGCGTGATGATGTGCTTCCTCAAAAATCTACAAACTGTCCTGGCATTAGCGGTTCGGGCGGGGATAGCCTCAACCCAACGACTAACATAGTCAACGACCAACAGAATGTACTCAAATCCCTAACTCTTAGGGAATGGACCCATGAAATCGATGCCCCATGCGTCAAAAACCTCACAGAAGTGAATGGGCTGCATCTGCATCATGTCACGCTGTCCACAAGTGCCCATCCTCTGATAGTCAGTACACCTCTTCACGAACTTATCAGAGTCCTTGAAGAGGGTAGGCCACCACAAGCCGGATTGGAGCACTTTCTGTGCCGTTCTCCTCCCAGAATGATGTCCTCCTGCCTCAAGCTTGTGGCAGTAAGTGAGGACGCTATGGTGCTCCTCCTGAGGAATGCACCTACGCCAGACGCTATCCCCTCCTTCGTGGTAAAGGATGGGATCCTCCCAGTGGTAGGACTTGGCCTTCGCGAGGAAGGTCTCAAGCCTCTGCCTGGGCCAACCTTGTGGAACTTTCTTAGCAACAAGAAAGTTCACAATGTCGGCATACCACGGGAGGGAGGCGATAGCAAGGATCGCCTCATCTGGGAAGGTCTCACAAATAGGATCAATCAGCTCAAAATCCTCAGGCTGCTCTAAACGGGAGAGATGATCCGCCACCACATTCTTGACTCCAGGCTTATCCTTGATCTCAATATCGAACTCCTGGAGTAGAAGGATCCATCTAGTTAGTCTGGCCTTGGCATCCTTCTTTGCCATGAGGTATCGGATGGCGGTGTGATCAGTAAACAAGGTCACTCTAGATCCAATAATGTAAGATCTGAACTTATCTAGGGAGAACACTATGGCAAGCATCTCCTTCTCTGTGACTGTATAATTCCGCTGGGCGGAATCCAATGCGCGTCTAGCGTAGTGGATAGCAAAGGGGACTCTATCTCTCCTCTGTCCCAGCACGCCCCCCACGGCAAAATCGGAGGCATCAATCATGATCTCGAATGGGAGAGACCAATCAGGCGGCTGGAGAATAGGAGCCTCTATAACACTCTGCTTGAGAGTCTCGAAGGACGAAAGACACTTGTCATCGACAAGGAACTCGGTGTCTTTCGTCAGCAGGTCAGTCAATGTGAAACCCCCGAAACCCGAATAGGGACTAAAATGCAAAATCCAGCCGGATCTGGGCTAAATTGCAAATCTGCTTTTATTCCAGAGTTCAAAAAATTTATTTGAGTAGTCCATTGCGTAGGGCTCGTCGATAGCTTTCCAACGAGTCCAAGAACGTTAAAATCCGATTCCGGGAGCCTGAGTTACGGCTATTTTAGCGATGAGGTGTCCAGGTCATATTCGGATCCGAACCCGGATCCGAATCCGAGTTTTGCCCTTAAAACCCAACTCCCCTCTCGTCCAAAACGCCCAAACCCTCCTCCTCTTCGATCAGCCCTCTTCCTCCCCTATTTTCCCCTCACCGGAGCTCGCCAGAGCGTCACGGATCGACGATCCGATGTCCAGATCGTGTCGAGAAGGTCCGGCTCACCCTCGTGTGCGGTTTCCATCGCGAACGAAGCGGCGTTCTTCACCGACGGAGAAATCGAGGTTCGAGTTTTCTTTAGGTACGATGTCCCCTTCCTTTTGCTGCCGGGTTCCACGCATTTCTTGAATGTTCTTATAACGGTATGTCTGAGTTGTGTGACACGGTATAGTATGCCATAAAGCCTTGACATTGGTATTGTGCTCTCAACTTGCTGAAACCTTATAGCAGTTCTAAATACAAAATAATCGTAAGCAACCATCTTTTGGCTTCAAGAGTCATATACACCACATCAGGACGTCCTTGAAGAGTAGTACCTTCCAGATTGGACTCTGCTCATGTACTCGAGCAGAACAAACAACCTGCGTCACGAGTTTGATTTTGAGGAGATCTTCTTCCTGAAAGGAGACGAGGTTCCTACATGAGCATGTTCCACTAATCACAATGAGGCCAAATACAAGGACCAATTTCCTTTCTGACTAGAACGGACTTGATGGTGCTGGAATTTCTGGAAGTCAGATAACAGAGATCAATGAGTACATACATTAAATCGAATCCAAATGATGTTTCAGCCACCATTGGGAAATAAATATGCTAATGTTCAATTGAGATTTTCTTACTCAAATTGTTGGTCACGAGGCATATGGATTTGTCCCCATGATCAGCTTATTTCATAGCAGAACTGTGCAAATTTGACCATTAGTTTGGCCCTCTTAAATGCACTAAATGTATGTTGTCTTATTTTCTTCTTGACGCGAGATACTCAGTTCCTTTATTCTAATTTAAAAACCATGAGACATGTATTACTGCCATATTGGATTAATTCGTGAAGTTAACATGCACCACCCCTACGAAGGTGCAATTGCACTTTTCTGAAAAGAGCCTGTCTGGATCTTCTCTTGATCACGTTCATCATCTTAAAATCATTTAAATCAGCTTAATGTATTTCTTGAATTTGAGTCAATATGTTGTTCTTGTTAGTTATTGTTAACTAATTATTGAGTCATAAATTCAAAATGCATTGTCTCCTACTCAGCAGTGTATATAAAGCACACAGAAAAGTCAGGCTGCGGTATAAAAAGGTTAGAGTAGGTCTGAATACTAGATTAAACTAATGTTAAAACAATGACTCTTTGGTGGTATAAACAGATGGAAAAGCATATGAGTGGTGAGTTCATGTTTGGGTAGATGTTTCTACATTTTCTTATCATCCTTTGAGTGATGGCATAATCTTCAAGTAAGGAACCAATCCTCTTCAAAGTAGACAGTCTGATAAAAGTCTTGAATGTAATGTCAAGCTGGGGATAATGTTACGATGAGTGGGTAGATAGGATTAGGTGCCGCCAAGGGAGGGGCATGCACTCTTGGGGCCCCGGGTAGAAGCCTAGTTGACCGCGATCCCAATTGCTACTGTAGCTGCGATGGTTGGGGGACATGTTGCTTGGCACACCGAGGTGCTGATCTGACGGTGTTGGCCTCAGCACTTGCGTGCTTTAGCCCGGTGCTCGAGCGCGAGCCAAGTAGTCATGATTGGTCGGCTAGTGTTTCGCTTGTCACTTAGAGTTAACACTCGTGTACATGCCAATGTAGGCCACATTGGTCGGTATTCCGAGTGGGAGCGCTAAGAGGGGAGTTCCGGGAAAATGTGGTTAATGAAGTTGGTGATGGGATGCTAATCTCCTGTGTATAAGGAGGATCAGATTTTCGCCATGATTTACGGGTTGTAATCAAATTTGTGAATCGGAAGGACAATTGCAAAGTGGAGCTAAGTGGACGTGTTGGGAACTTAGTTAGGATGCGTTGTACCCCACCGCATGCCTACGGAGGCACCCCAACCCTAAGGTATTTTCTTTTACCTTAGAGTCTTAGTGTGAGGTCTCATCCAGACCAAGACCACAGACTATCCATGAAGCTTGGTTACTCATATCCATATTCATATCAACAATAGAGAAATATAAATACAAATTTAATTCTTTGTGAGACCAGTTACACAGTTGTTCTTTTGCACACATTTAAATTATATCCTGCTTGTTTTTGTGTAGTTTTGTTTATATCGTATTGGGCAACTTTGCTCATAACGTACCTACGTGTGGATCCGCAGGTTCGCAGCAGTGACTAGTTGGAGGCACCATCACTTTTGTGCAACTTCACGACACTTTTTGCAGTACAGTTGTTGGTAGTAGTTTTACTATCCCTCTTCACTTGCAGTATTTTGTTGAGAGACATGGCATGTATAATATATGTGTGGACATCTGTTTTATGCTTACATGCATTTTTTTTGGACATGGAAATGATCAATGGAATGTAATGGAATTGGTATATGCAATGAATGGAATATGGAATGTGAACATGTTAAATGAGAAGCAAAATTTTAAATTCATGTGCATGTTGCTATTTTTCTCCTGTTGTTACCAATGTCAAGTATTCGAATGTGGAATGTGTGTGCATGGATTTGGTTTGCCGAGTACCCGGATCCTAGGGGCGTCACAGAATGGTATCAGAGCAGTGATACTCCATTCTATTTCACGCATATCATTCCTTATTGGTATTCGAATACTGGATAGTGTGGAAGTCTTCCGACCCAACATGAGTCCACAGGAGAATAACATGTTTACATCTATGTTCATACGTCTCTCTGAAGTGAAGCAACACATCTGATGGCGGGATCAAGTGCATCTCCGCCTTTAGGTCACACTGATTTCTCAGTTAGGGTTGTGTAGGATACCTCACCTATGTAGTAGATCCAGTGGCACAGGACCATATGATAGATGATGTTCGAGTTATGCAGGAGCTTCCTCATATGTTTCTAGATGAATTACCTTAATTACCACCAGTACGAGAGATAGAGTTCGAGATCAAGCTACTCAGCTGATATCTATCCCTCCATACAGATTGACACTAGTTGAGCTCAAGGAGCTCAAAATACAGTTGCAGGAGCTATTGAAGAAGAGATTCATCTACCTCGGGACATCACCATGGGGAGCACCAGTCCTCCACGTGAAGAAGAAGGATGGATCCCTAAGACTATATATAGACTACATTCAGTTGAAAGTCAAGAACCATTACTCACTTCCCAGGATTGATGATCTATTGACCAGTTGCAAGGAGCAGCAATATTCTCTAAGATTGACCAGCGATCAGGATATCACCAGTTGAGTATCAAATAGGCTGACATGATGAAGTCTGCATTTCGTACTAAATATGGCCACTATAAGTTCTTGGCGATGCCTTTTAGACTCACAAATGCACCTGGTGTATTCATGGATTTAATGAACCGAGTTTCCGTCTGCATGTGAAAGCGTTCATGATCATATTCATTGGTGATGTTCTAGTCTACTCCCATGATCGATACGAGGATGAGTCTCATCTTTGCACCGTACCAGAGACCCCCCGAGAGCACCAGTTGTATGCTAAATACAACAAGTGCGAGTTTTAACTTTCTAAAGTGGCTTTTCTTGGCCACATAGTTTCAGGGGCGGGGGTGTAAGTTGACTCCGCCAAGAAGAGGCAGTGGTGTCTTAGGAGTGGCCCAATACGGTTACAGAGATCCGCAATTTTCTTAACCTCATCAAGCACTATAGGAGTTTTGTTAGAGGGTTCTCCTAGCTTTCCTACCCGTCACCCGGCTGACGCAGAAGGAGATGCCATTTGTCTGGAGTGACAAATGTGAGTTGAGCATCCGTACGCTCAAGGAGCGGCTATATTCTACACCTATCCTCACCCTTCCTTATGGTATGCTGGACTTCACTGTGTACACATATGCTTCCATGGAGGGCTTAGGTGCAGTGTTGATGCAACGTGGGCATGTTATGGCATATACGTCACGACAGCTGAAGAACCATGAACGCAACTACCATCACTCATGACTTGGAGTTGGCAGCCGTAGTCTTTGCATTAAAGATATGGCATCACTATTTGTATACGGTGACATTTCAGATTTTCACAGACCACGAGAGTCTCAAATACATTTTTGATCAGAAGGAATTGAATATGAGGCAAAGGAGGTGGATGGAACTACAGAAAGATTATGATTGTACCATCTCCTACCATCCCGGTAAGGGGAATGCGGTAACATGCGCCTTGAGTAGGCGACCATATACTGAAGGTTCGACAACATGGTTGCAGACTTGGGATGTACTCACTACACTTTGTGAGTGGCATCGATTTGAGAGTACATCTGATGAAGTGACTATGCCAACAAAGTATAGTAGCTTATGGGACAAGATCATCCAAGGGTAACATATAGATCAAAGGATCAAGAACTTGTACCATAGATGGTTGAAGGATAAATTTGACGGGTTTCGAGTTCGTAAATCCATTGTATGGAATGAAGACCGTGTGTGTGTTCCAGATGATGAGGTGTTGAGGAGAGATACCTTGGATGAGGCGCATAGTGCAAGACTTTCTATACATCGAGGAGGAACCAAGATGTACAGGGACCTCCGCCAATACCTTTGGTGGGAGGGCATAAAGAAGGACATAATCGAGTATGCTAGTCGATGCCTTACTTGTCAAATGGTGAAGGCGGAGTACCATAGACCCCCTTGCTTCCCGGTGTGAAAATGGGAGAGCATTTCCATTGATTTTGTTACATCATTGTCGCGCACCCCTGGAGGGCTTGATGCGATATGGATCATTGTTGACCGGTTGACCATGTTAGCCCATTTCATCCCGGCCAACATGACATATACATCTGTGCAACTAGCCAAGTTATATGTTCAGCACGTCATTTTGCATGGGATACCGAAGGAAGTAGTGTCAGATAGAGATTCCTGTTTTACATCACACTACTGGGGAGAGTTCATGAGATCCTTGAGGACAGAGCTACATATGAGTTCAACCTACCATCCACAGTCAGATAGGCAGTCTGAGAGGACCATTCAGACCTTGGAGGATCTACTACGAGCATGTGCGGTTGAGTGGAAGGAATCTTGGAAGGATCACCTCCCACTAGTTGAGTTTACATACAACAATAGCTACCATGCCAGTATAGGCATGGCACCATTTGAGGCATTGTATGGGAGGTGGTGCACCACTCCTTTGTGTTGGCAGCAGGTGGGTGACAACACCATGTTCACCCCTCAGATCATGGAGGAGATCTCCAGGGTGGTGGAGACTGCTAGGAGGAAATTGCTGATTGCACAGAGCCGTCAGAAGAGTTACGCCGACCAACGGCGTAGAAACCTTGAGTTTCAGGTATGTTATCCTAAATTCGCTCCCTAGTGGATACAGTTCTTAGCCAATCCTCTGTGACTAAGTGTTTCTCATGATCACTGGTCGGAGACTCCGTGTTCTTACGCGTGTCCCCAATGAGGGACGTACAACATTTCGGTGCAAAAGGCAAGCTAGCACCGCGTTTTGTAGGGTCATTCGAGATTTTGGCCCGTGTGGGGAAAGTAGCCTACAGGGTAGCCCTTCCCCCACACCTCAAGGGCATCCATGACGTATTCCACGTGTCGAATCTCAAAAAGTATATCCGAGATCCTCGACACGTGATCAGCTATAAGGACCTGACGATGGAGCCAAACCTATCCTTCCCAGAAGAGCCGGTGCAGATTTTGGACCACGCGGTCAAGAAGTTGAGGCGGAAGGAGATCCCTTTGGTCAAGGTCCTGTGGCGAAGTCAAGACGTCGAGGAAGCGACGTGGGAACCTGAGGCGGACATGAGGGAGAAATACCCTCAATTGTTCACAGGTATGCAACTGAAGCCGTAGTCGAGTTCTTTTGTGATTTTTATGGGCTTTGCTCTCTTTGAGATTTTTATGGGCTCATTCCTCGGTGAGGCTCGGACACAATGGGGTTCGGGTGTTGAAATCGACTAGAGTCATCCTAAGTCTCGGGGACGAGACTTCCTTTGAGATTTTTATGATGTGAAACCCCCGAAACCCGAATAGGGACTAAAATGCAAAATCCAGCCGGATCTGGGCTAAATTGCAAATCTGCTTTTATTCCAGAGTTCAAAAAATTTATTTGAGTAGTCCATTGCGTAGGGCTCGTCGATAGCTTTCCAACGAGTCCAAGAACGTTAAAATCCGATTCCGAGAGCCCGAGTTACGGCTATTTTAGCGATGAGGGGTCCAGGTCATATTCGGATCCGAACCCGGATCCGAATCCGAGTTTTGCCCTTAAACCCCAACCCCCCTCTCGTCCAAAACGCCCAAACCCTCCTCCTCTTCGATCAGCCCTCTTCCTCCCCTTTTTTCACCTCACCGGAGCTCGCCTGAGCGTCACGGATCGACGATCCGAAGTCCAGATCGTGTCGAGAAGGTCCGGCTCACCCTCGTGTGCGGTTTCCGTCGCGAACGAAGCGGCGTTCTTCACCGACGGAGAAATCGAGGTTCTAGTTTTCTTTAGGTACGATGTCCCCTTCCTTTTGCTACTGGGTTCCACGCATTTCTTGAATGTTCTTATAGCGGTATGTCTGAGTTGTGTGACACGGTATAGTATGCCATAAAGCCTTGACATTGGTATTGTGCTCTCAACTTGCTGAAACCTTATAGCAGTTCTAAATACAAAATAGTCGTAAGCAACCATCTTTTGGCTTCAAGAGTCATATACACCACATCAGGACGTCCTTGAAGAGTAGTATCTTCCAGATTGGACCCTGCTCATGTACTCGAGCAGAACAAACAACCTGCGTCACGAGTTTGATTTTGAGGAGATCTTCTTCCTGAAAGGAGACGAGGTTCCTACATGAGCATGTTCCACTAATCACAATGAGGCCAAATACAAGGACCAATTTCCTTTCTGACTAGAACGGACTTGATGGTGCTGGAATTTCTGGAAGTCAGATAACAGAGATCAATGAGTACATACATTAAATCGAATCCAAATGATGTTTCAGCCACCATTGGGAAATAAATATGCCCATGTTCAATTGAGATTTTCTTACTCAAATTGTTGGTCACGAGTTATATGGATTTGTCCCCATGATCAGCTTATTTCATAGCAGAACTGTGCAAATTTGACCATTAGTTTGGCCCTCTTAAATGCACTAAATGTATGTTGTCTTATTTTCTTCTTGACGCGAGATACTCAGTTCCTTTATTCTAATTTAAAAACCATGAGACATGTATTACTGCCATATTGGATTAATTCGTGAAGTTAACATGCACCACCCCTACGAAGGTGCAATTGCACTTTTCTGAAAAGAGCCTGTCTGGATCTTCTCTTGATCACGTTCATCATCTTAAAATCATTTAAATCAGCTTAATGTATTTCTTGAATTTGAGTAAATATGTTGTTCTTGTTAGTTATTGTTAGCTAATTATTGAGTCATAAATTCAAAATGCATTGTCTCCTACTCAACAGTGTATATAAAGCACTACTCAGCAGTGTATATAAAGCACACAGAAAAGTCAGGCTGCGGTATAAAAAGGTTAGAGTAGGTCTGAATACTAGATTAAACTAAGGTTAAAACAATGACTCTTTGGTGGTATAAACAGATGGAAAAGCATATGAGTGGTGAGTTCATGTTTGGGTAGATGTTTCTATATTTTCTTATCATCCTTTGAGTGATGGCATAATCTTCTAGTAAGGAACCAATCCTCTTCAAAGTAGACAGTCTGATAAAAGTCTTGAATGTAATGTCAAGCTGGGGATAATGTTACGATGAGTGGGTAGATAGGATTAGGTGCCGCCAAGGGAGGGGCATGCACTCTTGGGGCCCCGGGTAGAAGCCTAGTTGACCGCGATCCCAACTGCTACTGTAGTTGCGATGATTGGGGGACATGTTGCTTGGCACACCGAGGTGCTGATCTGACGGTGTTGGCCTCAGCACTTGCATGCTTTAGCCCGGTGCTCGAGCGCGGGCCAAGTAGTCATGATTGGTCGGCTAGTGTTTCGCTTGTCACTTAGAGTTAACACTCGTGTACATGCCAATGTAGGCCACATTGGTCGGTATTCCGAGTGGGAACGCTAAGAGGGGAGTTCCGGGAAAATGTGGTTAATGAAGTTGGTGATGGGACGCTAATCTCCTATGTATAAGGAGGATCAGATTTTCGCGATGATTTACGGGTTGTAATCAAATTTGTGAATCGGAAGCACAATTGCAAAGTGGAGCTAAGTGGACGTGTTGGGAACTTAGTTAGGATGCATTGTACCCCACCGCATGCCTACGGAGGCACCCCAACCCTAAGGTATTTTCTTTTACTTTAGAGTCATAGTGTGAGGTCTCATCCAGACCAAGACCATAGACTATCCACGAAGCTTGGTTACTCATATCCATATTCATATCAACAATAGAGAAATAAAAATAAAAATTTAATTCTTTGTGAGACCAGTTACACAGTTGTTCTTTTGCACACATTTAAATTATATCCTGCTTGTTTTTGTGTAGTTTTGTTTAAATCGTATTGGGCAACTTTGCTCATAACGTACCTACGTGTGGATCCGCAGGTTCGCAGCAGTGACTAGTTGGAGGCACCATCACTTTTGTGCAACTTCACGACACTTTTTGCAGTACAGTTGTTGGTAGTAGTTTTACTATCCCTCTTCACTTGCAGTATTTTGTTGAGAGACATGGCATGTATAATATATGTGTGGACATCTGTTTTATGCTTACATGCATTTTTTTTGGACATGGAAATAATCAATGGAATTGGTATATG
Organism: Ottelia alismoides; assembly: GCA_037367405.1. Lineage (NCBI taxonomy): Eukaryota > Viridiplantae > Streptophyta > Magnoliopsida > Alismatales > Hydrocharitaceae > Ottelia > Ottelia alismoides. Next base: position 214,825 of record JAZKJV010003000.1, on the reverse strand, counting down.
CAATAAATGGAATATGGAATGTGAACATGTTAAATGAGAAGCAAAATTTTAAATTCATGTGCATGTTGCTATTTTTCTCCTGTTGTTACCAATGTCAAGTATTCGAATGTGGAATGTGTGTGCATGGATTTGGTTTGCCGAGTACCCGGATCCTAGGGGCGTCACAGTCAATGGTCGGGAAATCCTACTGAAATCATGAATGAATCGTCGGTAGAAACCGACGTGTCCCAGGAATGACCGTAACTGCCGCAAATTGGACGGCGGTGCAAGTTTTCTAATTACATCTACCTTGGCCGGATCAACCTCCATGTCCCTGTTGGAGATGATATGACCAAGCACCGTCCCTTGAGTCATCATAAAGTGACTCTTCTCCCAAGATAGCACAAGGTGGACCTCTATACATCGCTGAAGCACTCGGTCTAGGCAGTCAAGACAGGAGTCGAATCCGTCGCCGTAAACTGAGAAATCATCCATGAAGACCTCCAAGCACTCCCCTACCATGTCCGAAAAGATCGATAGCATGCATCTCTGAAAGGTTGCAGGGGCATTGCATAGCCCAAATGGCATGCGTCAGAAAGCGTATGTGCCGAAGGGACAGGTAAAGGTGGTCTTGTCCTGGACCTCGGGAGTGATGGCCACCTGGTTGTAGCCCGAGTACCCATCCAGAAAACAATAGTGGCTCTTCCCTGCAAGTCTCTCAATGATCTGATGAATAAAGGGCAGGGGGAAATGATCCTTCTTGATGGCCTGGTTGAGTCTCCTGTAGTCAATGCAGACCCGCCAAGAAGTGGGTACTCGTGTAGCAATCTCCTCTCCAGACTCGCTAATCACTGTAGTGATGCCCGTCTTCTTGGGCACCACATGCAAAGGGCTGACCCACTTGGAGTCAGAGATGGGGTAGATAAAATCGGCGCTCCACCATTTCGATATCTCCTTCATGACAACCTCTCTCAGATTCGGGTTCAGCCGCCGCTGGAACTCACGTGACGGCTTCGCCTCATCCTCGAGATAGATATGGTGGGAGCACTGGGCCGGACTTATCCCCTGGAGATCTGCTACGCTCCATCCAATCGCCTTGCGGTTCTTTTCAAGAACCCCCATCAGACGGGATTCTTGCTCTCCAGTTAAATTAGCGGAGATAATGACTGGGTACATCTCAGGCTCACTCGCAAGGAATTTGTACTTCAGCGAAGTAGGGAGTGGCTTCAGCTCTGGACAGCTGGGTGCTGGTGGATCTGGCCTCTGAAAAGTCTGCGTGAATGCTGCCAAATCTGCATGGGAGAACTGAATCTCTCTCTCAATCTCAGAAAGTGGAGAAGGCTGCCCTGATGGACTGTCTCTGCTCTGCTCGGCGTCTACCTCCTACTCAGCTGTAGGCTCAGTGGAAATCAGGTCTGGCATGTAATTCTCACAATCTGCCCAATCAGACTCTGACTCCGAGGGATCTGTATCCTCTAAGGTGGCATCAACACCACCATCATCATAAGAATCTGTCTCGCGGTCGAGAACCGGCTCTGCTGCCTCTGAAGTATCCTAGACCAGGAATGTGCTCTCCAAGCTCTCCTCTGCTGTCATATCTGCATCAGCGGAATCTGAAAATGAGAGGATGGCCTGTGCTGCTGGGTCTGCCCAAACTGCCTCATCGTCTGTGATCACAAAGTCACAGTCCTGGTGGATGTCTAGCCCGGCATCTGTCATCTGCTCTGTATCTGAAGTGGTCTCTGAGCATGATCTGTCTCTAGCTCTGCTGTCCTCGACCGTCTCTATTTGTACACTTTCGCCCTTGACGCGAAAGTATACCTTCCCGCTATCATGATCAGTCACCGCCTTGGCTGTGGCCAAGAACGGACGACCGAGAATGATGGGGGTATCGGTCACGGACTCAGGGATCTCCATGTCAACCATTACGAAGTCCACGGGGAATTGCAGGCCCTGAATCGTGACGACAACGTCTCGTAACAACCCCTTCGGCCTCTTGACAGATCGATCAGCAAACTGAAGGACTGTCCTGCTCTGTCTAAGAGTGCCCAACTCGAAGCGGTCGAGAAGGGCTGCCGGAAGGAGGTTGATCGACGATCCGCTATCTAATAGAGTACGGTCAAACCTCTGTTCTCTGATGTGGCATCTGACATTAAGGGCTCCGGAATCTGGCCTCTTGGCCGGTAGACGGTTCTGGATCGCGAAACACGTGGCTTTCGTCAGCACATGGATCTCTGAATGGTGGTTCCTCCTCTTCCTCCTGACTGTGGTCCTGTCTCTCAGTGAACGCTGAAGAAGGGGGATGTGCTGCAAAGCCTCCTGAAGAGTCAGCTGTATGTGAAACCGATCTATCATCTGCTGGCTGAACTCTTCCTGATCTCTCTTTTTTGGATTTTCTTTTTTCTTCCCCTTCCCCATCTGAAGGGCTCTAGGGAAGGGGATCACGGGGTCCTTCTCAGATGAAGGACTAGGAAAAGGTCTAGACGGCTCGACGGCCGGATCCGCACATACATCACGCACCACAGTGGGACCAGAAAAAACCAAACCTTTCACTTTATTCACAACAGAGTTCCGAGATACATCAGAAGTAGGAAAAATAACAGGTCTCTCAACAAAAGTATGGGTGGCCTCAGTACCACCATCGACTGGATCAACTGGAAGACTCGCGGCCTCAGTATCGCGCTCTGGCTCGGCATAGTGGGTGGCCTCAGTACCACCTCCTCCAACTGGTGAAACGGCGACCTCAGCACCGCCTGTGGAATCAGCATCCTTGGTGGCATCAGTACCACCATCATCATCTCTAGCAGCCTCAGTACCGCTCTCCTCCTCATCATCGGGCGCTCTGGGTGTATCCTAATGATGTAGCTCAGACGAGGCGCCGCCTGCTGGCATCCTACCGCTCCTAAGTGTGACAAAATCAATATCAAAAAGATATCCAGTCATATCACCAAATGCATCACTAGGAGTGGTATACTCAGTACAAGCTACCTGCTCAGATTTCCTCTTCAGGCTGTTGGGGTTCGGCTCAATCTGGGCAGGGATGGCGACCTTCCCTCTCACAATGTCCTGCATCTCCTGGCGGAACTTGTCCATCTCCCGTCGAAAGGTAGCCTGCTGATCTGTGAGAAGGCGGGCTATATCATCAAAGACGGGGCTCTCATGGGAGCCCGACGGGTAGCCTCTCTGGTAGTGAGGCTGTTGGAACTGCAACTGTGGCTGAGAGGGGTATGGGTGATGCTGCTGCTGCTGGTGAGGCTGATCTCGCCTCCAAGACTGTCCCTGCTGATAGGGACGAGGACCATACGACGACTGCTGCTGCTGCTGTGGTGGGTACACTAGGGGCTACTGCTGCTGCGGCTGGTGATCCCTCTGATGGCCGTACTGGCCACCCTGTCCTGACGGCTGCTGCTGGGGCTGGGTACCTCTGGTCCCTCAACGGAATCCGGGATGGTCTCGTCGGATACCGGGCTGGGGGCGGTCATACCAAATCCCGTTGACATCCATCAACGGCTCTGCATCGTACTGGGGTGGCGGGAGCACTGCCAGAGGCTGATCCGGTTGGTATACCAACATCTGCAAGTCTGGAGATGGTGGTGACTGGTAAGTGGGCTGCGGCTGCTGGTACGGCTCCGCCTGTACAAGGTGAACCTGTCTAGGCTGATGGTGAGAGCTGGAGCGCTGGGACGAGCTACTGCTGCTGCCGTGATCGTCTCGTAACTGAAGACGGGGCTGGGAAGCCGTCTGTGCCTCCTGGAGACACATGAGTTGTGTCTTCAAGTCACTCAAAGTCTGTGCCATCTTCTCCATCTCAGTGATGCCCTGGCACTGCTTCTTCTCGATAATCTCCATCCGGTCAAGCTTCTCGCTGATGATCCCCATATCCGCGGCGGATGACTCGGCCTGTGCTGCTGCTACCGCGGACGAACTGGAAGGACCTGCGTCGACCCGTGCTATCCTCTGGTACTGCACGGTCTGTGGCTGCTGGGGTCTGCCATGAGTGTATAACCGGGTCTGGGACATCACCATGTAGTTCTCGGCCATCTCCTCGTAGATGGCCCAGACCTGGTCGTGATCCTTGGCGAAGTAAGACCCGCCACAAGAAGCGTTCACCAAGCCCTGAAGCTCTGGTGTCAGCCCGCTGAAAAATCTCTGCACGAGGTTCGGCTTGGAAATGTCGTGGTGCGGGCATCTATCAGTCAGCTCTCTGAACCTCTCCCATGCCTCATGGAATTGCTCGTTGGGGAGCATGGAGAAGTTGCTGATCAGGGCTCTCGTGGCATTGATCCTCCCGAGTGGATAGTACTTATGCAAGTACTCAGTGCGGAGCTGCTCCCAAGTGTAGACAAACTTCCCCAGATGTTTCAGCCAGGTGGCTGCTCTGTCTGCCAAGGAAAAGGGGAAGGCAATCATCCGTATCGTGTCCTGATCCACCTGACGGTCGTGAACAGTACTGCAAATCATGAGAAACTCCTGGAGGTGGAGATGGAGCTCCTCGGTGGCGAGCCCGTGGAAATGGGGGAGGAGCTGCAAGGTGTTTGGGGGGAACTTGAAGTCCCCCACGATGGCTGGTAGCACAACCCAGTGATGCATCAGTGTCGATCCGGGGTTGTGCTACTCCCGCATCGGTCTCGGTGGGTCTCCTGCTCCTGCGGCGGCGGCTGCCGCTGCGGCGGCGGCTGCTGCGGCTGCTGCGGCTGCTGCTGCTGCATCATCTGGGACTCTCAGCCCGTCTCTGCGCTGCTCTCGCTCTGCTCTCATCTGCTCCATCTCTCTCCTCATATCCAGCATGAAAGCTCCCTGATCCCTCAACTGCTGCTGTACCGTCTCGAGGGAGGCGATCAGGGTGGAGTTGATCGCACCCTGGTCCAAAACAAAATGCTCGGGCTGTGGACCTCTACTGCGATCATCGGAACTGCCGGCCATGGTCTCTGCAAAATCAAACGATCCAAACTCAGGTGCCGATAAATCTGCTAATCTCTCCTCTGGCACTGATCTCTCGGAATCAAAAGAAAGGGGGTCGAGGGGGAACAGGGTGGAATCATACTCGAGTTCGGAGAGCGGATCTCGGCTCTCGCGAACCAACCTAGATGAACGGGTAGACGCGCCCGAAAGCGGTGCAGCCAGAGGCTGCCTAAGAGATCGTCTGCCCATCATCTTGATGTGGTGAGTAAGGCGGATGCGATCTGGAGAAACTATGATCACAAGCAAACCCCCAAGTTCACCAACGCAACGCGAGCTGAAGACCATAAAGGCTCGGTCAATTTATCTTGTCAAATTTTATTTTGGTGAACAATCAAGATATCAAAGCGATTACGTGACCTGTTGGGATACCCGATACTTTCCCAACCGACTGTCCCGCACAGATGAGTCGATAATAAGTCGAGAAGAGTACCGGAGGGCTCTACCCAGTGTTCGGGTCACTCTCTCGCACAATCAAACCAAGCAATGAGGGGGTTGCTCTCCCTAAGACAAGTTTAAAATCAAGTGTCTTTTAGTGATCAATAGTTTTAGCAGTCCCAATTTTATGATTTCTCTTTTTAGGTCTTTTTCAATAAAAGCAAAAACGCCTAACGAATTTTTCGGTTCTCCTGGTTATTAAGTCAAAAACAGGGGGAGAAGACAAAAAAGCCAATGCGCGATAAAATCAATGATGCATGCAAAGTAAGAAAGGCGTACCTGACTCCAGCACTCTACATGCAATATGATCCGCGCAGAATTGAAAAGCAGAAAGTAAACTACCTATATGGTGCAGCGGGAAAAGCCAAGTCCTAAGCAGGTAAATTCTACTCGAAAGAACCGTCTAGCTGGTCACCAGCCTTCGATCCAGAGAGTCCGGTCTCGGTCTACCCCTCCTCCTCCCGACAAATCGGGTTGAGGAGCAGCGCTTGGCAGGGCAGGCTGCGACACGTAGGCTCGAAGGAAATGAGTCAGCTATTTTTATTAATCTTTTATTTGTAGGTCCAATTAACGATCTATAGGCACAAGCAATCTATTAGGTGTTTGGATCCTACTCAGTACGGCACAGTCAAGCAGAAAGTCCTAAATATAGGGGCTCGAGAAAAATCGCGTAAAACCGTAAAAGGCAGCGAAAAACAAAAACCGCGAAAAAGCCGCGAAAAATCTAAGGGTCCCCCGAGCACACCGGTGCTCGGCGAAACAGACCCGAGAAACTGTCCAAGTCCAAACTGAGTGTCCCCGTATTATTACAATAATCAAATGAATAAAAGTCTAAGCTACTCTACTCCTCACCCACTCAGCTACTCTCTCACGCTCTCCTGCGGCTCCGTGCAGAAGGGAGCCGCCTCCGAATCCTGCAGTTGCGTCAGCTTCTCGAGAGTCGTCGCCTCGGTCCTCGGGCCCTCGTAAGAAAGTAACAACGTGTTATCAACCTGGTAAAATAATCAAATATAGGCAAGAAAAACAAACAAGGGTATATGTGCAGAAATGACAATAAAATAAACAAGCAACAAATAAAAGCAAAAACAAAACAAAAGAAAATAAAATAAAATAAAATAAAACAAAAATACGTGAAAACTAAAAAGCCGCGAAAAGCCGCGGACTCAGAAAGAGCCGCGGAAAGCCGCTGATGAACCTCAGTTTCATCATCTTTATTTATTATAATTAACCCCCTTGCTTATTGTTTTGTCAATAAATCCCTGTTAGTGTCTAATAATTAACAGAGTCCTTAATAAATTAAAAACCACAAAAAAATGGCAAAACAAAAATCAGTGGTATTTTTAGACTTAAAAATACCCTCAAAAATATTCCGGGTCCTTGTTTGATCTCTTTTCCAGTTTTGGTCAACATGAAACTTGTAGATCTCGCCAAGATCTACAACTTTCATGTTTTGAGTTTTCTCAAATTCGGCCAATATGACCCTCAAAAATCAAAAATACAATCTGAATAATCTGATTGGGCCACGTGGCCCAATCTGGGTGAGCCACGTGGCCCGGTCCTTCTTGCAGCATCCGCCCTTGTTCCTGGCCGTTGGATGACCTTCAGATCCAACGGATTCTCTTTCTCCACGTGCGCCTAAATCCTCAGCCATCCGATCGACAACTACTTCTCATCACAGCCGCCCGTAGCCGCCTGATCCTCTTCACGCCACGTGGCTCGTCTGTAACCATCTGATCATCATCTGAAGGTGCGATCTCAGCCGCTCCTTCCCTTGACGCCTTTCAGCCGATCGATCATGCACGAGATTCCATCATCACCGTCCTTTAGCGCCTCGACCTCGTCATGACACGTGGCCGCTCCATCTGCCCTCCGATCGCACCGCCCCAGATTCCATCCACGCCACTCCTTCGCGCCCCATTGTCAGCCGTTGGATCTCCAGATCCAACGGCCGACTGTCATCGTCAACCTCCGATTCCTCACTCTCTCCCACGATTCACCGCACGAACACCTCACCCCCTTCCTATTACTCCACCTACTCCGACCACCATCACCACTAACCAAACACCTCCCGGTCTTCCCCCACCATCCTTCTCCCTCGCGCACACCTCCATTAACCGCCGACATACTCCCATTCATCCCACGATCACCTCGAAACCCACGACTCACACCATCAGCTCCGCCTCTTCCCACTTCAAATACGACACCCCCTCCCACTGTTCCCGATGTCCGCCTTTACACGGGGGCTCGCCCAGCCCTCCGCCACCTCCCAGTGACAGGGGGAGGTGGCCGGATCGAGCGAAGACGACGACGCCCCCTGGTGAGACCCTCCGCCTTCGACGGTGGAGCTGCGGCGCCATTTCGCCGCCCGAGCTCGCTGGGATGGCCGCCCAGCACGTGCGAAGACCCCGAGCTCATCTCCGAGCTCAAGCCCAGGCCACTTCCTCCGCCCGATCACCGGTAACTCCTCTGCTTCTCATCTTGATTTTTTTCTTTATTTTCTTTTAATTAATCAGGCCTCTCCGGCCACCCCCTCGCTCCGATGACCACTTCAACAGCTCCGCCACACCTCCCCCTTCATCGCGCCTCGCTCCGCTCATCGTCTCCTTCCTATAGAACCTCGACCATTTCCGACCCATCTCCTCCGCCATTCACGGCGGAGGAGCTCAGAGCTCTCACGTTCTCCGCTCGCTGAGCTTCCACTCCATTCACTCACGCACCATTAGGCTTCGGCTATAGACTACTAACGTGCAGGTCATCAAGAGCTTCAATGACCGGAGCTTGATCGGAGCAGACTTCACCGACGTCGCAGCCGACCTCCGAGCCCCGGCGAGCCGCACCAGAGCCTTCAGGATCTCCCCCGAGCTCGCAGCTTCATCGACGACTTGTCTTGAGCATCGGGGGACGTCCACCGTAGCCGGGAGCGAGCGGCGGAGGAGGAGGCCCTTCACCGGAGCTCAGTTAGCGCCGCCAGTTTATGGCGAGGGAGACCGCACAGGGACCGTTGGATGGTCCAACTCCAGCGACCATCCAACGGCTATGATAGAGCCGCGTCCTCGCCTTCAGCGGCCCTTGGATCATCCCGATCCAACGGCCTCGAGCTAGCCACGCGTCGTCACCAGAGCAGCACCGAGCCTCCGTCTCCGTGCCTCCAGGTTCGGTTGCTCCGAGCCTCGACCGAGCCTGCACCGAGCTTCGTATCGTCCGAGCCTGGCCGAAGCTGCCCCGAACCTCTGCCGAGCCTCCCCTTCGTCCGAGCCTAGATAGCACGTGCATCGCACGTGCTATTCTGGGTAAATTGCAGAAATGCCCATATCTTCTCCAGAATTGCATAATGGTCCTGCGTCACTTGCAGATCACACGCATGGTGGGTAAATTACATTGAAACCCTCGCGGGTTTTCCAAATTGCAAAAATACCCCTATGCGCGTGGTCAAATTACAGGGAAGGTCCCGCTACTTTGTTTATTTACTTTTTAGTCCCTCCCAGGGGCCTGTATGCAATTTTATTTTCATGTTTTCTTTCATTTATGCCCTTATCTTTGAACTTGCATATCTTGAGCTACATAGCTCCAATCAAGTTGATTTCAGTTTCGTTTTGAAGCTCTTCTCGTCCTCTTCACTATGGCATGGTTAAATTTCAGATTTGATACTATGAACCGTGATGTATTATTTTATTATCTAAGTGTCTTGATCTCTTTATTTATCATGCCCTGTCTACTTGCTTAATGAGGATAGAATGCTTCTTAATGTTAACTCTGTTTAACTTGCATTTTTTTTCTATGGCTCAAGTGACTCTGATTTTGGGGCAAATCATTTGCATTTCACGATCATATAATTGCATTATAAAAATCGATAAAAAATGCATGTTTATTTTAATGCATTATCTTGTCATTTGTTTTGTCTTTGCATATTTTGACCTATATGCTTCAACTCTACACTTAGTTAAACAAACTTAAATCCGAATAATACGAGAGAAGCTCGTGTCCCTGAGTTCGACCTTGGTATCTTGCCAAGTAAATTAAATCACGATCACCTCATTTCGATTCATTATTGCATATATCTAAATGAGGAGATCTCTTTGACGACCCGAAATCGGCCCGACTACGATGATGATTCTGAGTGATAAAAACACTCTATTAAAGGGCCGAATTTGCGGTTCGTCAAATGGCGCCGTTGCCGGGGATACGGCTCATTTCTTTTATTTTTTGGATTTTTGTGTGTTTAATTTAGTGTTTCTTTTTATAGGTCAAATGATCATATATTTTGCATATAAAATTTTTTCTTCCTTATTTGATATCTAACTATTGCTTTTGTGGCAGGGCCCTTGATGGATCAAGGAGGCGAGGAGCAGGATATTCCTCGCTGCGAGGAGCCGCAGGAGCATGCTTGGAGCAAAGGAGGAAGAAAAGAAAAAAAAATGTGTCGCATTTTTTGTTGCATTTTATTTTTTTTTTAATAATTCGTCTTTTACAGCGGTCTTCGATCGAAGACTCGCGTTTGTAATCGAACGATCATGGTTGTGTGGGGATCGCCCTCACTTGAGTGTCGACTTAGGATAGGCACGCGGCTCTCCGAGCTCACTTTATTTTTACGTGCTTGATCGTAGGTACGACACACTTTAAATATAGACGCACTTAATCTCGCATCACTTAGATAAAATTAATGAAGATTAATCACCGCTAATAGATGCATGATTAGGTGCGGCTTTTTCGACTTGCATACATGTTGGACTTGAGTTTTCAAAACGGCCTCAGTTTTTTCGCGGCTTTTATCGTCAAATCACTGCATGATTTCTCGCTTAGCCTAGATCGTGTTTTTCTTCATCGAATACATGTTTTTCACGACTTTCATTTCCTAGATTGATCACCTAGGATTAATGGAAAATGGAATGAACGGTAGACGATGATTTTCTGATTGATGTGCTAACCATAATTCAGTGATAACCTAAAATAAAATTGGGACTGTAATTGCAAGTCAACCAAAAATGGAGTAAAATTCGGTTTTGGGAGAGCAATACCCTCGCTTACGCAATGATTTTCACTTCACATCTTTTCTTTGCGTAAAAATCAAATGTTTTATCACCAATAAAATAGACAAGATAATAAACCAACTTAGGTTGGTTTCATGTGTGAGTTGGTGAAAATAAGGGTTTGCTTACTTGATTGAGCCTTGTTTAATGTGACACACACCCCAAAATCAAAGACACTCCATTTCATCTCCGAAGATTCAACCGCTCACTTGTATATTCATCCCTCTTCTTTGTTCACCTTGGGTCTCTTCCAACATCAATCTCCATTTTTATACTTAGGCTAATCTCAGCCTAAGTATAGGGGGGACCCAAGTCCCTGTGATTTCTCTACTCATCTTTTCTTGCCTTTATACTTAGGTTATTTCTAACCTAAGTATAGGGGGAGCCCCTCTTAGCTCCCGTATATTCTTCTATATTTAAATGGACCTATGTACTTGTAACATCTAGTGCTATGAGGACATAGCAAAGTTTAAGTATAGGGGGGTATACCGTATATACCGTATACTTACTTTAGCTATAATCTGAAAAATTTGAAAAATTAAAAACTTTTTGGCTAAGGTAAAAAAACATTGGACTAAGAGAACTCAAAGGATTTCACGGTTTTTCGATATTATGTTACACTATTTTATAGATATATTTTCGAAAATGATTTTTGAAAATGTTTTGAAAATTTTTTATTTTGTGTGACATGGGTTTTGAAAAATCGCCATCTCTTTTCAAGGAAAGTTGAGTCTAACTTGTGTTTTAACTCTCTTATTAAAATCCATAAAAATCAGAAAACCCCTAAAAACCTTTAGGAGCTATTAGTGACTACTAAGCCCAATTAAGAAAGCCGCGTTCAGTGAGGGTTCGCCCTTAGCAGATTGGATGGTTTAGAGGACATCGCGTAAGGCCCCGTCCTCAAGCAACGGGCTTCGGCCTGTACTTACATCCATACTGGCTGAATTGTAGCTACTTAATTGAGTTTAGGCAGTTGTTATATCTCTTGAAGTTCAAAAAAAAAGTGTCTTGTTTTTGAATGAAGAAGTTGGATTAGTCCTCTACATTTTCACTTTCACCCGGGATCGGATTTGGTCAAGAAGACTTAGCTTTTAGAAGTCTTTGAGATTTTAGGTTAACCAGCCTTAGCCATCAGGGTCTTAGACTTAATCATCCACATTCCCCTAGGTTTCTAGATTTGCATGCTATATTCCATGCTTAGTCTCAGACATAAAGAATATGATCAGCACATCACATGCACGACTGCGGTTCTCGATGAGATGAGTTGATTTTTCACCTGAGGGATTGGGATGAGGAAGTCGAATTTGGATTTGATCTAATGATACTCGAGGATGGGATAAAATCTTTGGAGGCTTCATGAAACCTGAGTCTCAGCAATATTAGCCAGTATGAGGACTTGATTCTTATACTAATCTCTTGACATTAACCTAAGTGCCTGGGTGTGAAAAATAAATAAAAAATGTTGATCAGTGTGCGCCAACTCTTGGTAAAAGCAGTGGAGCTAGCCACCAATTATACAAGTCAATGAAATTCAAAGAAAAGCTCACATTCCACCAAAGTCAAATATCAAAGAGCTTCCACCAAAGGCGAGCGCTCCCAAACTTTTCAAAGTGTCCACTTGGACCACCGCTATTAGGACCAGGAGTCGGGCTTGCACCAAAAAAGGGCTCTACATCGTAAATGCTACAAGTCTGGGTGTCGAAGGTACGATAGGTACTCAAAAGAGACACACCCCGGTGTACTCCCAGGAAAACAAGTGCAGACGGCTCCAACTTCTCTTGACGGACGCACTGATCAACAACAAAAAATGTGTTGCGTAAAATGGCACTAGAGAGAATCCTTGTTCCAATGAGAGGGAGAGAATAATTGACACAATCCCATGCCCTCCATTTTCTGGCCTGCCATCCACATTTTCTAAGTCTGACAACTAAAGAGACGGTAGACTGAATGCAAGATTTGATTTATTCCCTAGTGCTGAGGATTGGGTCCTTAGGAGATTTTCTCGAACCAAGATTTTGGGTGACAAATTGACTCTACTCTCAGAATTGCAGTCAACACTAAACTTCATATCCTTTAGTTTATATGTATATCAGAGAGAGTCTAGAGAAATAGAGGAATTGGAAGCCTCTTGATTAAGGCTGGGTTGAACTCTAGAATTTTGGATCTCTGAAGCCGAGTCGACTTGATCAGATTGGATCCTGTATTCACATGCACAAGGGGGTTAATCCAACTTAGTCATTCTTTTTGATGCTCGAGGACGAGCATAGTTTAAGTATAGGGGGGTGATGAACCTCAGTTTCATCATCTTTATTTATTATAATTAACCCCCTTGCTTATTGTTTTGTCAATAAATCCCTGTTAGTGTCTAATAATTAACAGAGTCCTTAATAAATTAAAAACCACAAAAAATGGCAAAACAAAAATCAGTGGTATTTTTAGACTTAAAAATACCCTCAAAAATATTTCGGGTCCTTGTTTAATCTCTTTTCCAGTTTTGGTCAACATGAAACTTGTAGATCTCGCCAAGATCTACAACTTTCATGTTTTGAGTTTTCTCAAATTCGGCCAATATGACCCTCAAAAATCAAAAATACAATCTGAATAATCTGATTGGGCCACGTGGCCCAATCTGGGTGAGCCACGTGGCCCGGTCCTTCTTGCAGCATCCGCCCTTGTTCCTGGCCGTTGGATGACCTTCAGATCCAACGGATTCTCTTTCTTTACGTGCGCCTAAATCCTCAGCCATCCGATCGACAACTACTTCTCATCACAGCCGCCCGTAGCCGCCTGATCCTCTTCACGCCACGTGGCTCGTCTGTAACCATCTGATCATCATCTGAAGGTGCGATCTCAGCAGCTCCTTCCCTTGACGCCTTTCAGCCGATCGATCATGCACGAGATTCCATCATCACCGTCCTTTAGCGCCTCGACCTCGTCATGACACGTGGCCGCTCCATCTGCCCTCCGATCGCACCGCCCCAGATTCCATCCACGCCACTCCTTCGCGCCCCATTGTCAGCCGTTGGATCTCCAGATCCAACGGCCGACTGTCATCGTCAACCTCCGATTCCTCCCTCTCTCCTACGATTCACCGCACGAACACCTCGCCCCCTTCCTATTACTCCACCTACTCCGACCACCATCACCACTAACCAAACACCTCCCGGTCTTCCCCCACCATCCTTCTCCCTCGCGCACACCTCCATTAACCGCCGACATACTCCCATTCATCCCACGATCACCTCGAAACCCACGACTCACACCATCAGCTCCGCCTCTTCCCACTTCAAATACGACACCCCCTCCCACTGTTCCCGATGTCCGCCTTTACACGGGGGCTCGCCCAGCCCTCCGCCACCTCCCAGTGACAGGGGGAGGTGGCCGGATCGAGCGAAGACGACGACGCCCCCTGGTGAGACCCTCCGCCTTCGACGGTGGAGCTGCGGCGCCATTTCGCCGCCCGAGCTCGCTGGGATGGCCGCCCAACACGTGCGAAGACCCCGAGCTCATCTCCGAGCTCAAGCCCAGGCCACTTCCTCCGCCCGATCACCGGTAACTCCTCTGCTTCTCCTCTTAATTTTTTTCTTTATTTTCTTTTAATTAATCAGGCCTCTCCGGCCACCCCCTCGCTCCGATGACCACTTCAACAGCTCCGCCACACCTCCCCCTTCATCGCGCCTCGCTCCGCTCATCGTCTCCTTCCTACAGAACCTCGACCATTTCCGACCCATCTCCTCCGCCATTCACGGCGGAGGAGCTCAGAGCTCTCACGTTCTCCGCTCGCTGAGCTTCCACTCCATTCACTCACGCACCATTAGGCTTCGGCTATAGACTACTAATGTGCAGGTCATCAAGAGCTTCAATGACCGGAGCTTGATCGGAGCAGACTTCACCGACGTCGCAGCCGACCTCCGAGCCCCGGCGAGCCGCACCAGAGCCTTCAGGATCTCCCCCGAGCTCGCAGCTTCATCGACGACTTGTCTTGAGCATCGGGGGACGTCCACTGTAGCCGGGAGCGAGCGGCGGAGGAGGAGGCCCTTCACCGGAGCTCAGTTAGCGCCGCCAGTCCATGGCGAGGGAGACCGCACAGGGACCGTTGGATGGTCCAACTCCAGCGACCATCCAACGGCTATGATAGAGCCACGTCCTCGCCTTCAGCGGCCCTTGGATCATCCCGATCCAACGGCCTCGAGCTAGCCACGCGTCGTCACCAGAGCAGCACCGAGCCTCCGTCTCCGTGCCTCCAGGTTCGGTTGCTCCGAGCCTCGACCGAGCCTGCACCGAGCTTCGTATCGTCCGAGCCTGGCCGAAGCTGCCCCGAACCTCTGCCGAGCCTCCCCTTCGTCCGAGCCTAGATAGCACGTGCATCGCACGTGCTATTCTGGGTAAATTGCAGAAATGCCCATATCTTCTCCAGAATTGCATAATGGTCCTGCGTTACGTGCAGATCACACGCATGGTGGGTAAATTACATTGAAACCCTCGCGGGTTTTCCAAATTGCAAAAATACCCCTATGCGCGTGGTCAAATTACAGGGAAGGTCCCGCTACTTTGTTTATTTACTTTTTAGTCCCTCCCAGGGGCCTGTATGCAATTTTATTTTCATGTTTTCTTTCATTTATGCCCTTATCTTTGAACTTGCATATCTTGAGCTACATAGCTCCAATCAAGTTGATTTCAGTTTCGTTTTGAAGCTCTTCTCGTCCTCTTCACTATGGCATGGTTAAATTTCAGATTTGATACTATGCACCGTGATTTATTATTTTATTATCTAAGTGTCTTGATCTCTTTATTTATCATGCCCTGTCTACTTGCTTAATGAGGATATAATGCTTCTTAATGTTAACTCTGTTTAACTTGCATTTTTTTTCTATGGCTCAAGTGACTCTGATTTTGGGGCAAATCATTTGCATTTCACGATCATTTAATTGCATTATAAAAATTGATAAAAAAATGCATGTTTATTTTAATGCATTATCTTGTCATGTGTTTTGTCTTTGCATATTTTGACCTATATGCTTCAACTCTACACTTAGTTAAACAAACTTAAATCCGAATAATACGAGAGAAGCTCGTGTCCCTGAGTTCGACCTTGGTATCTTGCCAAGTAAAATAAATCTTCGATCACCTCATTTCGATTTTTGGCATATCTTTAAATGAGGTGATCTCTTTGATGACCGAAATCGGCCCGACTACGATGATGATTCCATGTGCTAAAAACACTCTATTAAAGGGCCGATTTTTCGGTTCGTGCGAAAAAGAAAATAAAAATAAAACGAAAAATAAAGAAAAAGACTACTAAGCCGTGCTCCCCGGCAATGACGCCATTCTGATGACCGAAAAATCACCAAGACACGGGTGAAAGAAAATAGATCAAGGGTCGTTGCGACCCGGATCTCGGAAGTCAATCGGTCAATCAAGAAAATTAAGTGCAGACCACCAAAATCAGATGAAAATCAGAGAAATACGATTACGAGCCTGGCTATTGGATTAGCCTGGTATAGCGACCAGGGTCGGACTCAGGAAGCACGTGATGGCCTTGCGTCCTACGAAGTAGTCTAAAAAAGAAACAAAATAAAATAAAGGTATTTTTGGTGGATTTTTAATCTTTTTATATTTTTTTGGATTTTTTAATTAATAAAGAAAATAGAAAAGCAATAAAACAAGCCAATACAACCAATTATTAAATCACTCAAAAATCATCCAAAAATTCAAATATTTTTTTTATGTTTTTTTATATTTTTACTGTTTTTGATTAATTTTTGGTATTTTTCTGATTTTTATTGAATTTTATAAAAATCAAACAAGGCAAGAAAAGAAGGGTACTGTCCAGTCAGGTGTCAAGGGCCAATTTAAAATACAAAATGGCCTTATTAACACCTGAAGGTAATTTTCTTATAAAGATCAAAACACAAGGAAAATTTGGCCACTGGAATTATTATTTTTGGGTTTTTCGATTAATTATTAGAATTTTTATAGGGTTTTTAGTGTTTTTCAATTTTTATGGGTTTTCTATATCCAAAAATGACCAAAATTGGTAAGAAAATCAAACAAGGTAAAATAAACTCTACCTAATTTTTTTGTAATTTTTAGAGGTGTTTTAATATTTTTTGTGAATTTTAAAGTTAGACAATAACAAAAAAGTGAGTTTTTGAATTTTTAAAAATAATAAATGAAATCAAAAATGTCTCCAAAAATTATAGAAAATTTTACACTATGGCGGGAGCATGTGTCCAATTTTCATCGAATTTGGAGTTAATTTACTATTTTATTAAAAATAAAAACAAAGCCACAGTGCATAGGGACCTAACTGCAAATAAAATAAAACCATGGGCACCTTGGATAACAATCCTGGAAAATATGGGGCTAGAAATGCAAAATTCCCCCGAGGCCACGCACGATGCGCGTGACTCAGGCCTGGGAGGACCAAAGTGCAATTCCTATTTATAAAAATATAAACGGTAACAAGCCAAAAACGTAGGGGAAAAACTGCAAATATACCAAATACCACGTGTCGATGCACGTGTCCACAACACACAGGGGTATAAATGAGAATCAGATAAACAGAAGGGTCTTCTATGCAATATTTACAAAAAAATATTTACAGTACTAAAGAGTAAATGCAAGAACTAGAGGGGCCTAAGAGCAATTACCCCTTTATTAAATGTCAAGGGCAAGATGCGCGCCACGTGCTGGATCTGACGGTCGAGAAGGCGTGACGCACAACGAAGGAAACCCTCGGCGCGATCGAGCGGCTGAGACGCTTCCACGTGGACGATCGGGCGGCTGGGGTGCGACGTGGGTCTGCGAAGGGACTCAGCACGAATCAAACGGAGGAGGTGTCGCCACGTAGGTAATCGGACGGCTGCACAACGTCGTGGCTAAACCTCGCTGAATCGACGGTCGCGATTAGCCCTCCAAGGATCTGACGATGCCTGCTGCTCCTGGCGTGGACGTCTGAGATCTAATCTGGAGCTGGAGGGGGAATCGGACGGCTCTGGAGGATGGTCGAAGAACTGGACTCCGGCGAGGTTCGCCGGGCTCGTGCTGGCACTGGAGACCTCCTCGGAGGCCACTGATGGGAGAAGATGCGTGGGGGCCTCCCGCGTCTAATGGCACCCTCCGATGACGCAACGGAGCTCCGGAGAGCTCAGGCCACGTCGGCGGAGGAAGAGAGGTTGCTCCAAATGGTCGAGACCCTCAGATGGGCTCGAATGGACCTGAAAAGCACAGCAACGCACTCGCAGGTCGAGGGCAAAGTGCCTCGACCCTGTAAGCGGGGGTGAAGGTGGATGGTGCGGCGGGGCGTGCGAGCTCCGGCGGAGCGACGACGAAGGAACTCGATACCCAGTTCCTTTGCGAACTGGGGTGAATGAGTGGGCGAAGAAGGTGCGCGGAGAGAAGGCGATCGTGATGGGCGACTCCGATGGTCGGAACGAAGGCGAGGGTGGTCGGAATCAAAGCGGAACGACGGCGAGTCGATTTGGGGGAAAATGGAAATACGGGAAAAAGAAGAAGGAGAAGGGCTACCTCATGGATGCAATCGACTGTGGAGGAGAAGGGGGTGCTCCTGGTCCTTGCCTCGAGGACCGTCGGTGTCCGAGGCTCGGGTGTCACCTCCAGGCGGCGCACTGCGGCGCGTAGCTGCCGGATCGATGGTCGACTCGTCTCCTCCTCGCTGCAACACTGCCTGGAGCGAGCTGTCACTCTCGCGGAGGCGATGGAGGTCCTTGGGTGGAAAACGAATGATCAAAGATGCGTGAGGAAGGAGGCGGAGCTCGGATTAAATATGGGTGCAGGTCCGAGAAGAGGAGGTCGGGCAGGGTTCCGCGAAGCGCGGATCCCCACGCAGATGATCGGGCGAGAATCTCGGATGCTCAAGGAAGAAGAAGAACTCGGGGTTTACAGATTTGGTGATCGGGTCATGACGCAAAAAATCGGGGAAGTCGGGTCGGGCGTCATGGACCCGTGGGAAGTGGTCCTGGGGGGGAAGTTGACCGGGGGGTCAACGTCCCCGTGGACCAATGGGGACAGGCCACGTGGAAATGATTTAGAAATTGATTTAAAAATAGAAAATGGCCGAATTATTAAAAACTCAAAATATGAAAAATGTTTATTTTATTTTTTTTTCTATTTTTTTGGTGATTTTTAATTAATTTTTCACAATAAAAAAAGTATTTACACTATAGTGCTATATATAGGTGTATATACAATATAGGTTTTTGATTTTTGATTTTTAATTAGTTATTTTTGTGCATTTTTATTCCCATTTTATATTTTATTTATTTATAGCATAAAATTAGGAATAAAAGGGTATTTTTATTTTATTTTTATTATTTATATACAAGGGTTAAATAAATAGATATATACATCTATATACATGGTATATTTACAAAGTTCTTTTTGATTTTTAATTTTGTTCTTTTTATTTGATTTTTGTTTTTACGGTTTCTATTTTATTTATTTACACCATAAAAGATAGAATATATACAAATTTTTAGGGATTTTAATTCATTTATTTACAAGGCTAAATAAATACAGAGGTGGTTGTATGTACAAGGTGAATATATATACAAGTGACTCTTTTTATTTTCTTTTTGATTTTTCAATTTTTATCTTGATTTTATATTTACAAATATCTACAAATATATACAAGCCCATTTTATTCTATTTTTAGAGGAAAATATTTTTATTATATTTACAGGTATATTTACACACATGAGCCCCCTATCTCTCTCTACTTTTGGTTTTTATGCGGTCAGGCCCATGCTGAGCCCTCCCTTGGGATTAGGTTGCTCAATATTTATTCTAAATATTTCCCTCTTTTTCTTTTTAATCTTTATTCTTTTATTTTTGCACAAAAACATGCTAATTATTAGTTTTTTTACACAATGCATGCTTTTGGTAATTATTTGTATTTACAAACATATACATGCATTTGCAAAGGTTTTTGTAGCTAAAATATAAGAATAAAGAGTGATGAATGAGTATTCATCACCTGGCATGTAATGTATAATTGTGGACATCCATTTTATGCTTACAAGTATATTTTTTGTGGACATGGAAATGATCATGGAATATGAAATGTGAACAGGTTGAATGAGAAGTAAAATTTTAAATTCTTGTACATGCTGCTATTTTTTCTCCTGTTATTACGAATGTCAAGTATTCGAATGTGGAATGTGTATGCGTGGGATTGGTTTGTCGAGTATTCGGATCCTAGGGGGACCGACGTGACAGATTGGTATCAGAATAGTGGTACTCTATTCCATGTCATGCATATCATTCCTCATTGGTATTCAAATATTGAATAGTGTGGGAAGTCTTCGGACCCAACACGAGTCCACAGGTGAATAACATGCTTACATCCATGTCCATATGTCTCTTATGTCTCTCTTGAGTCAAGAAGCACATCTGATGGTGGGATTGAGTGCATCTCCACCTTGAGGGCGTACTCATTTCTCTGTCAGGGTTGTGTAGGATATTGCCTACGTAGTAGACTCAACAACATAGGACTAGATGTTAGAGGATGTTAGAATTGTGTGTAAGTTTCCAGATGTGTTTCCAGATGACTTACATGGATTACCACCAGTGAGGTATACAGAGTTTGAGATCTTGATATTGCCAAATACACAACCGATCTCCATCCCTCCATACAGGTTGGCACTTGTTGAGCTCAAGGAGCTCAATGTGCAGTTGCAAGAACTGTTGGAGAAGGGATTCATCTGCCCAGTACATCCCATGGGGAGCATCAATCCTTTTTGTAAAGAAGCAGGATGGATCCTTGAGGCTATGCATAGACTACATGCAGTTGAACAAGAGAACGACCAAGAATCGTTACCCACTTCCCAAGATAGATGATCTATTTGACCAGTTGTAGGGAGCAGCAATGTTCTCTAAGATTGACCTACGGTCGGAATACCGTCAGTTGAGGATCAAAGAGGCCGATAGAATGAAGTTTGCATTCCGTTCTAGATATGGCCACTATGAGTTCTTGGTGATGTCGTTTGGACTCACTAATGCACCTGTCGCATTCATAGATTTGATGAACTGAGTCTTTCGCCCGCATTTGGACAAGTTCATGATTGTGTTAATTGATGATCTTCTAATTTACTCTCGTGATGAATACAAGCATGAGTCTCATCATCACACTGTACTAAAGACGCTCCGAGAGCACCAATTGTATGCTAAATATAGAAATTGTGAGTTTTGGCTTTCTGAGGTGGCATTTCTTGGCCACGTAGTTTCAGGGGCAGGGGTGTCAGTTATCCCGCCAAGGTAGAGACAATGGTGTCTTGGGAGCGGCCCAAGAAGGTTTCAGAGATTCACAGCTTCCTTGGCCTCGTCGGGTACTACAGGAGGTTTGTTAGAGGGTTCTCCCAGTTGGCTCTACCCCTCACCCGGTTGATGCAAAATGATGTGCCATTTGTCTAGAGCGACAAATGCAAGTTGAGCTTCCGAACGCTCAAGGAGCGATTGACTTCTGCGCCCATCCTCACCCTTCCTTCTAGTATCTTGGACTTCACCGTGTACACAGATGCTTCCAGAGAGGGCTTGGGTGCAGTGTTAATGCAGCGGGGACATGTTATGGTGTACGCGTCACGGCAGCTGAAGAACCATGAACGCAACTACCCCACTCATGACTTAGAGTTGGCGGCCGTAGTCTTTGCATTAAAAATATTGAGACACTATTTGTATGGGGTGACATTTGAGATCTTCACAGACCACAAGTGCCTCAAATACATTTTTGATCAGAAGGAGCTGAATATGACGCAAAGGCGGAGGATGGAACTGCTAAAAGATTATAATTGTACCATCTCATACCTTCCTGATAAGGGGAATGTGGTAGCAGATGCCTTGACTAGGCGACCATACACTAAGGGTTCGACAGCCTGGTTGCAGACTTTGGATGTGCTCACTACACTTAGTGAGTGATATCCATTTGAGGGCACATCCAATGCAGTAACAGTGCCAGCGAAGTATAGCCGCTTGTGGGATAAGATCATCCAAGGACAACAAACAGATCAAAAGATCCAAGACTTGTACCACATATGCTTGAAGGATGAATTCGATGGATTTAGAGTCTATGAATCCATCGTATGGAAGGGGGACCGTGTGTGTGTCCGAGATGACAGGGAGCTGAGGAGAGACATCCTAGATGAGGTGCATAGCTCGAGACTTTCCATACATCCAGGTGGCACCAAGATGTACAAGGACCTCCGCCAACACTTGGGAAGGCATGAAGAAGGACATAACCGAACATGTTAGCAGGCGTCTTACTTGCCAGATGGTGAAGGCAGAACACCAATGACCTCCTGGTTTACTGCAGCCTCTTCCCATTCTGGTGTGGAAATAGGAGAGCATCTCCATAGATTTCGTCACATCATTGCCGCGTACCTCTGGAGGGCATGATGCGATATGGGTCATCGTTGGCCGGGTTAACCAACACATTTCATTCCGGTCAACATGACATATACACCAGTGCAACTAGCCAAGTTATATTCAGCACATCATTCGGTTTCATGGGATACCCAAGGAAGTAGTGTCAAATAGAGATTCTCGTTTCACATCACTCTGTTGGGGAGGGTTCATGAGAGCCTTGAGATAGAGCTACTATGAGTTCAACCTACCATCCACAGACAGATGGGCATTCTGAGAGGACCATTCAGACCTTGGAGGATCTACTACGAGCATGCACGATTGAGTGGAAGGGATCTTGGAAGGATCACCTCCCACTAGTTGAGTTTACATACAACCATAGCTACCATGCTAGTATAGGCATGACACCGTTTGAGGCATTGTACGGGAGGTGGTGCACCACGCCTTTGTGTTGGCAGCAGGTGGGTGACAACACCATGATCACCCCGCAGATTATTGAGGAGACCTCCAGAGTAGTGGAAAATGCTAGGAGGAAACTGTTGACTGCGCAGAGCCGTCAGAAGAGTTACGCCGACCATCGGCGTAGAGATTTCGAGTTTCAGGTACGTTGTCGTGCATTCGTGTTCTAATGGACAATTTTTAGTCAATCCTGTGTGACTAAGCATTTCTCATGATCATAGGTCGGGGACTTCGTGTTCTTACGCGTGTCCCTAATGAGGGGCGTACAACGTTTCGGTGCAAAGTGCAAGCAAGCACCGTGTTTTGTGGGGCCATTCGAGATTTTGGCCTGTGCTGGGAAAGTAACATAAAAGGTGGCTCTTCTCCAACACCTCGAGGGCATCCATGACGTGATCCACGTGTCGAATCTTAGGAAGTACATCCGAGATTCCTGACACGTGATCAACTATGAGGACTTGGCGGTGGAGCCAAACTTCTCCTTTCCAGAAGAGCCGGTGCAGATTTTGGACCACACAGTCAAGAGACTGAGACGAAAGGAGATCCCTTTGGTCAAGGTCTTGTGGCGAAGTCAAGATGTCTAGGAAGCGTCATGGGAATCTGAGGTGAACATGAAGGAGAAATACCATCAATTGTTCACAAGTACGGAACTGAAACCGTAGTCGAGTTCTTTTGAGATTTTTATGGGCTTTGCTCTCTTTGAGATTTTTATGGGCTCATTTCTTTGTGAGACTTGGACACAATGGGGTTCGGACGTTGAAATCGACTAGAGTCATCCTAAGTCTCGAGGACGAGACTTTTTTTGAGATTTTTATGATGTGAAACCCTCGAAAACCGAACATGGACTAACATGCAAAATCCAGCTGGATCTGGACTTAATTGCAAATCTGCTTTATTTCAGTTTTCTAAAAATTTATTTGACTAGTCTATTGCGTAGGGCTTGTCGATAGCTTTCCAACGAGTCCAAGAATGCGAAAAATCGAGTTCGGGAGCCCGAGTTACGAACATTTTTGCGAGAGGGGTCTAGGCCATATACGGATTCGGACCCGGATCCGAATCCGGGTCCAAACCAATAAAACCCTTCCCCTTCCTCGTCCAAAAACGCCCAAACCCTTCGACAGTCCTCTTCTTCTTCCTCCGTCTCCCTCATTGGAGCCTCAATGGAGCTCACCGGAGCGCAGGAGGCCTAGGCAGCCCTCGGGGATGGATTGGCATCATGATCAAAGCACCGATTGCGTCGTTTCTCCATAGGCGGAGTTGCCGAGAAATCGAGTTCTTGATGTACGATATCCCCCCCTCCTCTTGACGCGGATTCCTTGCAATTGTTGTACTATATTCGAACGTCCTTAGAGCCTTAGATATGCTTGTAAAATTAATTTCGGGTGGTGCTGTGACCTCTTGCACATAGAGTATCTTGTTTGCATGTAGCACTGTGGTACCCAAGCATGTACCTTAGTGTATGATGTATACAGTTTCTTCCAACAGAGTTGAAGTATACTTAGGTTGCATAGTTTTGTTAGTGAAAGATCTATCGAGATTGAAATAAAAATGGGATTTTAGGCATATAGGTGGAGGCATTCCATCTTCTTCGTTAAGGTTTCTCCCCCTGGAAACTTGACTTGGAGCTTCCATTTAGCTTGAGCTTTGTTCCCACCAAGTGCAAATATTTATCGAGATGCAAGTTCAGGGACTCCTGCAAATATATTCAGAAAGCAAAGTTCTGGGACTCTTACCTGCAAATATGGATGCTAAGGTACTGTATTCTCAACTTTGTGCACCGTGACTTGTTTATCCAGCAAGGACAAGGCTTATTTCATATTAAGAGAGATACCCCTTTAGATTCTAATATAGGTTGTGTGAAGATTCTGCAATAAAATATTTTTCTAATTCTAGCTAAACTTGTCCAAATGAAGAACACCAGGTTTGTCAATAATGCAGTAGCATAGAAATCATTTTACTGAGTTAACTCATTCCACACATTGGAGGATGCATCTTATCATTGCCTATGGCTGCATAATCTAGCAGTAGTGGTAGTTGAGATTTAAGTAACATTCAGAATAGTAGACATATTCAGTATCTAGTATCTTCTGTAATGGGGTAGTGGAGTAGTGCCGCCAAGGGAGGGGCATGCACCCTTGGGGCTCCGGGTAGAAGCCTAGACGACCGCGATCCCAACTGCTATTGTAGCTGCGATGGTTGGGGGACATGTTGCTTGGCACACCGAGGTGCTGATCTGACGGTGTTGGCATCGACACTTGCGTCCTTTAGCCCGGTGCTCGAGCGCGAGCCAAGTAGTCATGATTGGTCAGCTAGTGCTTCGCTTGTCACTTAGAGTTAACACTCGTGTACAGGTCAATGTAGGCCACATTGGTCGGTATTCCGAGTGAGAGCGCTAAGAGGGGAGTTCCGGGAATGTGGTTAATGAAGTTGGTGATGGGACGTGAATCTCTTGTGTATAAGGAGGATCGGATTATCGCGATGATTCGCGGGTTGTAATCTAATTTGTGAATAGGAAGCACAATTGCGAAGTGGAGATAAGTGGACGTGTTGGGAACTTAGTTAGGATGCATTGTACCCCACCGCATGCCTACGGAGGCACGCCAACCCTAAGGTATTTTCTTTTACCTTAGAGTCATAGTGTGAGGTCTCATCCTGACCAAGACCACGTACTATCCAAGAAGCTTGGTTACTCATATCCATATCCGGATCAACAATAATAATAATGTAATTCGTTGCGAGATTTATTACCTAGTTGTTCTTTTGCACACATTTAAATTATATCTTGCTTGTTATTGTATAGTTGTTTTAATCGTATTGAGCAACGTTGCTCATAACGTACCTACGTGTGGATCCGCAGGTTCACATCAATGAGTAGCTTTCGGGATATCGCCATTTTGTGCTGCTTCACGACATTTTTCTTTGTGGTACAATTGTTGGTAGTTTTACTATCATTCTTCACTTGTAGTATTTTGTTGAGAGACATGGAATGTAGTGTATAATTGTGGACATCTATTTTATGCTTACAAGTATATTTTTTGTGGACATGGAAATGATCAATGGAATATGGAATGTGAACAGGTTGGATGAGAAGTAAAATTATAAATTCCTGTGCATGTTGCCATTTCTTCTCCTTTTGTTACGAATGTCAAGTATTCGAATGTGGAATGTGTATGCGTGGGATTGGTTTACCGAGTATCCAGATCCTAGGGGGATGAGTGTCACACCACCTTTGTGAGTTTGATCTTGATACACTTACCAACATATTTCATGTATATATTTTGCGTGGATTTGATTCATTGGCTTTTAGCCTGCTACACAACAATATTGTTTGGACATTATTAAAAGAGAAATTGGTTAAACATTGTTGTTGGAGAGGTGGCACAACTTTAAAATTTATTTCATTTTTTAATTCTGAATTTTTATGCTACAAATGCCATCTTATTTTGTTTGTAGTGGTGCACATTTTATTTTCATTATTGCATTTTAAATCAATTAAATAATTTTTCACTCTTAAGATCACATACATCTCTCTTTTTGGACATGGTTAGATCGATATGAGTATTTTCTTCGAACTAGCGTAGCTTGGACGCGTGAGAGACATCTATTCAGTGGATGGAAACCACAATAGATTATCATGAAGACCATTTTTACCTTATTATGTTCGTGAGAGAGAAAGTTGTAGAGTCTAAGTTTTTTTTTTCATTTTTTTGTTTATTCTTGTATATTTATAGCAGACTTTGTTCAAAGCCTCCCATGTGTATTGTACCTATTCATTTGAATTTGGCTTGTTTCGATCCAAATTGGGTGATTGATGAATCTCATATTCATCACTCTAAAAGTCATGAATGAAGCTCAAATCCCTAAAATTCATTGATATTTCTTCATTTATTCTGCATAATTAGCATTCATACATGTATTGATAAGAATTGCATTTTATCACTCATTATTGCACAAAATAAGAAGCCAAAAATCTCAATCCAAAATGACATGTAAAATAGCCTAACTTCCCATATTTTTAACTAATTCATGCTAACTCCAATTGACCTGAAACCACCTCCATTGTGTACATATTACTAACAAGATAAATGAAAAATACAAAAAAGTTACTAACACAAATAAGTGGACTAGAAACTCAAAGCCTGATTCCAGAATTATCGGACTAAAACTTCGATATCTTCCTCATCCAGTGTCCAATTTGATCTTACTCACTTTTAAACTAATGTACATTCAAATACCTTCAAAACAAGACCAAGTTCAAGTGAATCGGAGCTCATATGTGAAAGATGGATTTTGGGCCTCTTTTGTACATTTTGTATTTTAGCAGTTTTTGACATAATTTTATGATATAATTAACTCATTTTATTTTATTTCTTTTCAATTATTTTCTTTGATAGAAGTTTTATTAAAATGCACAAAAATCCAAGTCCAAAATGAGCTTGAAATCAAAGAAACTAATTGAGTCCGAGCCTTTACTGACGGTCTGTATAAAAACTGTTGTTTTCGCATTTTATTTTATTTCTTCTTTTTCTTACTTAATAAAAATACAAAAAAATAGATTAAAGTGTAAATATTTATCTTTGATTTTATCACATTTTTTCGGATTTTTAGTTGGTTTAAAAATAGCAAAAAATTATAAAACTAAAAAATCTAGGTTGTCTATGTACATGGATACCCCAAATATATTACTTTGTGCAACGATCGATTTTGTTTTGATTATGAAAGTTGTAGATCTCATCGAGACGAGCAACTTTTGTGAAGAAAATATTTCGATCCGAGGTCGTCTGCTATTTCTTTTTAATTTTTCTTCTTCTTTTATTTTTGATTTTTATGGGGCTGACATGTGATTGCTCCCTGAGCTGCCATGTGTCACCCGTTTTTGAGTTCTTTATAATTCATTTTTATAAAAAAATTCAAAAGCCATGCACGTGCAGCGCACGTGCCTCCTATGCACGTGCCCTGCACGTTCCTAACCTCTCCCCCTTCCTACTTACTACCACATGGCACGACCTGGGACATTCGATCTCGACCGATCAGACGGTCCCAGACCCGTCATTCTCATCCCCCCACTTTCCTCTTTTGGGGCGACACTGCCGTCACCCTCCCGATTCCCGCCCTCTGCCGCCTCCTTCCAAATCGAGCGTCGGCCAACTTCCTCTTCCACCTTCTCCATCCAATCGACCCCGAAATTCCGTGCACCGCCTTCCTCTTCTAGTCGCGTCGCACCTCCAATCAGTCCTCATCCGATCCCCTCGTCAAATCCCTTCTGAATAATCGCCGATCGCCTTTCCATCTCCGACAGGCCCTCGAGCCCTATAAAGCCACAACGTCACCCCCCTGTGCTCAACATCTGCTGATATCCCTAAATCGAGGAGGGGCGGTGGTGACAACACCTCTCCTCCCTCTCAATTCGGCGAGGGCCGAGGATCCCCCCTCATTGCAGAGCAGCCAACCTCACCTCACGTCTACCATTGCTCTGGACCTCATCGTCGAGCCAACAACGCTGTCTTCATCAACTCCTACTCTGCCAACCACCACAAGCCTTCACGCCTCCTCGCCTAGGAGTCTCCTCCTTTGTTCAAGCCTGCTACATCGCCAGCAACCAATGCTCCACCTCCAACGCTACCGCTTCGCGTAAAATAACAGTATCAGACAAACCTATGTGGGCCTCCATTGTCTCCACGCCAGTGGCCATCTCCGGAGCCGCCGCAGGAGCCCATCCATTGCTTCAAAGCTCCGACGTCACCGCCCGCGTAGCCCCGAGCACACTCCAGCCCTCCGCTCGCCTGCCACCGGATCGCCTGCCCGAGACCCCCACCACGTGCGTCGCACATGCATTGGGGGGGCGTCTCCTCACGCGCCCCATGTGTGTTGGGTGGAAAATTTGCAAGAGCCCCCTAGCAGTTTGTTAAATCACTAGAGGGGACTTCTTTCATCATCACCCCTGGAGTTCAGCCTATTTCTAAGAGCACCCCTGCCATCCAGGGTCACATGCTTTGCACGTGACTCTCAAGAAATTTTGCAGGAACACCCTTCTAGGTGTAGGTAATTATCATTAAGTCCTTGCACTGCAATTTCAATTTGTATTATTAATTGTAATTTTGCATTGAGACCCATATGTTCCCCCTTTATTTTGAACCTCTACATCGCATCATTTCAATTTTAAAAAATGACATGTTATTCTACAATTAATTCTCTACAGTATGACATATGTTTGATATTTTTGTGATCTGTGGTTAATTATTAATAAATATTTTTGTGGAGAATTGTGTATTTTGCCCATCTTGTGCCTCAAAATTCATAAGTAATTAATCATAGTTCTAAAAATTGTCAAAAATTCATGGATCATAAAATTAGTTGTTTTTAACGTCATGCCCCAAAAAGAATTGCATTTTCATGCATGGTTTGCTCTATAAAAATTATTTTGTATATTTCAATCTTTAATTTTTAATAGGTGTTAAATCTTGTATTTTGAGGTTTAGGATTTTTCTGAGATTAATAACCTTATGATAGATCTTTAATAATCTTATCCCCTAAAAAGAAATAAGTTTAGTATTTATTATAATTAAAAATTGCATTGTTTGCATTCATAAAATTATTATTTATTCTGCATCTAAAAATTCCAAAAAAATTACAGTGCATTCGTTTCATCATAAGACACATCTCGGCCAAGTTTCATATTTTTCGGACATCATTTGATTGAAAATTGCTTTTTAATCCCTAAAATTAGCCCATTTACATTTGCATCCCTAAATTGCATTAAAAATACCAAAAAAACCTGCATCAAAAATTGTGCACGAACTTTGATAGACAAAAATTTAGGCTGTTACTTTACCTCCCTAAGTTCGACCGTGGGACTTGCCCAAGTAAAATAAACATAAAACCACGTCGACTAAAAATTGAATAAATGCTTCTGGTTATTTCTTGATTGATTCTGAATTCCCGTCTACAACGAAATGACAAATTTTAAACGATAATTCACACATATAACATAGGGCTTTCGCGACTTGTCAGATGGCACCTTTGTCGGGGAGGCAAACGACTTAGATTTTATCTAAAAATTAGTGTTTGGTTTTCCTTATTCGGGTAGTCTGACCCCTGAATTTTCATTGTAAAATTTTCATCTTTTCCTGCATTTATTTTTATTTTATTTTCAGCATTTATTCCCTTATTTTATTTTTGATTAATTTTTGTGTCACTCTTTTACACACTCTCTCTTATTTTTCTTGCGAGGTACCCGACGCACATGGAGCAGGTTCTCACAAAACCAACGCATCTTCACCAATGCTTGAAAAACCGCAAATAAAATTAGGATCGAGTCAGGTCATGAAAGAGCGTAGAGTTTAGGATTTTATTTTCTGCAATTTATTTTTTGCATTTAATTGCTCATTTATAGTGGTGTTCATTTGGACTCTCGCTATGTAAAAAGATCCTGAACTTAATCTGTGGTGTGTCGTGGCCTATTTCACTCCATTGAGGGTGAGTCCTGACTTGAGTGGCTCATAGGTTAGACCTGCACATACAGCTATTAGAGCTTCTAGAATTTTTTATTGTGCTCGTAGAACCTAGGACCACACTTCACATTAATTTAGACACACATTAGATCATTCAACTTAGTCATATTCAAATCAATTCTTCACGGCTAACAGAACTTTCTGCTAGGTGCATTTTTTGTTTGCTTACATTCATTTAGAATAATCTTTCAATTCTTGTATTGCATCCCACATGGAGATTGCGAGGAATCATTGTAAGTCTTAAATATGAGCATACATAATTGTTTCACGTGAATCAGCTTTTCTCGAATTTCTCCTTCCTATTTTGTCACATAATTTTAAAGAAAATTGGGACTAGATGGTAGATGTATATTTGTGCTCACCTAATTTTTCAGTGATCACCTAATTGAAATTGGGACTGCTAAATATAGCCGACTTTAATTAACCCATAAAATCAAGAACTTTTACAGGAGAGAAACCCCAACCTTAGATTCATTTATTTCTTTGAGTAAGCGAGAGATGATACTTAAGATTAGAGCCCAGCTTTGGAATCTTCGTTCAGACTACTGATTCTAAGACGACTAGATACTTCTCATTGAGGAAATAATGGGTAGCTGATAAACGGTCCGGATTTCCTTAGCACAGTGGGTGGTTTAAAGTACATTGTGTAAGGCTCCATCCTTAAGTAACACGGGTAGTCATTTTACGGTCTGTACTTACACCCATACTGGCTGAAAGTGGATGTAACTAGTCGTAAGAATTTGGGCCAGTCTTTAAGAAATTTTCGGCACCGAACGACTCACTAAATTTTTTCCAAGATTGAATTTATCACCATCTAAAATTGAAAAGATAAATTTCCGATCTCTTGCGGCTTCACGGTATGAGTTGGTAAACATGGGGTTTGATTTGTTTGCATTGGTGTGCATAAACTAATTTCGAAGATCAAAAACCGCACACTTGTGCCATCACCCTCCTTGATAAAAAATTTTCTTGTGAAATATCCTGTGCACTTTCACCGAGATCAACCATGTCAATTCATCATCATCAACCTCCTTTGACAAATACAAGATAATGGTTCAAGTACCCATCTGATCTATATTATGAAAATGAATTTGTCTCAGTCAGATCCAAATCATCTAAACCCTCTTCTGTCGAGAATCCTCCAACATTCGCTAGAATATTTGACTCTCAAATCCGGTCCAATCTTCGATTTCCAAAACATTCTACTCAAGTCATCCGATCAAAGTTACCACAACATCATATTTTTCACTCCAACACATGTGACCACACATGAGCAACTGCCATCCTGGACTGAACCATCTTATTCCTGGTTTCTCGCTAAAACTAATGAACCATTTCAAGATCAAATCACTTTTAAGACTCATGATTGGCCGAGAGACCAAACCCAACCAACTTCATTCTTTCCTCAAAATCCTGTGGGACATGTCCATAATTCACAGAAATGCATCTAGACTAGACCTTAGGGAATAATATGATGGCCCGATCAAACCGCAAGGAGAGGTCCGCACCTAATGATCAACCATACTGGATTGACCCTAACAATCAAATCCCTATTGACCAACCTGAATACCACTCTTTCAGACAACCCAGACATACAGAGGACCAAAAAGATGATATTGACACATATGAACCCTGTATGTCTCCATTGTCTGGGGATACAATCAATCATGACCACGGAAGTAGACTCTACTCAAACCAGTATTGCATGCCTGAGTCACAATATGCTGAGTGTGAGACCTATAGATTCTCGCAAAATCCTTCCACTGAGCAATCTCCTTCCATAATTTTTTAGGAGAAATTATCAGAAAATAACAATTATATATTGGATGTTCCAAGAGAATCTCCTCTCAGCTCATATAGGAAAATGGAAGATGTAATTACTGGATCTCAAATTCAAAAACGAGAACACACACCGACTGCTCCCATGATTGATCATGAAAAGTTTTTGGAGGATGATATTTCGAGGATAAATAAGAGCTATTAATTAATGGAGGATAAATTTAGAAAATTCACCAACCGACTAATTTCATTCTATCGTAGCTCAGATATAAAAATGGATGATGAAATGATTGGTTCTCCTGTTGAAAGCCTTGAGAATATTCAGAAACCCATAGAGTACTTCACCCTAGGGACGACTCTAACAGCGACACTTCTGCATATTACTCCCCTAGGGATGATTTTGATTCTTACTTGGCTAATAAAAAAACCCCATCATCTACGGAAAGCACCACATCTACATACCACACCGAAAACATAAAAAAATCAAAAAACTAGAAAATTTCATAAAAATTGAAACTGAAGAAGATTTGGAGAATTTGAATCCTACTCTAAAGGAAGCACTGGAGAAAAGACTGATTCTTGAGCTTCCCTTGATACAGGTCATTGTTCACTTCCCTGACCTTAAATGATTTGTAATGAGCAAATTAATGATGAAAATGTCAGGCTCGATAAGAATAAAGACTAAAGACATATCTTGTCAATGGCCACTTCCTTACCGTTGAGGAGAAAAACCTGAAGGATATGAGAATATCCTCAAGCGTATCATGGAAGCATGTGGATCGCATCGAATGCGATCGGGAGCGACTAGTCGCACTAGTAGCTCGATGCAGCGGAATTTAAAAATTTTAAATGTGATGAAACCACATGATCCAAGAACTTTTCTCGGATCGTTTAACCTAAACCACAATAGGTATAAGATTTACCTCTTGATGCGTGGTAGCGATCAAGTCTCTAAACGAAGAGACCTCCTATCTCAAGCATGGAAGGATGTATCCCGATATATCAGCGATATATCGACGATATATCAGTATCGACAGGTCACCGATATATCGCTGATATGTCCGATATCGGGTATCGACAGGCAAAAAAGGCGAGCTGAATCCTGATGTCAGCGATATGGCGGCAATATATCGGTATCGACATGGTACCGATATCGATACTGATATCGATATGTCCTTCCATGATATCAAGTCCAATTCGATGGAGGAGACGCTTGCGAGCACGTTGGTGAGACACGTCCTTCTCGCAATCCAAGTTGATGATCCAAGCATCGAATCTCCTGATCTCGTCACATGAGATCCAACATCTTCTTCACGAGCGAGGCACACCGAAGGAGATGGAGATCTACAAGTAGATGATCCGGCAGCATAACGACAATGCTGCAGCAATGACGACTCTCACAAGGGCTCCATGGTGGACGACCACTATGAGAGAGAGAGAGAGGCTTGGCATGTGGAGAACGAGAGAAGGAGAGAGAACATTCGTTTATTGTAAACTTGTCACTTGAAGAGCAAGGGGTGCCTCTTTTTATATAGTGTTTTGGGAGTCCATGGATCTAAATCCATGGACAACACACAATCAATGGTTGAGATTGATTTTGTGTTTCTTTCAATGGCTAAGATGCTGTTGTAAAAAATACAACATCAATTGATTTAATTTGAATTAATTTATATTGATAAATCAACATAATTAATCCCAATTTAAATCGCTTTGACTAGAGAAGAGATAATGAGGAGATTAATCACATCCCCTAAAAAAGGGGGACAGCTGCCAATCATCTCATGAGATCCCAACTCATGAGATCTCATTATCTCAGGATATGTCCAAGATTTACAACAACTCTTGTTGTAAATATTTTTCACAAAAAAATAATTCACAATTATCTTGTAATTATGTGAATCTCATTCACAACCCAAAACAAAATGTCATTATATTTTCAATTAATCATTCAATGTGAATCCAATTCACATTAACAATTAATCAACAAATACAAATCATAATATGCTCTCTCTAATATATTATAAATCACATTTATAATATATCTGATTAATAGTGCTATCGCATTATTCATATCCATGATAATTAAATCACATTTAATCATCTTGGATCTCTCTTCTCATGTGCCCAAATAACATGAATTACATTCACATTATTCACATCTTTGATAATTAAATTATATTGAATTATCTAAGATAACTCTCTTAATAATATGAATCAAATCCCTATTATGATATTTAAATCATATTTAATTATCCACTTTCTCAATGCTCGGATACATATATCAACAATGAAATTATCCATGAACTCTTTCAAGGATAATACGCTTTCTCCGCGGATACTTGGAGATAAGGACATGGTGATTGTATTGTTCCACGTATAGTGACTTGTATATTGAGATCACATCTCAAATCCAGATCTTGCGGACCTCCCATAGATGCTTGATTAAATCAAGACCGAAAAACTAATCTTCTCATTACATCTGAATCACATTCAAATAAATGTCCAACATTTGGACTAAGATCAGATTACTTCTCTATGAGAGGAGTCACTAAAATCCAGACCCGTTTCATCACTCCCTCAGAATGGAAGCGTCATGATTATACAATCGTTTATGATCACATCACCCTCAGGTATTCGTATTACCTATACATCCTGCATACTGGAAGACCCAGAATAAACCTGAAGTACAAGATCAATTTTACACTGTCTTCTTCAGGGTTTTATCATTAAGTTTCTCATTTGACTATTGGTAGTTGGTATCGATCATATACTTTCGAAAAGTATATATCATACCAAGGTGTTGATCATATACTTTCCAAAAGTATATATATCAAACCTACAAAATTCAGTCAAGCTTCCAAAGCGAGACGACCGTGCACGGAATTTGATTCTTCCCAATATCTCATGAGTGGGCTCATGTCTTCTAGTTCAGCAATGAACCTGTATGATCCCTTTGAGAGATCGTATTACTCATATGCCCTTATATGTACACCAGCGCGTCAGTGTATAGACCTTGATTAGGTCATCAACCTATTGGTCTGCCAAATGTACATACTTAGACATATAGTAACACATTTGTCTCCGGTCAGAGGATGCATGCCTATATGGTGACAACATACGACATAGAACTTTGGTTATCTCGATCTCGTTAAGTCAACTCTTTGACCTAACTAATCTAACACCTCCGACTCTCTATTCCCATGCAGAGGACCTGCATCAAGAGGTCGGTCAGATATCAACCAAATGAGAAAGGATTGCCATCTCTTACTCAGGCCGGAGATCATCTCTTAACAATCATTTGACAATGCTTGATGAGTCCTCAATCTAACTCTTTAGTTATTCATCCACGCACCAGCCTCTATGATTCAATAATTGAATCAACAGTTGCATGATCATTAAGATGGCCATGGTATATAACCCTAATTGTACTAAGGGACCTGTTATGCAAATTAGTATTCTTCATTTCAGATTAGGGAATGATATCCACAATAACATTTATTGCATAATGGCTCGCCGTGGGTTCGCATGTCCAACAATCTTCCACTATCTCAAAGAGCCATTAATGGGAGGCTATTTAGAAAAATAGCTAAGTAAGCTAATCAGTCACTTTGTTCTCGAGAGACTACGCCAAGACCTTTTATGGCACTTGCATATCCCCTAGTAATAGTGCTCGCATCCAATGCGAATGTTGCATCTTATGCAACCAATACTCAATCTTGTCAGTTATAGTGTTTTTGACACTACATCTTAATAATTATTATAACCAGTATGTCCATAATCCTTATCAGAATACCCTTATTCCTGGAGATCTCTATCTCCTAAGGTATCCATAGTTAAGACCTTTTAGATCACTATCTATAAAGTCTTAAGTTCTTAAAGATAAGACTTTGAGACCACTATCTCAAAAATCTTTTCAAAACATTTCATATCACAAATAATCATTTCACAGATAATATTTGAACATTTCAAAGCTCTCTAACATGAAGGAACGAAATTTCATATCACAAATAATAATCAAATGATATCACATATCATTAATGTTTATTATGATACAGATGATCCACATACATCAATATGTGCGAGATCTTAAATACCTTGACATCTAACACCATTCCCAGAGAAGGGTGTATTGGACATTTTTACTTTGAATACAACATTCAAAAGTATGTAAGATTTGAGATTTTAGACATTCTAAAGTTCATCTCTTACTAGTCTATTGATCTCATCAACAGACATATGTCCAAAGTTTGATGCCAGATCATTGTCAAATGATCTTCATCCTCCTGTTGATCTTTTAAGGTTTAATTTTCAGTATTAGAAATGCTAATGAACCATTCATTAATTTCTAATTTCGTAGAATCCTCCAGATATCAAAATACTATCTGAAATATATCCATCATAACTCTTTATGATAGGTCTATTCCAAAATTCATGTCTATTTCCAACATTTAGAAATAAATTATGAGTGTTTTCTAATATCTAGGAAGTAGAGACATTCTCTAAGACTAAGGGCTCTCCCACTGAAAATATGAAGTCCATCTATCCAACAGAGATTGTTGCAACAATTGCATCAATACCCATGTGGATGACTATTAAACCTTAAGATCAAATTTTCTAGTCTTCTAAAACATATGCAATCAATTGCAAGTGTTATTAGAAGAATGAGATACAATTATTAGACTTTGATGTTATCCAATAAGAAAGTCAATTTCAATGATTAAATGTAGATTATTCCGATGCACTATCTGAGTCCTTCTCTAAAGATCCTAGATAGACTCGATAGTCATACTATCAACACATCATCTCATTGCAGCATTGGCATTTATCCGATTATTTGGATGTCATATGGAATTCACAGAAGTACAATCAACTATTTGACTTTCCTTCTTACTTAAGTCCGACCCATGCTTCCACTGCGCACTCTTCATCTATAAACAACCATTGCTTAAGAAAAAGTATCTCTTATATTGAATTCAAAAGATTTTTATATAAGAGCATTTTGAAATTTATACATGCTTCATTTAATTCATACAATATGAATATTATGAAGCTTCATGAATGAATTGAGTATAGAATGATGACATTCATCATATCTACATACATCTTAACTCTTAAAGACTTTGGTTCAGGCAGGTACTCAAACATTTTGAATATATCAACTCCTATAAAGCCACCATTCTGCATGATGCAGTGAACCATGTCATTCTTGATTAAATGTCAAGAGCACATATGTATGAAATAACATCTTCTTAGATTTTTTAAGGATTATTTGACAATTATGATCATCATCGACATGTCACTTCCAAAGTACATTCGATGAGAGATCAAGCCTATAGAGACATACAAACCCTAGGTTGTTGTCTTATTATCTCTTTAATTATCATTCCTCATTATTATGAGGAAACTTGCACATTGCAACCACATACACATTGCAACCACATACAATATGTGTCCAACTGCAAGTACAATATTTTGATCATGGATCAAATACATGATATTTTTCTGGTTATTGTTGAGTATAGTATTGAGTGGGTTTAATGAAAGATTATCTGAAATAAGAAATTTGCATATATATACACACACACACACGTTTTACTTTGATTTAGGAATTTTTATATCAAAGTTGTCTTGCCTTGTCAACATTAAAAGTTCATTCCCTTAATCACTTTCAATGTAAGAGATATACTTACCATTATATCTCAAGCAAGATCTGGGATCTCCTTTCTTATCTTTGTCACATCCCAATAATATGAGAACCTGTAACTCGGATAAAAAGAAGCGGGAACACATTCCGCCTTGCAAGTCCAACTTGCATCTCCCAATTCGATCTTAATACCCGGGCCCACCACCCCTAAGGTGATGTTGGCCCATCATTAATTGAACCAACCGTCTACAGGAATACAACTCGCTATACGCAATCCAATATCGTCCCAATAATATGAGGACCTGATATTGGGGTCATTACGCATACGTCCTTACTCTTTCGAGAAGCAAATAGCTCGATCCAAATGGCTTGTATGCAGGAGCTGTCACTTCGGACATGTGTGTCCTACATACAATCTTTGGCGATGGAACCCTCTGCCTTGACGAGAGACCATGGATGTCATTGATCCTCCACTTCATATTCAAATTCTAATTAATCATTATAAATCATATTCATTATGATTAATTCTTCCAAAGGAAATAACAACTCTATTTATAATAGAGTTTTTAGTTTTAATTGGATTCCAATTAATCTAATCTTATTAAATTAATGATCCAACTAATATCCAACAAACATTTTAATTATTACTTGAAAATATGATATTATCTCAAATATGTATTATTTCTAATTTTAATAATTCGAAAATACACAATGATTTCTCCAGCATTATCGCGTCCCTATCCACTGTCATGGCCAGTACTGGCGGGAGTGGGACAGACCGCACACGGTGCAACCTGCTACACCAACGATCTCTGACTAGACACCATATCCACCTCAGGAAAAGATAATGCCAAATCGATCATCGGTTTTTCAACCGAAATTATACCATATAGTAATAATCAAAATCATTTTGATTATAAAGAAATTTGCTAGACAAATTCCCAAACCTATTCAAGTAACATGTTTGTTGAATGTGTATCAAGTAACCAATTGGTAATCTAGATCAAATCTAATCATTTATTGGTTGAGGCAATGTCATTTAAGGTAACAATTACCATTCAAATATTTCCCAAATATTATACATAATTATTCTTGGAAATTAAACATTAATTTCACAAGTTTCTTAAATGACTATCACAAGGTTAACGATTAGGATTGCAATTTTCAGCAGTGACCCTCACTTACTAAAATTAGCATATCTCATTCATTTTAAATCCAAATTATGCAAAATCAGTTTCTAAAGTTTGATAACTTGATTTAAAACAAAATCCAAGTGATAATAACACATTTATAGATGTTTCAAAAAAGTAAATAACTCTCTAATTACGTCATGATTCACCATCCCCGAAACTGTGGACATATGTTCTTTAAAATGATCATATCTTGAGTTATCAGATTCCAAATCACACAAAATCAAATCCTACGGTTTCCTTATTCAATGGGGAATATTATTTAAGTGATAGATTAATGTTTAAACATTTTAAAAAGGGGCGAAATTTATCACAAAATAGGGCTGCGAAAATTGAAATACGATAAAAATTACCACGAACACTCACGAGCCCGAATCTTCCTAGGTTTATGGATCGAATCCAAAACCACCAACCTGGCTCTGATACCATTTGAAGGATAAGGGAAGATCCTCAAGTGCATCATGGAAGCGTGTGGATCACATTGAATGCGGTCGGGAGCGACTAGTCGCACTAGTTGCTCTATGCAACAGAATTAAAAATTTTAAATGTGATGAAACCACATGATCCAAGAACCTTTCTCGGATCGTTTCATCTAAATCACAATAGGTATAAGGTTTACCTATTGAAGCGTGGTTGCGATCAAGTCTCTAAACAAAGAGAACTCCTATCTCAAGTCCGATCTGACGGAGGAGACGCTTGCGAGCGCGTTGATGAGTCACGTCCTTCTCGCAATCCAAGTTGACAATCCAAGCAGCGAATCACCAGATCTCGTCACACGAGATCCGAAATCTTCTTCACGAGCGAGGCACATCGAAGGAGATGGAGATCCATGAGTAGACGTTCCGGCAACATAACGACGATGCTGCAGCGATGACGACTCTCACAAGGGCTCCATGGTGGACGACCACTATGAGAGAGAGAGAGGCTTGGCGTGTGGAGAAAGAGAAAGGGAGAGAGAGCATTTGTTTATTGTAAACTTGTCACTTGAAGAGCAAGGGGTGCCTCTTCTTATATAGTGTTTTGGGAGTCCATGGATCCCAATCCATGGACAACACATAATCAATGGTTGAGATTGATTTGTGTTTCTTTCAATGGCTAAGATGTTGTTGTAAAAAAACAACAATTGATTTAATTTGAATTAATTTATATTGATAAATCAAAATAATTAATCCCAATTTAAATCACTTTGACTAGAGAAGAGATAATGAGGAGATAAACCACATCCCCTAAAAAAGGGGGATGACTACCAATCATCTCATGAGATCTCATTATCTCATGATATCTCCAAGATTTACAACAACTCTTGTTATAAATATTTTTCACAAAAAATAATTCACAATTATCTTGTGAAAAATTTCAATCAAGCCATTGAAATTATGTGAATCTCATTAACAACCCAAAACAAAATGTAATTATATTTTCAATTAATCATTCAATGTGAATCCAATTCACATTAACAATTAATCAACAAATATACATCATAATATGCTCTCTCTAATATATTATAAATTACATTTATAATATATCTGATTAACATGGATAGTACTATCCATATTATTCATATCCAGGATAAATAAATCACATTTAATCATCTTGGATCTCTTTTCTCATGTGCCCAAATAACATGAATCACATTTACATTATTCACATCTTTGATAATTAAATCATATTTAATTATCTCAGATAACTCTCCTAAAAATATGAATCAAATCCTTATAATATTAATTTAGTCACATTTAATTATCCACTTTCTCAATGCTCGGATACATATATACACAATTAAATTATCCATGATCTCTTTCAAGGATAATGCGTTTTCTCCGCCGATACTTAGAGATAATGACATGGCGATTGTATTGTTCCACACATAGTGACTTGGATATTGAGATCACATCTCAAATCCATATCTTGCGGACCTCCCATAGATGCTTGATTAAATCAAGACCGCAAATCAAATCTTCTCATTACATCTGAATCACATTCAGATCAATGTCCAACATTTGGACCAAGGTCAGATTACTTCTCTTTGAGAGGAGTCATTAAAATCTAGACCTGTTTGATCACTTCCTTGGAATGGAAGCGTCATGGTTATACAATCGTTTATGATCACATCACCCTCATGTATTCCTATTACGTATACATCCTGCATACTGGAAGACCCAGAATAAACCTGAAGTATAAGATCAATTTTCCACTGTCTTTTTCAGGGTTTTATCATTAAGTTTCTCATTTGACTATTGGGAGTTGGTATCGATCATATACTTTCCAAAAGCATATATCATACCCAGTAGTTGATCATATACTTTACAAAAGTATATCAAACCTACAAATTCAGTCAAGCTTTCAAAGAGAGACGACCGTGCACAGAATTGGATTCTTCCCAATATCTCATGAGTGGGCTCATGTCTTCCGGTTCAACAATGAACCTGTATGATCCTTTGAGAAATTGTAATACATATATGCCCTTATATGCACACCATCGTGCCGGTGTATAGACCTTGATTAGGTGATCAACGTATTGGTATGCCAAATGTACATACTCAGACATATAATAACACATCTGTCTCCAGTCAGAGGATGCATGCCTATATTGTGACATTATATGACATAGGACTTTGGTTATCTCGATCTCATTAAGTCAATACTTTGACCTAACTAATTTGACACCTCTGAATCTCTTTTCCCATGCAGAGGACTTGCATGAAGAGGTCAGTCAGATAACATCCAAATGAGAAAGGATATCCAACTCCTACTCAGGATGGAGTCATCTCTTTACAATCATTTGACGGTGCTTGGTGATTCCTCAATCTAACTCTTTAGATATTCATCCAAGCACCAACCTCTATGATTCAGTAATTGAATCAACAGCTGTATGATTACTAAGATGGCCATGGTACATAACCCTAATTGTACTAAGGGACCTATTATGCAAATTATTCATTTCAGATTAGGGAATGATATTCACAAAAACATTTATTGCATAATAGTTCGCTGTGGGTTCGCAAGTCCAACAATCTCCCACTAGCCCAAAGAGCCATTAATGGGCTAATCTTCAAACCCACACTCATGTGACAATCATAGACTATTTAGAAAAATAGCTAGGTAAGCTGATCATTCACTCTGTTCTCGAGAGACTACGCCAAGTCCTTTTACAACACTTGCATATCCCCTAGTAATAGTGCTCGCATCCAATGCGAATGTTGCATCTTATGCATCCAATACTCAATCTTGTCAGTTATAGTATCTTTGACACTACATCTTAATAATTATTATAACCAGTATGTCCATAATCCTTCTCAGAATACCCTTATTCCTGGAGATCTCTATCTCCTACGGTATCCAAAGTTAATACCTTTTAGATCACTATCTATAAAGTCTTAAGTTCGTGAAGATAAGACTTTGAGATCACTATCTCAAAAATCTTTTCATCTTTGAAGATATTGTTATTACTGCAATCATGTGTTTTATCTCCTTAGTAGGATTAGTAACATTTACTACTCCCACTGCATGGCAAATATCTAACTTTTGTACACATCTATCATACACTTGGCTTCTCGTAACCGATGCACAAGGGCAAGTAGTTCTAGCATTCACTTCCTCAACTCTGAGGTGCTATCCCTTTAGATAGGTCAATACCATATCTTATGGGTAAGAAGCCTGTCTTAGAATTTTGCAGAAAATGGAACATGTCCAAGGTGTACTACAAATGTGACGGTCCCAATACCCTCTTCTCTTTACTTCTGAACATCTTTAGAACTAAGATCTAATAGGCATCCTTGCGATCATATCTCAAGGTATGGAATAGCCAATCTATAAAACACTTATTATTATTATCCTTATATCATTCCAAATGATTAGGGTATCATCTACATATAGCACGATGAACACAATGACACTCCCACTAAGCTTCACATGGTATATCATTCCAAGTTAATCATTGAGCCTGACTTGTCGTTAAGAAATAAAGAATGTCGGTTGTAGTGAACTGCGAAGAGAGACTCCGTTAATCAAACAAAAATCAAAAATAGGAGAGAGAGAGAGAAAGAGTGAAGAAGAATAGTCATCTCTCTCCTATTTTATCTACACTAATTATTAACTAGCAAGTGTCCCTGAGTTGAAGGCGAGGGAGAAGAATAGAAATACTTCGATTCTTGAGAAGATGGGTCATTTTTGTGATTTTTAATTTCATCTCAAGAAAAGCAAGAAATTCATTTTATTGGTTTTGATTTTGTGATTTTTATTTTCTAATTTTTATTTCAATTTCAAAGTGATATTTTTCAAATAAAAGTGATCTATGATATAGTAATAGATGGTAGAAATATGTATAATAATACTATATAGTACATTCACGAAAAACTCGAGCAACGAGCTCATAGAGAAAAATTTAACGATCATAAAACGGATGTGAAGTTTGAGAAATCAAAACAATAAGAAACATGATGAAAAGTCTCGAAAACGTAACAAAACCTCGCTAGGGTAGTTAAGTAACTACCTTGGAATAAGCAATAAAAAATGATATCAAAAAGGTGTCCAAATGATCTAAATAATGCAAGGGTAGAACTGTAAAGAAAATAAAAGAAAAGAGTTTGCAGTTTGGTCCCTGGTAAGTACTAAAATGTAAAGAAAACATGTTTTTATTACATTCAGGTCCCTGTATTGGGACCTAAACATAATATCTTGAAATGTTGGTGGTATGCGCAAGATCTGAACTTTGGTAGGGGCCTCAATGTAAATTCTCTACCGTTTTGAAACATATGGTCAAGATTAGAAGACGAGCGGGAATCTGATCCGTTCAATGGAGACACATGTCACAAGACTACTACCCGTGTTCTTCAAGATTGTTCTTCCCCAAATGAAGGGCGACGACGACGATTTCGTCAAATCTTCCTTCCCCGGTGATTCACAGATGATGTGGCGTCTCCTGTGGGCTAGAAGGGATCACCCCTTCGAGCTCGCCTACGGTGTGGGAACAAGCAGATATGGTGGTGGTAGAGTATTTGAATGTCGACTAGGGTTCTGGAATGCTGCAACAAAGAAATTTTGATGCAATTGGCAAATTTAGAGCTCCAAATGACTAAATGATGAATGTGGCTCTCCAGATGCGCACTCGAACCGACAATCACGACTTGATTCGGTCAATTCCCAAAAGAATCAGCCAAAATTGTTAGATGTTCTTGCAAGTTCTAAAATGGGTTCTAGTATAAGGGTGTATCAGATGAAAAGTGAAGCGAACTTGAGATAGAATGAATAAAGATATTTAATTGATGACTAAGGAAGTTATTAAGAGGATCTAATCATGTGATTAACTATACTTATTATGCAAAGAAATGATGAAATCAAAGGATGAAATGTAGGTGGATGAATACCTGAGATAATGACGATATAGGATCTTCTGATGATAGCTCGACATCGGGTAGTTCGCTGGAGCTGAACGCGCGTAGCGGCGTGATGTAAGGCTAATGAGTCCTTGGAATATCTCCACAGACAGATATTCTTCCAGGCAGAGGTGCACCTAGGCACTATCACCATCAGTGATAACTGGAATGAAACGAGGAAGGAGGAGGATCGACCAATTGGTTTTGGGTTCAGAAGAGTTAATGCAAACTAACGAACTTAGGATTGATTTATAGGAAGAATGGCGGAGGGTTGGAGTAGA
Organism: Ottelia alismoides; assembly: GCA_037367405.1. Lineage (NCBI taxonomy): Eukaryota > Viridiplantae > Streptophyta > Magnoliopsida > Alismatales > Hydrocharitaceae > Ottelia > Ottelia alismoides. The sequence goes on along the minus strand of JAZKJV010003000.1, from coordinate 170,807 downwards.
TCCTAGGGTAGGCGTGGATCTAAGATGTTAGGACAACAAAATGAAGGTTCTAGATCAAGTAAGTGTGTTAGGATGATTGTGGAAAAAAGCTTGGAAGAAGGTCGGTTGCAACAACTACAATAGCCTTGTTATTGGAGAAGAAGCCTCCAGGTGTTGACATGTGTCAGCACCTACTAGGTTGAAAATAATTAGTCTTATCAATTAAATATAAAATAGCAAATACTCTTAATTAAACTTGGTATATATTTAAAAAATGGAAATAATTAAATTAACTAATTCATTAATAAGTTATTTTTATAAATAATAAGTATTTAGTGAAATATAAATATTATATGAATAAATATGTATATAGTATACTTATTAAATAAGGTTTTTATTTTTAATTTCATAAAAAATAACTAATATATCTTTTTATATTTTATTCATTATTAAGATAATAAATAAAGTACGTGTGAATTTTTATGGATTTTAATAAATTATTTTAAATATAAAAATAAATACATGTATAAATTAAACAATTCAAATTCATTTAAAAATAAGGGTTTTTGATTTATTTAAAATATTAAATAATATTTTACAATTTTAAAATAATTTAAGGTGAAAATGTAACATCAAGAAAATAATTAAAAATTATAAAATTATAAAAACTATAAATAATATGTTCAAAATAAAATAAATAACCCAGAAACCCAATTGTCATTCGATCTCAAAACTGACTTTTTGCAATCGGACTCCGATTTTAGTGAAACCACTCCATTAATTAGAGAATATTATTTTATGAACATTAATGGTGAGTAGAGAGAAATTGGAGTTCGTATGAGGAAGTTATGATGTCCAGAAGTTGATAATTTGGAAATTTAAAAGTTGGATTTCTTGGCATATATACAAGATAGTATTTGTAACATATTTTTTTATTTTCCTATCATTTTAGAAATAATTAGGAATAGAGCTTGGTGAAAAATATATATATATATATATATGAATTAATTAAAATCAATGAAGATTTGGTAATTATTTGATAAATATTGAAGAATATGTGAAGTGAATAATTAATTATTTTATGGTTTTTGTTCCTTATCTCCCCTTATTTCTTTATTTGTCAACCAATCCATGCTTACTTGGTCTCGGAGATTAGGTTATATAAATATATCTTGCAGTTATATTTATATTGTATAAGTCATATCGTACATTTACAATATACCTTTCTTTCTTTTCTTCATTTTTATTCTTTTATTTATTTACATGTTACTAATGCATAAAAGTGCAATTTTATTCATGAATATGGTTTTGATAAAAGATGAGACTTAATGCATATTTACATGTATTTATTAAGGGTTTAAGATAAAATGTGAGAGAATGTTAATGAATCATGGATTCATTGACCCCCTATACTTATACTTTGCTAGTCCCTTAGAAATTTACTTATTTGAAAAATAAGGTAAAATGAAAGAAAGTTAGAATGAGTTTGTTTTCCAAAACCAATTCATGAGACAAATAAATGACAGAGCTTGGCCAGAACTAAAATAACTATTTTCTCATAGCCTTAACTAGGATTAGGATTTTAATCTCAATAGTTCTCAAGTTCCATAAATCCTTATTTAGGTTCACCTTAACAACCAACTCAGATCCACTAATCCATATCACTAATTCTATCAATCCTTTAATTCAATTTGTATTGTGTGTGAATTGTGTTAACTCTTCTTGCTTAAAGAAGCAAAGAAACCACCCATCTCAATAACATACTCCCATTGGTTCCTCATCCAGCTACTCTTTCCTCAAGGATGGGGGTATTCCCTTCTAAGGCCAGCTTGTGTTGTGTCTACAATCGAAGAGAGAGAGAATGTAGAAGAATGAGAAGAGAACTGGAGTGTGACCAGTGTAATTACATCTCCTTTTGAAGCCTAGCTAGTGTAGTTAAGTCTCCACTAAGATCTGCATGCTTTTTGGTGGAATCTTAGACCATTGTAGTCATATTTGTATTTGGTTGCTTCTTCTTTGAATTGTCTTTGTAATGGTTCTTGCACTGCATCAATCTTTTTGTGCCTCGACGAATATAGAATCTTTTCATTCCGTCCATTATTTGAGGTCTGGGAAAATTTATGTCAACAGATCCTTCCTACGTCCGAAGAATTATTTCAACCCCACAACTCCCGTCTTTAAACGTCCGTGCCACTAGACAAGGATGAAAATACACTACTAAAATGGATTGCCTCTCGCCACCACATGCAACTAAGTGCAAAGTGCATGTATCCAAATTTTGTTCATTGATGAAGAGTTAAACATATGACACCAAGTGTTCTACTTAGGCAAGTTTAAGTTGACTTCCCAAACACGATCACCTAGAACTCAATGATTTAAGTCAATGACCTGAATAGTCTAAATTGTAGTTCCTATCTAGGCCCCTTATAATGAAATTTAAAGACCATAATCAAGCTCCGTCCTTTAGACGATTCACAATCTTTAGTTTTAGAAATCAAACTTATTATGAAAAATGCTAATGCAAATACAACCATGTTTTTGTGAACTATATTTTCTAAATTTTACTAATTTTTATGGATTTCTAAGTATTTTGTATTTGTTTATGAATTTTAGTAATTTGTATTTTTTTATGAATTTTTCAATTTTTATAAACAAGAATATGCACAAGAATTTTACAAGATATGTTACCAATATTTTATTTGAATTTAATAACTAATGTATTTTACAAATTTTATATACAAATAATTTAACAAGGATTAAATGATTTTTACATATATTTTATAAATATGTTTTTAAATAAGTATTATACATATTTTAAATACATATTTTAAATAAAGAATTTTAAATAAAGATTTTAAACATATTTTACTTATTTAAAAGGATTTTTTAAATAATAAATAAATACATAAATGGATTAACCCTTACACACTTTTTTATGAATTATATAGATATAAAAATTACATAAAAGTATAAGTTAAGGAAACAAGTATATATAAAATATATACGCATCCCCCTATACTTATCTTGTGCTATGTGTTGATAGCATCAAAAGAGAAAAAGGAGGACACAACTTGTGCTAAGTAAAAGTGAGTGAAAAAGAATAAAAGAATAGAAGTCAGTTGAACCCCATATTTACGATCAATTCATCGCAAGTATAATGGAAGACAAAAATGAGGTGACTGAGGAAAAATAATATACAAACGATGGAACAAAAAGAATAAAGGAAAATAAAATCACAAGGTCTCCCTTATACTTAGGATAAGGCATCATAAGTATAGAAAAGAATGTGGCCAAAAATTAGGGACTAGTTTAGTGTAAAAAAGGAAACAAAAGAAAAGTAAAAAAGAACAAACTCAAAAAGCGCAAATCAATGAGCAATCGATCCCCCTGTACTTAGGATCTGTTATCCTAAGCATTTAAGATGAGCAAAAATGGCACGATTGTGGACTATGAAGAATATACAAGTGGTGTACTCTTGAAAACTGAAAGGCTCACAAGTCTCTTTACAAAATGAAATGAAGTGGAAGAGTAGTCATGCATCCTGTACAAAGTATATCACTCAACACGTGCTAGATGATCAGTAGTCTCCATGAAGTGCTTCAGCATCTGCCCATTCACCACGAATGGCTCTACACTAGGTGACACTGTTCGCAATGTGAGCCTGAGGTGAACCATTCCTGCGATAAATGTTATTGTAATAAATGATTTATCAATAAAAGTTATTGATTGTTTTTCACTCCCTTTCTGAGATTGATTGAATGAATGCACTATAAGGTCCCTCTGTACAATAAGGGTTATGTAACATGGCCAACTTGATAATCATACAGCTGTTGATTCATTGATTTAATCATAGAGGCTGATGCTTGGATGCATATCTAAGGAGTTAGACAGAGGACTCAACAAGCATCATCAAATGATTGTTAAGTGATGATCTCCAGCCTTAGTAGGAGATGGAAATCCTTTCTCATTTGGCCGATATCTGACCGACCTCTTGATGCAAGTCCTCTACATGGGAATAGTGATTCGGAGGTATCAGATTAGTTGAGTCAATGGGTTGACTTAGTGAGATCGAGATAACCAAAGACCTATGTTGAATACTGTCACTGCATAGGCATGCATCCTCTAACCAGAGACATATGTGTTGCTATATGTCTGAGTGTGTACATTTGTCAGACCAATAGGTTGATGACCGAACCAAGGTCTATACACTGGTGAGCTGAGTTGCACGTAAGGACATATGAGTAGTACGATTTCTCAAAGGAATCATACAAGTTCACATGTGAACCAGAAGACATGAGTTCACTCATGAGGTATTGGGACTGATCAAATTCCATGCATGGTCATCATGCTTTGGAAGCATGACATGAATTTGAAGGTAAGATATATTCTTTGGGAAAGCATATGATCTATACCAATTCCGAGTGACCAAGATTGAGAAACTTGGTAATCAAACCCTGAAGATGACAGTGTAAAATTGATCTATATCTTTACGATGATCATATGTCTTCCAATATGCAGGATGTACGGGTGTTGGGAATGCCTGAGGGTGAAGTGATCATAAACGATTGTATAACCATGATGCTTCCATTCCAAGGGAGTGATGAAACAAGTTTGGATTTTAGTGAGTCCTCTCAGTAGAGAAGTGACCTAATCTTAGTCCATGTATTAGACATTGATCTGAATAAGATTCAGATGCAATGAGAAGATTAGGTTTACGGCCTTGATTTAATCAAGCATCTATGGGAGGTCCATGAGATCTGGATTTGAGATGTGATCTCAATATCCAAGTCACTATACGTGGAAGAATACAATAGCTCTGTCCTTATCTCCAAGTATCTGCAGAGAAATCACATTATTCTTGAAAGGGTTCAATAATAATTCCATAGTTGAATTATATCTGAGAATTAAGAGAATGATAATTAAATATGATTTAATTATCTTGATGTATGTGGAAATTATCCAATATAATTAAATGTGATTTAATTATTGTGGATAAAGAATAATGTGGATATGAATATCCAATTATTTATAATATATTATAAATGTGATTTATAATGTATTAGAGAGAGCTAATTATAATTTATATTAATTAATTAATTATTAATGTGTATTGGATGCACATTGTGTAATTAATTGAAAATGTAAATTATATTTTGTTTTGGGTTGTCAATGTGATTTAGAAATTTCCAATGACAAGATTGCAATATTCTCGTAATTAATTATGAATTATTTTTGAAGAATAAATCACAACAAAAGTTGTTGGATTAAATAACGGAGATTTCCATGGAGATAAGCAGTCTAATGATATTTCATGAGATTTCCCCCACTTGGAAACAAATGGATGGCTACCAAGTCCAATATGGAATTGGTGGCCGTCCACCATATTCCATGGGAGATGCAATATCCATGTTGAATATCTCCTTTATTTGATTGATTTAATTTGTAATTGAATTGTATTTGATTTATAAAAAATATTTTATCTAAATTAAATTATTAGTTGTTGACTTTTACCAACAACAATCTTGACCATTGGATAAACATAAATCAATCTCATACATTGATTTAATGTGTCCCATGGATTGAGATCCATGGATCCCAAAACCCTATAAATAGAGAGGCTACCATGCTCTCTAGGGTTAAGCTTTTGAAGCACATCTCTCTTCTCTCTCTCATTCTACACGTCAACTCTCTTCCCTTTCTCCTTGGTTGCCGTCCACCAAACCCTAGAGGTGGACTACGTCGTCGCCTCGCCACTGCACCGCCGCCTCGACGTTCTCCAGCTCTCCGTCTTCTTTGGAGTGCTACGCTCGCGAAGAAGGCGTTCGATCTCGTACGATGAGATCAAAAGTTCACCGTGCTTGTATCTACTCGTTGGATTGCGAGGATCACACGACTCATCCCCGCGCCCGCAAGCGTCTTCTCTGACGATCGTACTTGAGACAGGAGGTCTCTTTTCGAAGAGACTCGATCAAACACACTCCAAGAGGTATTCCTTTATACTTGTTGTGGTTCTAGATGAAACAATCTGAGAATCATTCTTGGATCATGTGGTTTCATCACATGAAGGTTTTTTAAATTCTGCTGCATAGAACAACTAGTTCGACTAGTCGTTCTTCGTCGTATTCGATACGATGCTCACACTTCCGTGATGTGCTTGTGGATTTTTAACATATCCTTGAAGTTTTATTTTAGATACGATCCGCAAACCTAGGATGACTTGGGTTCGTTAAGTTCGCGAAACGTTTTTGTCGCATTTGATTTTAGCACATCTGTTTAGTGAATAAATTCCGCCCTGTTTAAAATGTTTAAATATGAATTAACACTTGTATTTTTTCCATTAAATAAGGAAACCATAGGATCTGAGTTTACATAATTTGGATTCAGTTTGTTCGAGATATGGTTGTTTTAATGAACATGTATTTACTGTTGCGGGAACTGCGAATCTTAACATGATTAATGAGTTAATTACTGTTTTGATCCGCCTAGAAATGCGTGAAAAATCACTTAGGTTCTGTCATAAATCAAATTATCAATCTTTGAAAATTGATTTTGTCTAATTTGTATTTAAATTGATTGAGATATGTTAATTTTAGTAAGTAGGGGTCACTGCTGAAATTACATTCCTAATCAAGAGCCATGCGATTGTCAATTAGTGAAATTTATTGTTAATTTCATGAAATATTTATGGAAAATATTTGAGAAATATTGAATGATGAATATTTCCTTAATTGACTTGGCCTCAACCAATAAATTTATTAGATTTGATCTAGATCATAATTGGAAATACAATAAACAAACAACTTGCTTGAATAGGATTTGGAATTTGTCTAGCAAATTTCCGTATAATAAAAAAGTATTTCGATTATTACTATTTGGTATAATTTCAGTTAAAGATCCGATGATCATCTCAAGTACATATTGATCTGTTTGGCATTATCCTTTCCGAAGGTGGATAGGGTTTCTAGTTGGGAAGCATTGGGGTAGTGGGTCGCTCCGGTTGCGGTCCGTCCCACTTTCGTCGGTACTGGCCATGACAACGGGTAGGGACTCGATAATGCCGGAGAAATCAAGATGTATTTTTCTAATTATTAAAATTGGAATTAATATGTACTTTGAGATAATACCATATATGTATTCAAGTAAAAACAATCAAGTTTCTTGGTGGAATTGGAGTGATAATCAAATTAATATGATTGAATTAATTATGTCCAATTGAAACACTCTATTATGAATAGACTTATTTTTTCCCTTGAAATAATTAGATATATGAATATGATTCATGATAATTGATTAAAATTTGAACAAGAGGAAGAGGATCACATAAGTGTCATCCATGGTCTTCCGTCAAGGCGTGGTCGAAGGCAAGTGCTTATAGTTGCAACCATGCACCAAAAAGTGATGCATAGGTACTTAAGGCACATGTCCAAAGATTTTTGGCTCTAATCCTTAAGGTTGTGTCCTTACCCACTCTGTCTCGAGTTGTATCTCAATACACTGAGGGGTTTAATCTTCAAATACAAATTTAATTCGGATATTTTTTTTCAAGCTTTTAAAAGAGAAAAAATATTCTTTTTATTTTTGAGGGTTTTCACTTTTTGTTTGGAAATTTCAAAAATATCTAACATGATGTCGATTTTTTTAGTTTTCAAAATGTCTCTCATTGAGGGAGAATCATGGAATGCGACAGAAATTGATGATGCATGCCGAGATAGATATCATACCTTACGCCAGCAATCTACATTCAAGTGATCCACACAGAAATTGTAAACCTAGGCTAATGCATGCAAAAACGATGAAAACCGAATCCTAAACCAACAACTCTATCGTAAGAACGAATTAATTTTTAAAATCAGTGAATTACACCTAAGTGTGGATTAGGGAGATTGGTTTTACTTTTAGTCATCTAATCAAACAAGCACGCAACCCTAAGCTCCATGTAATCACGTGAAACAAAGAAAAATCGGTAAAAACCAAAACCCATGGTGAGGTCCCCCAAGGGTACCGACACCTAGGGAAACAACCCTCGAAAAAATAGCGTAAAGTCCAGTCTACAAGTAGGGATGTCCTTAGTGGAAACCTTCTACAAAAATCAAAACGGGTAAGTGCACCTTCTTCTCTAACAAAAACAAAAAAATGGACAAGCGCCCCCTCTCAAAAGAAAACAAAAAAAATGTAGAAAACCGATGAGGTTGCCTCTGCTCTCTTCGTCTCCAATCGGCTTGTAAAAAAGAAGCCGATATATGCACTCCTAGTTGAGTCATTTTCTTAAGACACTAGCTAGTCCTGTAGTCCCTGCAAAATCATCATCAAACACAACAAAAAAAACAAGAAAACCTTAAAAATCAAGAAAACTGAAGTAAACAAATCAAGAAAATCGATAAAGCTTGAAAAAGCCGTAAAAAATCAAGAACAATCAAGAAAATTGAGAAAACTTGAAAAAGCTGTAAAAAATCAAAAGAAAATCGAGGAAAACAAAGAAGGCTCAAGAAAAAATTATAAAATAAGAAGAAAGGAAAATAACAAAAAATGATAAAAAATCGACATATGGCTAACGCCTCCCCGACAACGGCACCATTTTGATAACTGAGCCTGACTTATAATTGAGAAATGAAGAGAGACTCACTTAATCAAACACAAATCGATAAAATAGGAGAGAGAGAAAAGAGTGAAGAAGAATAGTCTCTCTCTTATTTTATCAACACTAATTATTAACTAGGTAAGTGTCCCTGGGTCGAAATCGAGGAAGTAGAATAGCAATACTTAGATTCTTTAGAAGATGGGTTATTTTGTGAATTTTAATTTCTTCTCGAGAAAAGCGAAATTTTTTTTATGAGTTTTGAATTTGTGATTTTGTATTTTTATTTTCTAATTTTTGTTTAATGTTAAAAGTGATATTTTTTTTCAAATAAAAGTGATTTACGATATACTAATATATGGTAGAAATATGTATAATAATACTATATAGTAGATCCACAAAAAAATCGAGCAATGAGCTCGAAGAGAAATACTCAAAAATACAAAATGAATGTAAAGTTCGAGAAATCAAAATGATTAAGAAATGCGATGAAAAGTCGAAAAATAAAAAAAGCTCTTTAGGATATTTGTGTAACTACCATAAAAAAATGATAAAAAATGATATCAAAAAGGTGTCCAAATGATCTACACAATGCAGGGGTAGAACTGTAAAAGAAAACAATAGAAAATAGTTTGTAGTTAGGTCCATTGTAGTGACTAAAATGTAAATAAAACATGTTTTTATTACATTCAGGTCCCCAGACGGGAACCTGAATATAATATCTGGAAAAGTAGGCGGTGTACGCAAGATGTGAACTCTAGCAGGGGCCTCAGTGTAAATTCTCCACCATTTCGATACATACGATCGATATTAGAAGACGAGCGCAAATCTGATCCATTCGATGGAGACATGTGTCACCAGACTGCTATCCTTGTTCTTTAAGACAGTTGTTCCCCAAATGAAGTGTGACGATTGTAATTTCGTCAAATCCTCTTCCTCCGACGATTCACAGATGATGTAGCGTCTTCTGTAGGGACAGAAGGGATCTCCTACCCCTTCGAGCTTGCCTACGGCGTGGGAACGAGTGGAGATGGTGACAGCGGAGGATCTGAACGTTGACTAGGGTTCTAGAAAGCCACTACAAAGAAACTTCGATGCAATTGGCAAATTTAGATCTCCAAATGATGAAATGATGAAGGCGGCTCTCCAGATGCGCACTCGAACCTGCAATCACGACATGATTTACTAGATTCCCAAGAGAATCAGCCGAAACTATTAGATGTTCTTTCAAGTTCCGATGAATCTCGGATTCATCACTCTAAATATCATTGATTAAGCTCAGATCCCTCAAAATCAACAGCATTTCGGTATTTATTCTGCATAATTAGCATTCATGCATGATTTCATAAGAATTGCATTTTAGCATTAATTTCTGCATAAAATAAGAAGCCAAAAACCCAAGCCAAAGTTGACCTATAAATAGCCTAACTTCCCCCATTTTTAACTCCTTCATGCTAACTCCGAATGACACAAAACCACATCTACTGTGTGCACTTCACTAACAAGAATAATGAAAAATACAAAAAAATCACTAACCCTGTTAAGTGGACCAAAAACCCAAACCCGAGTTTCAGGATTTTCGGACTAAAAGCCCCATACCTTCTCCATCCGGTGTCCGATCTGATCCTACTCATTTTTGAACTAATTCACATTCAATTACTGTCAAAACAAGACCAAGTTCAAGTGAATCGGAGCTCGTATGTGAAAGTTGGGTTTTGGGCCTCTTTTGTACATTGTATATTTTAGCGGTTTTCTACTCGTATTTTATGCACATATTTTATTTATCACTAAAAATCCAAAAAAAATAGAATTAGGTGTCTTTTATTTATCTTTGATTTTTTCATATTTTTTCGGATTTTTATCTTGTTTAAAAATGACAAAAAATTAGAAAACCCAAAAATCAAGGTATTCTATGTACATGGGGTACTCCCAAAATTCACTTTTTACATTTGATCGATTTTGGCTTCGATGTCTTCACAAAAGTTGTAGATCTTGTCGAGACGAGAATTTTTCGTGAAGGAACTTTTTCGATCTGAGGTCGTTTACTATTTCTTTTTGATTTTACAAATATTTTATTTTCGGATTTTTCTTTAGCTGACATGTGGCAGCCCCAGAGGCCGCCTCGTGTCAGTGGTTTTTGGGCTTTTCTTTTAGTCGCTTTTATAAAAAAAAATTAAAAGCGTCCGCACTTGCGTCGCACGTGCCGCTCCATCTCTCTCCGCCCGCCACCACGTGGCGTATTTCCAACCGTTCGATCTCTCTGATCGAACGGGTCCTGCGCATCGTCCTCACCCGCGCCCTTCTCCCCCGAAATCTCCGCAACCGCCCCTTTGACTGCTCCGCCGCCTCCGTAACTTCCTCCGTTATCCCCGCACCAACCAACCAACGCCGCCCGATATCTTCGCCAACTATCTCCCACCGGCCGCCTTCCTCGTACCCTATTTAAAGACCTCGACGCCATCCCCGACTAGCATCCGCCGATATACATCATCTTCAGGCGAGCCGGTGGTGACAGCCCGGCCTCGCCACCGCTACGACGAGATCCGAGGACCCCCGGTCCTCGTCGCGGCGGCGATCACCTCGCCCGTGCTGCCCCTGCTCCGGCTTCACGCCGTCGAGCCAACAAGACGTCATCATCCGCTAGCCGCCTCGCTCCGACCTTCGACATCTCCAGCTTCAACTCCACCGACCGCGACGCCTCTCCGCTTCGACAGTCACCGTGCTCCTCCGCCTTCGCAACCACGCTCAATGCCTCCACTCACCGACGATCACTCCAGCATCAACTGCCAGGAGCTTCCAAGCTCTGATCACTAGAAGCCCCGCCAGCCCCTCATGCCTCCGCCGACTCCATCGACCACCTGCGTAACAGGCTTCTCCGACAACGTCATCTCCTCCACCGGAGCGACCCTCTTCCACGCCACCGGCGATTCCCTCGACGCTTAGTCGCCCCTCTCCCGCTCCATCGCGCCACCGGGCAAGGCCCGAGGCCCCCACTCACGCGCTCCGCACGTGAGTCTGGGGGAACTTGCATCGACAACCCCGGGCTCTCCCCATTTCGCTAAGAGATCCAGGGTGTCACGCGTCTTGCACATGACCCCTGGGTCATTTACATAAGAGCCCCCGAAGACCCCTATATTCGCGCTACAATCCACGCTAGCCAAAGGTCACGTGTAGAGCACGTGATGCCCTGGCAAATTTGCAATATCACCCCCATAAGTATCGGTAATTGCTTTTAGGCTCCCCCTCTGCACTTTTATTATTTATTTTATTTATATTAATTTGCATCTGTACCCCTGTGTTCTCTATTACTTTTAGACCTCTATTTTACATCATTTTAGTCAATAAAAAATAGCACTGTGTTCCACATGTAATTATCTACATCCTGGCATATTGTGGGCATTTTTGTGATTGACGGTTAATTAATGTATAATTGTTTTGTAGAAATTGATACATTTTGCTCAATCTGTGCTCTTAAATTTGCCATTGATTAACGGTTGCTCTAAAAATCCCCGAAAAATCACATATTGTAGAGATTATTTTGCTTGACATTGTGCCCAAAAATCATTGCATTTGCATGCATAAATTGCTCTGTAAAAATCATTTAGCACATTTCAGTATTTAATTTTTAATAGGTATTCAACCCCACATTTTCGAGATCTAGGATTTTTCTGAGATCCATCACTAATGAATAATTGTTTTGTAGAAATTGATACATTTTGCCCAATCTGTGCTCTTAAATTTGCCATTGATTAACGGTTGCTCTAAAAATCCCCGAAAAATCACATATTGTAGAGATTATTTTGCTTGACATTGTGCCCAAAAATCTTTGCATTTGCATTGCTCTGTAAAAATCATTTAGCACATTTCAGTATTTAATTTTTAATAGGTATTCAACCCCACATTTTCAAGATCGAGGATTTTTCTGAGATCCATCACCTAGTGATAGATCTTAGATAATTTTATATCTTGAAAATAAATAGGTTTAATATTTATTATAATTAAATATTGAAAATCATTCTGTTTGCATTTAAAAATTCATAAAAAATTCATTTTGTATCCAAAAATTCCAAAAAAAATTACAGTGCATTTATTTTGTCATACATAACATCTCGGCCAAGTTTCATATTTTTTGGACATTGTTGGATCAAAGTTTACATTTTAGTCCCTAAAATAGGCCGAATTTGCATTGTGCATCCCTTATTGCATTGAAAAATTCAAAAAAAAAAAACCGCATCGAAAACCGAACACGAAATTGGATAGACATAATTTTAGGTTGTTCCTTTGCCTCCTTGTGATCGACCTTGGGACTTGCCCAAGTAAAATAAACATAAAACCACTGGATTAAAATTGATTAAAAATTTGTGGTTATTTCTTGACTGTTTCCGATCGCCGCCTACAACAAAGACATTTATTATTTTCGCACATGAAGCTAAAAACAACTTTTTAAACGCGGCATTTTCGGACTCGTCAAGTTCTTAAATGGGTTCCAGGACAAGGGTGTATCAGATGAGAAGTGAAGCGAATTTGAGACGGATTGAATAAAGATCTTTGATTGACGGTTAAGGAAGTGATTAAGAGGATCTAATCATGTGATTAATTAGACTAATATGGCACGAGAAATGATGAAACCAAAGGATGAAATGAAGGTATAAGAATACCGGGGAAAATGAAGATATAGGATCCTCTGGTGATAGCTCGACAACATGTACTTCGTCGGAGCTGAACACGCACGGTGGTGCGATGCAATGCTAATGCAGCCTTGGAACGTCTCCACCAACGGTTTTTCTTCCACATTGAGGTGCATCTAGGCACTATCACCACCAGAGGAGGTCGAAATGAAGTAAGGAAGGAGGAGGATAGGCCAGTTGGTTTTGGATTCAAGAGAGTTAGTGCGAACTGACGAACTTAGGATCGATTTATAGGAAGAATGGTGAAGAGTTGGAGTAGATCCTAGGGTAGGCATGGATCCAAGATGTTAGGACAAGGAAAAGAAGGGTTTATATCAGGGGAGGGTGTTAGGATTATCGCGTGAAAAAACCTGGAAAAAGGCTGGTTGCAACAACTGCAACAACCTTATTCTAGAAGAAGCCTCTAGGTGCTCACATGTGTTAGCACCTGGTAGGTTGAAAGTAAAAAATCTTATAAATTAAATATAAAATATCAAATACCATTAATAAAATTAGGTATAAAATTAAAAGATGGAAATAATTAATTTGTCTAATTTATTATATAAGTTATTTTTATAAATAATAAATATTTAATAAAATATAAATATTATATGAATAAATATGTATATAGTATACTTATTAAATAAGGTTTTATTTTTAATTTCATAAATAGTAAATAATATATCATTTTTATATTTTATTCATTATTAAGATAATAATAAAGTATGTGTGGATTTTTATGGTTTTTAATAAATTAATTTAGATATATAAATAATAACATGTATAAATTACACAGTTCAAATTTATCTAAAAATTAGGGTTTTCTGATTTATTTAAAATACTAAATAGGTTTTAAAATTCTGAAATAATTTAGGGTTAAAATACGAGATCAAGGAAAAGATTAAAAATTATAAAATAATTAAAACTATAAATAATATGTTGTAAATAAAATAAATAGCCCAGAAACCCAATTGTCATTAGGTCCCACAATTGACTTTTTGTAAACAGACATCGATTTTAGTGAAATCACCTCCAATAATTAGAGAATATTATTTTATGAACTTTAAAGGTGAGTAAAGTTAAATTGGAATTTGTATGAGGAAGATATGATGTTCGGAAGTTGAGAATTTGATGATTTAATGGTTGGATTTCTCGGCATATATACAAGGTAATATTTCAACCTATTTTTATATTTTTCTATATTTTTTTGGAAATAAGTAGGAAAAGAGTTTGGTGAAAAATATGTACATATGAATTGCTTAAAATCAATGAAGATTTGATAATTATTTGATAAATACTAAACAATATGTGAAGTGAATAACTAATTTTTTATGGTTTTCTTTCCTTATCTCCCACTACTTGTTTGTTGTCGACCAATCTCTTCTGACTTGGTCTCAGGGAATAGGTTATATAAATATATCTTGCAACTATATTTATATTGTATAAGTCATATTGTACATATATCTACAATCTGCATTCTTTTATTTTCTTTATTTTTATTCTTTTATTTATTACATATTTTTGATGCATAAAAGTGCATTTTTCATGAACATGGTTTTGATAAAATATGAGATTTAATGCATATTTACATGTATTTGTTAAGGATTTTAAGACAAAATATAGACATAATGATAATGAATTATGGATTCATCACAAGTTGGGCTTGCTAATATCATGGTGGGGACACCTGTCAATGAGCTCTCTGAATCGATCCCAAGGCTCATGCAACTGCTCATTTAGGATTATGGTGAAGTTACAGATCATAGCTCTCGTTGCATTAGTTTGACTGAGTGGATAGTACTTGTTTAGGTACTCAATCCTCAATTGCTCCAAGGTAGTGACAACCCTCCCTAAGTGCTTCATCCAGTAGGCTGCTTTGTCAACCAAGGAGAACGAGAAGGCTATCAGCTTGATGGTATCCTCATCCACCAACCTATCATGGACGATACTGCATATCATCCCAAACTCCAGTAGTTGGGGATGAGGCTCCTCAGTGGAATGCCCATGGAACTTGGGCAACAACTGGATCATCTAGGGCCTAAGCGCAAAATCACCGAGAATCGCTGGCAACTGAATCCACCTATGAGTGAGGGTTGCACTAGGGTTATGCAACTTCCTTAAGGTACGCATGGGTCTCTCTACTTCGGCCTTTGCTTGACCCTCAGCTCTATCTCTAGGAATCTCTGGTCCATCACTGGGTCTCTCAACTCTAGTATCTCTGATCTGTGTAAGCTCTCTACTAACCTCTGTCATCAGTAACCCCTGGTTCTGGATATGTCTTTACATAGTCTCTTAGGATGCTAGGAGGGTGTTGTTGATCGTTTCCTGACCAAATACATCGGGAATCCTTGGCTTCTCATCCTTTCTTTGTTCTTGGGCCATCTCGTAAGACTTTGAAAGTGAAAAGTGTTGACCTCAAGTGTTTCCTAGTTAATAAAAAACTGCACTAATTGCTGCTATATCTCACGTGACGTGTCGCGAAGGTCGAAGAAGAAAGAAGCAGAATACTCAAGTTCCGAGAAAGGGTCAAAGCTCTTTGGAACCACCCTAGATGAACGAACAAGGATGACATGAAGCGATGTCACCAGAGGTAGCCTAAGAAATCGCTTGCCCATCACCGTACTGTGGAAGAAAGTGAAGATTAGATCTGGACTAAAAAACAATTGATCAGAAAACAAACCCCCAAATTCTCTAACTCAACATAATGATGATCGTAAAAGCTCACTCGTTAATCTTTTCTGTTTTAGAGTTTAGTAATCAATCAATAATATTAGCAAGCTCAAAGGTGTAGTCTCCTAGAGAAGGCTGTGAATAAGTCGATGAATCCCCCAAGAAGAGAGCTATCCATGTAAGAGCTCGGGAGTAGTTCTAAGGAAATCTGCCTCCTTATCCATAGGACTACTTCTACTAACATCTGAGGCAACTGCTTACAACAATAACAAGATCCGAGAGTCAAAGTCCAAGCTCGTAGGGCACAAGTCCAGGGCTTTGGGCTCTATTCCTTATGTGCATCTGCCTCACTCTTTCTAGAGAGTACCTGTAAACAACGAGGGATATACTCTCCCAAAACAAGGAATGTGATCAATAAGTTTATTTTAGGGTTGTGTTCAATTAACAGTCCTAAATTTGTTTGGTTGTCACTTTTTTTCGAGTATTTTCAAAAAGAAAATCACCTAACGAATTTTCCAATTTCCTTTATTTCATAGGTGAAAGAAATCAAGGGAGGAAGTCAGAAAAGCCAATGCAATGGAAATCTATGAATGCATGCATGAGATAGACGGCGTACCTTGCTCCAACAGCCTTCGTGCAATATGATCTGTGGATAAAAATTAAACTAATCTATATGAATGCAATGCATGAACAATCCTAAACAGAAACTTCTATTATCGTGAAGCACAGATTTATTCGTCTATGTCCAAGCGAGTTCTATAGGAACAAAAATCCGGTAAGATCCCCCAAGTGCAATTGCACTTGGTGAAACAAACCCTGCAATCCAAAGGTATATAATGGCATAGAAAATAGAAAAAGGGCAAGCACCAAAAACTATTACAACTTAATTACAAAAATGAAATAAAATGGCTAAAAAAGAAATCTAAAAACTAAGATGGTCTTCTGCTCCTACTCCTCCTCCTAGGCCGCTCTCTCCTGCTTGTCAGTGTAGAAGGCCAAACTCCGCTACGCTCGATTGCGTCAGTTCTCCAAATATGACCACCATCGCTCCGCAGACCCTCGCAACAAAGTGGAAACAAGAAATGAGTCAGATAACCGTTATGAAAAATATAAGCAAATATAAAGAAATAAAATAAAGAATAATGATCTATACAAAAATAAGAGACAAATACATACATAAATAAAAGAAACAAGTGATATAAATATAGACAAAAGTAAATGAGAAAAATAATTATATACACAGAACAAGAGCAGAGGCAAAGAAGACTAATTTCCCTCGTTGTGCCTCCCCGGCAACAACGCCATTTTGATAGCAACCCGAATGACTAGGGTTAACTTAATAAAATTAAGCATTTAATAGTGTCGTTGTCACTCCAAAAATCAGGCTAAAAATCGAGATAATTATTCAACCACAAAATGAATCAAGCAAGTAAAATAGAGTGGTTTAAGCTATTATTTATTAACCTAGTATAGCTCCCTAGATCGAACACAAGGAGGTAATAGTTATGAAGCAAGGGTGACTTAATCAATGAAAAACTAAAGATCAAAGAGAAGGAAAATCAAAGCAAACTACTCTTAGATTTTTGTGAAATTTTATCTTTTTAATTTTTACATGTTTTTAAATTTTATATTTTTTATGAAGGATATGAGATAATCCTCAAGCGCATCACGGAAGCATGAGCATCGTATGAAATACGATGAAGAACGACTAGTCGTACTACTTGGTCGAAGCAGCGGAATTTAAAAATTTTTCATGTGATGAAACCACATGATCCAAGAACGATTCTCGGATCGTTTCATCTAAAACCACATCAAGCATAAAGGAATACCTCTTGTAGCGTGGTTGATCGAGTCTCTACGAATAGAGATCTCCTGTCTCAAGTCCGATCGTCGGAGAACACGCTTGCGAGCACGGGGATGAGTCGCGTGATCCTCGCAATCCAACAAGTTGATCCAAGCACAGTGAACTCCTGATCTCGTCACACGAGATCGAACACCTTCTTTGTGAGCGAAGCACTCCAAAGAAGATGGAGAACCAAGGAATGTCGAGGTGGCAGTGCGATGGTGAAGCGTCGACGAAGGCTTTCCTCTAGGGTTTGGTGGACGGCTACCAAGAGAAGGAGAGAAGATGCTTGACATGTGGAAGAGGGAGATAGAGATGTGTCTCAATTCCATAACCCTAGAGAGTATGGTATGCCTATATATATATAAGGTTTTGGGGTCCATGGATCACCATCCATGGGACACATAAAATCAATGAATGAGATTGATTTATGTTTAATCCAATGGTCAAGATTGTTGTTGGTAAAAGACAACAACTAATAATTTAATTTAGATCAAATATATTTGATAAATCAAATACAAATCATTTCTAAATTAAATCGAACAAATATGAAGAGATTAGCATGGAGATTGCTCACCACAGGGAATAGGTAGGACAGCTACCAATTTCCTTGTTGGAATTGGTGGCCGTCCACCATGATCCCATGGTGGAGGAAATCTCATGCAATCTCATTAGATTGCATATCTCCATGAAAATCTCCCATATTTTCCAACAACTTTTATTGTGATTTATACTACAAATTAATTCATAATTAATTTTGAGAATATTGCAATCTTGCCATTGGAAATCTGTGAATCACATTCACAACCCAAAATAAAATATAATTTACATTTTCAATTAATTATACAATGTGAATCCAATACACACCAATAATTAATTAATAATATAAATCATAATTAGCTCTCTCTAATACATTATAAATCACATTTATAATATATTGGATGTTTCTATCCACATTATTCTTATCCACAATAATTAAATCACATTTATTTTTATTGGATAATTTTCACATGTATCAAGATAATTAAATCACATTTAATTATCATTCTCTTAGTGCTCAAATATAATTCAACTATGGAATTATTCTTGAACCCTTTCAAGAATAATGCGATTTCTTCGCAGATACTTGGAGATAAGGACAGGGCGATTGTATTGTTCCACGTATAGTGACGTGGATATTGAGATCACATCTCAAATCCATATCTCATGGACCTCCCACAGATGCTTGATTAAATCAAGGGCCTAGACATAATCTTCTCATTGCATCTGAATCTCATTCAGATCAATGTCCAATACATAGACTAAGATTACGTCACTTCTCTACTAAGAGGAGTCACTAAAATCTAAACCTGTTTCATCACTCCCTCAGAATGGAAGCGTCATGGTTATATAATCGTTTATGATCAAATCACCCTCAGGTATTCCAACACCTGTGCATCCTGCATACTTGAAGAACTTTGATCAACCTGAAGATATAGATTAATTTTACACTGTCATCTTCAGGGTTTGATCACCAAATTTCTCAATCTTGGTCATTGGGAATCGGTATCGATCATATGATTTCTCAAAGAATATATCATACCTTCAAATTCTTGTTATGCTTCCAAAGCACGATGACCATGCATGGAATTTGATTGGTCCCAATACCTCATGAGTGAGTGATGAATCTGTGATTCATCACATCAAAAGTCAAAAATAGAGCCTTGTTCCCGAGAAAATAGAGGCATATTTCCTTTTATCCTGCATAAATAACACTCATGCATACATCCATAATTCATGCATTTTAGTAGCTCATCTGCATTTAAATAAGAAGCCAAAAATCCCCTGTACAATATCCCTTCATCAAATAAACTCTTCTTTATAATATATGTATATACTCCTTAATAATATAGGGAAGAAAGCCACAAATCACCCTTGTAAAATAGCCTAAATACCCTGAGCACCCTTGTACATTAAAACACACATAAAGCCCGCATACAGACTCCTACTTAGGTCTACTCACTATTAGAATACTACATATCAAAAGACCTTCAAAATAAAACTAATTTCATTGAAATTGGAGCTTGTATGAGGAACTTGGGTTTTTGGGTCATTTTGTATACTACCTATGTATATTTATGTATCTTTGTATTTATGTACCATGTTTGACCTCATCTCCGTCTTTGGTCAACATGAAACTTATAGATCTCATCAAGATCTACAACTTTCATGTTTTGAGTTTTTCCAAATTCGGCCTCCTCCTCTTTCTACACGTGTTTTCCCCTTCAACCATTTACAGCAGGCCACGTGGCGCCCTCTGATTGCGCCACGCGGCCCGCTGACCTTTGTCTGGTCCGCCTGCGATTCCCACCGTTGGATCGCGCTTCAGATCCAACGGCCCAGACCCGACCACGTGCGCGCACTCCCTCAGCCATCAGATCCACCAGCTCCTCATCTCCACCGTCCCTTAGCGCCGCGCTCTCAGCGAGCCACGTGGCGGCATCTACGCCGCTCGATCACGCCTCCGATCCTCTCATCACAGTGCGCCACGCGTCACCTCTTGAACCCTTAGATCGCATCACCAGATCTAATCACGCCCGCTCACTTTGCGCTTCGATCTGGCCGTCGGATCACAAGATCCAACGGCCAGGACTTCGTCCCCTACCTCGGGCACCCCCTCTCTCCCACGATCTCCGCCTTGCGGGAGAGGCTGCCCCTTCCTATTCTTGGCCGCACTCCAGCCAACCTCGCCGGCCACTGACCACCCCACGATCATCCCCACTCATCCCTCTCCCTCGCCAGCTCCCTCGCACACCACCATCTCCGCCACACTCGCCCCACGACAGCCATGAACTTCGCCACTCACCCAGCTCTGCCGTCACCTTCCTCCTATAAATACTCGCCCTCCGGCCACCTTCATCGCCATCCGCCACTCCAGAGAGGAACCTAGAGCTCGGAGCTCTCGATTGGTGACAGGAATTGAGGGATTCCTTGAGCGAAGACGGCCCTTCTTCTCCGGCGAGATCCACGGTGCACCGCCGTGTCGCAGCCGCCCTCCGAGTAGCTGCACGAGCTCGAGGCTTTACCGACCTCTGGAGCGACGACCTGGAGCTCAAGACTGAGCCCCAAACCCCAGGTAACCTCCTCCATTTCTTCTCCGATCATCTTCTTCGTTTTCCTTGATCTTCTCTGCATTTATTCGCCGTCCACGGACATCTCCTCGCCTCCTCGACACTCCGACGAGCTCCACGACGGAGCTCTCATCCTCGCTGACCCCTCCGCATCGCCGTTCACTCCACAACAACCACCATCGACCTGCAAGCTCCGCCACCTGGCCGGAGCTCTGTCACCCGACCACCCCCTTCTCCGCAGGCCTCACAGTTCACTTCACCTTCTCCACAATCACACGCACAAGCTTCGGCTATTCTTCTAACCTCTGCAGGTACCCGATCCATCATTGGCCGGAGCCTCGTCGGAGCTCTCCTCGAGCTTCATCGATCAGGAGCTCCAGCCCTCCTCCAGCCATCCAGAGACCACCGGAGGCTTCGCCGTCCTCTTCCGAGTCTTCCGAGCTAGGTGGGAGCTGACGAAGCTCACCACCGGAGCCTGGCAGTCGAGGCGGAGCTCAGCAGCCCTCACCGGAGCGCAGCCATCTCCTCCGCAGGCGGCGGAGGCCCGTTGAAGGAGAAGGAGCAGCAGCCGTTCGATCCTCAGATCGAACGGCCCTCGTCCCGCCACGCGTACCATTACCGCCATCGTTCTCGACCGTCGATCTCACCGCGGATCAGACGCTTAATCCGCTGCCACGCGTCTTCACCGCCCACCCTTGGATCAATCTTGATCCAAGGGCCTTCAGGCCGCCACGTAGCCCTATCCGAGCCTCGGCATCCAAGCCTAGGCTCGGGTACTCCGAAGCTGATCCGAAGCAAACCCGAGCCTCCGAAGCCCTCCGAACCTAGGCCGCCCCACGTGAGGAGCACGTGCGGCCTGGGTTAATTGCACCCACACCCCTGGAGGTTTCAAGAATTGCAGAAAGGTCCCTGTGAAGCAGACATCACGTGAGGCGCACGTGATTCGTGGAGAAATTGCATAGAAGTCCTGCATAGTATAGGTAATTGCATTTTAGTCCCTGTCAGCACGTTTATTTATTGAAATTTTATTTTCCAGTATTGCATTTATACCCTTGTGTTTGCACGTGTCCATAGCATGCATTTTTCATCATTTTGACATTCTAAAAATTGCAAGTTGTTGAGAATCTTGTCCTCTATCTTTCTGTACACGTGTTTGATTGTTGTTGGCTTCATTGAATTTTCAATAAATTAATTGGTTCATTTGTGACATATTTTGCCCAGTGATGCCTCTTGATTTTTAATTAAATATCAGTGCCTTCAAAAATCACCAAAAATTCACAGTAGCTTAAGGACATTATTTTTGACACTCCATAAAAATTTCATGTCATTTGCACGCATAACGAGGCCTGAATAAATAGTTGAGTGATTTCCTTTAAATAATTTTAATTAATTCATTTCACAGTGGATTTTGGTTCTGTTAATTTTCCTAGGTCCCTAATAATTAGACCTTCCTAGGATAATTTTAGTTCTTGGAGAAATTGTGGTTTGATATTTATTAAAAATTAAACACTGAAAATCACTCTGTCTGTTTAGTTAATTCACAGAAAATTTATTTTGAGTCGAAAAATTCCAAAAAAATTAGTGTAGCTTAATTTCATTCCATTTCATAATCTGACCAAGTTTCATAATTTTTGGACTTCATTTGATATCTTAAATTGATTAAATCTCAACTTGGCTGGATTTTTGCATGTGTCTGCATTGAAAATTAAAAATACCAAAAACATTGTTCCCCGAATATCAAACACTTGTAAATTGTTGTAATCAACCTAAGGAGACAGTTGCCTCCCTGAGATCGACCTTGGACTTCACCAAGTAAAAAAATATCACTGCTTAAAATTGACCCGAAATCTGTCTTAAGTGGTTTTTGATTAACCTCCTGTATCCGACTGCAACGAACACATAAAATTGATTTGGACCATTAATTTGCCCGAATTAACTAAGGGTGCGGGAGCGATCATCAAAATGGCGCCGTTGCCGGGGAGGCACGGCTTAGGTTAATTTGTAGCATATTCTTGAGTGTTTGATTTTCTAATCCCCGGGTAGTCTGACCCCCGGTTTTTCTTGTAATTATTTCTCTCAGTTATTTCCTTTGCATCATTTTAATTTTGTGTCACTCTCTGACCTTCATTTAATTTTTGTGCGAGGACCGCGAGGAGTCGGCGACGCTTCAAGGACTTAGCATTTAGATTGTGTGGAGAGAAAGAGAGGCATTGTATTCTTTTTAATTATTTTTCTTCTTTTGCATTATTTCCAGCGGTTCCCGTTTGGGATCTCGCGCGTGTAAATATAGTGGAAAACCGTGTCCCGTGTGCTGTGTGGATTGATTGGTAATTTAGCTTGCACTAGCGGCTCCTCGAGCCACTCTAGGACTTGTTTGTGCTCGTAATCAATAGGACCACACAACACACTTAATAAGACGCACCTAGACCGCAGGACTTAGTTCAAATTAAACCGTTCTTCACGCTAATAGAACTGCCTGTCTAGGAGCAGCTTTCATCGCTTGCATTTGCATGTAGGGTAGAGTTTTCAATTCTGTATAGCATCCTGCATCAAGAAGCGAAGGACCACTGTAAGTATTCTCTACTTGGCATACGCATCATAGATTTCAACTTGCATCGGCTTTTCTCGATTTCCCCCCTCTGATTTTCTCACTTAATTAAAAAGGAAATTGGGACTGTCCGATAGGCGTGCTTTGTGGTGACTAATTACAGTGCTAACCTAATTTTAAAACTGGGACTGCTAACAGTATTGACCATAAAAAGGGAATAAAAGCTGAAAAATTGTTTGCGGGAGACTAATCCCCGACCTTGTTTTCAGGCTGAGTGAGGGTACCTGAGTGTGTGTGAACACCCTAAGGTAGAGCCCAAATCCCCGTCTTCCATATCACGTTCTAACTGATCCTAGCAAATATCACGAGCTGAATATTTTCAGATTCTTTGACTAGTACCAAGTAGCCTCCGCCTGTCTCAGGTAGATAGGGGCGAAATTGCGGTACTTCGCGACAAGTTGCTAGTAACCCTCCGGGGCGAAGTTCCAGCCTTGTCAGCCTCCGCCTGCTTGCAGGTAGATAGGGGCATGGTCACTGAGTCCATCAGCTTGGGATAGGAGCGAAGAAAGGAAGGAGCGGCGGTATCTTAGACGACAGGATAGACAGGGAAGACGCATCCGGCTCTGAGCCGACTTCCCTCTAGGCCGCGTAATCCTTGCTAGATTTGCTTGAAAATCACACTTAAAATTTACAAGATTAATTGGACTCAACTTGGAGTCCTTCACTGTGTTGAGTGTGAATCCAGGGTCTTGGATTGATCTTGTGCTTGCTTCAGGTAGGAGTAAAATCCTATCTTCTTCTTGCTTCACCAAGATGAGTGACTGGGGAGATCTCGACGCACCGTTCACTGATCTCTCTATGAGTCCCCCAAGTAACTCGTCTTTTTCGGTCCGAGCGCACCTTGGACCACCCAGGACTCATGACCCTCTTGAGTCCTGGTTCCCTCCTGCTCAGGGTGGTTACTCTCAAACCAACCCTTTTATCTCCTCTGAGATTACCGAGGAAGATCATTGCCTCGGTAATCCCTTCCTTGATTCACCCGCTAACACCGGACTTATTTTCCAATCCCCAGAAATAGAGGAAGAAATGCCACCAAGGATGCCGCCCGATGAGGACCAGATGAGACAAATCCTGAGACGCCTTGCTGAAGCTGAACAGAAAAATGCTGATCTCACTGCACGAATGGGGCAGATAATCGTAGCTGAAGGAATCGACCGACCAATGGTCGATACCTATAACCCGGCGGAGAATGAAATCCAGAATTGGCTAGCACCTGCAGTTCCCGACCAGGCATTCGAGCTGAAGCCCCACTTCCTTAGCCTGCTGCCGAAGTTCAACGGAAACCTAAGCGAAGAGCCGTACACTTTCCTCCGTGACTTCGAACTAGTCTGCAATAATCTGAGCCATCCCAATGTTGGCCAAGATTATATCCGGCTGAAAGCCACCCCGTTTGCCTTAGGAGATAAGGCCGCACATTGGCTGAAAAACCTAGGGGTGGTCTGTACTACCTGGATGCAGTTCAAGGACCTCTTCTTGAAGAAGTTCTACCCACTCAGTAGAACTAATCAAATGCGAACAAAGATTGCCAGCTTCGCCCAAGGACCCTACGAACCGTTCCACGAGGCGTGGGACAGGTTCAATGACTTAGTACAGAAATGCCCATGCCACGGCATTTCTAAGGCAATCTTAGTCCAGACCTTGTTCTGCGGCCTAACCCCAGAGATGCAGGGGTTAGTCAGCGCCGCCTGCGGAGGAAGCTACCTGAACAAGAACGAGCACGCCGTATGGAAAATTCTAGAACAGATGGCAGAAACCGGCAGGTCACAGGCCACAAGGGCCTATCAGTTGTCTCCCTCGATTCTATCCAACGAGACAACTAAAAGGACTGTTGCAGATCTGACAGAGGACCTCATCCCCAGCATGGGGATGATTGCAGACAAGCTTACTATGGTCGAGCAGATCCACAAAAGAGTCGCGGAGATGGAGTCTCTTTCGAGCCTTCCCAAGAAGGTGGAGGAACTCTCTGAAAAGGTAGCCAAGATTAAGCTACCCACCCCTTCTGCACCACCTGTACCTGTACATCGAGTCCATCTTGTACAGGAACAGGCACCGGGGTCTCAGAGCAGCTGGGATCAGACTTATACCCAGCAGAACCATCATGCACCCCCACCAGTGGAGACAGAGTACGAGGAGCCTCCGCCTGTTTACGAGATCAACGGGCTCTGGTATAGCCGCGACCCACTACTCCGGCAAATCGAGATGGGGAAGGACCAGTCACACCGCCCAACCCCAGTCTACCAGGAGACCAGGCCCGTCACAATCCCGCGATATCAGTCCAGGCCAGAACAAGGGTACCAGCCGCAGCAGCGCACCTATCAGCAGGGGCCAGCACCGCCCCATCAGCAGCAATATCGGCACGGCCAGCAGGGCCAGTTCAGGACCGCATCCACTCAGCAGCCAGCCCAGCCCACCGAGTTGGAGTCCCTCACCTTGGCGATCCAGACCCTGTCTGATAGGGTCCAGCAGATGCAGAACGACTACCTAGACATAAGAACCGACATCAATCGGGTCTCTCGTGCTCAGGACCAACAAATGGCGCCAAGGACTCCAATTCCCGCACAGGTTCAGGCCAACCCAAACAGCGTACATCAAGGCCAGAACCGACCCCGAGATCAGGTATACTATTCAGATAATTATTTATCTGAACATGAGATCCTTTCGTATGATAATGTTAACCATATGTCCCTCAGGAGCGGAAGGACCGTGACCATACCTGATCGGGCACGGGCACAACAGGAAGGAACCTCCGAAATTCGACCTGAGGAGAATTCGGAGGAGGAAGAGGAGGAGCACCACCACCACCAGCAGAAGAAGAGGACATCTGAGTCCTCGAAGCACCAGCCCCGCAGTCATCCAGAGTCCGACGACACCGATGAGCCCGCACCTCCATCTGAGGAGGACCAGCCAGAAGAAGCGGAAGAAGCGTCACCGGTTTCGCCCAAGCACTTTCCCTTTCGTCAGAGTCAGAGTCAGAGTCTGTACAAAAGTCCGAGTCAGAGTCCTGTCCCGAACTCAGTTTCAGTAGCTAATGAAGACATTTCAGTTCCAGAACCTGAGTTAATAATCCCTTTCCCCCAAGCTCTTAAGGGTGGGAAGAAGAAAAACACAAAAATCCAAAAAGATGACCCTGAGATGGCTGAGTTTTGTAACAAACATATCAAGGTCACAATCCCTTTTGACAAGTTCGTGGAAATGACCCCTGCATTCCAAAAATACCTTAAGGTGAGATGCACACCTACTAGGGTTAGCAGGAAGACCAAAAGCCGTGTTGAGAAACACGTTCTATCAGTAGCCACGACTTGGGCAATAAAGAACTCGTTTCCTCGGAAACGAAGA
This sequence comes from Ottelia alismoides, assembly GCA_037367405.1. Classification (NCBI taxonomy): domain Eukaryota; kingdom Viridiplantae; phylum Streptophyta; class Magnoliopsida; order Alismatales; family Hydrocharitaceae; genus Ottelia; species Ottelia alismoides. The sequence goes on along the minus strand of JAZKJV010003000.1, from coordinate 144,019 downwards.
GACATGGGTGCACACTACGTAGTAAGTCATGTTGATGACATCGCGTTTGCACGCACTCTCCTAGACAATGGTTCCTCGATCAATCTGATGCCCACAGCCCTCTATGAGCGGCTCAATCTCGGACCTCTTAGGAAATCTAGAGCTATTCTTCAGTTTGCAGACAAATCCACTAAGAGGTCCCAAGGAGAGTTGAGGAACATAGTGATCAAAGTCGAGGGGCAGGAATACATGGTGGACTTTACTGTCCTCAATATGGAAACCCCTCGTAATTGGAGAGATTCCCAGATCATTTTGGGTAGGCCCTTCCTCAGAACAGCAGGGGCATTATTCGATTATAAGAATGGGAAAATTCAGTTCCAAACTCCAGGCGGAGATGAGGAATTGGAGATGAAGCAGACGAGATGGCAGAGACCAGACTCCGAATCCAGCACCGAGTACTCTTCTCGCGAAACAGACAGTGAACATGTAGACTTAGTTGGGCCATGGAGACAGAACCCAGCCAGCACCGATGTGTCCATCTCCTTTGAAGATGATCCAGTGCATGAGTCAGTCTGCGAGATATTCAGGAACGAGTACAGCTCTGAGCCTGCATCGCCCTACATCTTCGATGACACAGAGGCCCAAGTGGGCCTGTCAGTCCTTACATCCTTAGGACAATCGGAAGATGAGGATGACGAGTCGGACGAGGCGTTTGCCGATTGCATGGAGACCTTTGACGATCCGACTCCAGAGCCGAGCTTGGTGGCAGCCGCTGCAGATCAGGATCCAGCCACGTCCAACACCGAACCAGATCGGATTGAGCCAGACTTCTTAGACGATCATACCATCCCTGAGCTCAAACCTTTACCCACAACTCTGAAGTATGCCTTCCTTGCGGGCCAAGACAAGAAATTTCCGGTCATTATCAGTTCGCAATTGACCGAGGAGCAGGAATCTCGCTTGCTAGAGATCCTGGAGAAGAATCGCAAGGCAATAGGCTGGAGCATTTCCGATCTCCACGGAATAAATCCCGCTCTGTGTTCGCACCATATATATTTGGAGAATGAAGCTAAACCCTCTCGTGAATTCCAACGTCGGTTGAATCCAAATCTACGAGAGGTTGTGAAGAAAGAGATAGAAAAATGGTGCGACGCGGGTTTCATTTACCCAATCTCCGATTCTAAGTGGGTGGCCCCAATCCATGTTGTCCCGAAAAAGTCGGGAATTCAGACGACCACCAATGAGGACGGAGAGGAGATCGTGACAAGAATACCCACGTCGTGGCGCGTCTGTGTGGATTACAGACGCCTGAATGCCGCGACGAAAAAGGATCATTTCCCCCTACCATTTATTGATCAGATTTTAGAAAGACTAGCGGGGAAAGAATTCTTTTGTTTTCTTGATGGGTTCTCGGGCTACAATCAAGTAGCCATAGCTCCAGAGGACCAGGAGAAAACCACTTTCACGTGCCCCTTTGGTACCTATGCTTTCAGGCGCATGCCTTTTGGGCTATGCAATGCTCCAGGTACTTTCCAAAGGTGCATGATTGCTGTATTCGCCGAAATGGTCGGCGAATTCCTGGAAGTCTTCATGGATGACTTCTCGGTCCACGGCGATTCTTTTGATTCCTGCCTTAGGAATCTGGACCGAGTCCTAAAAAGATGTTGTGAGGTCAATCTGGTGCTTTCCTGGGAGAAAAGTCACTTTATGGTGACGGAGGGCATAGTGTTGGGGCATGTCATCTCCAAGAGAGGAATGGAGGTTGACCCTGCCAAGGTGGACGTGATCAGACGACTCCAGCCACCAACCAACGTACGGCAGTTGCGGTCGTTCCTCGGGCATGTCGGATTTTATCGGAGATTTATAAAGGATTTTTCTAAGATTGCCCGACCGCTAACTGAGCTTTTAGGCAAAGACGCGGAGTTTATTGTCGATCACAAGTGTCTTGATGCCTTTAAGCGATTACAAGGAATGATCATGGACGCACCCATCTTACAAGCCCCAGATTGGTCTCTCCCTTTTGAGATCATGACGGACGCCTCAGATTATGCTGTTGGGGCTGTATTGGGACAAAGAAGAGATGGCGTCCCGTTTGCAATTCACTACGCAAGCAAAGTGCTTGATCCTGCTCAGCGTAATTATACAGTTACCGAAAAGGAAATGCTTGCGGTAGTGTTTGCCTTGGACAAATTCAGATCTCATTTAATTGGATCCAAGGTAACTGTGTTCACAGACCACACGGCACTACGATATTTGATGGAGAAGAAGGACGCGAAGGCGCGTCTTCTTCGTTGGATTTTACTTCTCCAGGAGTTTGATTTGGACATCCGTGATAAACCTGGAAAGAAGAACGTAGTAGCCGATCATCTCTCTCGTCTCGAAGATCTTAATACTTCCGAGGTATCCCCGATTCGAGACTCCTTCCCTGACGAGTCGATTTTTGTTATCGACTCACTCCCATGGTATGCCAATATCGTGAACTATCTTGTCTCCAAGAAAGTTCCCGAGGATTGGCCCAAGAGCCAAATTGACCGACTAAAGTCGGACGCTAGACACTACCATTGGGAAGATCCGATCCTTTTCTTTGAAGGACCGGATTGTGTCTGGAGACGTTGTATTCCTCAGGAGGAATACCAGAGTGTCCTTTCTTTATGCCATAGCTTAGAGGCAGGAGGACACCACTCGGGGAAGAGGACCGCATGGAAGGTACTTCAATGTGGCTTTTACTGGCCGACTCTGTTTCGCGATGCCACCGCCTTCGCGAAGTCGTGCCCAGTTTGCCAGAGGATGGGAGGAACCGTTGGTTCCAAGGATGAGATGCCAATGCAGCCGGTCATCATTTGTGATGTCTTTGACGCCTGGGGCATCGATTTCATGGGCCCATTCCCTGTCAGCCACGGGTTTGAATACATCCTTCTTGCGGTTGACTATCTGTCCAGATGGGTGGAGGCTATCCCGACCCGAGCCGCAGACAGCAGGACTGTCTGTAAATTTATCAGAGAGCACATAATCTCTAGGTTCGGGATCCCCAAAATGATGATATCAGATGGGGGTAGCCACTTTGTGAATCGGGAGGTGAAGAAACTCCTGAAGGACTACGGCATCGAACACCGTGTCGCTAGTCCGTACCACCCACAAACCAATGGTATGGCTGAGGTGTCGAATAGGGAGGTGAAAACCATATTGCAAAAGCTCGTCCGCCCAGACAGGAAGGACTGGTCTCAGATCTTGGATCAAGTCCTCTGGGCGTATAGGACGGCTTACAAGACACCGTTAGGCACCTCCCCATTCCGAATGGTATTCGGAAAGCCGTGCCATTTGCCCGCAGAGTTAGTGCACAAATCAGAATGGGCAATAAAGAAGGTCAACTGGAACACACACCAAGGCCAGAAACAGAGAGACATGGATCTGAATGAGCTTGTGGAAGTCAGAAACCGAGCATACGACAACAGTGTGGTGTACAAGGACAAGGTAAAGCGTTGGCACGATAGATATGTCAGACGAAAGACCTTTGTTCCTGGACAGAAGGTATGGTTGTTCAATGCCAGGCTGAAGACTTTCCAAGGCAAACTAAAGTCTAAGTGGACGGGACCATTCATTGTCCGAACGGTGCATGATAGTGGATGTGTCGAGATCTCAGATCTCGCAGATGACGCACCAACATTCCTAGTAAATGGGCAGCTGTTGAAGCACTTCGTCGAATCCAATGAACAGTTAGTCCATGTAGAGGAGATTGTATTCATGCACGAGACGGATACAGCAGATACATCTCAAGCCGTGCATGAGACCTTGCAGCAATGAACTCCAGCCATCAGCAGCATCTTCAGAAGATTCAGACCGACTCATTTGTATCTACACCATTCTTCCTGTATATCCTATCCTCTACCTCCACGATTCTAGTAACCCATCCCCACATCATCGAATCATTATCTCGGACTATACTTAGGATGACCAGATCCTAAGTATAAGGGGAAGGGGTCACCCGAGTCGATTCACTGTACATTCTCCAGATCACATTGGTCCTTATACTCATTTCCTACCTATACTTAGGCTGACCAGAGCCTAAGTATAGGGGGGACCGATGCCCACCGTATATATTCATTTATTTCTCCTCTTAACCTCGTCCGCCCCATTTCTGATCTTCTTCTACACTTAGGCTGCCAGAGCCTAAGTATAGGGGGGCGAGACGACTTCTATACTTACTATTTCTTTTTGGCTCTCCTACGCTTAGCACGAGCTATGTCTTTTCCTCGCTCTTTGTGCTCTGAGGACATAGCACACGCTAAGTATAGGGAGGCGTGTATATATTACATATATACTTTACCCATAGCTCGTACTTTCGCGTACTGTTGTATATATTTTGCAATAATTACGGGTGGGTAAACAAAATTTTTTTTTTTTGTTGGTATACTTGTATAATATGTACTATATGTATAATACTTGTATAAAAAGTTGTAAAATTCTTGTAAAACATACTTTTGTAAAATTTGTTGTAAAAAAATTGTTGTATACCAGAAAAATAAAACAAAAAGGCTTCTTATTTACTCTTGCACATCATCTCTGCGTAAAGAGTCTTGCATCTTCATAGCATGACATCTCATCTCATCTGCATATTTCTGCATATGCAAAGTGAAAAGCTAGTGGGTTCGGAACCAAGTTATGAGTAGATATTGAGGATGGACTTGATTTGACCTTAATCCACCTAATTTCAGAGGAACCTTATAGGAACTGGAGTTAAGATTTCTCAGGTCAAGAGACTTAATTCTTTGAGTCCGCAGGTCTATGTTCACATGTCATCTTGACTAGTCTAAGTAGAATATCTCGTGCATACGCAGGATTCTTTTAGATAATGACCTAACTTGGACAAGCACAATGCACATAGCTCTTCATTGATGAGGTGTTGAGGAAGTAGTTTTCTTTGGCTTGGGGTAGCATATGAGGGTAGTACTTCTAGGCGGAACCTCTCTTCTTCTTCTAGTGAAGGAAGTGCGTCTCAACTTGGTCTAGTGGTGATGAAGGCTAAGGACGGGATGCTGTGGGTTGCAATAATGCTTCAAAAGAGGGATAGTCTACTGGCTCAAGAGGAAAAACTCCTGATGTATATGCTGCACCTTGAATATAGTTCCAAAAAAAAAAAAAAAAAATTGCAAGAAAGAACTCCAAAAAAATCAGACAGGTCCAAGAAAAAGAATAATACCTGTCGGAGTATGTATATTAGCAAGGAAAATGCAGCTGGATGACTTGGCTACACTGGTCAGGCATCCCGGGATAGGTGGCTACACTGGCCACCGTCCATTCTTTTCTCTACCCCCTCCTCTTGAGTTGGTCGCACTTGAACTTAGAAGGGAATACCCCGCTCCTCGAGGAAAGAGTTACTGGACCAGGTTATTGAGTTACCTTGTTAGAGGAGGCTGGTTCCGAGTCATTTCTGATATGGAGAGCTAAAACCTCACTTACACAGTACAAGTAAGAATCATAGTCATCAGAAATTTGCGTTTGAGGAATTATTCTGACCTGACTATTAAGGCGTCTTGAATAGAAGACTTGTGGAACTTGAAGTCTGTTAGGTCTTAAGTTCAGGTCCAAATAAGGTTCCGCCACACATTAATCCAAAGGTCGAGTCAGGCTCCATTTTCAACTTTTGTTCATGACCTTGGTGTGGAACCCAAAATCATTTCACTCTTGCATTTCATTTAGTTGCTCGGGGACGAGCAAGGTTTAAGTATAGGGGTTGATGAATCTGTGATTCATCACATCAAAAGTCAAAAATAGAGCCTTGTTCCCGAGAAAATAGAGGCATATTTCCTTTTATCCTGCATAAATAACACTCATGCATACATCCATAATTCATGCATTTTAGTAGCTCATCTGCATTTAAATAAGAAGCCAAAAATCCCCTGTACAATATCCCTTCATCAAATAAACTCTTCTTTATAATATTTGTATATACTCCTTAATAATATAGGGAAGAAAGCCACAAATCACCCTTGTAAAATAGCCTAAATACCCTGAGCACCCTTGTACATTAAAACACACATAAAGCCCGCATACAGACTCCTACTTAGGTCTACTCACTATTAGAATACTACATATCAAAAGACCTTCAAAATAAAACTATTTCATTGAAATTGGAGCTTGTATGAGAACTTGGGTTTTTGGGTCATTTTGTATACTACCTATGTATATTTATGTATCTTTGTATTTATGTACCATGTTTGACCTCATCTCCGTCTTTGGTCAACATGAAACTTATAGATCTCATCAAGATCTACAACTTTCATGTTTTGAGTTTTTCCAAATTCGGCCTCCTCCTCTTTCTACACGTGTTTTCCCCTTCAACCATTTACAGCAGGCCACGTGGCGCCCTCTGATTGCGCCACGCGGCCCGCTGACCTTTGTCTGGTTCGCCTGCGATTCCCACCGTTGGATCGCGCTTCAGATCCAACGGCCCAGACCCGACCACGTGCGCGCACTCCCTCAGCCATCAGATCCACCAGCTCCTCATCTCCACCGTCCCTTAGCGCCGCGCTCTCAGCGAGCCACGTGGCGGCATCTACGCCGCTCGATCACGCCTCCGATCCTCTCATCACAGTGCGCCACGCGTCACCTCTTGAACCCTTAGATCGCATCACCTTGACCGGATCCTAGCCGCTCGCCGCGCCTCGCCCCCATTACGCCACGTGTCTTCCCCGATTCCATCCATCGCATCACCAGATCTAATCACGCCCGCTCACTTTGCGCTTCGATCTGGCCGTCGGATCACAAGATCCAACGGCCAGGACTTCGTCCCCTACCTCGGGCACCCCCCTCTCCCACGATCTCCGCCTTGCGGGAGAGGCTGCCCCTTCCTATTCTTGGCCGCACTCCAGCCAACCTCGCCGGCCACTGACCACCCCACGATCATCCCCACTCATCCCTCTCCCTCGCCAGCTCCCTCGCACACCACCATCTCCGCCACACTCGCCCCACGACAGCCATGAACTTCGCCACTCACCCAGCTCTGCCGTCACCTTCCTCCTATAAATACTCGCCCTCGGCCACCTTCATCGCCATCCGCCACTCCAGAGAGGAACCTAGAGCTCGGAGCTCTCGATTGGTGACAGGAATTGAGGGATTCCTTGAGCGAAGACGGCCCTTCTTCTCCGCGAGATCCACGGTGCACCGCCGTGTCGCAGCCGCCCTCCGAGTAGCTGCACGAGCTCGAGGCTTTACCGACCTCTGGAGCGACGACCTGGAGCTCAAGACTGAGCCCCAAACCCCAGGTAACCTCCTCCATTTCTTCTCCGATCATCTTCTTCGTTTTCCTTGATCTTCTCTGCATTTATTCGCCGTCCACGGACATCTCCTCGCCTCCTCGACACTCCGACGAGCTCCGCGACGGAGCTCTCATCCTCGCTGACCCCTCCGCATCGCCGTTCACTCCACAACAACCACCATCGACCTGCAAGCTCCGCCACCTGGCCGGAGCTCTGTCACCCGACCACCCCCTTCTCGCAGGCCTCACAGTTCACTTCACCTTCTCCACAATCACACGCACAAGCTTCGGCTATTCTTCTAACCTCTGCCAGGTACCCGATCCATCATTGGCCGGAGCCTCGTCGGAGCTCTCCTCGAGCTTCATCGATCAGGAGCTCCAGCCCTCCTCCAGCCATCCAGAGACCACCGGAGGCTTCGCCGTCCTCTTCCGAGTCTTCCGAGCTAGGTGGGAGCTGACGAAGCTCACCACCGGAGCCTGGCAGTCGAGGCGGAGCTCAGCCCTCACCGGAGCGCAGCCATCTCCTCCGCAGGCGGCGGAGGCCCGTTGAAGGAGAAGGAGCAGCAGCCGTTCGATCCTCAGATCGAACGGCCCTCGTCCCGCCACGCGTACCATTACCGCCATCGTTCTCGACCGTCGATCTCACCGCGGATCAGACGCTTAATCCGCTGCCACGCGTCTTCACCGCCCACCCTTGGATCAATCTTGATCCAAGGGCCTTCAGGCCGCCACGTAGCCCTATCCGAGCCTCGGCATCCAAGCCTAGGCTCGGGTACTCCGAAGCTGATCCGAAGCAAACCCGAGCCTCCGAAGCCCTCCGAACCTAGGCCGCCCCACGTGAGGAGCACGTGCGGCCTGGGTTAATTGCACCCACACCCCTGGAGGTTCAAGAATGCAGAAAGGTCCCTGTGAAGCAGACATCACGTGAGGCGCACGTGATTCGTGGAGAAATTGCATAGAAGTCCTGCATAGTATAGGTAATTGCATTTTAGTCCCTGTCACACGTTTATTTATTGAAATTTTATTTTCAGTATTGCATTTATACCCTTGTGTTTGCACGTGTCCATAGCATGCATTTTTCATCATTTTGACATTCTAAAATTGCAAGTTGTTGAGAATCTTGTCCTCTATCTTTCTGTACACGTGTTTGATTGTTGTTGCTTCATTGAATTTTCAATAATTAATTGGTTCATTTGTGACATATTTTGCCCAGTGATGCCTCTTGATTTTTAATTAAATATCAGTGCCTTCAAAAATCACCAAAAATTCACAGTAGCTTAAGGACATTATTTTTGACACTCCATAAAAATTTCATGTCATTTGCACGCATAACGAGGCCTGAATAAATAGTTGAGTGATTTCCTTTAAATAATTTAATTAATTCATTCACAGTGGATTTTGGTTCTGTTAATTTCCTAGGTCCCTAATAATTAGACCTTCCTAGGATAATTTTAGTTCTTGGAGAAATTGTGGTTTGATATTTATTAAAAATTAAACACTGAAAATCACTCTGTCTGTTTAGTTAATTCACAGAAAATTTATTTTGAGTCGAAAATTCCAAAAAAATTAGTGTAGCTTAATTTCATTCCATTTCATAATCTGACCAAGTTTCATAATTTTTGGACTTCATTTGATATCTTAAATTGATTAAATCTCAACTTGGCTGGATTTTTGCATGTGTCTGCATTGAAAATTAAAAATACCAAAAACATTGTTCCCGAATATCAAACACTTGTAAATTGTTGTAATCAACCTAAGGAGACAGTTGCCTCCCTGAGATCGACCTTGGACTTCACCAAGTAAAAAAATATCACTGCTTAAAATTGACCCGAAATCTGTCTTAAGTGGTTTTTGATTAACCTCCTGTATCCGACTGCAACGAACACATAAAATTGATTTGGACCGTTAATTTGCCCGAATTAACTAAGGGTGCGGGAGCGATCATCAATGATATAAAATGCAAATGTTCCAATAACAACAAGATGACATATGTCCTCATAGGGACTTATTTAAAAATAATAAAATTCATGGTCTATGGCACAAATGTACCCATAAATGATGTGGCTCCTTGGGCGGCTCAAATGTGCTTCTTGTATGATCGGACGTCTAAGAATCAATCTTGTGTGGAGGGCATCGATCACATCTAATGCTTCTATGTACGGCTTAGAATTAGGGAAGAATGAATGAGTGATATGTAAATTGGGGCTCTGTTCTTGATCGTGCGGTTGAGAGATGATATGGATGAACTGGAATGAAGGAGTACTCCGACGAGCTTTAATCGGGAAGATCTAGGTCTTGGCTCACCCAAATCTTCTGTTGATGGGTGCTACGACTTCCCTGGATCCTCCACTATTAATCAAAGGGAACAAAGGAGCTCGAAGGTCTTCAAGTGTGGATCTAGGGGGAGATGGGACTAGTTGCAGGACGACCCCCAGGTCTCGCTCCCATGCTGGTACCACGTGTTTTGACCCTACAATTTAATGCTCGTGCTCAAAAGTAGCTTCTCAGACCAAATGAAGACACAACGTGGCACGTAAATATTACATATATACTTTACCTATAGCTCATACTTTCACGTATTTTTGTATATATACAGGATGGGTAAAAATAAAAAAAACACCAAAATTGAAAAATATTTTTAATCTTGCATATCATCCTTGCATTTATACAAATAAATAAAAGTTCATAAAAAATCATCTGGAACTTCATATGCATAACATATGCATTTCATTTGCATATCTGGCATATGCAAAGTGAAAATATACTGGGTTCTGAACTATGTTATGAATAGAAGTAGAGAGTGGTCTTGACTTGGCCTTAATCTACCTAATTTCCAGAGGAACTTCACCGAGAAAGAGGACTTTAGAAAGTTCAGGTCTTTTGACTTAATACTTTGAGTTCCGCATAACAATGTGCAACCTTTGACTCTTAGTGTCTAACCTGATCTCCTAATTCTGGGTATAACTCTTGAGTAGAGAATTAATCTGTTCTCTCGCACTAAGCACTTAACTCAACTCAAACGGGGTGTTGGAAGAGTGTGTGGGTCTCTTTTCTGGCAGCGCGGACATCTAAAGACCGGGGTATGGGTTGAAATAAAGCATCGGAAAAGAGATGGCACAATTTTTTCTAAGACCCCAAAACATGTAAGGAAAAAAAGATTCCATATCCGCAGGGGCACAAAAGATCCATGCGGAGTTACAAAAAATCCATACAAAAATGAAGACAAACCACCAAATAAATATTGACCAAAAAGGACCAAGCTTCAAGAAAACCTGCAGATCTTAGTAGAGATTTTGCTAAACTGGTCGGCTTAGTTGCTACATGGGTCACCATCATGTTATTTTCCTCTTCTGCTCATTTCTCCCCCTTCCCATTGTGAACACAGCGTAACAGACCTTAGAAGGAAATACCCGACTCCATGAGGATGAGTTACTGGGAGGGGGGTTTGCATGGTAGTCCGACGTTCTTGATGGGGAGAGCTAAAATCTTTAATAATATGAGACCGTCGTTCAATGTTCATGTGATATGCTTTGGGAGACGGATTGATCTAAGATGACTGCTGAGCCAAATCTGTTACAATGATATGTAGAACTCAAGGGCTGTTGATTTAAATTCCTGAGCCTCACCGAAGTTCCTCCAAACTACTTATTGGTCTAGCTCAATTTTCACCTTTTGTTTATGACTTTGGTAGGGATCCCAAAATCATTCCACTTTTGCATTTTATTTTAGTTGTTCGGAGACGAGCAAGGTTTAAGCATAAATGATTGATGAATCTATGATTCATCACACTAAAAGATGAAAATATAGCTTTGTTCCCAAGTAATTAGCTGCATTTCATTATTTATTCTGCATTTTTAGCATTCATGCACTTAGAATTAATATCTGCACTTTAACACTCATAATTGCATTCATAATCATGTTCACATTTTTCACCGAATTTCAGGCATTTTTAACTAATTCATGCTAGCTCCAATTGACATCAAACCACTATTATCGGGTACATATTACTAACAAGATTATAGAAAAAATAAAAAATACTAACTCAAATAATTGGCCCGTGAGACAAAATCCTAATTTCAGAATAGATAGACTAAAATGTACATATCTTCCTCATACAGTGCCTGATTTAGGTTTACTCACTTTTAAAGTAATACATATTCAAAAACTTTCAAAATAAGACAAATTTCATAAAAATCAGAGCTTGTATGTGAAAGTTCGTTTTGGGTCCCTTTTGCGCATATTGTGTTTTAGCAGTTTTTGTCTTAATATTTTACATACATAACTAACCCTTTTTCTTTTTATTTCTTTTTCATTTGTTTTCTTTGATTAAAGTTTTATTAAAATGTATAGAAGTACAAATTCATAATGAGACTTAAATCAAAGAATCTAACCAAGTCTGAATGTCCTTTGCGACTCTGTACAAATATCTCACTTTTTCTATTTTATTTTATTCTCCTAGTTCTTATTTATAAAAAAAATTGATTATGGTGCAAATAATTATGTTTAATTTTATCGTTATTTTTCTCAATTTTTCTCTTAATTAAAAAATCACAAAAAATATAAAACCCAAAAATCAAGGTATTTTATGTACATAGAGTACCCCAGAAATATTATTTTGCACTTGTCCTCTTTCTCTCTTAGTCCCTTCACAAAAGTTGCAGATCTCATCGGAACAAGTACTTTTCATGTTGAGCACTTTTTTATCCGAGGTTGTTTTCTATTTCTTTAGTATTTATCTTCGGAATTTTTTTTTTGAATTTTCTTGGAGTGACATGTGGCATCTCCTAGAGACGCCACTTGTCAGCACTCGCTCCATTGTATCTTCATAGAAAATTTTCAGTTATGTGAGTAGCTCATATCTCAAAGTTCAACCAAGGATAGGTGGGTGGGCGAAGCGAATGGTGGCTAGGGAGAAACTACCTAAAAGAGAGGGTTCCTATGAAAAAGGAAGTGAAAAAGAATATTGGGAATTTGTCATGTGAGGGCGACCCATGGAGTTTCGGTATGAAGCCAAAATTCCATCATCTTTGAATGGAATGGAAAGTAGGTTTGCAAACCATGATCTGTGTGTGCAAGTGCACTGTCACACAATTCAATACACAAATGCAAACCCCGATTTCACCAACTCAACACTGTGAAGACCGTAAAGGTTCGGCCAACTTATCTTGTATGTTTTAGTTGGGATAAATACAAAATTTTGAAAGAGTTAGCAAGCTGTTAGGTGCCTGTATTTCCCTAAAGACTGTCACGACTCTTACGACTAGTTGCACCCACTTTTATCCTGTATGGGAGTAAGTACATACCATATGAATATGGTTCAACATTACATGAGGACATAGCCTTATAGAGTGTCCTCTAAACCTTCGACTCTGCTATGAAAATCTGGACCGTTTACTGGCTACGCGTAGATCCTCAATGAGAAGTGGCTAATCGTTTTGGTAGAATCAGTAGCCAATTTGAAAATCATGGCTTGGCTCTATCCTAGTGTTCGTCCCTCCCTCACTTGCAGTAATATCAAACAATGATGGGGTTACTCTTCCGAAAATAATGATATTCAATTTTATCCGGTTTTAATTAATCAATAATGTTAGCAGTCCCCATGTTTTAATTTTGTTATCAATTTGAATTTGAGGGGGGATCAATGCATGTCTACATGTGGATTTCAATTTCCTTTATTCCTAGGAGATTGAAAACTATGGGAGATCGAAAAAGTCATGCAACATGAAATACAATGATGAATGCTGAGTCAGAGATACATACAACGCTTCCTCACAATTTTCGTGCAATATGCTAAACAGAATTGAAATTTCCCTAAAAAATAAATCTAATGCATGCACGAGAAATCACACCTAGAATATGAATTAAAGAAAAATATCAAAAAAATACTAACTTGTAAAATTACCTAATAAAACCCCAAACCCAGTTGAAGACCTTAGACCTTAAAATACACATATCTCTCTCATACAACTTTCAAATTAGGTCTACTCATTTTTATAGTAATATACATTCAAAGACCTTCGAAACAAGACCAATTTCATTAAAATCGGAACTCGTATGCAAAACATGGGTTTTGGGCCCCTTTTGTATATTGTACATATTGACCATTTTACCCCTATATTTTATCCTTTTTTTCTTCATTATTAAAAATCCAAAAAAAATATATTAAGGTGTAAATATTCTTCTCATATTTTCTCTATTTTTATTTTGATTTTTCTCTTATTGAAATATGACAAAAAAATTACAAAAGGAAAAATGCGGTATTTTATATCTATATGGTACCACCGAAAAATACATTTGTGTACAGATCACTTCCTTTGATTTTCGGCCCTTCATGAAAGTTGTAGACCTTGTCGAGACGAGCAACGTTTGAGTTGACCACCTTTTGATTTAATCCCTTTTGTTATTTCTTTTAGATTTTCATTACATATAATTTTTGAATTTTCTAGGAGCAACATGTGGCAGCTTCTGGAGCCGCCACATGTTACCCCATTTTCTTTATTTTTGGATTTATTTATTATTTTCGGATTTATTATTATTATTATTTTACTATTGCTATTTTCATATTATTATTATTTTAATATTGATATCAACATTGGTTTACATCAAGGTTCAGCTTTGAGTCCATTTCTTTTTACTTTGATTATGGACGAGTTGACAAGTCACATTCAGGATGAGTTACCTTGGTGTATGTTATTTGCTGATTATATTGTGTTGATTGACGAGACTATAGATGGAGTAAATGAGAAGCTTGAGGTTTGGAGACATGCATTGGAGACTAAAGGTTTTCGTATAAGTAGGGCTAAGACGGAATATATGAAATGCACCTTTGATGGAAGCAATGGTGAAGGAATCGAGGTGAAGATTGGTGACGATAACATCCAGAAGAGAGATTCTTTTAGATATCTGGGATCTATTTTGCAACATGATGGAGAAATTGATGGCGATGTTACTAATAGAATAAATGCAGGCTGGCTAAAGTGGAGAGGAGCCTCCGCTGTTCTCTGTGATAAGAAAATGCCTTTAAAAATTAAAGGAAAGTTTTACAAAGCAGCCGTGAGACCTGCTATGCTTTATGGTTCTGAATGTTGGCCTGTGAACCATAGACATGTGTAGAGAATGGCTGTAGCAGAAATGAAAATGCTAAGATGGATGTGTGGACATACACGTAAAGATCAGATTCGGAATGATGCAATCAGAAAGAAAGTTGGTGTAGCTCCGATCGAGGATAAGATGCGAGAAAACCGCTTAAGATGGTTTGGTCATTTGCAAAGAAGGTCAACTGATGCACTAGTTAGGAAATGCGAGTTTTGGGATGTTGAGCCGGCTAAGAGAGGGCGAAGACGGCCCAAGAAGTGTTGGAAAGAGACTATACGAAGGGATCTTAGTTTGCTGGATATAAGTCCGAGATTGACCCAAGATAGATCTGAATGGAGGCGAAGAATCCATGTAGCCGACCCTACTTAATTGTGGGAAAAGGCTTTGTTGTTGTTGTTGTGATTATTATTTTACTATTGCTATTTTAATTATTTTTAGTAGCCTACTATATTATTTTATTAATTTATTTTTTATCCCCCTTTTACCACTTTCTTACTCCCCACTCCAAGCCACATCTTCTCCACTTCCTCCACCATTTTCTCCACTTTCTCCATATCTTTTCCAACTCCCTCCTCCTCTTTATATTCTCACCCCCTCTTCCATTGTTCATCGTCCGCCATTTTCGAGAGAAAAGAGAGAGAGAGAGCTCCGGCTATCTAAAGGTGACAGCTACCGAGAATCATCGTCGAGCGACGACCTCCGACCACTGCGAGATCCGAGGTGGTCTCAACCACTTCGTCGCAGCATCCCTCGCAGGAAGCTGCTCCAACTTCGAAGGGCTCCGCCACCCTTATTGAGGCCACGACAGGAGCCGCGAATCGTAGCTCCGCCTTTTGGCGAAATTCCAGGTAATTTCTCTATCACTATCTTCTACATTATTTTTATCTAACAATTTTTCCTTGTTGTTCACCACATCATAACCACGATCACCATAATCAATCACCACACCACCTCATAATCATACATTTTTATTTTCATTTCTATATCATTATCATCACCACTTTCATAACCATTAAAAAGAAAACCACCAACATCATCGTCTCTTCATTACTGCATATTTATTTTCTGACATTAAAAAAATCAAAAAAAATTACAAAAGAAAAAAAAATTAAAAAAACATGCAAGAGCTTCCTCCCTCCAGGTCGTGCTCCACACACACCGTCATCACCTTGCTCCTGTCACCGCGCAGCCGCGCGCTGCCCCCAGGTTGCCAACTCGCCCTCCCAGCAGCGCGCCTGCGGATGCTTCGAGCGGTGTCGCCCTCTAGAGCCTCGAGCCGCAGCCCCCGCCTAACCATGTTTCCACCCCCGGCGGAGCTCCAGCACGAAGCCACCGAGCCGCCCCCAGCACGGACGCCCGCTGCTCCGCCACACGTCCACACCCCTTCGTGCGGCGTCACGCCAGCGCCGTCCTTGAGCGCGCCGGTCGTGCGTGCCGCCCCTCCACTACTCCAGATCACTTGAGCTGCCACCCTCTCGAGCATGTCGTAGCCTCTTCTCCAGCGTACATCGTGCACCACACGCCACCTGCCAACCGCCAGCGGCGCATCGCCGCGCGTCCCTGCACCGTCATCGCCGCGGCCTCGCATCGCCACCTCAGACGCCCCGCTGTGCCCTAGCCGAAGGTGGGTTCCATTTTTGGAACCCACGATTGAGGTCCATTTTCTTTAGTTTATTTTTGAAATTTACATTTTCCCTCTTTTAAGTTTTTGAAATTACAAAAGTTCCCCCATGCACAGTTTTTCATTTAATTTCAATTTCCTGTATTGCGAAGACACCCCTGCATTTGAGTGGTAATTTGGACATTATTTTTGCATCAATTTTTTAATCAAAGAAATAGCATGTTGTAGAGCAAATAATTCTTTATCTCTTGGCTATTTATTTGCATCATTATGAGCATTAGATATTTTATTAAAATTTAGAGATTGAAAATTAGTTATATTTTGCCCATTTAAGCTATAAAATTCTCACATAGTAATTTATTGCTCCAACAATTGTGAAAAATTGTGAATGATGTATTTAAGTATTTTTTAATTACAATCCAAATTTCGTCCAATTAGGTGTTGTCTTGTGTATAAAATAAATTCCTTAGCGATTTCAGTAATTAATTTTTAATTAAATCCACGAATATGATTTTTAATAAATTTCAACTCCCCTTAATTCCCTATTGAAATATGTGTTTGAGATAAATCAATATCTCGATAATTTAACTTCGTGGATTTATTAGAAATTAAATACCCACAGTCACCTTGTTTTCAATAAATAAATTCATACAAAAATCATAAAGTGTCAGAAAATTCCAAAGATATTAGCGCAGCTTCATTTCATCATGTTTATCTTCCAGTAAATTTTTCATAATTTTTGCATATCATTTGCATGAAAAGTGCATAAAAACCCCCAAAAATTGCATTTTTCATTTGTGCATTTTAAATCCAAAAATTCCAAAAAATATACATTTTGCATCCATTGTTGGATTAGGTTCTCAGGAAAAATATCACTTGGTTGATTTGAATTAATTTCACATTAATATTAAATTTGGCTATTCAGTTCTTTTCGTATTAACTTAAACCAATTCATATTCTGCATTTGTCATTTTTATTGCATTAAAAAAATGCCAAAAAATCCCACTAGGAAAACCACAATCTAAAACTTCTAACTTGATCCCGAGTTGTTCCTTTGCCTCCTTGAGTCGACCCTGGGGCTTGTCCAGGCTAAATAAACATAAAACCGTGCTTAATTTCATTAGATGATTAATAGATTTGTGCGGTTATTTTTTATCGATCCGGATTTATCCGACTGCAACGAAACAGTTGATCCGACAACATAAAAGGGTAGATCCCTGATTCGTCAAATTACGCCGTTGCCAAGGAGGCAAACGACTTAGAATCATTTAGAAAATTAGATTTACATTTTCCACTCTCTCGAGTAGTCTGATCCCTGAACCATCTTGTAATTATTCCATTTTTTCCATTTTTTTATTATTTTTTTCTCTCTCTAACATTTTTTGTATCTTTTTGTGCGAGGGCCCGATGGACTTGGAGCGGCTTTCATGAAGTTGATGCATCTCGAAGTGCATCAGAGGCCGACGATTCGTGGATCAAGTCGGTTGTTGAGACGCCAAAAGGATTTTTCCATTTTTTTATTAACTTGTAAAAAAAGTTGCATTTCCAGCGGTTCCCGTTTTTGGGTTCTTTCATATGTAAACATAGTGGAACCGTGTCCCTGTGTGCTGCGTGGATTGAATTGTAAATTAGGCTTGCACTAGCGGCTCCTCTACCCACTCTAGGATTTGCTTGTGCTCGTAAATTTTTAGGACCACATACACTTAAAAAACGCACTTAGACCGCAGATCTAGTCAAAATTACCCGTGCTTCACTCGCTAATAGATCTGCTTGTCTAGGAGCGGATTTTTGTCGCTAGCATTTGCATATAGTGTAAAAGATCTCAATTCTGTTTTGCATCCTGCATAAAAGCGAAGGGATCACTGTATGTATTCTCTACTCAGCATAAGCATCATTGATTTTCTTGCATCGGCTTTTCTCGATTTTCCCTCTGTTTTTCAAACATAAATTAAATGGAAATTGGGACTGGATGTTAGGCGTGCTGTGTGGTTGGACTAACAAGTGATCACTTAACTTAAAACTAGGACTGCTAACATTATTGATCAAAAAAATAAATAAAATTAGAAAATCTGTTTGCGGGAGACTAATCCCCGACGTTGTTTTCATGCTGAGTGAGGGTACTTGAGTGTATGTGAACACCTTAAGGCAGAGCCCAAATCCTCGCCTTTCATATCACGTTTTGACTGATCCTAGCAAATATCACAAGTTGAATTATTCAGGTTCACTGACTAGTACCATGTAGCCTCCGCCTGTCTCAGGTAGATAGGGGCGAAATTATGGTACTTCGCGACAAGTTGCCAGTAACCCCCCGGGGTGAAGTTCCAGCCTTGTCAGCCTCCACCTGCTTGCAGGTAGATAGGGGCAGGTCTTTAAATCCATCAACTTGGGATAGGAGCGAAGAAAGGAAGGACCGTTGGTATCTTAGACAACACTAAAAAGGTAGATCCATGCGTAAATTTATTCGACGATTCATCGATTTGTGCAGTTATTTTTTATCGATAAGGATTTATCCGACTGCAACGAAATCGTCAATTAGAGAACACTAAAAAGGTAGATCGGTGGTTCGTCATCGGTCACCAAGAAGATCGCTCCGAATCACAGGGTACCATGCACGATAAATACGAGATCAAATATTAGAGAGATAATCACAAAAAATATATAAAAATAAAATAAAAATACTGAAAAATGGATAAATAAATATAAGAAGATCGGGGGTTAGACTTCCCTGGATGGAAAACCTAAAAACTTGATTTTTTAAAAACAACCTTAGTTGTGTCTCCCCAACATTGGAGCCATTTGAAGAACCCGAGGATCACCCTCTTAATAGTGTTGAATTATCGTTCGATTAAAATATATTCGAAATTTGTTGTAGGCATGCAATTTCAGGTTGATCAAGACAACCACTTAAATTAATTTTTTAATTAAAGCGCAAGCGGTCAACTTTTTTTACTTGATAAGTCCAATGTCGAACTCAAGGAGGCCACTATCTCCTTATGTTTATTTAAAGTAGATATGGAGATTAGGTTTTCAAAAGAGGTATTTTTTGGTATTTTTTATCCAAATAATAAATGAGATCAATTTTGGCAAAGTCCAGGGACTAAATTGTAAATTTTGACCAAATGAATTACAAAAGACCTCAAACTTGGCTAGAATGTCAAATATGATTAAATTAGACTACTGTAACGTTTTTGGAATTTTTGAATGCAATATAAATATTATATGATTAAATGAATGCAAACAATGAGATTTTCAATAATTAGTTATAATAAATAATAAATCTACTTATTTATCAGGAAATAAAATTATCTAAGATATATCAATAGGTAATGTATCTCAAAAAAATCCTAGACCCTAAAAATGTTTAATATCTGTTAAAAATTAATTAGTGAAATACACAAAATGATTTTTCTAGAGCAACTTATGAATGAAAATGCAATTCTTTTTTGGCACAATGTAAATATCAATTAAACTATCTATTATAATTTTTTCATAAATTTTAGAGCACTGATTATTTTAATATCAATTTCAGAATAAATATTGGGTAAAATATGCAACATTTCACCAAATCAATTATAATACATAAACCAATGCTCACAAAAATATAAATAAATATCCACTAGATAAAGAAATGATTTTTCTACATCGTACTATTTTTGAAATGATAAAATTATGATGAATAATGTATTAAATTGAAGCAAAAACTCATGGTTTTTAATGCAATACAGAAAAGAAAATTGAATAAATAAACATGATCATGGACTCTTATTGAATTACCTTGATCCTGTTGGGGATTTTTGCAAAACATCCTAGAAGACACGTGCCTAGCATGTGGCTCCAAGGGCGGCTGAATTTCTATGTGATAAGGACGATCATGGGGGGTTTATTCTACAAATGTTCCACTTATCACGTGCACAACACGTGGACATAAATGCAAGCAGGGTCTTCTGGATGTGACGGAGAATTACGAGGAGGGATGTGCAAATTCTCAAGAAGGGGGAGGGTCCCTCACGTGGGGGGACTTTCCCTTGTCTTCCTGCATTGGAACCAAAGGGAGGCACGTCGAGTCAGTGGAGAGGTGTAGAGCGGGGGGTTGAGGACGTCACTGGCAGTGTAGACGGAGCAAGGGAAGGATGGTTAAGAAGCTGGGCATCGGGGGCGGTTGCGTGACCTGATGGCACCGCGGAGGAGTGTGGATGGGTGTGTCCGTAGCTGGTGGTGCATGGGCATGTAGGTTGATGCAAATGAAGAGGTGCGAGCAGTGAAGTCTGGCTGCTCACGGCTGCGCGATGGCGCAACAGGTTGGTGAAGCTGGAGCTGCGGGCGGCTCTGGAGACAACATCGGCTGAATGAGGGTGGTCGCGGTTGAGGTGAGCGGCCGCAGGAGGATGGTAGTGTAGACAGGAAGGTCTTCTGGGGGCGAGCATGAAGGCGATGGCGTCGGCTGCACGGGTGGACTGGTGCAGTAGTGGGTTGCGGTGTTCCTAAGGAGGAGCGGCGGAGGGAGGTGAACTGGCAGCCACGCGCGGGCTTGTGCATGGCAACGAAGAGGCAGCAAGGCTGTTCTTCTACGGTTGTAGACGAGGTGCAGGTTGATGAACCTCGGACCTACACTTTTAGTGTTGTTGGATTGATGTGTTTCGTTGCAGTCGAATAAATCCGGATCAATAAAAAATAACCGTACAAATCAATGAATCGTCGATTGAATTAACGCGTGGTTTTATGTTTGTCTAGCCTGGGCAAGCCCCCGGGTCGACTCAAGGAGGCAAAGAAACATCTCGGGGTCAAGTTAGAGGGATTAGATTATTGTTTTCCAAGTGATTTTTTTTTGGTTTTTTATGCAATTTTTCGTGCAAATGATATACAAAATTATGAAAAAATTGCTGGAAGATAAAAATGATGAAATTAAGCTACACTAATTTTTTGGGAATTTTCTGACACTTTATGATTTTTTTTATGAATTTTTAACTGGAAAAAGAGCTACTGTGAGTATTTAATTCCTAATAAATCCACGAAATCAAATTATCCAGAGACTATTTATTTCAAATATATATTGTAATAAGGAATCCAGCAGAATTAAAATTTTTTAAAAATCTTATTTGTGGATTTAATTAAAAATCAATTAACATAAATCACTCTATAATTTATTTTATGCATAAGAAAACTCTAAATTAGACGAAAGTTGGATTGTAATTAAAGCACACTTAGAGGCATCATTCACAAATTTTTCACAATTTTTAGAGCAATAAAGATTGTTGTACGAATTACGAGATTAAATGGGCGAAATATCACTGATTTTCAATCTCTTATTTTTAATAAAATATACAATGCTAAAAAATATATAAATAAATGGCCACGAGATAAAGAATTAGTTGCTCTACAAATGCTATTTTTTTGATTAAAAAATGATGCGAAAATACAGTCCAAATTAAATTGACAATGCAGGGGTGTCTTCGCAATACAAAAATCTAATATGTGAACTGAAATGTGCTTAGGATGTTTGTGCAAATAAAGAAACAAAGAGGATTGAATATGCAATTTCCACAATAAAGAATATAAAATAAGAACGAACCTTTCTTAAACCTAGGGCACGATTAGAGGGTTGAAGCAGCGGTGGCTGGGGCGGTTCTGGGCCGCGTGCGGCGGAGTCGAGAGTATGGCGGGCCGTGGTTGGGAGGCGAGGCGTTGCTCGCAGCGTGTGGTAGTGGAAGTTCGATGACAAGGGGTGGGTCGGGCAGCACGCCTGGGCTGCGTGGACGCGTGGCTGACGTCAGCGAGAGGGTGCGGGGCCGGTGGCGCGATACCAGCGGCGAGGCTGGGTCGGGACACGCGGTGGCGCGCGGAGCACCACGCACAGCCGCGTGGAGGGAGGCATGCTGGCGGAAGGTCAACTAGGGCGGTGCGGGTCTCTGGAAAAGGCGAGCGGCGTCTGGACCGAGCGGTGCTGGAGGCGCGGCCCCTTGCTGGGCACCGTTCGCGGCGACGTATGGCAAGAGGTTGCCGGGTCATCGTGGCGCGGAGTTGGGGCGCGAGTGGTTGTGCGAAGCTGGCGGCCACAGGCTAGGGCGCGGGGCGATGGCCACACGCGAGGCGCGCAGCGAGGCTGGCCGGGATGGCGGTGCGCCGTCGATGCGCTTGCTACGGCATCAGGGCTGTGGTGCTGGAGGGTAGGCAGCGGCATGTGGCACATGCACGGCGGTGACGACGACCGATGCAGCGGCCCTCGAGGCTAGCTTGGCAGCCTCAGACGACGGAGGGCTACAATGTTTTATTTTTTGTGTGCGTTTTTTTTGTTTTTATTTTTTTTCTTGGAAATAAAATTACAATAAAGGTCTAGTGGGTGTGATGGTGATTGTAGTGGTGTTTGTGAAAAGTTTTGGTGATGAACAAGGAAAAATATTTGTTAGATAAAAAAGATGAAAAGATATGATAGAAAATACTTACCTGTGTGGTTCGCCAGATTTTGGAGCCACGGTGTGCGGCTTCCGTCATCGTGGCATCGATCCAATTTGGCGATCAAAAATCAGAGAAGCTCTATGAGCTTGGCTGGCAACTCACTACGCGGAGATTAACCGCGGATCTCGCCTTGAGGTTGTCGTCGCTCGACTCGTCTTCTACAGCTGTCACATGAAGGTTAAAGGAGCTCGACCTCACTTCTCTCGAAAACGGTGGATGATGAATAATGGAGGAGGAGATGAGAATATAAAGAGGAGGAGGAAGTTGGAAAAGAGATGGAGGGAGTGGAGTAGTGGCGAGTTATTGGCTTGGAGTAGAAGACAAGTAAGGGGAGAAGAGGTAAAAGGGAGATAAAATAAATAATTAATAAAATTATAAAAGTAGGCTACTAAAAATAAATATGAGAAGATAAAGGTAAAATAATAAAAATTAAATAAAAATTAAAATTATTAAATGGAATTAATTAATTAATTTAAAAATAATAAATAAAATCCAAAATTAATAAAATAATAAAAAAATGGGTGTGACACGTGGCGGCTCCAGGAGCTGCCACGTGTCACTCCTAGAAAATTCAAAATTTTAATGTAAACAAAAATAAAAAAGAAATAACAAAAGGGATTAAATCAAAAAGTGGTCAACACGAAAGTTGCTTGTCTCGATGAGATCTACATTCATGAAGACTCAAAATCAAAACAAGTCATATGTACAAAGTGTATTTTTGGGTGGTACCTTATAGATATAAAATACCGCATTTTATCTTTTGTAATTTTTTTGTCATTTTTTTAAAAGAGAAAAATCAAAATAAAAATAGAGAAAATATAAAAAATATTTACAACTTAATCTACTTTTTTTGGATTTTTAATAATTAAGAAAAGAAAAGGATAAAATAAGGGGCAAAAATGTCAATATGTACAAAAGGGGCCCAAAACCCAAGTTTTGCATACGAGCTCCGATTTTAATGAAATTGGACTTGTTTCAAAGGTCTTTGAATGTATATATATTAAAAATGAGTAGACCTAATTCAAAGCTTGTATGAGAGAGATATGTGCATTCTAAGGTCTAAGGTCTCCAACTGGGTTTGGGGGTTTATTGGGTAATTTTACAAGTTAGTATTTTTTTGATATTTTTCTTTAATAAGTGTTAATAAAGCATGGAGGATCTCACCCGGAGGATTGCTGGAGAGAGGAGCCCCTGTCATAGTCTTCTCGTTCAACTCTTTTCTCTCTGGATATGGCGGATGCATGGAACAGGGGACTGGCGATGGATTTTATAGAGAGAAGAGTCGTTCGACAAGAGAAGTGATAAGGTGAGTGGTGGTTGTGGAGATTTGGGTGCGAGACTGTGAGATCAGACACGGTGGTTGTGGAGTAGTGACTGGTAGCAAGATAAGGGGAGAGACGCGAGAGGGTTGACGGAGGATGCAAAACAGATGGGGAAGGAAGGGGTCCTCACGTGCATAGCATGTGAGGTGAGAGAGATTTAAAAAAGTTGAATAATAATTTTTTAAAATAAAATAAATGAAAATAAATACCAAACATGAAAGAAATAGCAAACGACCAGAGATCAAAAAGTGCTCAACACAAAAATTGCTCGTCTTGATGAGATATACAACTTTCATGAAGGGACCAAGAGCAAAAGAGGACATCTGTGCAAAACAATATTTTTGGGGTACTCTATGTACATAAAATACCGTTATTTTTGAGTTTTGTATTTGTTGTGATTTTTTAATTAAGAGAAAAATCAGAGAAAATAGCGATAAAATAAAAAGATAAATAGTTACAACTGAATATAATTTTTTAGTTTTTTAATAAATAAGAAACTAGGAGAATAAAATAAAGTAGAAAAAGTGAGATATTTGTACAGACTCGCAAAGGACATCGCGACTTGTTTAGATTCTTTGATTTCAGCCTCATTTTGATTTTTTTTGTGCATTTTAATAAAACTTTCATTAATGAATATCAATGAAAAAGAAATAAAAGAAAAGGGGTTAATTATGTACATAAAATATTAAGTTCAAAACTGCTAAAAAACAAAATGCGCAAAAGAGGCCTAAACCCAACTTTCACATACAAGCTTCGATTTATATGAAATTGGTCTAGTTTTGAAGGTATTTGAATATGTATTACTTTAAAAGTGAGTAGACCTAATTGGACATTGTACAAGGAAGATATGTGGGTTTTAGTCTGTCCATTCTGAAATTGGGATTTTGTCTCACGGGCCAATTATTTGAGTTAGTAATTTTTTATATTTTTTCTTAATCTTGTTAGCAATATGTACACAATGAAAGTGGTTTGATGACAATTGGAGTTAGCATAAATTAGTTAAAAATGCCTGAAATTAGTTGAAAATGTGAACATTATTATGAATGTAATTATGAGTATTAAAATACAGATATTATTTCTAAGTGTGTGATGCTAAAAATGCAGAATAAATGATGAAATGCAGCTAATTACTTGGGAACGAAGTCTATTTTCATCTTTAAGAATGATGAATCGCATATTCATCATTAGGTCGAAGTCTTGTGAAATGGGGGTGAGCGGAGACTTTCGATGGAGTTGGATGGAGAGGAAGTCAAACTCTATCTCTATGAAGAACTGGAAGTGATCAGATGGTGAATGGGATGGAGAAAGATGGTGCAAGTGTGCTAGTATAGTTGGAAGTTGTTGATCTTGAACAGAACACCTTCGATTGTGCTGATTGGATGTCGGGGATGTTGATCAGATCCACGGGATTCAAACGAAATCCAAGCGATAAATAAATAATAAATCAAAGACAATCTATCTGGGTTAGATATGGAATAGAAAAGGGTGATCACCTTGATTTGCGTTGTGGCAGAGAGGCAGAGACGTGCAACGGAGATTGCCAGCGACGTGGTTGAATCACTGCCTTCACTCGAACTTTCGCACTCCAAATCTAGGAGCATCTGCTCTATAACCGCAACTATCTCCAGGAACCGATTGCACATAAAAATATGGGTCAAGGATGGATTAAGAAATCATCGAAGGTGTAAGGGTGACATTTATAAGATAAAATTTGGTGGTTTTTGAATTTGAAAATGGGAGAAATCATAGGCGAGTTGAGTGGAGATGAGGGGTTGGTGAGCGAGAGGGATGAATGGGCAATAAGTTGGAGAAGGATTCAGAGGCGGTTAGTGATGAGGGTGCATGGGGAAATTGGGTGAAGTAACGACGGAGAGACGAGGTTAACAGGCAGTAGGTGCAGGCTGAGCAGTTGACCTAGGTCAAAAAACCATGGTCGACCAATCAGATTGCACTTGGTATGCGTCCAAAATAAGGTACACGACAACACATTAAATAAAAGTTAAATAAATAAATAAGAAATAAAAAATGAATTTATTTAATTTCATAATTTAATTAAAAAATGTTAGGAATAAATTAAAGCTAATTTTGGTGATTTTTAATTAAATAATGTAATTTCAAGGGTCAAAATAAATACAAGTTGTTATTTACATGTTTATATATCTATATATACAAAACTTTGATTTTTAATTAATTATTTATATGCACATATACATAATTTAATATTTTATTTATTTATAATAATATATAAGGATTTCAGTGATATTTTTATTATATTTTTAAGAGTTAATTTATTAGGTTAAATAAATAAGTATAGGTACAATATATACGTGGTGATACATATACAATATATGCATGATTTTATTTTTATTATTATTGATTTTGTGATTTTTATGTGTTTTTTATTAGTTAAACATATTATCTAAAAGTAATTAAAAGTACAATATTTACAAGTATTTACAAAGAAACAATTAAATAAATAATATACATAGTGTACATAGGTATAATATACAAAACTACCCCAATTGGCCACATTTCACACCTTAACTCTAAATTTTATGAAATCACCTCCACTTTAAAGATAATTTAATGTATAGTACAATGAAAGTGAGTTTGATGAATTTGGAGTTTAGGTGAGGAAAATATTGATCTTGAAAATCTAGTTATGGGGCTTTTTAAGAGTGATGTTATTTATATAATATACATATAGTTTAATTGCAATTATTTTTGTAATTTACAAGATGATTTTATTTACAAATTTCAACAAGAAATAATGATTAGTTAAAAAGAATTTGTAAAAAATAGAGAGTGTGTAATATAGGCAATAATATACAATTGTTGAATAAACAAGTGACAAGTGTATTTCTAGAATTTTTGTTGTTTTTGGCATTATCTCCCCCTACTTTATTTTGTGTCTCTCGGATGAAGTCTTGACCTTTGCTCGGGATTTGATTCAGCCTATATCTATTACATATATAAAGTCTTGTATTTTCTTTATTTTTTTGTTTATTTATTTTAGGTTAAACTAATAATAAATGTACAGTATTTGCACAAGGAATGGTTATTAAGAAGTTGGATTTATTGATATGCACAAGTATTTTATAAAGGATTTTAAGCTAAAATAAATGAATAAAGATGATGAAATGTAGATTCATCAAGGTCTCTTGAGGATGAATATGTTGGTCGGAGGATTAGTTGATTCTCAACGAAGAATGAAGATAAGGGGTTTTGGGGATTTAACGGAGAGGAAGAGGAAGAAAGGTAAGAGAAGGGAAAATTATATAGGGATAGAGATTTTCACATAGATGTGATCCCGATGACGGAGGATGTTGTATGTCTGAGTTGTAAAGGAGTCAAGGTATCTACTCCAGTTGTCGCCTTCGAAGGGCAGGTGAAGGATGCCCTCGAAGCTCGGCTGCACGGGGAGAAATACTGTAGCAACAACAAGGTGTTTGAAGGACACCTTGAATCAAACCCGATGTAGTGGTCTTCGCCACGAGGAGGAAGGGTTGTTGTCACCAACACGGGGCCCTCGGGATCTGTCTCTACGAAAATTGGTCGAAAATGGCAAATGAAGAATAGGTTGGAGGAGGTGAATGGGTACAAAAAGGTTCGAGTTGGGTTGTGTTGGATTTTATTGGCTTCAAGCTATCAAGGTTGGCCATGAGGGGATAATTGCAAGTGGTTGGAGTCGTATGGGGATAAGATAGGGCAAGTGTGTTTGGATTATAGTTGGGTAAGATGATCGAGCGAGGCCGATGGTTTTGGTTGGAGAGGATAATGGATGGGATGTTAACAGGTTGCCGATAGTTGGAAGGTAATAGGTGAAGGAGAGGGACTTTTTGGGAATTAAGGTAATGTTACTTAGGTTACAGAAGATCAGAAGAGGATGATGGAGTGGATAAGGGTGTCGATGGGAGTTGAGTAGTTTAGATTCATATGGGTTTCATACAGTTTACAGGTCATCGGAGATGGAGAGATAAGGCAATGGGCGAGGTAGTATCTAGTCGGAGAAGGTTGGTTCACTTGGTGGGAAGGGTCCGGAGGTTAAGGGTGAGTAGAAGGTGTCGTTGGATCATGCTTTATCCAAAGATGGATGGATAATCACATGCATAGCATGTGAGGGAAATGAGAAGAGGGCGAAGCGATGTGAACCGTTGGATCAAATTTGATCCAACGGTTCACATCGCTTCGCCCTCTTCTCATTTCCCTCATCCAACGATCCAGGTGGGGTGCGCTACAGGACAAAGGAGGTTGACTATGGAGGTAGGTGGGGTTGACTAGATGCTTAGGTTGATCAATGGATGAGAGACAAGTGGTCATGTTTATTATATTGACCAATGTAATAAATGAAAAATGAGTAGAAAATAACAATCAAATGCATAAATGAACAAAATGAAAATTGTTGCTTTAAGAATGTTCTATAATTTTCATGAGGATTCAAGTGTAAATGATAACAAATATGTAAGATATGCATTTCTTTGTGATATTTTATGTATATAAAGTATCATTTATTTTTTGTAATTATTGGATTTTCTATAGATAAAGAACGTATGAAAAAAATCAAATATGATGTGAGATAATGTAACACTTTTTTTTTGGATTTTTTAAGAGTTAATAAAAGTTCAAACTAGATTAGGTTAGTGGGTTATACACATGTGAATTAAGTCAAGGTAATCAAGTCAGTTTTTTGTTTTTTCATTACTTTTCTTATTTTTTGGATTTTGAAGATAAAATAAAGAAATGAAAAAGAAATCGATAAAAAATAGTCAAATATGTACATGAAATAACTTGTCAATGATAAGTAAATATATACAATATATATTTAGTTCATGATGAATAGCCATTCATTCACCTTTATTCATTCATTTAGGCTTTAAATCCCTAGCCAAATTCATGTTGCATAAATTAATAACTAACATCACTGTATAAATACTTTATAAATACATGTATTTAAACCTTTAATAAAAGAATAAAGAAAAAAAAGGGAAATAAAACTAAAGTATCAATGATACTGACTGACCTTAAATCCCAGACAAAGTCAACTATTGACTAGATCGACAATAATAAAGTTGGGGGACATAGGGTGCAATAATGTACACAAAACCCTGATTATTCTAAGTGCAATATACCGTGTAATTAGATCAATCTTCTTTTATTTTATTTATCATAATACACACCTCAAACAATAATGTGTTCAACATAAACTTGAACGTAATAATGTGTAGAAAATAAGGAAATTATTAGCCAAAACAAATCGTACATATACACCTGGTGCACTCAGTTGAAAAAGCCACAAACAGAACCTTATTGATCAATATCTTCTCCATATGAACTTAAAATAAACGAAACTTACGTCCATTGTATTTCTAAATAAATTATCTTTCAAATGAAAGTGATTTCAACAAAATTAGAGTCAAGATGCAAAAGCTGGCTAATTGGGCTACTATAGTATTTGTACATCTATATATTAAGCCAATTTATTTTATTCTTTATATTTCTAGTGTCTTTATATATTAAAATAACTGTACATATTCCATAACATCTGTAATAATAAAAAATAAATTAAAAGAATCAAAAATATAAAAATAATTAAAAAAATCTAATATATAAGTATAATGTTCCTATGGTATAAATACCTCTATATTTGTACATATAAGTAAAACCAATAAAATGCCAAAAATATACGTAAATATGTCCTAAACAAAGTTGTAAATAAATTATTATGTTAACATAGTAGTATGTATACAAATAATAAAATAAAAATACAAATACAGAATATACATGTATAAATACCTATACATAATAATATGTAAATAATAGAACATATTATATAATGTTTTAAAAATAAATAAAATCGATATAAAATATTTCATAAAATTTAAAATAAGTTTTATGCTTTAAATTTTTTAAAATAAAATCATTTACGATTTTATATATAATTATTTCTCATTTGATATTTTTACTTTGTATTCTAGTGTCTGACGTGTCCCAATCAGAATGCTTGGAGTGTTGACACTCGGTCAACACCCCCTTTACGACTTAAAAATCCGCAAACGGCTACTCTAATTTCGACTTGTTCTAATGTGGTCAATTACGGTTCGATCAAACCAAGCGATAATCTCTATGAGGATTTGCTTGGTTAAATTTCTCATGGATAAGTCCTCTGTCGAACACATGGACTCTATCGATTAGGCTACTTAATAGCGACCTAAATGTGTGATTGGTTACTCTAAGATGTCATCTAGGTCAACAGTGCAAGAACACAACAAATTCATGTAATGTTTTTTATGGGTTTTCTAATGCGAGTAGGTTACATGAAACAAAAAATAAGACTAAATGCACCGCACTATATTATGCACATAAACAAAAACAAATAATGCTCCTAATTAAATGTTTTCGAAATTTATATGAACATGACTAAATGGTTCAAACAAATTATACAACATAATCCATCATTTCAAATATTGTATTTTGCAACACAATTAAGGGAAAAATTTAATCACCATATATCTCAATCCATGTGCACACAATAATCAATAGTCTAGATTATTTTGTGCTTTCAATCAATGGATATGATCATGCTGCATAAATTTTCAATAATAAATAATCAATTTAAAATAAATTAATATATGTTGCAACATATTTAATTCAATTCAATTTACGTGGAAAAAAAGGAAAGGACAAGCCTCCTTTCCTAAAAAGAGTGGATGACTACATAAGGAGTGGACTCCATGTTCGTTCACCCTTTTAAAGATTTAGGTTGATCTCTTCTTCCTTAATTGAGAAATATTATATCTCTCCAAATATTCCACATGCGTAACAAATTTTGTTACAAAATTATCCATCAAAATAATTATAAGTTACTTAGGGATAATTTCAGCCATGCCATTAATAATTATGAATCATATTCATACATCCAAGATAAAATGTAAAGTGCATTCACAATTAATTGTTCAACGGGACTCCAATTGACATCAACATTTAATTCATAAATACTATTTACAATTAAATATCTCCTACATATTAAAAATCATATTTATTATATTTACAATTATTACGGATAATGATATCCAGATTAATCATATACTTGATAATTAAATCATATTTAACCTCTCATGTGTCCAAATAATATGAATCATATTCATATTATTCATGATAATTAAGTCACATTTAATCAACAATTTCCCAGTGCTTAGATATATTATCAACAATTGAATTATTCTGGAACTCTTTCAAGTATAATGTGCTTTCTCCATAGATACTTGGAGATAAGGATAGGGTGGTTGTGCTTCCATGTATAGTGACTTGGATTGAAATCATATCTCAATTACAGATCTGGAGGACCATTTCTCTTTGTATCCTAACCTCCTTCTCTCTTGTGCTACCTAGCCTTCACTCTCTTCCAACCACCGGTCATCGGGGAGCAGTTGAACCTCTTTGCCCAGTTACCTGGAACTGCTCCTCATTCCTTTAAATAACCCGCCTCTGTTGCATGTGCGTGTCATTCACCCTTCGTGTGAGGAATCGATGAGCCTACAAAGACATTTTGTGACAAACATGGAGTGAGTTTTTGAGCGAAGAAGGCAATCTACACTGGCGTGAACCACGATGAATTTGTGTTGTGTTGCAGCTCTATCTTGACGCTACTCTAGCTCTGTTCTTAGTCGCTGCATCAAGAGCGAATCATAGGTCTTCTACACCTCGTCCACAGGCCAATTCTTCCACTTCTTGACCACCTTCTTCCTCCAGGTGAGCTTCACTTCCATCTCTTTTGGTTTTCTCTTTTCCTTCCATTTATCTTAGCGCATTCACGCATCCTATTCATCACCTTAGTACCCCTCACCTTCGGCATTTTCTGACCACCTTCGCACACTCATATCGCTTCCTTCTCCACTTCTCCATCACCTTTTCCACCACGATTCTTCACAACCATCAAAAAGGGTTATGACCCACGAGGGCTTACTTCCAACATCCTTGATTGAGCCCACATTTCACCCACATTTTTACCTCAATAGGGTCACCATGTATTTGGTATTTGTGCTAATATTGTAGGTACTTCGATCTCATTCCATTGTCCAAAGTTCCCAAGATACATCATTCAACTCCTCCGCCTCTGATGACACCTCATCACCTTAACAAACCACGCATCCCCAATTCTTCACCTGAGCTCTAGCTTCTTTGTGGGACCATCTGGGACATTCAAACAGAGCAGAGGAACATGGAGGGGTTGCTCTGTTGACGAAGCTCCACTGATGCGCCACCGAACATGACTGAGAAAGGAGGTCCTAAAAGAGCAGATACCATTAGATCGGATCACTCAATCTAATCAAACAGTCGAGATTAGATACCAAGCCTTCCACCTTAGCAGTGTTCCGCGCTTGAGGTTGGGAGAGCTTGATCCATCATCGAAGCACTAAGAACCACCACGTAACCTGAGAATGTGTTGTCTATCGATCCTTTCCCACCACGTGAGCGTTGCATGTGAGCGAAGAGTTTTGCAAGACTTGGGTTGCATTTTTGGATATTTTCATATAGGTCTCGCACGTGCTTCATGCGTACTGCATGGAGATTTTCTATGACAAGACCAACGGATTCTTTATAATTCCATATTTAGCCCTGTGTGTGGAGTGGTTATTTTGCATATATGCCCATCGTCTTTTGTTTTTTGCATTTCAGGCCATTTTTTGGACCTTTCTGTGATATAAATTTTATGTTTTTTATTGCAATTATTCCCCTGACTTTGATGCTTATTATCTTGTGAACCTTAATTCCAAAATTCATGAAATTGATCTTGTTTGAAAGTATTTATATACTTTTTTATGTGATATATTCATCTTTCTGATGTGCCTTGTTGTAAACCATTCAAAATTCAAGGAAGGATTCATCCTTTAAACTTGATATCTTGAATATGAAATTGCATGCTTTTGGCCTTAATGTAAAATTAAAATCACTGATTTTCCTTTGAATTATATAATATAATCATGATAGTATTTGATTACACTTGTAGATTAGTTCTTTACCTAGCCTTATCTTTGGGAGTTTTGATGTTGCTTGAGGACGGGCCTTACGCGATGTCCTCTAAACCATCCAATCTGCTAAGGGCGAACCCTCACTGAATGCGGCTTACTTAATTGGGCTTAGTAGTCACTAACAGCTCCTAAAGGGTTTTGCGTTTTTCTTATTTTTATGGATTTTAATAAAGGTTAAAACACAAGTTAAACTCAACTTTCCTTGAAAAGAGACGGAGATTTTTCAAAACCATGTCAAAAGTTTTCAAAACATTTTCAAAAGATTTTTTCAAAACAAAAAAAACATTTTTGAAAATATTTTTATAAAAATAGCGTAACATAATATCGAAAAGCCGGTAATTACCAGAGTCAGCAATAAACTAAAAACCACAAAAAATGACAAAATTAAAATCTGTGGTATTTAGCCTTAAAAATATCCTCCAAAATATTTAGGGTCTTTGTTTGATCTCATCTCCGGTTTTGGGCAACATGAAACTTGTTGATCTCGTCAAGATCTACAACTTTCATGTTTTGAGTTTTCTCAAATTCGGCCAAATTAACCCTCAAAAATCAAAAATACTATCTGAATAATCTGATTGGGCCACGTGGCCCAATCTGGGTGAGCCACGTGGCCCGCCTCTCTTGTCTCTTCCGCCTCCACTTCCAGCCGTCGGATCGCCTTCTTGATCCAACGGCCAGAGCACTTCCACGCCTGCTATTTCTCTCAGCCGTTTGATCTTCCCCCGCCTCTAATCTGATCCGTCCGTGAGCGCTTTGATCAAAGCCTGCCACGTGGCGCATTTTTGCGCCCTTCGATCGCGTTCCTAATCTTCCATCTCGGCCGCTCCTTCCTTGGATGCTCCTCAGCCCTCCGATCGACATCTACTTCTCATCACAGCCGCACGTAGCCGCCTGATCCTCCTTGCTCCACGTGGAGCGTCGTACACCTTCTGATCTCGTCCTTATCCCTTTGATCATCACCGTCCACTGCCACTTAGTCTCTCAGCCCTTTGATCAGACCCTACGTTACATCATGACCATCCGCTAGCGCGCATGCCTCAGCTCGACACGTGGCCCATCCGTTGCCTTTCGATCGTGTCGAAACAGATCATATCCCCACCGTTCTCTCGCGCCCAACTGTCCGCCGTTGGATCTCCAGATCCAACGGCTGATGTTCATCGTCAACCTCCTGACACCCCCCTCTCACACGTTCTCCATCTCACGCACGCCTTCCGCCCTTCTCTTTTTCTCCGCCACTCCAGCGACCATCTACCATCGCCAGTTGCCCCACGATGGACCTTCATCTTTCCTCTTCCTCGCGCATGCCTCCACTACCCACGATCCCATCTCTTTCATCCCATAATCCCCTCATAAACCACATCTCCACCAACCAGTTCCACCATCTTCGTCTTCAAATACGTCGTCCCTTCCTTCAAATCGCCTTATCCATCTTTACGTGGGTGAAGGCCCATCCCTCCTCCGTCTCCCTGTGACAGGGGGTGGCAGAGGATCGAGCGATTACGACCTTTCTACCCTGGTGAGACCCTCCGCCGATCACGGCAGTGTCGCGGCGCCACCGCGTCCGCTCGAGCTGCTCCGAGTCGCTGTCGGAGTTCAGCGAAGACCAGGGCTCCTCATTGGAGTCCGTGCCCAAGCTCCGATCCGCCCCAACCTACGGTAAGTTCCCCTCGATCTCTCTCTGCATTTTCTTCTTCTTTTACTTATTTAATTAGGATTCGTCAGTCAATTTCGCCCTTCACAGTTCCCCTCCCTAGCTCTGTCGCGCTTCATCTTTCACGCTCCTACATCCGACCACCTTCTTCCTCCTTTGCAGCCTCAGACTGCCTCAACCCATCTCCTCCGCCACCTCGCGGTGGAGGAGCTTCGAGCTCCCGCCTTCTTCGCCCATCGAGCTTCCACTCCATTCACGCACACACTTTTTAGGCTTCGGCTATGTATTCCTAACAGTGCAGGTCATTAAGCTTCAATGACCAGAAGACCATCGGTGCTCTCCTTCATCAGCTCCGACTTCGACATACGGGCTCCGATGGGTCACGCCAAGAGGTCCTGCACCTCCCTCGGAGCTCCAGCTATCTCGACGAGCCTTCAGGAGTCTCTGGGAAGGCTCACTGTGCCTAGGATGGAGCGGCGGAGGAGGTGCTCCTTCGCCGGAGCTCTGAACCCGTCGCCAGCCTTCGGTGGAGGAGAAAGCACAGGGACCGTTGGATGGTCTTCTCTCAGCGACCATCCAACGGTCCAGACGAGGCCACGCCATCGACATCAGCAGCCGTTGGATCCTCTCGATCCAACGACCTTCGAGCAGCCACGTCGCCCGGGAGCACCTTCACCAGTAGCCCTTGGATCATCACGATCCAATGGCCATCATTCGGCCATGTGGCATTCTTTGAGATTGCACCGAACCTCCCCTCCGATCCTAGAGGCCTAGATAACCGAGCCTTCTCCGAGCCGTAGACCGAGCCTGATCCGACACCCGAACCAAGCCGAAGCTGCACCAAGCCTCCAAGCCGACCCGAACCTGGAAGAGCACGTGCGTGTCATGTGCTACTCTGGGTTATTTGCAGAGATGCCCACGGATGTCTTCAATATAGCAAACAGGTCCTGCTTCACGTGCTGAGCATGCACGCCTAGGGTTATTTGCACTCATGCCCCTGCGGGTTTAGATAATTGCAAATATACCCCCGCGCGTGTGGTCTATTTACAGGGAAGGACTCGTTCTTTATTTTTATTACATTTTAGTCCCTCCCAGGGACCTGTTTGTAGTTATCATTTCATGTTTTCTTGCATTTATGCCCTTATCTTTATCATTGCATAACTTAAGCATCATGTTTCCGTTTCTGTTGATTTCAGTTTCATTTCGAAGCTCGTTTGACGAACTTTCTCATGGCATGATCATTTCGTATAATGGACACTTTAATGTTGATGTATTATTTTGATAGCTATGTGTCTCTTGTTACTTAATTTATGCCTTGTTCAAATTGAGTTTGTCATCTTAATTCAATCTAGAATTGACTCATTGTTTATTATGATTACCATTTCGTACCTAGGGCATATTTGTGGTGCATTTCATGGCATTTATTTGCATGATAAAAATTGATAAAAAAATGCATGTTTAATTTTTTTAATGCATTATCTTGCATGCTTTGACCTATATTTGTTCTTCAACTCAACACTTAATTAGATAGATGAAAATCCGATTAATACGAGAGAGGCTCGTGTCCCTGAGTTCGACCTTGGTATCTTACCAAGTAAAAAAAATCACGACCATCACATTTTGATTGACATATATTTAAATGAGGTGGTCTCTTTGATGAACCCGAATCGGCCCGACTGCTATGACAATTCCAAGTGCTAATCCAGCACTCTTAAAGGGTCGATTTTGCGGCTCATCAAATGGCGCCGTTGTCGGGGACACGGCTCATTTCTTGTAGTTTTTTGGATTTCTGTTTATTTAATTTAGTGTTATTTTTATAGGTCAATTTGTCAATTCATTTTGCATTGTAAAATTTTCTTCTCTATTGATCTCTAATCCTTGTTTCTGTGGCAGGGCCCTTGATCAATCAAGGAGGCGAGGAGCTGGTGTCTCCCGCTGCGGGGAACCGCAGGAGCATGCTTGAAGCACATAGAAAAAAAATCTTTTCTCGCATTTTATTTTTTTTCATGTCATGTAATAATTCGTCGTTTACAGCGGTCTTCGATCGAAGGCTCGCGATTGTAATCGAACGATTATATGTGGTTGTGTGGGGATCGTCCCCACTTGAGTGTCGACCTAGGATCAGGCATGTGGCTCTTTGAGCATATTCCATTTTTTATCTTTTACGTGCTTGCTCGTAGGTAGGACACACTTTAAACAAAGACACACGTAACATCGCCTCACTTAGCCAAATTAAAATGAAAATTTTCCCCGCTAATAGAAGCATGTTAGGTGCGGCTTTCTAATTGACTTGCATACATGAGTTTTGGTTTTCAACACAGCCCAAGTTTTTCACGGATTTTTTCGCTAAGTCGGTGCATGATTTATCGCTTGGCTTAGATCATGGTTTGTCGAATACGCGGTTTTTCTCGATTTCTTTTTCCTAGCTTGATCACCTAGGTTAAATGGAAAAAGGGAATGAACGGTAGACTATGATTTCTTGATTTATGTGCTAATCATAATTCAGTGATAACCTTAAATAAAATTGGGACTGTTAATTGCAAGTCAACCGAAAATGGAGTAAAACTTCGGTTTTGGGAGAGCAATACCCTCGCGTACGCATTGATTTTCACTTCACATTTTTTCTCCGCGTAAATATCTAATGTTTTATCAACAATAAAATCGACAAGATAATAAACCAACTTTTGTTGGTTTCATGTGTGAGTTGGTGAAATTGAGGGTGTTGCTTGATTGATTGAGCCATGTTTGCTACATTACACACCCCAAATCCTTAGTCACTCCATTCATCTCTGCAGATTCAAACCGCTCATTTGTAAAGCCATTCCTCTTCTTCGTTGACCTTGGGTCCCTCCCAACATCAATTTCCATCTTTATACTTAGGCTAATCTCAGCCTAAGTATAGGGGGGACCCGAGTCCCCGTGATTTTTTCTCCACTCTTCTTTCCTTGCCTTTATACTTAGGTTATTTCTAACCTAAGTATAGGGGTAGCCCCTCTTAGCTCCCATATATTCCCTTATATTTAAATGGACCTATGTACTTGTAACATCTAGTGCTATGAGGGCATAGCAAAGTTTAAGTATAGGGGGGTATACCGTATATACCGTTTACTTACTTTAGCTATAATCTGAAAAATTTGAAAAATTTAAAACTTTTTGGCTAAGGTAAAACTCTTTGGACTAAGATAACTCAAATGATTTCTCCCAGACCAAATTATTCAGATTGGATCCGTAACTTAGAGCTTGTTCTCTCTATAGAGCGTATCAGTTATGTTCCCACTGGGAATAAGCATGAAAATCCCATGTCAATGGAAGAATTAAAATTAATGAAAATTGTAATAATGACCATCTGTTGGTTCTATGTTATATTCTAGGGTCTCTGTCTAATGTGCTTCGGAAGCAACATATGGACATAGAGAATTCCCATGATATAATGTTGAATCTAAAAGAGATGTGCGATGATGTGAATTGCATTGAGCGTAGTTAGAAGCATGGTTTCGAAAACGCCCGGCCCAACATGCTTAGAATAAGAGTCAAAGTGTTGACTCATCCTCTCAAGATTCCATGCATCTAACATATGTACGTCATCAATACAAAAGTCTAGTTCATTGGAAAAGAGATTGGCCAAATTATCCAAAATCCTTAGAGAAGGATAAAGACAATGCCTTGGCTTGTATAAATCTATTTTCATTAATGAAACCAATTCTCGTATGACGAGAAGAAAGTTGGGTCGTAGATTTTGGTGCTTTTGTTCATGTATGCAATTGATTGCATCTATTTTAGGAAACTAGAAATCTTAATCATGAGGAGATAGTCATACATAGGGGATCGAATGCAACTATTACAACAGTCGCCATCGAGACGTGCATACTATCATTATCTAGTGGGAGAGTCCTATTAATTAGAGAATGTATCTATGTTCTAGATGTTAGAAGGAACTTTCTATATGTATCTAAGTTAGTTATGAAGTCCAGAGTTTGGGATTTAGTGCATCACGGAAGCATGAAGATTACATTACATATGATCTAGAATGACTAATCATACTAGTTGCTCAGGGCCCCGTAAATTAAAATTTTAATAACTAGATGAAACCATATGCTATGAGAACACTTCTCATATTATTTAATCGAAATCACAAACAAGTAATAGGATTACCTCTTGAAGCATTTTTGCAATTGCATATGTCTCTAAGCGAAGAGACCTCCTGTGTCAAGTCTGATTCGACGAAGGATGAACTTGCAGGCGACTTCTCCAAGATTTCCCGAGCGTTAACTGAATTATTAGGCAAATACATTGAGTTCGTGTTAAATGATAAATATCTTAATGCTTTCCTCACTTTGAAAGAGAAGATTATCAGTGCTCTTGTCCTACAGCCTCCATATTGGTCTTTACCCTTCGAGATCATGACGGATGCTTCAGATTTTGCGGTCGGGGCTGTATTAGGATAGAGAAGGAATGGACTTCCCATTGCCATCCACTATGCTAGCAGAACCTTAGACGATGCTCAGAGATATTACACAATGAAAGAAAAGGAGATGTTGGCAGTATTGTTTTCGTTAGATAAGTTCCGATCATATCTTCTTGGCTATAAAATCACAATCTATACTGATCATTCAGCTATCAGATTTCTAATGGAAAAGAATGATGCTAAGGCACGCCTTCTTAGATGGATTCTAATACTTCAGGATTCGATTTGGATATCAAAGATAAACCTGGGATAAAGAATATGTTAGCTGATCACCTCTCCCGATTACAGTCAGATCAGACTTCAGATGAGTACACGCCAGAAATCGCAGAGAGATTTCCAGGCGAAAGCATCTTTACGGTTACCGAACTTCCATGGTATGCAGATATAGTCAATTTTCTGATCACACAGAAAAGCCCTCAAGGTTGGCCAAAGAACCGAGTTGATAAACTAGTTTCTGAGGCACGATACTACCACTGGGAGGATCCGATTCTTTTTCGCGAAGGACCGGATTGTGTTTACAGGCGTTGGATTCCTCAGGAGGAATATAATAGTGTCCTTACTTTATGCCATTCTTTAGAGTCAGGAGGACATCACTCAGGGAAGATGACAGCGCAGAAGGTACTACAGAGTGAATTATGGTGGTCGACTTTTACTAGAGATGCCTGCACATTCATGAAGAGTTGCCTAGATTGTCATAGAGCTGTAGGGACAGTCAGTGCCAGAGATGCAATGCCGACGCGACACGTCATTATTTGCGAGATCTTTGATGCATGGGGCATAGATTTCATGGGATCGTTCCCTTCTAGTGGCGGCTTTGAGTACATTCTTCTCGCTGTAGACTATGTTAGTAGATGGGTGGAGGCTATACCCGCATGAACCGCAGACAGTAAGACCGTTTGTAAGTTCCTAAGGGAACATATTATTTTGTGGTTCGGGATCCCGCGTATTCTCATTTCTGATGGGGGTAGCCATTTCATTAATAAGGAGGTGAAAAAGCTAGTGAAGCAATACGACATTGATCACGGAGTAGCTTCTCCTTACCACCCATAGATGAACGGCATGGCTGAAGTTTCAAATAGGGAGGTGAAATCAATTCTCCAGAAACTAGTACGACCGGATAGGAAGAACTGGTCACTGCTTCTAGATCAGGTTCTTTGGGCATATCGTACTGCATACAAAACTCCCTTAGCTACTTCACGATTCAGACTAGTTTATGGAAAGCCGTGCCATTTTCCCGTAGAGATCAAGCACAAATCTGAATGGGCAATTCAAGAAATCTTACTGGATGTACAAAAAGCAGGAGTCAAGAGAAAGATAGATCTGAATGAGCTGGTAGAGATTCGAAATCAAGCATACGAGAACACACTCATCTATAAGGACAAAGTGAAAAAATGGCATGACAGACATTATTCGGCACAAGACCTTTGTCCCCGGGCAGAAAGTCTGGTTGTTCAATGCGAGATTGAGAATTTTTCCTGGCAAATTAAAAAGCAAGTGGGAAGGATCGTACATAGTCAGAACGGTGCACGGCAATGGCAGTATAGCAATATCAGATGTGTCACCTGGTGCAGAGCCGTTCGTGGTTAACGGGAAGATGCTGAAGCACTTCGTCGAGACTACTGATCATCTGGCCCGTATTGAAGTGATCTATTTTGTACAGGAATCATGATCATTCTTTCACTTCATCTCATCATGTACAAATTCTTTTGAGCCATTCGATTCTGGAGATCAACAACACTTGTACATTCTTCGTAGACCACAATCATCCCCATTTTTTTCTCGTCTTCTATGCTTATGATACCAGATCCTAAGTATATGGGGGACCGATTGTTCATAGATTCACATTTATATTTTGTTCTGATTCTTTTTGTATAGCCTTTCTTTTTTACAAATCACTGGTCTCTGATTTTTGGCTACACTCTTTTCTATACTTAGGATGCCTTATCCTAAGTATAGGGGGGACCGAGTGATTTCGATGATTTCGTATTCTTTTCCTTTTATACTTTCGTTATTTATTCTTTTTCATTCAATCATCACGTTTTTGCTCTTCCATTATGCTTACGATGACCTGATCTTAAGTATAAGGGGGGTTGACAAACTTGTACTCTTTACTCTTTTTCACCCACTTTTACTTAGCACGAGTTATGTACTCCTTTTCTCTTTTGACACTATGACGACATAGCACAAGCTAAGTATAGGGGGTGCATATATATTGTATATATACTTTTGTCCATAACTCTCACTTTTATGTATTTTCTATATCTATAAAATCCATAAAAAGTGGGTAAGGGTTAATTTAAAATCCACTTATATATTAATATATTATTTATAAAATCTTTGTAAATAAGTAGAATATGTTTAAAACTTGTAATTATAATGTGGAATTAAAATTTGTATTTAAAATTTGTATAATACTTATTTAAAATCTTATTTATTAAAATATGTGTAAAAATCATTCAATCCTTGTAAAAATCCTTTGTAGCTAAAAATTTGTAAAATACATTAGATATTTAACTCAAATAAA
The DNA here is from genome assembly GCA_037367405.1 of Ottelia alismoides. NCBI lineage: Eukaryota > Viridiplantae > Streptophyta > Magnoliopsida > Alismatales > Hydrocharitaceae > Ottelia > Ottelia alismoides. Next base: position 102,625 of record JAZKJV010003000.1, on the reverse strand, counting down.
ATATATCTTGTAAAATTCATGTATAAAACATGTTTATAAAAGCCGTAAAATCCATAAAAAATACAAAGTCCTAAAATTCATAAAAATTACAAAAGCCTTAAAAATCCATAAAAATGAGTAAAATTCAGAAAATATACTTCACAAAAAAACATGGTTGCATTTGCATTCACATTTTTCAGAATAAGTTTGATTTCTAGAACTAAGGACTGAGTCTAGTCTAAAGGATGGAGCTTGATTACGGCCTTTAACTTTCGTTGTAAGGAGCCTAGTTAAGATCTGGAATTTAAACTCTTCAGGTCTTTTGACTTAAAATCTTTGGGTTCCATAAGACCATATTCGGGAAATCAAGTCATATGTACTTAAGTAGACCATTTGGTGTCATCCGTACAACTCTACACCAGTGAACCAATCTTGAACACCTGCACTCTGCACTTAGCTCAACACGCATGGAGTTACGAAGGGCAGTACTTGGTAGTGTGTTTCTATCCTTATCTTTGCGGCATTGACATCTAAAGATGGGAGAGATTGGGGTTGCGATAGTTGCTTCGGATGAGGGAAGGATCTGCTAACACAATTTTCTAAGACCTCAAAAAAGGGATGGAATAAAAAGATGTTATATCCGGCCAGGCACAAAAAGATGAATGCAGTGCAAGTAAATTACAAAGTCAAAACAAAGTAGAAGCCACCAAATAAGACCACGATGGTCCAAGCTTCCACCAAAAATGCCTGCACATCTTAGTGGAGACTCAGCTACGCCGGTTGAGCTTCACAAGGAGATGCGTCTACACTGGTCACACTCTACTTCTTTTCTCATTCTTCTACTTTCTCTCTATATTCGATTGTGGACATAGTAGAACTGAACTCAGAAGGGAATACCTCCCTCCCCGAGGAAAGAGTAGCCGGATGAGGAAGCCAGAGAAGTGTATAGCCGGGATGGACGGCTTCTTCGTTTCTCTAAGTAGGAAGAGCTAAATCAATTCACACAATGTACAAGTTGACTTCAAGGATGATAGAGTTTGCGATATGAATAAGTGAGTCTGAACTAGCTGATGAAGTGATCTTGAATAAGGATTTTTGGAACTTGAGGACTGTTGAGGATAAAATCCTAATGCTAGTTAAGGCTCCGACAAAATGCTTGTTTCAGGCCCGATCGAGCTCTGTCCTTTGTCTGTTCTCATGAATTGGTTTAGGAAAACAAATTCATTCTAACTTTCTTTCTTTTTCACTTACTTTTCAAATAAGTGTTTGCTAAGGGACTAGCAAAGTTTAAGTATAGGGGGTTGATGAATCCATGATTCATTAACTTTTCTATCGCATTTTGTCTTAAAATCCTTAACAAATTCATGTAAATATTCATTAATTTCCATCTTTTAATAAATCCTGATTCATGAATAAAAAAGTCACTTTTAATCATCAAAATCATATAAATAAATAATGAACAAGATAAAGAACAAAAGGCAGATTGAATATATGTATATATGTATAATATGACTTAAAAATATAAATATAACTGTAAGGTATATTTATAGCCTAACCCCCGAGACCAAGTCAGCATGAATTGGTCATCAAACCAATAAGTAGGGGGAGATAAGGAAAGAAAACCTTAAAATAAATTAAGTCACACTCCATACACTTTCCACTATTTATCAAATAAATATAAAATTTCAAAGATTTTTAATTAATTCATATATACATATTTTTTCACCAAACTCTTTTCCTAAGTATTACTAAAAATGTATATAAAAATATAAAAATAAGTTAAAAATATTACCCTGTATATATGCCAAGAAATCCTACTTATAAATTATCAAAATCTCAACTTCCGAACATCATAACTTCCTCATACGAACTCCAATTTCACTATACTCACTTTAAAGTTCATAAAATAATATTCTCTAATTAATAAAGGTGGTTTTATCGAATTCGGAGTCAGTTTGCAAAAAGTCGGTTTGGGGGCCAAAAGAAAACGTCGTTTCTGGGCTATTTATTTTATATAACACACATTATTTATAGTTTTCTTAATTTTATAATTTCTAAATATTTTCATGATATTGTATTTTAACCCTAATTTATTTCATAATTTTTAGAGCTTATTTAATATTTTTATAAAATAAAAAACACTAAATTACAGGTAAAAATGAACTGTATAACTTACACATGTATTTATTAATATATGTAAACTATTTTATTAAAATCCATAAAAATTCACACTAACCTTATTTATTGTTTTAATAATTAAGAAACTATAAAATTAATTTTTTGTTATTTATTTATTAAATTAAAAATCCAAAACCTATTTATATACATATTTATTATATAATATTTATATTTCAAATAATATTTATTATTTATAAAATGTATTTATTCCATAATTAACATTATTTATGTATTTACATTTCTTGTATTTATAACTATTTAAATTAACCTTATTTAGTATTTAATATTGAATTTACAAGTAATTAAACCCATCTGGCCAACCAGGTGCTGACACGTGTCAGCACCTGGTTCATCTTCCTCAAGAAGCAGGTAGAACAGAATTTGTTCCAACTAGCTGCCTTCACCTAATTTTTTCGTGTGTATCTTAACTCCTTCCGATGATTTCAGCCCTTGATATTCACCTCCTAACAACCACCAAGCTCGCCTACCACTCGATCATGCTTGGGGAGCAAGCAAATCATCTATATAAACCCCTAAAGACCCCCCATTCGCAACTAACTCTCCAACCACCTGCAGCTCCAGCTCCAAGTGCCCGACCCCCATCCTTCCAAGCTTCGCTCCGCCTGACGTGGTGGCGACAGCTCCGCTCCAGCAAGCTTGCGTGGAGGAGGGAACATCGAAGGAGGTTCCAAGGCTCTTCTCAGCCTTGCATCGCCACCATCGTGCGCTTCCAGCACCGGCGAAGGTCGACCGTCGAGCGTCTTTCGAGGTAAATACACCTCTGACTCATAGACCTATTCATCCATTTTTCTTCAAATTTCTTCCTCGATTTGCGTGTATCCATTAGCGAGATTAATTCGTCATTAGGATGCTTAATCATCCTACCTAAACGCTCAACCCAATCCACTCTCAAAATTGTTTCAAATCGAAACCTTTCGCATCTTCTTTCATCAACATTTCAACGCAACTATTAATAATTCTGGAAACTTCATTTTTCGTCACTTTTTGAGCTTCCAGATCTATCACACTTTAGTTGATTCCTTGTGAATCGAGCTTATACATCGCTTATTTGCAGGTTCGTCTTCAATCAAGAGCAGCTTCAAGGCATCTGGAGTCTGCAATCATCAATGAATCTATCTCCAAAGAAGGCACTTCCAACCTCCTTCATCCTTCAGCTCAATGAGACACTCGTCTTCATCATGTCGTAAATATCGCCTAGAGCATCTTCCGACCACCTACCACCGCGGGTGAGCTCGAGGGGTTGAGGAGCCACCCCTCTGGCCCTGTCGGAGAACCAATTGTGTCGTCGTTCGCTCGAAAGAATTCGGAGAAGAAGCCCTAGTTTGCCAGACTTCCAACCGCTCAAAAACATTCCAAGAACCGGGCGTAGTACAGGTGGCCGACACGTGGCAATCCGTGGATGGCCTAGATCAGAGTGTGTGTAATAATCTCAGTCGTCAAGCTGAATCGGTGGAAATTTTGCATCTTCAACCCAACTTGCTTTCAGACTTTAATTCCCGCTCCAAAAGGTTTTCAGAATTGCATTTAGGTCCCTCCAAAGGGACCTAAATGTAAAAACTTTTATTTTTCTTTCAAAACAGTCCCTGTAAGGACCATTTTGCAACAATTTTCAGTTAGTTTTCTTGCGCTATACCCCTGGGTTGTAGGGGATTTTTGAACCTATTCTTGACCTTATTTTTCGTAGATTTTCTTGAGGTAGTTACACAACTACCTCCGCAAGTGTTCATTGATTTTTCGTGAGTTTTTGTCGTGTCTTTATCATGTTTTGAATCATCGCAAACCGACTTCATTTTGGTTTGATTTCGTGTGCTTGTTCGAGCCCGTTGCTCGATCCGTCCACCTACTATATTGTATCATCTACCTATATTTCACCTATTATATAATAAACAAATCTTTTGAAAAATAACCCTTTGAAAATTAAATAAAAATTGGAAAAAAATTAAAATTAAATAAAAAAAATTAAAAATAAAAATTCAAATAAAAATTGTCATGTTTCTTTGATTGCTTTTAGAAGAGATAAAATAAAATCGTGAAAATATTTTCTTAAAAATCAAAATAATCTATTCTGCCTCCTTGAGTTCGACCCAGGCACACTTACCTGGATAAAAAATTAGTGTAGGTTTTCTTTAGAAAACCGAATTTGTTTGATTGGAGCTAGGATCCGGATTGCGGCTTTCTACATTGACAACTCTCTTTTAAAAGCCATAAACCGACTCTAGCGACCGTTATCAGCTATGGCCTAAACCATAGTCTTAAAGTTATATCAGAGCCTTGGTCAAAGGTCTTGGATATGATGTAAATCCTAAGGGAACAAGGTTCTGCATATCGATTGGATGCTCAATTGGAATTATTTTTCACTAATTCTAGAAGCCCCTATTTATGCACTATTTAGACTATTTTTTAGATAAAAATGTTTTTATATTGTCTAAATATGTCCTCAAAATTGTAGCCAATTGTAGGCACCAAAAGTGCATGAATTAAAATTCGAAAAGTTCTTGCGATGAAATTGTTGTTGGATGTATTCACAGATCTAAAAGAAATAAATTTTTGCTAACTATTTCATTATCATGAAACTTGTAATAAATACCTTAATTAAGTATAAAATTAAACTAGCAAATCGCTTGAATTTATTTCACAAAATTCCGACTCTGTTTTCCCTAGATATTCCATATTTGGTGAAGATGGGTCGAATGAAGATTAGATCATAAAGGATCTCTTTCATAGTGTGTTTATCAATCAATGAACATCATGAAATTATGAATTTGTCCTAATTAATTTGATGCTTAATATTTATGAATATATTTGATTAAACGTCAATGACCATTGAATGAGAGATTCATGACAAAATCATAGTTTATCCTACAATCATTGTAGGACAACCTTTACATGCAAAACCAAGAACATGTTTGCTGGATATGCTTAGAAATTTAGTATCTCAAAAGTGTTTTAAGATGCCTAATATTTTCGAGAGATTACTATATATATATATATATGTATCATGCTTGTTATTAAGAGCATGTGATAGATAAAACCTATTAGTACAATTGGTACCAATTATGTTGTCTTGAATTGATTCCACAATGGTGTCTAGGCCATGGATATGCTAATGGGTTACTTAATTAGCACCATGCATTGTAGTGGAAGCGCACCATGTTTGCATAATCTGTCTGAACTGGCTTGATCCGTTTCAAAGATGGGTAGCATGAGAAGTCTCTACATATTTTTATCAACTAATTGGAATAATACAATTGTACAAATGCGAGGGTGTATACTATATAGTAATATCAAGAGAACCCTAATTGATTGTTGGTTTAATTGGATTGTTGATTAATTTATTGAGATTACATGAATTAGATCCAACAAAAATAAACACTCTGTTTTGAACAAATGTGTAATTCCCTTGAATGAATAAATAATAATGAATATGATTAATAATGATTAATTAAAATTTGAATGGGATATAGGGGATCATATAAATGACATCCACGGTCTCCCGACAAGGTGAAAGATTCTGTCACCATGGATTGTTTGTTGGGGACACCTACATGAAGTGGCAGCTCCTGCATACAAGCACACATGGATCGGGCTCGTTGCTTCTCAAAAGAGTAAGGTCGTATACGTAGTGAGCCCAATATTGGTTCTCCATATTATTGAGAAGACATTGGATTGTGCATAGCGAGTTCTATTCCTGTTGAGGATATTTCAATTAATAACGGATCATCATCATCTAAGGGGTGGTGGGCTAGAGTGTTAAAGAATGAATTTGGAAATGCAAGTTGGACTTGCAAGGCGTAATGAGTTCCCACTTCTTTTTATCTGAGTTGCAGTTTCTCATATTATTGTGATGTAACAAAGGTAGAAAGAAGATCCTCGGTGTTGCTAGAGATATATCAGTAAATATATATCTTGCTTCTAAAGTTTAATAAGGTAATGGACTTTTAGAGTTTAAAAGACAAGCCAACTTTGATTTAAAACATTAATAACTTTAATCAATAAAATATATTTATGCAAATTATCTTATTTAAGATAACCTTCACTAAATCCACTCAAATCTTACTCAATCATAAAAAATATCATGGATCGGATCCATGATAAAAATATAGTACATGTCATTGGACACATAATGTAAGTGGTTGCAATGTGCAAGTTTCCTCATGATTATGAGGATTGAAAACTAAATAGATAATAGGACAACACCAAGGGTTCGTGTGTCTCTAACATCCTGATCTCTCATCGAGTGCGCTTTGGAAGTAACATGTCAGTGATGATAATAATTGTCAAGATCATTATTAAAAATAGAAGAAGACATTTTATCAAACATATGTGCTCTCAACATTTGATCATGAATGACATGGTTCACTGTATTATGCAGAATGGTGGCTCGATAAAAGTTGATGTACTCAAAATGTTCGAGTACCTACCTGAACCAATCCTTTTTGAGTTAAGATGAATGCGGATATGATGAGTTTCATCGTTATGCTATCTCTACTCAAGTATTTCATGATGCAGCATATTATTCATATTGTATGAATAGGATGCAACAAGAATAATTGTTGAAATACTCTTATATTAAAGTCCCTTGAGGACATGTTCAATTTAAGAGATCCTTTATCTTAAGCAATAGTTGTTTAAGTGTTAAGAAGCGCTGTGGAAGCATGGGTCTGACCCATGTAACAAGGAGAGTCAAAGAGTTGACTGTACTTATGTGACTTCCACATATATGACATCCAAAGAGTTGGATGAATTCCAATACGGCAACAAGCCGATTTACATATATTATGACTATCTAGACTATCTAAGATCCTTAGAATGGACCCGGATCGTGCATCGAGATATTCTGCATCTAGATATCATCATTGAAATCGACTTACTTATTATATAAGATCAAAGTCTAATAATTGTATCTCATTCATGTACTATCACTTCCAATCGGTTTCATATGTTTTAGAAGACTAGAAATTTCTATCTTAAGATTTAAAAGTCATCCATATGGAAGTTTATGCAATTATTGCAACAATATCCATTGGATAGATATAATATATATTTTCAGTGGGAGAGCCATCAGTCTTAGGGAATGTCTCTTTGACCTATATATTAGAATACATTCATTATTTATTTCTAAACATTTTAAAAATGGACATACATTCTGGAATAGACCAATCGTAAAGAGTTATGATGGATATATTTCATATAGTAATCTAACATTTGGAGGACTATGCTAAATTAGAATATTAATGAATGGTTCATTAACATTTTTAATACTGAAAGTTTAAACCTTAAAAGATCAATAGGAGGATGAAGATCATTTGATAGTGATATGGTATCAAGACTAGGACAAAAGTATGTTGATGAGATCAATATACTAGTAAGAAATTGAACTTTAGATTGTCAGAAAGTTCAAAGCTTACATACTTGTAAATATTATATTCGAAGTTAAAATGTCTGATGCACCCTTCTCTGAAAATGGTGTAAGATGCTGAGGTAATCAAGACCTCATACATATTGATGTACGTGAACCCTTATACATAATTACATTAAAGATATGTGATGTCCATTAATGATTATTTGTGGTGTGTGATTTCTTCCTTTACCCATTAGAAACATTTGAAATGTCGAAAGATTTCATAATTTTGGTTGAGAACCAAAGTAAGAAGGAAGATGAAAAGAATTTGATCTAATCTACTGAAAAGCTACCTGGATAGAGCGGATTGGTCTTATGGTCCATACAAGGAAGGACCACAGTCGCTGAGGTGACTTACGCGGAGCTCGGACAACTAATTCAACAATCAACCCATAGAAATAATCAAACAATCAAATGCAAGTAGATAATAATTTATTATAGAACCCTACAAACAAGTATGTATAGTGGACAAGCAGAGTAGGGTGTCGAACATAAGGAATAAGAAATGTAGCAGATTTATTATTTATGAATAAATATTATAAGAGTGTACGTATGTATATGTATGAACAATATGTAATCAATGTTTTTTTGTTGATTTTAAATAATTTTTTAAATTATATATATTTTAATTCTTAATTGCTAATTTTTAATTTCTTTTTCTTTAATATATAATAAATATCTATATGAATATGTATATATATGTAATATACTGTAATATGTATATATGAGGGCTATATATAATGAATATAATAAATATAAAAAATATAAAATATAAATAAAAAATTCCTTTTATTATTAAAGGATTTAAAATATTTATAAGTTATTTATAAAAGTAATGGTAATTTATATTATATAAAATAATATAAAGGAGTATATAAGCTATAGGGTGCTATAATTATAATTATCAAGTAAATAGTCAAAAAATTCAAAATAAAATATTTTGGAGTTTTCAAACATTATTCTCTTTTTGGGATTTTTTAGGGAATTTTTAAAATTAGAAATAGTTCAAATAGTGAATATTTAATTAAGATGAATCAATTGAGAACTAAAAATAGCAAAAGGATGCAAAATTTCTCTCAACTAATTTTAATAAACATTATATAGTAAAGATAAGAATATAAGGAAGAAAGCTATTTTTTGGATTTTTAGAAAATATTTTATAATTTTTTTATGGTTAGCAAGGGTTTACTAATGTTTGGAGTTTTGATTTTTGGTCTGGAGTGATAAAATAGGCCAATAAATAGTAAGTAATTTTTTTTTGGAATTTTTAGACAAGTTTTTATAATTTTTTGCATTTTGAAGTGAAATAAGGAATACAATAGCTCTTTTTTATTTTTAATAAATAGAAAATGCATGCAGAATGGTAATTGAAATATATAGTGTGGATTAGACACCAATCAAACATTTACACATATTTATGTACAATTTTGGAGCATAAGAGTTTTTTTTTGAAAATATAAGTGTATAAATAAAAACAAATCAAGCTAGTAGGGGCAAATTTGCATATAAAATAATCTTCAAGAGCCATAAGCAAAATATCCAAAATGTTTGAACTGCAACTTGATTTTAATCTACTAAATAATAAATACAAAACCCAGAAGGGTTTACTTGCAAAATGTCCATTCACGTGGGGTCCACATAAGGTGACATGACACTAGACTAAAGTACATTATTAAATAACTCCAGGGGCTCACATGCATTTTGTCCGCAAACTTTTGAACTCAAATAAATATTTACAGTACTACTTGATATATAAAAAGAGTGTGGAGGGGGACGTTGCAATTTCTACCACTTAAATTGCTTTAATCGTGTTGCATGCAACACACCATGTCGAAGATCAGACGTTCTTGATTGAGTACCCCTTCGAAATGAATGAACATCCCACATTAGATTTGGATCTATTCTTGATCTCAAGGATGAGAGGAGCTCTGGAAGAACTCTGGATGAATTGAGCTCTAGCCTGCTTCAAAATGATTGTTCTCCTTACTCCGATGACAGATCTTGGTTTTAATAGGCCCATCAGCTTGCTGGGGTTTCTCCATGTGTGCAAGTGCCTTCTAATGAGCTTAAATGATCTATAGCTCGATATGGAGGTCTATTGAGTTGCAGGACACCTGGAGCTGCTCCATGTGTTGGAGATGCGAGCCCATGGTGAGCCATTACACAATAAATGTTATTGCAAATATCATTCCCTGATCTGAAATGAAGGATAACTAATTTGCATAATAGGTCACTTAGTACAATTAGGTTTATGTACCATGGCCATCTTGATGATCATACAACTATTGATTCAAGTATTGAATCATAGAGGCTGGTGCTTGGATGAATATCTACAGAGTTAGATTGAGGACTCATCAAGCACCGTCAAATGATTGTTGAGCGATGATCTCCAGCCTGAGTAGGAGATGGCAATCCATTCTCATATAGGTCGATATCTGGCCGACCTCTTGATGCAGGTCCTCAGCATGGGAATAGAGATTCGGAGGTGTCAGATTAGTTAGGTCAAAGAGTTGACCTAACAAGATCGAGATAACCAAAGTCCTACGTTGTATGCTGTCACAATATAGGCACGCATCCTCTGACCAGAGACATGTGTGTTACTATATGTCTGAGTATGTACATTTGGCAGACCAATAGGTTAATGACCAACCAAGGTCTATACACCGACGCGCTGGTGTACATATAAGGGCATATGAGTTATACGATCTCTCAAAGGGATCATACATGTTCATTACTGAACCGGAAGACATGAGCTCACTCAAAAGATATTGGGAAGAATCAAATTCCGTGCACGGTCGTCTCGCTTTGGATGCTTGACTGAATTTGTAGGTTTGATATATGCTTTTGGAAAGTATATGATCAACACATGGGTATGATATATGCTTTTGGAAAGTATATGATCGTACCAACTCCCAATGATCGAATGAGAAACTTAATGAAAAAATCCCTGAAGAAGACAGTGTAAAATTGATCTCAATCTTCAGGATTATTCTGGGTCTTCCAGTATGCAGGATGTACAGGTATTGGGAATACCTGAGGGTGATGTGATCATAAACAATTGTATAACCATGACGCTTCTATTCCTAGGGAGTGATGAAACGGGTCTGGATTTTAGCGACTCCTCTCAGTAGAGAAGTAATCTGATCTTGGTTCAAATGTTGGACATTGATCTGAATGTGATTCAGATGCAATGAGAAGATTATATTTGCGGTCTTGATTTAATCAAGCATCTACGGGAGGCCCAAGATCTAGATTTGAGATGTGATCTCAATATCCAAGTCACTATACGTGGAACAATACAATCGCCTTGTCCTTATCTCCAAGCATTTACAGAGAAAGCGCATTATCCTTGAAAGAGTTCAGGATAATTTCATTGTTGACATAAGTATCCGAGCATTGAGAAAATGGATAATTAAATGTGATTTAAATATCATGATTAATATGAATTCGATTCATTTTATAAAGAGAGTTATCTTAAATATTTAAATGTGATTTGATTATCAAAGATGTATATAATGTGAATGTGATTCAAATTATTTGGGCACAAGAGAAAAAAGATCCAAGATGATTAAATATGATTTAATTATCATGGATATGAATAATGTGTATAGAAATATCCATATTAATCATATATATTATAAATGTGATTTATAATATATAAGAGAGAGCTATTTGTAATTTACATTTGTTAATTAAATGTTGATGTGAATTGGATTTACATTGGACATTAAATTGAAAATGTAATTTACATTTTATTTTGGGCTGTGAATGTGATTCACAATTTTCCAATGGCAAGATTGTAATATTTCACAAAATAATTATGAATTATTTTTATTGAGTAATTTACAACAAGTGTTGTTGTAAAGCTTGGAGATTTCCATGGAATAATGTAATCTCACGAGATATCATGAGATTACATGATATTGCCACCAAATCCCGTATTATGGAAGGACGCAATCTTCATTCCAATAATCTCCATGATTGCTTGATTTAGTTTGTGATTGATTTTTATTGATTATCAATAAAGATTTAATCTAAATTAAACTAATTGTTGTTGGTTTTTACCAACACAAATCTTAGCCATTAAAAGAAACACAAATCAATGTGAGCCATTGGATTTGTGTTGTCCATGGATTGAGATCCATGGATCCGAAAATATTATAAAAGGAGAGGCAACCCCTATGCTCTTCTTTACACAATGAGGGCATCTCTCTCTCTCTTTCTCTCTCTACATGCCCTCTCTTCTTCTCTCTTGTGGCCATCCACCATGGATGCCCTAGAGAGGTTCTCCATCGCCGCAGCGTCGTCATTATGTTGCCCGATCGTTTGCTCGTGGATCTCCATCTCCTTCGGTGTGCCTCGCTCGTGAAGAAGACGCCGGATCTTGTGTGTCAAGATCAGGAGATCTGCCGCTTGGATCACCAACATGGATTGCGAGAAGCACGTGTTTCATTAACACGCTCGCAAGTGTCTCCTCCGTCGGATCGGACTTGAGACAGGAGGTCTCTTCGTTTAGAGACTCAATCGCAACCATGCTTCAAGAGGTAATCCTATTACTTGTTTGTTATTTAGACTAAATGATCCGAGAAGTGTTCTTGGATCGTGTGGTTTCGTCACATGAAAAAATTTTAATTTATGCTGCATCGAGCAACTAGTACGACTAGTCGCTCCCGATCGCATTCGATGCGATCCTCACGCTTCCGTGATGCTCTTAAGTATTATCACATATCCTTCAACTGGTATCAGAGACTTAGGTTGAAGGTTTTGGATACGATCCATAAACCTAGGACGACTTGGGTTCGTTAAGGTTGCGAATGTTTTTGGTCGCATTTCACTTTTGCACATCTGTTTAGTGAATAGATTCGGCCCTATTTAAAATGTTTAAAATGAATTGATCTCTTGAATTTTGTTTCCCATTAAATAAGAAAACCATAGGATCTGAGCTTACATAATTTGGATTCCGTTTGCTCGAGATATGGTTGTTTTAATGAACATGTATTCACTGTTGCGGGAACTGCAAATCTTAACATGATTAATGAGTTAATTACTGTTTTGATCCGCCTACAAATGCGTGAAATATCACTAGGTTCTGTCATAAATTAAATTAGCAATCTTTGAAAATTGATTTTGTCTAATTTGAATTTAGTTTGATGGAGATATTTTAATATTAGTAAGTATGGGTCACTGCTGAAATTACATTCCTAATCAAGAACCATGTGATTATCAATTAGTGAAATTAATTGTTTATTTCCTTAAATAATATGGAAAATATTTGAGAAATTTTTAATGATTATTATTTCCTTAATTTACTTGGCCTCAACCAATAAATTGATTAGATTTGATCTAGATCAAAATTGGAAACACAATCAACAAAAAACTCGCTTGAATAGGATTGGGAATTTGTCTAGCAAATTTCCTTATAATCAAAAATGTTTTGATTATTACTATATGGTATAATTTCGGTTGAAGAACCGATGATCATCTCAAGTACACATTGATATATCTGGCAGTATCCTTTCCTGAGGTGGATATGGTGTCTAGTCGGGGAGCATTAGGGTAGCAGGTCGCACCGGTTGCGGTCTGTCCCACTCCCGTCGTTACTGGCCATGACAGCGGGTATGGACTCGATAATGCCGGAGAAATCAAGTTGTATTTTTCTAATTATTAAAGATCAAATTAATACGTACTTTGATATAATACCATATATATATTCAAGTAAAAACCAATCAAGTTTGTTGATTGAATTGGATTGATAATTGATTTAATGAGATTGAATTAATTATATCTAATTAAAATACTCTATTATGAATAGATGTGTATTCTCCTGGAAGAATTAATTATATGAATATGATTCATGATAATTAATTAAAATTTGAATATGTGGTGGAGGATCACATAAGTGACATCCATGGTCTCCCGTCAAGGCGAAGGGTTCCGTCGCCAGATATTGTATGTTGGAGACGCCTATCCGAAGTGACAACTCCTACATACAATCCATTTGGATTGGGCTCTTCGCTTCTCGAAAGAGTAAGGACGTATGCGTAGTGACCCCAACATCGGGTCCTCATATTATTGGGGCGATATTGGATTGCACATAGCGAGTTGTATTCCTGTTGACGATTGGTTCAATTAATGATAGGTCAACATCACCTTAGGGGTGGTGGGCCCAGGTGTTAAAGACCGAATTGGGAGAAGCAAGTTGGACTTGCAAAGAGGAATATGTTCCCTCTTCTTTTTATCAGAGTTACAGGTTCTCATATTATTGGGATGTAACAAAGATAAGGAAGGACATCCCAGATCTTGCTTGAGATATAATGGTAAGTATATCTCTGACATTGAAAGTGATTAGGGGAATGAACTTTCAATGTTGACAAGGCAAGACACCTTTGATATAAAAATTCCTAAATCATAGTAAAATGTGTATATATATTTATGCAAATTTCTTATTTCAGATAATCCTTCATTAAACCCACTCAATGTTATACTCAACGATAACCAGTAATTTATCATGGATTGGATCAATGATCAAGATATTATACTTACAGTTGGGCACATAATGTATGTGTTGCAGTATGCAGGTCTTCCTCATAATAATGAGGAATGACAACTAAATAGACAATAGAACCACAACCCTAGGGTTTGTATGTCTCTACAGTCTTGATCTTTCATCGAATGTACTTTGGAAGTGACATGTCGATGATGATCGTAATTATCGAATAATCCTGATAAAATCTAAGAAGATATTTTGGCATGCATATGTGCTCTCGACATTTAATCATGAATGACATGGTTCTCTGCATCATGCAGAATGGTGGCTCTATAAGAGATGTTGTATTCAAATTGTTAGAATAACTACCCGAACCAATGTTTTAAGAGTTTAGATGGATGTAGATACGATGAGTGTCATCACTCTACTATCTATACTCTAGTCATTCATGAAGCTTCAGAATATTCATATTGTATGAATTGAATGAAGCATGTATAAATGTTGAAATAATCTTATATTGAAATTTTTTATTTCGACATAAGAGATCCTTTGTCTTGAGCAATGGTTGCTTATAGATAAAGGGATCGCAGTGGAAGCATGGGTTGGACCCAACTAAGAAGGAAGGTCAAGGAGTTGACTGTACTTCTGTGACTTCCATATGACATCCAAATAGTTGGATGAATGCCAATACTACAATAATCTGATGTATTGATAGTGTAATTGTCTTGTCTATCTAGGATCCTTAGAGAAGGATCTAGATGGTGCATCAGAATAATCGAAATCTACATATAATCATTGAAATTGACTTACTTATTTGATAAGATAAAGTCTAATAATTGTATCTCAATCTTCTAATGACACTTGCAATTGGTTGCATATGTATTACAATATTAGAAATTCGATCTTAAGGTTTAATGGTCATCCATGTTGGAATTGATGCAATTGTTGCACCAATTTCAACTGGATCAATGGACTTCATTTTTTTAGTGGGAGCCCTTAGTCTTAGAGAATGTCTCTGTGACATGGATATTAGAATACACTCATAGTTTATTTCCAAATGTTGGGAATAAGCATGAATTCTCTAATAGATCTATCATAAAGAGTTATGATGGAGATATTTCAGATTGTAATCTAAAATCTTGTGGACTCTAATTAATTAGAAAATTAATGAATGGTTCATTAACATTTCTAATACTGAAATTAAACCTCAAAAGATCAATAGAAGAATGAAGATCATTTGATAATGATCTGGCATCAAGCCTTGGATATTTGTCTATTGATGTGATCACTAGACTAGTGAGAGATGAAACTTTAGATTGTCTAAAGGTTCAAATATTACATACTTATGAATATTGTATTCAAAAAGTACAAATGTCCAATTCACCCTTCCTTGAAATGGTGTAAGATGTCAAGGCATTCAAGATCTCATGCATATTGATGTATGTAAATAATTTGTATCATTATAAACATTGATGACACGTGATATCATTCAATGATTATTTTTTATACGAGATTTCTTCCCTTCACATTAGAAGGCTTTGAAATGTTCGAAGATTTCGGAATTTTGGTTCCAAACAAAAGTTTGAAGGAAGATTAAATGAATTTGATCTAACCTAGGTAGCTTGTACTTATTAGATGAATTCAAAGGAATACCTTATAGAGATAAGAATATCATTCCTATCTCAATCCTCCTAATGCACCTAAAGTCAAGAGAGTTATAGGGAGATACAATTGATCATGCGTGACATGATTTGATCAATGATTAGTCTTAGCATAATTATTTCTTAGTTTCCAGGTATATATAAGTGGTAGAGACTACATTATATATCCTAACAAGGTTCCATGCAAGTAAGCTGGAATCTAGCACCAAAGAGTGCTACTTCATTAGGAAAATAGAGGATGGTATTGGATACTTACTTTATGACCTTGAGATTCTTAAACGATTTCATATCTGAGAATGTGATTCTTAGATGATGAGACTCTTGAGAATCAAGATGAAAATGAAGTAAAGGAACTCATTTAGTTGTGAGAGGTTAATGAGGCTCCTAAAATTGGAAACTAAAAGGACAATTAAAGACGAAATACTAATACCTCTTCAAATAAGTTTGAAGATGGATTCCATGTGTCAGTTGAATCTGACAATGATCTGAATTCATGTGCTGAAGCTTCTGAAGATCATAATCATGGAATTGTGGATGTTAGCAATAAAGTATAAAGTAGACTTCATATACAATTGTTGTATATGTACACTTGAGGATTCACCTATATGGGTAAGACCCATTAAGGTGTTAATGGATCTTCAATAGAAAGAGTGAACATGATGAGAAGGTAGAGACCTTCAAAGCACGGCTCGTAGCCATGAGCTACACACCGAAGAGAAGACATTGCTTGCGATGAGACTTGCTCTTCAGTTAACATGCTTAAACCCATCAGAATAATGCTAACCATAGCTATAAAATTTGACTATGACATCTTCATGGTGTAAGTCATGATTGCATTCCTCTATTAATACCTCTCTAAGGACATTCACATGAAGCAGTCCCAAGGCTTCATGGTTGAAGAAATGAAGATATGCAAGCTAAAGAAACTCCATCTATGGACACAAATAAGCTTCTTGTAGTTGGAACATTATATTTTATGGAATAATAAATGTTATGACTTCAGATAGAGTCTTGATGAACCATGTGAAGCTTAGTGGGAGTACCATAGTGTTCATCGTGCTAAATGTAGATAATATCCTAATCATTTGGAATGATCTAAGGATGATAATAATAAGTGTTTTATATTCTGGTTGTCCCATACCTCGAGATATGATCTCAAGGATACCTCTTAGATCTTAGTTTTGAATTTGTTCAGAAGCAAAGAGAAGAGGGTATGGGGACCGTCACATAATTGCTACACCTTGGACATTTCCATTTTCTGGAAAAATCCAAGATAGGCTTCTTTCTCTCAAGATATGGTACTAACCTATCTAAAGGGATATTACCTCAAAAAGTTGAGATGTGAATGGTAAAACTACTAGCCCGTGGGCATCAGTTCTGAGAAGCCGAGTGTACGCTAGATGTGTACAAAAGCTAGATGTCTGCCATGCAGTGGGAGTAGTTAACTGTTACTAATCCTACTATGGAGATAAAACACTTGATTGCAGTAATATCAACATCTTCAAAGATGACAAGACTTTAGACATAGTGATCTCTAAGTCTTATCTTCAAGTAATTAAGACTTTATTGATGGACATCTAAAAGGTCTTAACTACAAATACCTTAGGAGATAGAGATCTCCAGGAATAATGGTATTCAGATAAGTATAATAGAAATTACATATTTGTTATAATAATTATTGAGGTGTAGTGTCAAGGACACTATGACTGATATGATCGAGTATTGGTTGCATAAGATGCAACATTTGCATTGGATGTGAACACTGTTACGATGAGATATGCAAGTGCCGTAAAAGGACTTGGCATAGTCTCTTGGGAACAGAGTTACTGATAAGCTTACCTAGCTATTTTTTTAAATAGCCTGTGATTGTCACATGAGTGTGGGTTTAAATGATTAACTCATTAATGGCTCTTTGGGCTAGTGGGAGATTGTTGGACATGCGAGCCCACGGTGAGCCATTATGCAATAAATGTTATTCCAAATATCATTCCCTGATCTGAAATGAAGAATAACTAATTTGCATAATAGGTCCCTTAGTACAATTAGGTTTATGTACCATGGCCATCTTGATGATCATACATCTGTTGATTCAAGTATTGAATCATAGAGGCTGGTACTTGGATGAATATCTAAAGAGTTAGATTGAGGACTCATCAAGCACCGTCAAATGATTGTTGAGAGATGATCTCAAGTCTTAGCAGGAGATGGAAATCCTTTCTCATTTATGCTGATATCTGACCGACCTCTTGATGCAGGTTCGCTGCTTGGGAATATAGATTCAGAGGTGTCAGATTAGTTAGGTCAAAGAGTTGACGTAACGAGATCGAGATAACCAAAGTCCTATGTTGTATGCTGTCACAATATAGGCACACATCCTCTGACCAGAGACAGATGTGTTACTATATGTTTGAGTATGTACATTTGGCAGACCAATAGGTCGATGACCTAATCAAGGTCGAGACACCGGCACGCTGGTGTGCATATGAGGGCATATGAGTAATAAGATCTCTCAAAGGGATCATACATGTTCATTACTGAACCGAAAGACATGAGCTCACTCATGAGATATTGGGAAGAATCAAATTCCGTGCACGGTCATCTCGCTTTGGAAGCTTGACTGAATTTGTAGGTGATGAATCTGTGATTCATCACTCTAAAAGTTATAAATAGAGCCTTGTTCCCGAGTAAATAGAGGCATATTTCCCTTTATAATGCATAAATAGCATTCATGCATGCATACATAATACATGCATTTTAGCATTCCATTTGCATTTAAATAAGAAGCCAAAATCCAGTGTAAAATATCCACTTATCAAAATAACCTCTTCCTTATAATATGTACTCCTTAGTTAATAATATAGGGAAGAAAGCCAGAAATCCCCCTTGTAAAATAACCAATAAAGCCCTAGAACCCCTGGATCATAAAGTACCCATAGCTCCCTCATACAAACTCCAAAATAGGTCTACTCACTTTTAGAATAATACACATTAAAAGACCTTTAAAATGAGACTAATTTCATCCAATTTGGAGCTCGTATGAAAAATATGGGTTTTTGGGCTTCTTTGTATACTACATGTATGTATATTTGTATCTTTGTATTTTTGTATCAAATTTGACCTCATCTCCGTCTTTGGTACATGAAACTTGTAGATCTCATCGAGATCTACAACTTTCATGTTTGGAGTTTTTACAAATTCATCCCCCTCTTCTCTCTACACATATATTTTCTTCTAGCCATTCACAGCAGGCTACGTGGCGCCATCTGGTCACGCCACGCGGCCCGCTCCCCTTGCCCAAGCCGCCTCTGCTCTCAGCCGTTGGATGACACTTTGAATCCAACGGCCACTGGATGACCACGTACGCCTTTCATCTCGACCACCAGATCAAGTCCCCCGCTTCATCTGACCCGCTCGTCAGTGCCCTCTCCTCCGCACGACACGTGGCGCTCCCACGACCCTCAAATCACGCCTCAGCCTTTCCATCTGAGCCATTAGCTCCACTTTCATCTAAACCCCCCAATCAAGCACCCTACGCTCATCGCATCCGTCCACTGGTGCTTCGCCCACACTGCACCACGTGGTCGCTCCACAGCCCTCAGATCGCCTCACCTCGATCAGATCTCGACCGCTCCATCCCGCCTCGATCACCACCGTTGGATCACAAGATCCAACGGTGGAGACTTTGTCTTCCACCTCCAGCGCCCCTATTTCCCACGTTCTCCGCCTTGCGGGAGGGGCGGCCCCTTCCTATTCTCAGCCGCGCTCCTTTCACCGTCGACGACCACCACCACCTCCACGTCCTTCCCCACTCGTCCCTCATCCTCGCCAGCTACTCCACTACCCACGACGATCTCCAGCGACGTCCCACGAACCCCTTAAACCTCGCTCCATCACCAGCCCGGTCGAGACCTCCCACCTATAAATACATGCCCTCCGGCCAATTTCAGACCCATCTGCCACCCCTGAGAGACACCCCGAGCTCGGAGAGTCTGATTACTGACAGTAATTGCATGATTCCTTGAGCGAAGACGGTCGTCTTCTCCGGCGAGATCCTCGACGCACCGCCATGTCGCAGCCCTCCTCTCCGAGCCGCTGCTTGAGCTCAGGGACTTACCGCCCCTTCGAGCGACGATATGGACCTCGATCTCGAGCTCCACACCCCAGGTAAATTCCTCCATCTCCGTTTGATTCTCCTTCTGATTTTTCTTTTGATTTCTCGTTTTTTATTTGACGTCCACGTCCACCTTCTCACCTCGATTCCACTTCGCCGAGCTCCATGATGGAGCTCTCATCCTCGCGGTGCCATTCGCGCCCTCCTAAAACGTACTCCACCCTCCATCAGCTCCAGCTCCGCCACTTGGCCGGAGCACCATCACCGAGCACCCGTTCACCTCGCTTTAGGCCTCACTGTCGTCCTCCACATCTCCACGAGTGCACAACTTGCTTCGGCTATTCTCTAACGCCTGCAGATACCCATCTGTGCATTGGCCGGAACTTCACCGGAGTCACCCTCGAGCTTCATCGACAACAGCTTTTGACACGCCTCTCTCCTTCCTGGGACCATCGGACCCTTCGCCGCATCGCCGTGCTTCTTCTGGGATACCTCCGAGTCCTTGGAGAGCTTCATCGACATCTGGAGGAACGGGCGGAGCCAAGGCCACTTCGCCGGAGCCCCGCCATCTCCTTCGCAGGCAGCAGAGGCCAGTCGAAGAAGAAGCCCCAGTGGCCGTTTGATCATCTCGATCGGACGGTTCGCAGTCAGCCACGTCGCCAGACCACCGGAGCTGCAGATGACCGTAGGATCATCATCGATCCCATGCTCTAGAGAACGCCATGTCATCATCTTCAGCCTCCATCGACCACCGTTGGATCAGCTTCGATGTAACGGGTGTTGGGCATCCACGTCGACATCAGCTGGAGCCACAGCGACCGTCGATCTTCGCCTAGATCGCACGGTCATGATCACGCCACGCACCCGCCACCGACAACCGTGGGATTGATCTTGATCCAACGGTTGTCATCGTGCCACGCAGACAGGTCCAAGCCTCATCCCCGAACCTAGGCTCGGACCACTCGAGGCTAGCTGAGCCTCCAGCCGAACCTCCAGGAGCATCCGAGCCAATCCCCGAGCCTCGTACGCCGCCCGAGCCTAGGCCGACCACGTGAGGAGCACGTGCGGCCTGGGCATTTTGCACAGAGGCCCTCAAGACTTTTTGAAATTACAAAAAGGTCCCTGTGAAGCAGACCCCACGTGAGGAGCACGTGCCCAGTGGAGAATTTGCATACCATCCCCCATCATTCTAGGTAATTGCACTTAAGTCCCTGTCAGCATATTTCTTTTATGTAATTTTATTTTCTTCTATTGCAAATACACCCCTGTCTTTACACGCATCCCTAGGTCGCATTTTACATCATTTTTGAATTCCAAAAGTTGCATTTTGTTGAGTAACTTGTCCTCTATCTATTGTGCCACTTGTCACATTTTTGTAATTACAGTAGATTTTTAAATGAATTAATTGGTTGATTTGTGTGATATTTTGCCCAGTGAGACCTTTTAACTTATGATTAATTTTCTGTAGATCCAAAAATTCTCAAAAATTGACAGTAGCTCTAGGATAGTGAACTTAACATTGCATAAAATTTCATGTCATTTGCACGCATATCGAGGCCTGAATAAATTCCTTAGTGATTTATTTTAATTTTAATAAATTCATTTCACATTGAAATTAAGGTTTGTCAATTTTCCTAGATTCCTTATCATTAAGACTATCTAGGATAATTTTTGTTCCTGAAAAAGATGTGATTTGTTATTTATTAAAAATAAATTAGTGAAAATCACCCTTCCTGCATCTTTAATTCACTGCAAATTCATTTAGTGTTTAAAAATTCCCAAAAAATTAGGGTAGCTTAGTTCATCATATTCATCATCCGGCCAATTTTCATAATTTTTGGACTTCATTTGGTATCTCAATTGAATTAACTTTGATTTGGCTTGATTCTTGCATGTGTCTTGCATAGAATATAAAAAAAAGGAAAAAAATAATTCCCTGAAAATCCAACACTTGATCTTTGCTAAAATTTACCTAAGGAGACAGATGCCTCCCTGAGTTCGACCTTGGACACTACCAAGTAAAAACAATTACCGCTTGAAATTGACTCAAGTCTAATTTAAGTGGTTTTTTATTTGCCCTCTCGTATCCGACTGTAACGAACGACATCTAATTAATTTGGACAATTAACTTGCTCGAATTAATATAGGGTGCAGGGCGGTTATCAAAATGGCGCCGTTGCCGGGGAGGCACGGCTTAGGTTAATATTTAGTCAAATTCTGAGTGTTTGATTTTCTTTCCCCGGGTAGTCCGACCCCCGGTTTTCTTGTAATTATTTTCTCTCTTTTATTTCTTTGCATTATTTTAATTTTGTGTCACTCTCTTACCTCAATTCATTTTTTTGTGCGAGGAACGCGAGGAGTCGACGACGCTTCGATAATCGAGCATTTAAAATTATTGAGTGAAAGAGAGGCTTTGTAAATTTTCATTTTAATTTCTTTATTTCTTTTTCGCATCATTTCCAGCGGTTCCTGTTTGGGTTCTCGTGCGTGAAAGTATAGTGGAACTGTGTCCCCGTGTGTTGTGTGGATGAATGTAACTTAGCTTGCACTAGCGGCTCCCCGAGCCAATCTAGGAATTGCTTGTGCTCGTAATCATTAGGACCACACAACTCACTAAAAAGACGCACTTAGACCGCAGAACTTAGCCAAAATAACCTGTTCTTCACGCTAATAGAACTGCTTGTCTAGGAGCGGCTTTCATCGCCTGCATTTGCATTTAGATAAAGTTTTCAATTCTATTTTGCATCCTGCATAAAAAAAGCTAAGGGATCACTGTAAGTCTCCTGAACTCAGCATCGCATCATTGTTTTATCTTGCATCGGCTTATTCTCGATTTCCCCCTCTGATTTTCACATTTAATTAAACGGAAATTGGGACAGTCCGATAGGCGTGCTATGTGGTTGAACTTAATCAAGTGAGAACTAAATCTAAAATCGGGACTGCTAAACATTATTGACCAAAAAAAGGAAATAAAATCTGAAAATTGTTTGCGGGAGATTAATCCCCAACCTTGTTTTCAGGCTGAGTGAGGGTACTTGAGTGTGTGTGAACACCTTAAGGCAGAGCCCAAATCTCCGCCTTCCATATCACGTTCTGACTGATCCTAGCAAATATCACAAGTCTAATAATTTCAGATTCATTGACTAGTACCAAGTAGCCTCCGCCTGTCTCAGGTAGATAGGGGCGAAATTGCGGTACTTTGCGACAAGTTACCAGTAACCCCCCGGGGTGAAGTTCCGGCCTTGTCAGCCTCCGCCTGCTTGCAGGTAGATAGGGGTGTGGTCATTGAATCCATCGACTTGGGATAGGAGCGAAGAAAGGAAGGACCGGCGGTATCTTAGGCGACATGTTAAACAGGGAAGACGTGTAATCGTTGCTATTTTTGCTTGAAAATCACACTTAAAAACTACAAGACTAATTGGACTCGATTTCGAGTCCTTCACTGTGTTGAGTGTGAACCCAGGGTCTTGGATTGATTTGTTTGCTTCAGGTAGGAGTTAAATCCTATCTTCTTCTCGCCATATCAAAGATGAGCGACTGGGGAGATCTCGACTCTTTATTCACCGATCTTTCTATGAATCCCCCACGTAATTCATCTTCATCGGCCCAAGCGCACCTTGGACCACCCAGGACTCATGACCCTCTTGAGTCTTGGTTCCCTCATACTCAGGGTGGTTACTCTCAAACCAACCCTTTCATCTCCTTAGAGCTTACCGAGGAAGACCATCGCCTCAGTAAGAACTCCTTCCTTGATTTGTCCTCTGACACCGATCTTAATTCATACCCAGGACTAGAGGATAAGATGCCGCCAAAACATGCACCACCGGATGAGGACCAACTACGTCAAATTCTTAATCGCCTTGCTGAAGCCGAACAAAGAAATGCAGATCTCACGGCTCGAATGGGACAGATAATAGTCGCAGGAGGAATCGACCGACCAATGGTCGATGCCTACAACCCGGCGGAAAACAAGATTCAGAATTGGTTAGCACCTGTGGTTCCCGCCGAGGCATTTGAGCTGAAGCCCCACTTCCTCAGTCTGCTTCCGAAGTTCAACGGAAACACAAATGAAGAACCGTACACTTTCCTCCGTGACTTCGAGTTGGTTTGCAACAATCTTAGCCATCCCAATGTTGGCCAAGATTATATTCGACTTAAGGCCACCCCTTTTGCCTTAGGAGATAAGGCTGCTCATTGGCTGAAGAACTTAGGGGTGATATGTACTTCCTGGATGCAGTTCAAGGACCTCTTCCTGAAAAAGTTCTACCCTCTCAGTAGGACTAATCAAATGAGAACAAAGATCGCCAGCTTCTCCCAAGGACCTAGTGAACCCTTCCACGATGCATGGGATAGGTTCAATGACATAGTGCAGAAATGCCCTTGCCACGACATTTCTAAGGCGATCCTAGTCCAGACCTTGTTCTGTGGTCTAACCCCGGAGATGCAGGGGTTAGTTAGTGCCGCCTGTGGAGGAAGCTATCTGAACAAAAACGAGCACGCCGTATGGAAGATCTTGGAGCAGATCGCGGAAACTGGCTGGTCACAGGCCACCAGGGCCTATACATTGTCTCCCTCAATCTTATCCAACGAGACAACTCGAAGGACTGTAGCAGATCTGACCGAGGACCTCATCCCCAGCATGGGGATGATTGCCGACAAGCTTACCATGGTCGAGCAGATCCACAAGAGGGTCACTGACCTTGAGTCTCTCTCACGTCTACCGAAGCAAGTGGAGGAACTCACTGAGAAGGTAGCCAAGATGAATCTACCTGCCCCTTCTATACCACCTGCACCTGTTCATCGAGTCCATCTTGTGCAGGAGCAGGCACCGGGGCCTCACAGTGGCTGGGTGGAGGATCAGACTTACACCCAGCAGGACCAGCATGCACCCCCACAAGCAGAGACTAGATACGAGGAGCCTCCGCAGGTGTTCGAGATTAACGGGCTGTGGTACAGCCGTGACCCCGTCAGTAGACAATCAGGGATGGGGAATGGTCAGCCTCACCGACCTTCCCCAGCTTACCAAGCAACCAGCTCCGTCCCCTCACCGCGCTTTCAGTCCTGGCCAGAACAAGTGTACTAGCCTCAGCAGCACCAGCAGTAGCAGCGCACATATCAGCAGGGCCCAACACCATCCCACCAGTAGCAGCAGTATCGGCATGGCCAGCAGGGCCAATACAGAACCTCGTCCACACACCAGCCAACTCAGCCCACCGAATTGGAGTCTCTCACCTTGGCGATCCAGATCATGTCTAATAGGGTCCAACAGATGCAGAATGACTACCTGGACATGAGAACCGATATCAATCGGGTCTCTCGTACCTAGGACCAACAGATGGCGCCAAAGACCCCAATTCGCGCACAGGTTCAGGCCAACCTGAACAGCTTACACCATGGCCAGAACCGACCTCGAGATTAGGTATATTATTCAGATAATTATTTATCTGAACATGAGATCATTTCGTACGATAATGTAAATCATATGTCCCTCAGGAGCGGAAGGACCGTGACCATACCTGATCGGGCACGGGCACAGAAGGAAGGAGCCTCCGAGTCTCTACCTGAGGAGAACTTGGAGGAAGAGGAGGAGCATCACCACCACCATCGTCAGCAGAAGAAGAGGACATCTGAGTCCTCGAAGCAGCAGTCCCGCATCCGCATGGAGTCCGACGAAACCGATGAAGAGCCCGCACCTCCATCTGAGGAGGATCGTCCAACAGTCACAGAAGAAGCATCACCGGTTTCTCCTCAGCATTTTCTTTTCAGTCAGAGTCAGAGTCCTAGTTTGTTTCAGAGTCAGAGTCATGTAAAGAACTCAGTTCCCGAACGTAATGAGAATCTTTCAGTTTCCGAACATGAGTTGTAGTCAATAATCCCTTTCCCCTGAGCTCTCAAGGGTGGAAAGAAGAAAACCAAAAAAATCCAAAAAGATGACCCTGAGATGGCAGAGTTCTGCAATAAATACATCAAGGTCACAATCCCCTTTGACAAGTACGTGGAGATGACCCCTGCATTCCAAAAATACCTTAAGGTGAGATGCACACCTACTAGGGTAAGCAGGAAGACCAAAAGCCGTGTTGTGAAACATGTTTTATCAGTAACCACGACTTGTGCAATAAAGAACTCGTTTCCAAGGAAACGAAGAGACATGGGTGCACATTGTGTAGTGAGTCATGTTGATGACATCGCGTTTGCACGCACCCTCCTAGACAATGGTTCCTCCATCAATCTGATGCCTACAGCCCTCTATGAGAGGCTTAATCTCGGACCTCTTAGGAAATCTAGAGCCCTTCTACAGTTTGATGATAAATAAACTAAGAGGTCCCAAGGAGAATTGAGGAACATCGTGATCAAAGTTGAGGGGCAAGAATACATGGTGGACTTCACTGTCCTGGATATGGAAACCCCTCGTAAATGGAGAGACTCCCAGATCATTCTAGGTTGGCCCTTCCTCAGAACAGCAGGGGCCTTATTTGATTTTAAGATCAGGAAGATTCAGTTCCAAACTCCAGGCGGAGATGAGGAACTCGAAATGAAGCAGACAATATGGCAGAGACCGGATTCAGAATCCAGCACCGAGTACTCTTCTACCGGAATAGACTGCGGTCATGTAGACACAGTTGGGCCATGGAGACAGAACCCAGCCAGCACAGAGGAGTCCCTCCCCTTTGGAGATGATCCAGTGCATGAGTCAGTTTGCGAGGTCCTCAAAGACGAGTACAACTCAGAACCTACATCGCCCTACATCTTTGATGACTTAGAGGCCCAATTGGGCCTGTCAGTCCTTACGTCTTTAGGACAATCGGAAGATGAGGATGACGAGTCGGACGAGGCGTTTGCCGATTGTATGGAGACCTTTGACGATCCGACTCCAGAGCCGAACTTGGTGGTAGCTATCACAGAGAAAGATCCAGCCACTTCCAACGCCGAGCCAGATCAAATTGAGCCAGACTTCTTAGACGATCACACTATTCCTGAGCTCAAACCCTTACCCACAACCTTAAAATACGCCTTCCGTGCTGGTAAGGACAAGAAATTTCCGGTCATCATCAGTTCGCGACTGACCGAGGAGCAGGAATCTCGCTTGCTAGAGATCCTGGAGAAAAACCGCAAGGCGATAGGCTGGATCATTTCCGATCTCCACGGGATAAATCCCGCTCTGTGTTCGCACCATATTTACTTGGAGAATGAACCCAAACCCTCTCGTGAATTCCAATGTCGTTTGAATCCAAATTTACGAGAGGTTGTGAAGAAGGAAATAGAAAAATGGTGCAACACGGGTTTCATTTACCCAATCTTCGACTTTAAGTGGGTGTCCCCAATCCATGTTGTTATGAAAAAGTCGGGAATTCAGACGACCACCAACGAGGACGGAGAGGAGATCATGACGAGAGTGCCCACATCGTGGCGCATCTGTGTGGATTACAGACGCCTGAATGCTGCGACGAAGAAGGATCATTTCCCCCTACCGTTCATTGATCAGATCTTAGAGAGACTAGCGGGGAAAGAGTTCTTTTGCTTGTTAGATGGGTTCTCGGGCTACAATCAAGTAGCCATAGCTCTAGAGGACCAGGAAAAGACCACATTCACATGCCTCTTTGGTACCTATGCTTTCAGGCGCATGCCTTTTGTGTTATGCAATGCTCCAGGTACTTTCCAAAGATGCATGATTGTTGTATTCGCCGAAATGGTCGGCGAATTCCTGGAAGTCTTCATGGATGACTACTCGGTCCACGGCAATTCCTTCGATTCCTGTCTTAGGAATCTGGACCGAGTCCTAAAAAGATATCGTGAGGTGAGGTCAATCTGGTGCTCTCCTGGGAGAAAAGTCACTTCATGGTGACGGAGGGCATAGTGTTGGGGCATGTCATCTCCAAGAGAGGAATGGAGGTTGACCCTGCCAAGGTGGATGTGATCATATGACTCCAGCCACCAACCAACGTCAAACAGTTGTGGTCGTTCCTCGGGCATGTTGGATTTTATCGGAGGTTCATTAAGGATTTTTCTAAAATCGCTCGACCGCTAACTGAGCTTTTAGGCAAAGACATGGAGTTTATTGTTGATCACAAATGTCTTGAGCCCTTTAAGCTTTTACAAGGAATGATTATGGATGCACCCATCCTACAAGCCCCAGATTGGTCTCTACCTTTTGAGATCATGACGGATGCCTCAGACCATGCTGTGGGGGCTGTGTTAGGATAAAGAAGAGATGGCATCCCGTTCGCAACTCACTACGCAAGCAAAGTGCTTGACACCGCTCAGCGTAACTATACAGTTACGGAAAATGAAATGCCTGCGGTAGTGTTTGCCTTAGACAAGTTCAGATATCATTTAATTGGATCCAAGGTGATCGTGTTCACTGACCACACAGCACTACGATATTTGATGGAGAAGAAGGACACGAAGGCGCGTCTTCTTCAATGTATTTTACTTATCCAGGAGTTTGACTTGGACATCTGTGATAAACTTGGAAAGAAGAACGTAGTGGCCGATCATCTTTCTCGTCCTGAAGATCTTAATACTTCCTAGGTTTCACCTATTCGAGACTCCTTCCCTGACGAGTCGATTTTTGTTATCGACTCACTCCCATGGTACGCCAATATCGTGAATTATCTTGTCTCCAAGAAAGTTCCCGAAGATTGGCCCAAGAGCCAAATCGACCGACTGAAGTCGGACGCTAGACACTACCATTTGGAGGATCCGATCCTTTTCTTTGAAGGACCGGATTGTGTCTGGAGACGATGTATTCCTCAGGAGGAATATCAGAGTGTCCTTTCTTTATGCCACAGCTTAGAGGCAGGAGGACACCACTCCGGGAAGAGGACTGCATGGAAGGTACTTCAGTGTGGCTTCTACTGGCCGACTCTGTTTCGCGATGCCACTGCCTTCGCGAAGTCGTGCCCAGTATGCCAGAGAATGGGAGGAATCGTCGGTTCCAAGGATGAGATGCCAATGCAGCCAGTCATCATTTGTGATGTCTTTGACGCCTGGGGCATCGATTTCATGGGTCCATTCCCTGTTAGCCACGGGTTCGAATATATCCGTCTTGCGGTGGATTATCTATCCAGATGGGTGGAAGCTATCCCAACCTGAGCTGCAGACAGCAGGACTGTCTGTAAATTCATCAGAAAGCACATAATCTCTAGGTTCGGGATCCCCAAAATGATGATATCAGACGGGGGTAGCCACTTTGTGAATCGGAGGTGAAGAAACTCCTGAAGGACTACGGCATCGAACACCGTGTCGCAAGTCCTTACAACCCACAAACCAATGGTATGGCTGAGGTGTCAAATCGGGAGGTGAAAACCATATTGCAAAAGCTTGTCCGACCGGACAGGAAGGACTGGTCTCAGATCTTGGATCAAGTCCTCTGGGCGTATAGGACAGCTTACAAGACATCGTTGTGAACCTCCCCATTCCGAATGGTATTCAGAAAGCCGTGCCATTTGCCCATAGAGTTAGTGCACAAATCAGAATGGGCAATCAAGAAGGTCAACTGGAACACGCACCTAGGACAGAAGCAAAGAAACATGGGTCTGAATGAGCTTGTGGAAATCAGAAACCGCGCATATGACAACAGTTTGGTGTACAAGTACAAGGTGAAGCGTTGGCATGATAGATATATCAGATGAAAGACCTTTGTTCCTGGACAGAAGGTATGGTTGTTCAATGCTAGGCTGAAGATTTTCCAAGGTAAGTTGAAGTCTAAGTGGACGGGCCCATTTGTCGTCCGTACGTGCATGATAGTGGATGTGTCGAGATCTCAGATCTCGCAGATGATGCACCGACATTCCTAGTAAATGGACAGCTGTTGAAGCACTTCGTCGAATCCAATGAGCAGTTAGTCCATGTTGAGGAGATTGTATTCATACGCGAGACAGATACAACAGATACACCTCGAGCCGCGTATGAGACCTTGCAGCAGTGAGCCCTAGCCATCCGCAGCATCTTGAAAGATTCAGACCGACTCATCTATATATATCATCATTCTTGTTCATCCTATCCTTTCTCCCGCGACTCTGGTAAACCCTCCCCGCTTCATTACATCATTATCTTGGACTATACTTAGGATAACCATATCCTAAGTATAGGGGAGAGGAGTCACTTGAGTCGGTTCTCTGTACATTCTCCAGATCACATTGGTCCTTAAACTCACTTCCGTCCTATACTTAGGCTGACCTGAGCCTAAGTATAGGGGGGACCGATGCCCGCATTGTATATTCATCCACTTCTCTCCTTGACCTCGTCAGCCCCACTTTTTGACTTTCTTCTACACTTAAGCTGCCAGATCCTAAGTATAGGGGGGCCGGTCGATTTCTATACATTTTTCTTTCTCTTTAGCTCTCTTACGCTTAGCACGAGCTATGTCTTTTTCCTCGCTCTTCGTGCTCTGAGGACATAGCACACGCTAAGTATAGGGGGGCGTGTATATATTACATATATACTTTACCCATAGCTCGTACTTTCGCGTACTTTTGTATATATTTTAAAATAATTACGGGTGGGTAAAATTGAAAAAAAATGTGTTTATACTTTTATAATACTTACCTCTTGTAAATTGTTGTAAAATAGGAGGTATACCAAAAGAAATGAAAATAAAATAGGCTTATTTACTCTTGCATATCATCTCTGCATCTAAAAAGAAAAAGAGGCTTGCATTTTCATCTTCATAGCATGTCATGCATATCTCATCTGCATATCTTGCATATGCAAGGTGGAAAGCTAGTGGGTCCTGAACCAAGTTATGAGTAGATATTGAGGATGGACTTGATTTGACCTTAATCCACCTAATTTCAGAGGAACCTTATAGGAACTGGAGTTAAGATTTCTCATGTCAAGTGACTTAAATCTTCGAGTCTGCAAGTCTATGTTCACATGTCATCTTAATCAGTCTAAGTAGAATATCTCGTGCATACGCAGGATTCTTATAGGCAGTGACCTAACTTGGACAAGCACAATGCACGTAGCTCTTCATTGATGAGGTGGTGAGGAAGTAGAATCCTTTAGCTTGGAGTAGCACACGGATGGAAACATCCGTCCTCCTCTAGGGAGGGTAGTGCGTCTCAACCCAGTCTAGTAGTGTTGACATCTAAGGACGGGACGCTGTGGGTTGCAATAATGCTTCAAAAGAGGGATAGTCTACTGACTCAAGAGGAAAAACTCCTGATGTATATGCTGCACATTGTATGAGTTTGAAAAAAAAAAGTAAAAACTCCAAAAAAATCTGACAGGTCCAAGAGAAAATAAAATACCTGTCGGAGTCTGAATATTAGTAAAGAAATGCAGCTGGATGACTTGACTACACTGGTCAGGCATCCCAGGATAGGTGGCTACACTGGCCACCGTCCAATCTTTTCTCTACCCCCTCCTCTTGAGTTGGTCGCACTTGAACATAGATGGGAATACCCCGCTCCTCGAGGAAAGAGTCACTGGATCGGGTTATTGAGTTACCTTGTTAGCGGAGGCTGGTTCCGAGTCATTTTTGATGTGGAGAGCTATATCTCACTTACACAGTACAAGTAAGAATCATAGTCATCAGAAATTTGCGTTTGAGGATTTGTTCTGACCTGACTATTGAGGCGTCTTAAATAGAAGACTTGTGAAACTTGAAGTCTGTTAGGTCCTAAGTTCAGGTCCAAATAAGGTTCCGCCACACAATAAATCCAAAGGTCGAGTTAAGCGCCATATTTAACTTTTGTTCATGACCTTGGTGTGGAACCCAAAATCATTTCACTCTTGCATTTCATTTAGTTGCTCGGGGACGAGCAAGGTTTAAGTATAGGGGGTTGATGAATATGTGATTCATCACTCTAAAAGTTAAAAATAGAGCCTTGTTCCCGAGTAAATAGAGGCATATTTCCCTTTATAATGCATAAATAGCATTCATGCATGCATACATAATACATGCATTTTAGCATTCCATTTGCATTTAAATAAGAAGCCAAAATCCATTGTAAAATATCCACTTATCAAAGTAACCTCTTCCTTATAATATGTACTCCTTAGTTAATAATATAGGGAAGAAAGCCAGAAATCCCCCTTGTAAAATATCCAATAAAGCCCTAGAACCCCTGTATCATAAATTACCCATAGCTCCCTCATACAAACTCCAAAATAGGTCTACTCTCTTTTATAATAATACATATTAAAAGACCTTTAAAATGAGACTAATTTCATCCAATTTGGAGCTCGTATGAAAAAGTTGGGTTTTTGGGCCTCTTTGTATACTACATGTATGTATATTTGTATCTTTGTATTTTTGTGTCATATTTGACCTCTTCTCCATCTTTGGTCAACATGAAACTTGTAGATCTCATCGAGATCTACAACTTTCATGTTTGGGGTTTTTCCATATTCGGTCCCCTCTTCTCTCTACACATATATTTTCTTCCAGCCATTCACAGCAGGCCACGTGGCGCCATCTGGTCGCGGCACGCGGCCCGCTCCCCTTGCCCAATCCGCCTCTGCTCTCAGCCGTTGGATGACACTTTCAATCCAACGGCCACTGGATGACCACGTACGCCTTTCATTTCGACCGCCAAATCAAGTCCCCCGCTTCATCTGACCCGCTCGTCAGCGCCCTCTCCTTTGCACGACACATGGCGCTCCCACGACCCTCAGATCACGCCTCAGCCTTTCCATCTGAGCCGTTAGCTCCACTTTCATCTAAACCACCCGATCAAGCACCCTACGCTCATCGCATCCGTCCACTGGTGCTTCACCCACACTGCGCCACGTGGTCGCTCCACGCCCTCAGATCGCTTCGCCTCGATCAGATCTCGACCGCTCCATCCCGCCTCGATCACCACTGTTGGATCACAAGATCCAATAGTGGAGACTTTGTCTTCCACCTCCAGCACCCCTCTCTCCCACGTTCTCCACCTTGCGGGAGAGGCAGCCCCTTCCTATTCTCAGCCGCGCTCCTTCCACCGTCGACGACTACCACCACCTCCACGTCCTTCCCCACTCGTCCCTCATCCTTGCCAGCTACTCCACTACCGACGACGATCTCCAGCGACGTCCCACGAACCCCTTAAACCTTGCTCCATCACCAGCCCGGCCGAGACCTCCCACCTATAAATACTTGCCCTCCGGCCGATTTCAGACCCATCCGCCACCCCTGAGAGACACCTCGAGCTCGGAGCGTCTTATTAGTGACAATAATTGCACGATTCCTTGAGCGAAGACGGTCGTCTTCTCCGGCGAGATCCTCGGCGCACCGCCGTGTTGCAGCTCTCCTCTCCGAGCCGCTGCTTGAGCTAAGGGACTTAACGCCCCTTCGAGCGACGATCTGGACCTCGATCTCGAGCTCCACACCCCAGGTAAATTCCTCCATCTCCGTTTGATTCTCCTTCTGATTTTTCTTTTGATTTCTCACTTTTTATTCGACGTCCACGTCCACCTTCTCACCTCGATTCCACTTCGCCGAGCTCTACGACGGAGCTCTCATCCTCGCGGTGCCATTCGTGCCCTCCTACAACGTACTCCACCCTCCATCAGCTCCAGCTCCGCCACTTGGCCGGAGTACCATCGCCGAGCACCCGTTCACCTCGCTTTAGGCCTCACCATCGTCCTCCACATCTCCACGAGTGCACCACTTGCTTCGTCTATTCTCTAACGCCTGCAGGTACCCATCTGTGCATTGGCCAGAACTTCATCGGAGTCACCCTCGAGCTTCATCGACAGCAGCTTCTGACACGCCTCTCTCCTTCCTGGGACCACCGGACCCTTCGTCGCATCGCCGCGCTTCTTCTGGGATACCTCTGAGTCCTCGGAGAGCTTCATTGACATCTGGAGGAACAAGCCGAGCCAAGGCCACTTCGTAGGAGCCCCGCCATCTCCTTCGCAGTCGGCGGAGGCCAGTCGAAGAAGAAGCCCTAGTGGCCATTCGATCATCTCGATCGGACGGTTCGTAGTCAGCCATGTCGCCAGACCACTGGATCTGCAGACAACCGTAGGATCATCATTGATCCCACGCTCAGGAGAATGCCACGTCATCATCTTCAGCCTCCATCGACCACCGTTGGATCATCTTCGATCTAACGGGTGTTGAGCATCCATGTCGACATCAGCTAGAGCCACATCGACCGTCGATCTTCGCCTAGATCGCACGGTCGTGATCACGCTACGCGCCCACCACCGATAACCGTGGGATTGATCTAGATCCAACGGCTGTCATCGTGCCATGCAGACAGGTCCAAGCCTCATCCCCGAACCTAGGCTCGGACCACCCGAGGCTAGCCGAGCCTCCAGCCGAACCTCCAAGAGCATCCGAGCCTCGTACGCTGCCCGAGCATAGGCAAACCACGTGAGGAGCACGTGCGGCCTAGGCATTTTGCACAGAGGCCCTCGAGACTTTTTGAAATTACAAAAAGGTCCCTGTGAAGTAGACCCCACGTGAGGAGCACATGCCTAGTGGAGAATTTGCATATCATCCCCCAGCATTCTAGGTAATTGCACTTAAGTCCCTGTCAGCATATTTCTTTTATGTAATTTTTTTCTTGTATTGCAAATACATCCCTATCTTTACACGCATCCCTAGGTCGCATTTTACATCATTTTTGAATTCCAAAAGTTGTATTTTGTTGAGTAACTTGTCCTCTATCTATTGTGTCACTTGTCACATTTTTGTAATTATAGTAGATTTTTAAATGAATTAATTGGTTGATTTGTGTGATATTTTGGCCAGTGAGACCTTTTAATTTATATATAATTGCTTGTCGCTCCAAAAATTCTCAAAAATTCACAGTAGCTCTAGGAAAGTGAACTTAACATTGCATAAAAATTTCATGTCATTTGCACGTATATCGAGGCCTGAATAAATTTCTTAGTGATTGTTTTATTTTAATTTATTAAATTTATTTCACATTGAAATTAAGGTTTGTCAATTTTCCTAGATTCCTTATCATTAGAACTATCTAGGATAATTTTTGTTCTTGAAAAAGATGTGATTTGTTATTTATTAAAAATAAATTAGTGAAAATCACCCTACATGCATCTTTAATTCACTGTAAATTCATTTAGTGTTTAAAAATTCCCTAAAAATTAGGGTAGCTTAGTTTCATCATAATTCATCATCTGGCCAATTTTCAATGTTTGTGGACTTCATTTGATATCTCAATTGAATTAACTTTGAATTGGCTTGATTCCTGCATGTGTCTTGCATAGAAATTAAAAAAAAGAAAAAAAATAATTCCCTGAAAATCCAACACTTGATCTTTGCTAAAATTTACCTAAGGAGACAGATGCCTCCCTGAGTTTGACCTTGGACACTACCAAGTAAAAAAATTACCGCTTGAAATTGACTCAAATCTAATTTAAGTGGTTTTTTAGTAGCCCTCTCGTATCCGACTACAACGAACGACATCTAATTAATTTTGACAATTAACTTGCTCGAATTAATATAGGGTGCAGGGCGATTATCAATAGGTTTAATATATGCTTTTGGAAAGTATATGATCAACATCTGGGTATGATATATGCTTTTGAAAAGTATATGATCGATACCAACTCCCAATGATCGAATGAGAAACGTAATGGAAAAATCCCTGAAGTAGACAGTGTAAAATTGATCTTATACTTCAGGATTATTCTGGGTCTTCCAGTATGCAGGACGTACAGGTATTGGGAATACCTAAGGGTGATGTGATCATAAACGATTATATAACCATGACGCTTCTATTCCTAGGGAGTGATGAAACAAGTCTGGATTTTAGTGACTCCTCTCTGTAGAGAAGTAATCTGATCTAGGTCCAATTGGTGGACATTGATTTGAATTTGATACAGATGCAATGAGAAGATTAGATTTGCGGTCTTGATTTAATCAAGCATCTATGGGAGGCCTGCGATCTATATTTGAGATGTGATCTCAATATCCAAGTCACTATACGTGGAACAATACAATCGCCTTGTCCTTATCTCCAAGTATTCGCGGAGAAAGCGCATTATCCTTGAAAGAGTTTTGGATAATTTCATTATTGATATAAGTATCCGAGCATTGAGAAAATGGATAACTAAATGTGATTTAATTATCATGATTAATATGAATTCGATTCATATTATAAAGAGAGTTATCTTAGATAATTAAATGTGATTTGATTATCAAAGATGTAAATAATGTGAATGTGATTCATATTATTTGGGCACAAGAGAAAAGAGATCAAAGATGATTAAATGTGATTTAATTATCATGGATATGAATAATATGGATAGAAATATCCATATTAATCATATATATATTATAAATGTGATTTATAATATATAAGAGAGAGCTATTTGTAATTTACTTTTGTTATTTAAATGTTGATGTGAATTGGATTCACATTGGACATTAAATTGAAAATGTAATTTACATTTTATTTCGGGTCGTGAATGTGATTCACAATTTTCCAATGGCAAGATTGCAATATTCACAAAATAATTATGAATTATTTTTGTTGAATAATTTACATCAAGTGTTGTTGTAAATCTTGGAGATTTCGATGGATTAATATAATCTCGTGAGATATCATGAGATTACATGAGATTGCCACCAAATCCCATATTATGGAAGGATGCAATCTTCATTCCAATAATCTCCATGATTTCTTGATTTAATTTGGGATTAATTTATATTGACTTATAAATATAGATTTAATCTAAATTAAATAAATTATTGTTGGTTTTTACCAACACAAATCTTAGCCATTAAAAGAAATACAAATCAATGTGAGCCATTGGATTTTTGTTGTCCATGGATTGAGATCCATGAATCCCGAAATATTATAAAAGGAGAGGCAACCCCTTTGCTCTTCTTTACACATTGAGAACAAAAGTATCTCTCTCTCTCTTTCTCTCTCTACACGCCCTCTCTTCTTCTCTCATGTGGGCATCCACCATGGATGCCTTAGAGAGGTTCTCCATCGTCGCAGCGTCGTCGTTATGCTTCCCGATCGTTTGCTCGTGAATCTCCATCTCCTTCGGTGTGCCACACTCGTGAAGAAAACGTTAGATCTTGTGTGTCGAGATCAGGAGATCCTCCGCTTGGATCACCAACATGGATTGCGAGAAGCACGTGTTTCATCAACATGCTCGCAAGCGTCTCCTCCATCAGATCGGACTTGAGATAGGAGGTCTCTTCGTTTAG
Organism: Ottelia alismoides; assembly: GCA_037367405.1. NCBI lineage: Eukaryota > Viridiplantae > Streptophyta > Magnoliopsida > Alismatales > Hydrocharitaceae > Ottelia > Ottelia alismoides. The sequence continues at coordinate 65,662 of JAZKJV010003000.1, read as the reverse complement.
AGACTCGATCTTAAGCACACTTAAAGAGGTAAGCCTATTACTTGTTTGTGATTTAGACGAAATGATCCAAGAAGTTTTATTGGATCATGTGGTTTCATCACATGAAAAAATTTTAATTTCTGCTGCATCGAGCAACTAGTGCGACTAGTCTCTCCCTATTGCATTCGATGCGATCCTCACACTTCTGTGATACGCTTAAGGATTATCCCATATCCTTCACCATGTGCATTCTTGGCTTATAGATGGCTCCTTGGTTCACAAGACCCGCACCAAAAAGCTCTAGGGCTTGAGGCGTGTCTCCTAGACCAAAAAGTTTAGCAAAATTATAAGGGAGATGAAATGTAGGGGAGATTCCACCGAGTGCAGCAGAAGGAATCTTGATTCTCCAAATCATGGAAGATTTGGGTTGGAAATAGGAGGAATGAGATGTGGAATGCGTTAGGACTCGAAGTGGGATGAAGATCTGGTTGGAGGAACAATCAAGTAAGAGTAATTAGGCTTGGAGCTCAAGCTCCAGACTATTTGGTGATTTTTAAATTTGAACCTAATCAATTAATTAAAGATAAAATTAAAGGTGAAAATGAAACGTTAAACCTAAATATTATGCAAGAACCACAAAGAAAGGCCTCATCGTAGCTTGATGGCCAAGGAAACTAAACCTTCAGCGTGGTAATCCGGTGAAAGGTTGGATCACCTCCCTCTTGTGTCCTACTCACCACAAATCCATCCAGTCTCTTACTGTCACTAAGGAGAAGAATGTTCAAGTGATCTTAGGGGCTAGAACTCGACAAAGAGGCATCAAAATTAAAGGCGAACCAGAGCATGTATACTTATAGGCTGAATGAGGTTGGAGCGTTGATCGAGAATGCTGGTCGGATCGAGGGAGATTATAGATCTTTATGGCCATGGCATGAATCAAGGAGATCTAGTCTCCTTAAATCACACAGCGTGCCAAGCCATACCATGATTATCTCGAGTTGAGAAAATGAAGAAAAACCCGAGTCTAACACTGCAACGCACGAGGAAGAGATAAGGGGGCCAGATGGCATGAGGTCAACAAATTTAAGAATTTTGTTGGTCCACATGGACCAACGAGATAAATCCATGATAAAATGCCTTGTAAAATCAGAAATAAATAACAAATGAAATAATTAAATTTTATTAAAACATGAAAAATGGATTTAGTTTAATGTAGGATTCTATACCTATTTTTATGTATTTTTATGAGGCTTTTATTAAAAGTTATTATTTACAAGTATAAACATAGGTAAAAATACTTGCATTTTAGTATTTTATTTTTAATTTGTATTTCACATTTTACTATTTTATACATGGTTTTTTTTATATATTTTTAGTTTACTTAAGTACACATTTAGATTTTTATTGTATTTTTCTGAATTTATATGTACACTTAAATAAATATGTAAATATAAATTATATGTATATATATGTATACTTTATCTATGTATTAAAGTAACTGATTTATTCTGATTTTATTTTGATGGTTTTGTTTGATTGTAATTATGTACATATGATTCAAATAATATTTACAATTTTATAAAATTAAGATAAAATGAAACATATAAAGCGTAAATATATTGAATATAATATACATGTATATTACACATTATGGGCCCGAAACCTACCTTTTACATCTTATGAAAGAACCACCTTAATTAAATAGGTTATTAAAAGTTATATATATAATTAAAGGTTATTTTTGTCAATTTTGATACAATATGAAGAAGATACAAATCTGCAAAGTTATTATTCTAGCTTTTTATTTTGTGTGTCCCATGCACTATGTGCATTTTTTCTTTGAAATCAATTTCATATTTCCTTTGTATTTTTATCTACGATATTCATGTTGAGGGTTTTATTGTATGATAATAAAAAAATAAGTCCTATAAATCTATTATTGATGAAATTAAAAATTAGTGTTTTCTGTATTTTTCTATACAATTCTTCTACCTACCCCTTACTTTATTCCTTGTTGACCAAGTCATCATGATGGCAAGGTTTAGTGGTGTAGGGTCATCCAATACATATGGTATTTTATTTCTTTTTCTTTTCTTTCTTTATTCCTTAATTTTGGAATTAAATACTTTAAATATACAATATTTTATATAGTATTTTCTACAATTTGTAAAATGTTTATTTTGACAAATTAATGATATATACATGCATTTTGCTAGGGATTTAAGGTCATAATGAAAGAATAAAGGTGATGAAATGGAGATTCATCACCCCCTATACTTGCCTTTGCTAGTCCCTAGCAAACACTTATTTTTCTAAGTGCATAAAAAAATAAGAAAAGAAAAAGAAAGAACTTGGAGTAATTTTAACTTCTAAACTTGTCTTCACAATATCAAAGTTTTGAGCTCAGTCAGACCTTTGGATTTTCTGTTTGGTCGAAACCTTATTGGGATCCGGACTTGAAACTCAACATCCTTTGAAAATCACAAAACTCTGCCCAAGTCCCCTCAAAGCCAGGTCAGAACATGTCAATGTCATACGCAGTCCCTTATAGCTATCAATCTATCATGTATAGTGTCAGTTATGTATAGCTCCTTTCAGCTGAAGTGGTAAAAGTCAGGCTTCTCCAACATGGTGATCGTAATTCCCCAATCAAATATCTCGTTCCTCAAGAAGCGAGGTATTCCCTTATAAGTTCAGGTACAACCGGCACAAGAGGAGGTGGAGAAGAGAATGGTAGGTAGCCAGTGTAGCTAACTATCCTAGGATGCTTGACCAGTGTAGACAAGTCACCCGACTGAAGGCTCATGCGCATCTTTGACTTTGAAGCTCAAGCTCGCTTATTGTCACCGATAGGAATGGATTTTTCTTTGATTTTTGCCCATCTATTTTTTTTATTTTTTTTTGCATTTTAAAAAAAATATTGTTTGCAACAACATTTACATATGAACTTTTTCCTCGTGCTAGTAGACTATCCCTCTTTTGAAGCATTATTGCAATCCACAACATATTTGCATTAGACCTCATGGCTACTGGATTAGGTTGGTTCACCATGGCTACTATGTCGTGACATTGTATGTTTCCATTCCCTTGTGTCTCCTACCAATCTACCGCTTCAAATGAGTTGAGCAAAGTGCAAGTCTTAGGTGTGCATGTTTGGTTACTATCGACATTCTGCTTAGGCAATTAAGATGACACTGAACCAAATCTTGTGGCATCAAAGAATTAAGTCTAGTAGACCTGAAGCATATCAATTCCAATTCCTCTAAGGTTCCTTTTATTAAGTGGATTAAGGTTCAATGAAGCTCCAATCTTTGGATTTTATTTAGACTTATTTAATTATCATTTTCTTTTCGAAAAATGCAAATGCGATGCAATGCAAAAAAATATTTTTGTGAAGCGATTTTCTGATTTTGAACTTTTTATGGATTTTTGAAAAAGCTTTGCGAATTTATTCTTCTTTTCTAAAACATTTTTCATATTTTTATGGGTTTTTGGTTTTGCAAAATTTAAGTGATTTTTGAGAAACAAAATGGTTAGTATAGGAAATAGGTGTGGATAATTACACGGGAGTAAGTTTTGTTATTTACAAGATTTAGGTGAAAGGATATACACTTGGTATTTACATGTTTATATAAAGAAATTGTAAAGATTTTTTATTTTCTACCAGTATGTACAAAGTTATCAAAATCATTTGAAAAGATTTTGACAACCATTTTGAAAAACATTTTTCTAATATTTACAAAATTTGAAAATCATTTTGCAAAGGTATTTTTAAAATATTATGTATAGAATTTTTAAAATATTTTTCAAACCATTTTTCAAGCCGTGTGAAAATAGATTTTGAAAACATTTTATTCAAAAAAAAGAAATTTTTATACAAAAATTTTTTTTACAAAGTTTTGAAAACATTTTACAAAATATTTTCAAATGGTTTTACAAAATATTTTCAAAAGAGATTTTCCAACAATTTTTCAAACATTTTGCAAAATATTTTTACACCGATTTATTAACCATAATTACAAAGAATATGATGTGTGTTTTAATTTTTATTAATTAGCCATATTATTGAAAATACATAAGTACAAGTTATGGCTAAAGTATATACAACATATATACGACCCCCTTATACTTAGCTTGAGCTATGTCCTCATAGATAGGAGAAAAATGGAAGACATAACTCATACTAAGTATAGAAGGGTCTATATGACAACAACTGGATAAATAATAAGAAGTTGACCATCCCTCCTATACTTAGGATCAATTAATCCTAAGTATAACAGATTGTGTACAAAGCAGGAAGGGTCGAGAGTGTGAACAAGTAAATAACTCATCAGTTCGACCTGCCTCCCCCTGTACTTAGGGAAAAATATCATTAAGTATAAACATAAAATCAAGAGAAGTGGAAACATGTGAGGGGATTCAAGAATGAGCACTGTTTACACTCATCCCCCTATACTTAGGATGAAGTATATCCTAAGTATAGCAATGTCAAATGGGATGAGTGACTTGTTGGTAAATGAAAGAACAAAAAGCGAAAAGAATAAAAGAAGGAAAAGATTAACTAATCAAAGATGTTTTTAATTGCCCTGTCGGAATCTGTTGATGCTTCAATTGGAAGTTCATCATTATAGACCACCTGAATTGAGTCAACTATGGACAATAAGGTATCATTATCGAGATAAGTCTTCAGAAGATGTTCATTGTGAACGATATGGGGAGATCCTTAAGTACATCATGGAAGCGTGAGGATCACATCGTATGCTATCGGGAGCGACTAGTCAAACTAGTTGCTCGAGGCAGCGCAAATTAAAAAAAATTCATGTGACAAAATCACATGATCTAAGAACACTTATCAGTTTGTTTCGTCTAAACCACAAACAAGTAATAGGATTACCTCTTGAAGCGTGGTTGTGATCGAGTCTCTAAACGAAGAGACCTCTTGTCTCAAGTCCGATCCGATGGAGGAGACGCTTGCGACCATGTTGATGAAACACGTGCTTCTCGCAATCTATGTTGATGATCCAAGCGGCAAATCTCCTGATATCGACACACGAGATCCAACATCTTCTTCACGAGCGAAGTGCACCGAAGGAGATCGACATCCACGAGCAAATGATCCGACAACATGACGACGATGTTGCGGTGATGGAAACTCTCTCTAGGGCATCCATGGTGGATGGCCATATGAGAGAGAGAGAGAGAGGGATGGCAAGTAGAGAGAAAGAGAGAGAGAGAGAGAGCCTTGTGTTTTTCATTAGCATATGAAGAGCAAGGGGTGCCCTTCTATTTATAATATTTTGGGATCCATGGATCTTAATCCATGGACAACACAAATCCAATGGCTCTAATTGATTTGTGTTTCTTTTAATAGACAAGATCTTTGTTGGTAAAAAACAACAACAATTAATTTAATTTAGATTAAATATATATTGATAAATCAACATGATTTAATCCCAAAATAAATCAATCAAATATGGAGATAATGGGAGAGAGAGTGCCTCCTTCTATATACATGGAGTGGACAGACACCCTTTCCTAATAGGAATTGGTGGACGCCCCCTCACCTATTAGAAAGGAGACATTCCATGTAATCTTTCTAGATTACAGTGTCCCATGTATCTCCAATATTTACAACAAAAATTATTGTAAATTATTCTACAAAAATAATTCCAAATTATTTTGTGAATATTGCAATCTTGCCATTGGAAATTTGTGAATAACATTCACAACCCAAAATAAAATGTAAATTACATTCTTAATTAATTGTCCAATGTGAATCCAATTCACATCAACATTTAATTAACAAATATAAATTACAAATAGCTCTCCCTTATATCTTATAAATCCATTTATAACATATATATGATTAACATGGATAGTACTATCCACATTAATCAATATCGATGATAATTAAATCACATTTAATCATCTTGGATCTCTATTCTCATGTTCCCAAATAATATGAATCACATTCACATTATTTACATCTTTGATAATTAAATCACATTTATTTATCTGAGATAACTCTCCTTATAATATGAATCAAATTCATATTATTCATGATAATCAAATCACATTTAATTATCCATTTTGTCAATGCTCAGATACTTATATCAACAATGATATTATCCTGAACTCATTCAAAGAAAATGTGCTTTCTCTGCGGATACTTGGAGATAAGGACAAGGTGATTGTATTGTTCGACATATAGTGACTTGGATATTGAGATCACATCTCAAATCCAGATCCTACGCACCTCTCATAGATGCTTGATTAAATCAAGACTACAAATCTAATCTTCTCATTGCATCTGAATCACATTCAGATCAATGTCCAATATTTGGACCAAGATCAGATTACTTCTCTACTGAGAGGAGTCACTAAAATCCTGACCCGTTTCATCACTCCCTAGGAATGGAAGCGTCATTGTTATACAATCGTTTATGATCACATCACCCTCAGGTATTCCTAATACCTGTACATCCTGCATATTGGAAGATCCAGAATAAACCAAAAGTATAAGATCAATTTTACACTGTCTACTTCAAGGTTTATCATTAAGTTTCTCTTTCGATCATTGGGAGTCGGTATCGATCATATACTTTCAAAAAAGCATATATCATACCTTGGTGTTGATCATATACTTTCCAAAAGCATATATCAAACCTTATAAATTTAGTCAAGCTTCCAAAGCGGGACGACAGTGCGTGAAATTTGATTCTTCCCAATATCTCATGAGTGAGCTCATGTCTTTCGGTTCAACAATGAACCTGTATGATCCCTTTGAGAGATCGTATTAATCATATGCCCTTATATGCATACCAGCATGTCGGTTTATAGACCTTGATTAGGTCATCAACCTATTGGTCCACCAAATGTACATACTTAGACATATAGTAACACATTTGTCTCTGGTTAGAGGATGCATGCCTATATCGTGACAGCAAAAGACATAGAAATTTGGTTATCTTAATCTCGTTATGTCAACTCTGCATCAAGTGGTCAGTTAGATACCAGCCTTAAGAGAAAGGATTGCCATCTCCTTCTCAGGCTGGAGATCATCTCTTAATAATCATTTGACGGTGCTTGATGAGTCCTCAATCTAACTCTTTAGATATTCATCGTAGCACCAGCCTCTATGATTCAATAATTGAATCAACAGCTGTATGATCATCAAGATGGCCATGATACATAACCCTAATTGTACTACAGGACTTATTATGCAAATTAGTTATTCTTCATTTCAGATCAGGGAATGATATTTGCAATAACATTTATTTCATAATGGCTCGCCGTGGACTCACATGTCCAACAATCTCCCACTAGCCTAAAGAGCCATTAATGGGTTAATGTTAAATCCCGCACTGATGTGAAAATCATAGGGTATTCAAGAAAATATCTAGGTAAATTGATGAGTCAATTTGTTCCCAAGAGACAACACCAAGTCCTTTTATGGCACTTGCATATCTCCTAGTAACAGTGTTCGCATTCAATGCGAATGTTGCATCTTATGCAACCTATACTCAATTTTGTCAGTTCTAGTGTCTTTGACACTACAGCTTAATAATTAATATTTTTAGTATGTAATTATCCTTATCACAATACCCTTATTCCTGTATATCTCTACCTCCCAAGGTATTCGTAGTTAAGATCTTTTAGATCTTCATCTATAAAGTCTTAATTTCTTGAAGATAAGACTTAGAGATCACTATCTCCAGAGTCTTTTCATCTTTGAAGATATTGTAAATACTGCAATCACGTGTTTTATATCCATAGTAGGATTAGTAATAGTTACTGCTCCCACTACATGGCAGACATCTGGCTTTCGTACACATTTAACATATACTCGGCTTATCGTAACAGATTCACAAGGGCAAGCAATTATAGCATTCACTTCCTCAACTCTTTGAGGTGCTATTCCTTCAGATAGGCCAGTACCATAACTTTAGGGAGAGTAGCCTTTCCTGGAATTTTCCAGAAAATGGAAATGTCCAAGGTGTACCATTAATGTGACGGTCACAATACCCTCTTCTCTTTGCTTATGAACAACTTCAGAACCAAGATCTAAGAGGTATTCTTGATATCATATATCAAGTTATGGAACAACCAGATTATGAAACACTTATTATTATCCTTATATCATTCCAAATGATTAGGATACTATCTACATTTAGCACGATGAAAACAATGGCACTCCTACTAAGCTTCACATGGTTCATCAAGATTCTATCTGAGATCATAACATTTATAATTTCATCAAATCTTATGTTCCAACAACAATAAGCTTATTTGAGTCCATAAACGGAGTTTCTTTAGCTTTCATACCTTGCTTTCCTCAATCATGAAGCCATGGGGCTACTTCTTATGAATATTCTCGGAGAGGTATTCATAGAGGAATGCAATCTTGACCTCCATCTTAAAGATGTCAAAGTCAAGTTGTGTATCTATAGTTAGCAATATCACAATGGTTTTAAGCATGGTTACTGAAGAGCAAATCTCATCGCAAGCGATGTCTTCTCTTCGTTGTGTAGCTCATGGCTACGAACCGTGCTTTGAAGGTCTCTACCTTCTCATCAGATTCCCTCTTTCTCTTGATATCCATTTACACCTTAATGGGTCTTACCCATATAGGTGGATCCTCGAGGGTCCATATACAATATTTGTATATGAAATCTACTTTAGACTTTATTGCTAACATACATCTTTCCATGCTATGATCGTCAGAAGCTTTATCACATGAAGTCAGATCATTGCCAGACTCAAATGACACATGGAATCCATCCTTAAACTTATTTTAAGAGGTATTAGTGTTTCATCTTTTATTGTCCTTTTAGTTTCCAATTTTAGGAGCCTCATTATCTTCTCAAGACTAAATGAGATCCTTTACTTCATTTTCATCTTGATTCTCAAGAGTCTCATCATCTAAGAATCACCTTCTCATATATGAAATCTTTTAAGAATATCAAAGTCATGGAGTAGGTATCCAATACCATCCTTTATTTTTCCTAATGAAGTAGCACTCTCAAGTGCTAAATTCCAGCTTACTTGCCTGTAACCATATTAAGGATATATATTGTAGTCTCTACTACATATATTCCTTTAAACTAATAGGTATTTATGCTAAAATTCATTATTGATCAAATCATGTCATACATGATCTAATTGTATCTCCCTACAACTCCCTTGAGTTTAGGTGTATTAGGAGGATTGAGAAAGGAATGACATTCCTTTCTGCATAAGGTATTCTATGAATTCATCTAATATGTACTAACTACCTAGATTAGATCAAATTCATTTTCATCTCCCTTCAAACTTTGGTTTTTAAACCAAAATTGTGAAATCTCTGAACATTTCAAAGCTTTCTAAGGTGAAGAGAAGAAATCATATATCACAAATAATCATTAAATGATATCACATATAATCAATGTTTATCATGATATAGATGATATGCATACATCAGTATGTATGAGATACCGAATACCTTGACATCTTAATCCATTCTTAAGAGAAGGGTGCTTTGGACATTATTACTTTGAATACAATATTCACAAGTATGTGAGATTTGAAATTTTAGACATTCTAAAGTTTCATCTCTTACTAGTCTATTGATCTCATCAACAGACTTATGTCCAAGGTTTGATGCCAGATCATTATCAAATGATCTTCATCCTCCTATTGATCTTTAAAGGTTTAATTTTCAGTACTTGAAATGTTAATGAACCATTCAATAATTTTCTAATTTAGTTGAGTTCACTAGATTTTATATTACTATCTGAAATATCTCCATCTTAACTCTTTATGATAGGTCTATTACAGAATTCATGTTTATTTCCAACATTTAGAAATAAACAATGAGTGTATTCTAATATCTAGGTCATAGAGACATTCTCCATAACCAAGGGCTCTTCCAATGAAATTATGAAATTTATCTGTCCAACAGAGATTGTTGCACCAATTACATCAATATCTTATGTACATTTAGCACGATGGACACATTGCCACTCCCACTAAGCTTCACACGGTTCCGCAAGGTTCTATCTGAAATCATAACCTTTATAAATTCACCAAATATGATGTTCAAACTACAAGAAGAATTATTTGAGTCCATAGAAGAAGTTTCTTAGCTTGCACATCTTGCATTCTTCAACAATGAAGCCATGGGGCTACTTCATATGAATATCCTCGTAAAGGTATTCATTGAGCAATGCAATCATGACTCCCATCTTACAATGTCATAGTCAAGTTGTGTAGCTATAGTTAGCAATATTCTGATGGGTACAAACATAATTAAAAAAAAGTTTTAAATTAAATAAAACAAACTTTTTTTAATCAATTGTTTTTTTAATTTTTAGTTTTCTTATTTTTAATTTTTAAATATGATAATATAAAAATAATATGATGATATACGAGATATATATAATAGAAGTGGTATGCAATAAAATATATAAAATTATACAAAAATAAAAAATATCCAAAAAACGGTGTTTTTTAAAGTTTTAAAATATATTTATGGAATTAAAAATAATTAGTAATAATATAAATTATATAAACTAAAATATAAATATATACAAGCTATATAAGGTGTACTATTTATCTATATAAATTAAAAAATGAAAAAAAACCATATATAATATTTTTATATTTTTCAAATATTTTTCTATATGTATGGAATTTCAGGGAATCTTTGTAAATTTTTGTATTTTTATAATCAGAAATAAAGCAAAACAAGGAATGTTTTAAATAGGGCGAATTATTTGAGATTTAAAAATAGAAAATGGTCTCCAAATTTATTAAAATAAATTTATTACAAAGATATGAATATATATATATGGAATAAAAACTAATATTTTTGGGATGTTTGTGAATATTTTATATTTTTAGGGTTAGTAAGGGTTTGCAATTTTTAAGGTTTCTTTTGAGCTTTTTTTGTTATTTTTGTTTTGGAGTTGTAAAATTAAAAAATATTTTTTGGATATTTTCAAAAAGGTTTTACAATTTTTTATATTTTATAAGTCAATCAAGGAATAAAATATATCTTTTTTATAATAAATAATAAATGCATGCAAAATGGAAATTAAAAACGAAAGCGTGAATAATCACCCAATAATGCATATACACCTAGTTTTAGAATGTTTACAACACATGAGCTATTTTTAATTAAAAGGAATGGCTAACTAAAATTAATTCAAGGTGGTAGGGGTATTTTTGTAAATAAAATAAAGCTCAGGGGTACATGTCAAAAATAACAAGAAAGTTTGAACGTCAATTTGAATTTTAAGCACTTAATACAAATAGCAAAAGCAGGGGGTGATTACTTGCAAATTGTCTACTTACGTGGCGGTCCACATGAGGTGACGTGACACTAGACTTAAATGTAATATTAAAGATTTACTAGGTCATACATATAAAAGTACACAAAGTTTTTAACTAATTTAAAATATTGTCATAATTTTTTTTAAAAATATAAAAAAGGCGGAGGGGTATGTGTGAAATTTACCCTACTTAAGTTGTCTAATCAAACCTCTCTCAACATGCCACATGGTCGATGTGATGGTTGAGAGAGGATGACAATTTGAATAAAATGGATGGACTAGATTAAATCTTGATTGCATTCTTGATCTGATGGTAGTCGGTCCCTCTAGAAGAATAGCTGAAGAACAATGGTTGGGGCATATTTGATCTCCTCGTTCTCCATCCTCCAGTGTTGAATACATGATCTGACGGATGCCAGAGATAGATGGGGTCCTCCACGTGTGCTGTTCGGCTCCAATAAAAATGAGGGAGCCTAGAAAGCTCGAATGGATCCAAGACATCTATAGCTGCTCCAGGTATTAAATGGTGTTCTAGACGATTTCCTGGAGTCATGGACCTATACCAAAAGCTTCCTTGGTTTGAGGGTTAGCTCCTCGACCGAAGGGTTAGGAAAAACGGGTGTTGGGTGATGTGAAGATGGAGCTCCGATGAAGGGTGACAAAGGCAGTTTGATTCCCAGATGCACAATTGATCTGGGTTGGATAAGATGATCGATGGATGGAGAATATGAAGGGGAAGATAATGGTGGAGATAGAGGGTCGAGAGATGAGCAGATTCATAGTGATTTGGCTAGGAGCTCCAGCTCCAGGAGATTAGCGTGTTTTCTAAATTGGACCTAGAGATGCGACTAAAAGGATTAAATGTGGATATTGGATCTACAGCTAAGACATTTCCTAGGAAGCAGAAAAAAATGGCCTTTGGTTGGGCAAGGGCCAACAAAGCAGAACCACCAACGGAGCTCCTCCAGCGACAGGTGTGGATCACTCCTCCGTACCTCCTTCTCACTGCCAAGCTTCCAGATCTCGAGCTGTCACCATAAGGAATGGATTGAATAGGCTCTGAGGGGCTAAGAGGTAAAAAAGAAGGATCAAACTTGAGAAGAAGGTTGACGAATCATATTTATAAGCTGGGAGAGGATGCGACCTTCGATGGAGATCAACCGCGCTTGAAGATCACACGGGATTCACAAATGTCAGGGCTCAGGAGATGTTCAAAGTGTGAGGTGAATCGATCATTAGAATTCTTGGGAAAAATGCTAAAAGTTGGGTACTCGAGGTGTCTGACAAAATAGAGAAGGCGAAGGCAGTTGACATATGTCAACAAAGGGAGCTCTCTGGTTGATCCACGTGGACCAACCAGAAAAATCCCGAGAAGAAAAGACTGGTAAATTCAAAAAGAAATTGAAAATGAACTAAATAAATTTTAAGTAAAACATAAAAAATACTTGAAATTTACTATAGTATTTTATCTGTATTTATTTGCTTTTTATTACGAGTTAATATTTACAAGTAAAATATCGGTATAAATACCTATATTTTGGAATTTTATTTTTATTATTTATATTGTATTAATTTATACATGAATTTAATATATTATTTATTTATTTTTATATACATTTAGATATTTTTATTGTATTTTTCTGAATTTGCAGGTACACTTAATATAATTTGGTATCTATATATTATAGGTATATGTAGTTATATGCATTTGCATGTATTATTTATTTTGATTTTATTTAAATGGTTTTAATTAATTTTACTTATGGATATGTGTTTTAAATAATATTTACAAATTTATAAAAATAAAAGAATTTTTAAAATACAAAGAATGAATATATTGAAGAAAATATACATGTATATTATATAATATGGGCTCAAAACCTAACTTTTGCATCTCAGCTTCAAATCAAATGAAATCATTTCATTAAATAACTTATTGAACGTTATATACAATTAATGGTTATTTTGGTCCATTTTGATACAGTATGGAGAAGATACATGTATGTGAAGTTTTTATTTTGGCTTTTTATTTTTTGTGTGTCGGGCACACTGTATGTTATTTTTTTATAAACTGAATTTTGTATTTTTCTTTGTATTTTTATCTACAATATGAATTTACTAATTTTATTGATCGGATGTACAAATATAAAGAATAAAATTGGTCCCAAATAATAATTATAGATGAACAAAAAACTAGAGTTTTGATGTATATTTTTTACAATTCATCTGCCCTGTCTCCCTCTACTTTATTCTTTGTCAACCAAGTCATCATGATTACTAGGTATCAGGGTCTAGGGTCTCCCAACACCTATGATGTCTACTTTCTTTTTCTTTTCTTCCTTTATTCTTTAATTTTGGTATTAAATACAATTAATTTACATTATTTTGTACAATATTTTGTACAAGTTGCAGCGTGTTTATTTTGACAAAATGTGTCCATGGAATATTGGGAGTAGAGATAAAATTGTGGGCTTTAGCTCAAAATACCCATGAATCGCAAGTATTTGAATCCATGTATTCATATGTCCTGCCCTTGTATTATAGGCATCCTTAAGTGTAAGCTTAACCACTGGTTCTGGTGGATCACCTCCCCCATTCCCACCTCCATTAGGTTGCTCACCCTCCTCTTTCCTATTTTGTCTCACATTCCTCAGCTCAAAGATCATAACTCTTAAGCCGACATGGATGTCATCTTGCTCATTAAACTGTGCCTGAATGGTCTGAATAGAAAGCTAACATCGTATTTGTTGATCTCATTCTGTTCTTCCATGGTACTCTTTCCCTAAGGTGCCATCAAGTGCTCTGATTCTGTCCCTGAAAATGTATACATCACAAGATTGGTCCTCATAAATGTTGGAGTCTCAAATGATAGTTTGAGATTAGATTCAATCTCAAACAATGGATTTATTGATGATAAGATGGGTGGTGTGGAGAAAGAGGAATATTCGGAAAGCGAGTCTTCCTGAATAGAAGATGATCGAATTAGAGTGTGAAATGAGCTCGTGGAGTCCGAACAAGAAATACTCTAATCCGACATCTTCAATGTAAAAAGTAAATATGCGAGAACATGAAGTCAAGTGAAGAAAGAAGAAGGAAGAAGGCACAAATGGCACGGAGGGATCTTTACACTAACAAATGAACACAATATGAACCTCTGATTCACAGACTGAACTAAAGTGGAGACCATAATAGTTCGGTCTTCTATCCTTTTGATTTTAGTTTTAGTGAATCTTCAAGAAGTTACTTACTACCAAGCACAAAGGGTGAGTCACCGCTATCACCCAGTGTATGTTCTCAATCCTACCCAATCAATGGAACTATCTACCCGAGCTGTTAGGTTCAATATCAATCCCAAAGGGAGAAAGGACAATGAGTACACTAAAATGATTTTCTAACGTCTGAGGCAAGTACTTGCATCTCAACCATACACCACATAGATGTGTACAGGAGCATAGGGCACAAGTCCAGGGATTTGGGCTTTATCATTATGGTTGCATCCTCACCCACTCTGTCTGGAGATAAGTACCTGCAAACAATGTGGGGGTTACTCTCCCCAAAACAATGATCACTTGTCGTTACGTTTATTTTAGGGTCGAGTTTTCTTTAGCGGTCCTAGTTTTAGAAATGTTATCACTTTTTATGGATTTGTTAGAGTAAATGGACTTACTAATTTTACAATTCCTTTTGATCTTAAGTGAATGAAAATGGGGAAGGAAATTAGAAAAGCTTATGCGACGGAAATCAATGATGCATGAATGAGATAGAAATGTGTACCTTGCTCCAGCAGTCTACATGCAAAATGATCCATGCATGAAAATAAAGATAGAAACAAAACTAACCCAAATGATGCAAGAGAATTTTCCCAATAGTAACTTCTATTAGTGGGCAAGAACCAATTAATTTGTCTAAGTCCAATCCTGCGATCTAGTCTATAGGAACATATATTATTTTAAGGGCTTTGGACCTAATCGATTACCTGGATCAAGAAAGATAATAAAACCTACTTACAAGGTGTCAAGCACAAAAAAATCTCAAGAAAACAAATAAAAGTAAAATCGATGAAAACAAAAACCGATGAGATCCCCTAAGTACACCGACACTTAGTGAAACAGACCCCACACAATCAAGGTTATATAATGGCCTTAGAAAAAACAAAAAAGAGGCAAGTACTAAGAGAATAATTACAACTTTTTACAAGAATAATGATGCAAATAAAGACAAAAAAGAAAAAATGTATGTGCGAATTTCTGCAAAATCTTCTAAGTCTTCTTCTTCTTCCTTCTACGCTCTCATATTGCTCGATGAAGAAACGAGCCACTTCTGTTTCACTTGGGTGCGTCGTCACTTCTAGGAGATCCCCCTTGTTTGTAGGGCCCTAACAAGAAAGAGGGAAACAAAAGATATGCCAGATCACAATTATGAAAAATACGAAAAAAATAAAAAGAATAAAACCAGACAATGTAGATAAAGAAGACATGCAAAATGAGAAGAGCAAGTAAAAGAAATCTCAATTGAATCCCTAAGTCCGATCTTGGGTAGATTTTGATGTCCGACAAATCGGAAACTACAAGTGTTGTGTAAGCTCCCTCACGGCACGCGTAATCGAAGTGAATGCTTACTCCTCAACAAGATGTTGATCCACACAATAAGATATACACAATTTTGGATAAAAATAAATGACAGAAAATATGGACAAGTGACAAATATATAAATAGAAATAAGAAGAAGAAATAATAGAAGAAACAAATAAGAAAATGATGAGAAAAACAAACCGGTATCTACAACTAAGAATAACAGTCTATAAGAGGAAAAACGAAGCAACCCTCATCATGCCTCACCGAAAATGGTGCCATTTGTTGAGCAGATACTTTAAGGGTTTTAATTTTTTTAATTAACAAAGCATCGTTGCAACCCTAAAAATCCCTCAATAATTTTTTGTTTCTCAAGCTGAAAATAAATCAATGAAGAAACGTAAGCAAGAAAATTTTGCTATTTATTTACCTGTATAAAGTACAGGATTGAACTCAGGGATGCTACAAAAATCTGAGGGCTATAATTCAATGAAAAATCAATGAAATAAAAGGAGGAATTCTATACACTACTCTTGGTTTTTGTGACTTTTTGTCTTTTATAATTTTTTTATGAATTTTTAATATTTATATTACTTTTATGCTTTTTTGATTTTATATATTTTATGTATTTTTATATTTTGCAAATGTTTTACTTTTTTTGAAAATAAAAGAAAATAACAACAAAGAAAAAAAAGGGAAAAAACGAAAAGCAATTTTTTGTATTTTTAAAATATATCAAAAATATGTAGAAAATTCAAATATTTTTTTGTTTTTGGTATTTTACAGATGTTTTTTGTGATTTTTCAAAAACACTTAGAATTTTTTAGGAATTTCAATTACATCAACAACTAGAGAAATGATTAACAGAAAATAATGAGAGTGTTTTGGGTTTTTAAAATAAGAAATAAAATAAAAAATGGATGAAAATGCATGAACAAAAAATAAGTTTTTATATTTCCAGAAAGTAATTTTTAATTTTTTTGAATTTTCAATATATTTTTATGAAATTTTTAGCATTTCTAATATTTTCATTTTTTGGTTTTTATGAGGAATCAGAAAATGAAATTTGGTAAGAAAATCATATAAGATAAAATAAACAACATAATTTTTGGATTTTTTCAAAATGCTTTTATATTTTTTTATTGCTTTTTTATGACAAATAGGAAATAATTTTGGTATTTTTAAATTATTAAAAATAATTAAAATGTGAAATAAAATTAGTAATGAAAGAACGAATTAACATAAAACTTAAATGATTTTTATAGATTTTTTTGAAGTTTTGTTATTTATAAGCTAAATTAAAATGTAAAATGTAATGCAGATTACAGGTGCATGGATGCAAATAAAGATAGTCAATGAACCAAATGAAAAAATAAATAAGAAACGTTATGGGCAAATGTGCAATTTTCCCCAAAATGCGTGTGCTAGTGCACATGGAGTCGTGTTGGCGTGGATATAAATGCAAATATTTTATTCCAGAGGACTAAAGAATAACACCAAAATGCAGGATTTTTTTACAAAATACCCAAGTAATCACATGTGAGGCACATGCTGCAGTTCCATCAGGATTGAAATGAAAATAAAATAAAGCATAAGGTCTTTAACGCGTTTGTTCACTAAACAACAGAATGACACGTGTCCCAATGAGACTTATGGAAAAATTAAAAGCAAGCAGGGGCTAAAGTGCAATTGTTATACCGTTCTACATGGCACTTGATACGTCTGAGATACATCCTCGTGTATGAACTGATGGCTGAGATTGGAAGTACAAGGATGACCCTTATCTGATTTGGGAAGTTCGATCAGCGGTGGAGTTTTGGGGCTCAATGGATGGCTGAGATTCAATCTGGAAGGAGAGTTCTCAATTGTGTGGATGTGAGGGGTGTTGGAAGAACTGGCTTGAATGTCTAAGATGAGTATAATCTCTGATCGAAGGCTGAGGATGAAGGCATGCATGGATGCTTGAGACTTAATCTGGATGGCGTGATCCACGGTTGAAATTTGGGCATTCTTGGATGATCGAGAGGCACCCGGAGCTCCTCGTTCTTGATCGAACTGTGACGAAGGGTGCTGGAAGAATACGGTAAAAGGTCCTTCGTAATGGATTTAGATAGCCTTTATCTCTTAAGTCCTAGCTTTGATTTGTGTCGTAAAGGGCTCCTTAACTACTGATGAATCTCATATTCATCACTCTAAAAATGATGAATTAAGCTCAAATCCTAAAATTCATTGGCATCTCTTCATTTATTCTTCTTAATTACCATTCGTGCATGTTTTGATAATAATTGCATTTTATCACTCACAATTGCACAAAATAAGAAACCAAAAATCTTAGCTAAAATTACATGTAAAATAGCCTAACTTCCCTTATTTTTATTTAATTAATGCTAACTCCAAATGGCCTGAAACCACCTTCACTATGTACATATTACTAAAAAGAATAAATGAAAAATAAAAAAATCACTAAATAGAATAAGTGGACCAAAAACCCAAACCCTAGTTCTAGGATTTCTGGACTAAGACCTTGATATCTTCCTCATCCAATGTCCAATTTGATCCTACTCACTTTTGACCTACTGTACATTCCATTGCCTTTAAAACAAGATCAAGTTCAATTGAATCGGATCTCATATGTGAAAGTTGGGTTTTGGTCCTCTTTTGTGCATTTTGTATTTTAGCGGTTTTTGACCAATTATTTTATGTATATAATTAACCCATTTTATATATTTTTCATTTATTATCTTTTGTAAAAGTTTTATTAAAACGAGCAAAAATCCAAATCCAAAATGAACTTGAAATCAAAGAAGTTAACTGAGATCGAGTCTTCACTAACCGTCTGTACAAAAGTTATCTTTTTCACATTTTATTTTATTTCTTCTTTTTCTTACTTAAAAAAAATTAAAAAATAGATTAATGTGAAAATATTTATCTTTGATTTTATCCTATTTTTGCTGATTTTTATCTTTAAAAATGACAAAAAATAATAAAACCCAAAAATCAAGGTGTTTTATGTACATGAGATACCCCAGAAATATCACTTTGTGCAAATGATCGATTTTATTTTTAGTCTATTCATAAAAGTTGTAGATCTCATCGAGAAAAGTAACTTTCGTGGAGAAAGTTTTTCGATTCAAGGTCATTTGCTATTTATTTTTTATTTATCTTTATCATTTATTTCTAATTTTTCTGGAAGTGCCACATGACAGCTCCTGAAGCTGCCACGTGGCACAAATTTTTGAGCAATTTATATTTCGTTTTTATAAAATAAAATAAAATAAAATAATTAAAGATACGCACGTGCAGCGCACGTGCCCCCTGCGCACGCGTACTCCACATTCTCGATCGTCTTCCTGCTTTCCCAATTGGGGGGCGGCGTCGCCCCACGAATCCCATTCGGCTCCGATGCCCTCTGATCTCCTTCCTACTACAGCCGACCACCCTTGTCAAGCAAGTCCCCTTCTCTAGTCAGCTGCCAGATGCACCTTCCTCTTCAGCCTTCATCAAATCTCAATCACCGATCCTACCACTCTCGTCAAATTTGTCTCCCGAAATACCCATCACGATTAGCTTCCATCTCCAGCAGCACCCCCTCTCCTACTTAAATCATCGCCGAGCCTCCCTCAAAGATCCATCTGCCAATAGAACCCATAGCAGAGGAGGACTGGTGGTGATAGCTTGGCCCTCCTCCTCCCTCGGAGAGATCCAAGCTCCAAGGAGCTCGTCGCATTGGGGCCTCCGTGCCTACGGCTCAAGCTCCGGTCATCCCGTCGAGCCAACGCCTTCGACTCCACTATCCACCTAAACGTCCAACATTCCACCACCAACTTCGCATGCTCAGCCATCCACCGCGAGCTACGCCAACGATCACAGCTGGAGCTGCCTTCTTCATCGACTCCCAGGAGCACCCTCGACTCCAGTTGCCGCGCTTCCATCGCCATATCCTCGGATGTGGCATGTGTTTCCAAGTAGACTCTACTCTACCGCCGACCGCCAGGCGCCTCGCCCGCTCCTCTACCTCCGTCAAGAAACACCGCTCAACAGTACCGTCCATGCCTCCGCCTCAGCGCCCACCGCCACGTCAGTCGTGCCTCCACCGACTTCGCTCGTTGATTGCCATAGCACCTCCACACTAAAGGCATGAGTCCCTCCCACGTGCATAGCACGTGCGTGGGAGGGAACATTGTAGTTCCACCATCCAAAGTTTGCCTATTCTCAAGTCTGCCCTCATCACCCAAAGGTCATGTGCATAGCACGTGATCGCTTGGAGTTTTTACACGAAGCCCCCTGGAGATCATCCAATTCATGGAGATGCTACCACCATAGAGGGCACGTGCGCATCACGTGCCCCTCCAGTAGTTTTGTAATAACCCCCTCCGAGGACTAGGTAATCTTAGATCAACTCCTGTGCTGTATTTTTATTTAATTTTTTTATTGTAATTGCAAAAAGACCCTTGTGTTCCCTCTTTATTTTGGACCTCTTTATTGCATCATTTTATTATTTAAATATTAGCATTATGTTCTTCAATTAATTCTCTATATTATGGTGCTTGATATTTTTGTGGTTTGTGGTTAATAATTAATTTATATTTTTACGACAAATTGCATATTCTGCACATACTATGCTTTGAAATTCATAAGTAATTAACCATAGCTCTGAAAATTGCCAAAAATTCACATATAAGAGAACTAATTGTGTTTAAATCGTGCCAAAAAGAATTGCATTTTCATGCATGGTTTGGCCTATAAAAATTATTTTGTATATTTTAATATTAAATTTGTAATAGGTATTAAATCTAGGATTTCATGGTTTAGGATTTTTCTAACATCAATCACCTAGTTCTAGATCTTGAATAATTTTATCATTTAGAAATAATTAGGATTAATATTTATTATAATTGATAATTGAAATTCATTGTGTTTGCATTCATAAATTCATAAAATATTTATCTTGCATTAAAAATTCCAAAAGAAATTCAATGCACTCATTTCATCATAATTAACATCTTGACAAAATTTCATATTTTTCGGACATTGTTTGATTGATCTTTACATTTGAGTCTGTAACATTGGCCACATTGGCATTTTCCATCCCAAAATTGCATTAAAATACCAAAAAAAGACAGCCTAAAAAACCATGCAAGAACTTTTATAGATAAATTTTTAGTTGTTCCTTTGCCTCCTTGAGTTCGACTTTGGGACTTGCCTAAGTAAAATAAACTTAAAACCACATTGATTAAAATTGACTAAATTTCATGTGGTTATTTCTTGATAGATTTCGAATTCATGCCTACAACGAAATGACAAACTTTAATCACATAATTCTCACAAATTAACTTGGTGAACATCGGACTCTTTAGATGATGTCGTTGTCGGGTAGGCAAATGGCTTAGCTTTTGTGTAATTTTTTTTTGTGTTTGATTTTCCATATCCAGATAGTCTGACCCCCGAATCTGCACTTTAAAATTTCCATATTTTTTCCTGCATTTATTTTTTTTATTTTAAGCATTTATTTTCTGTCTTTTATTTTTGATTATTTTTTATCTCACTCTCTTACACTCTCTCTATTATATTTTTACGAGGTACCCGCCGTACATGGAGCGGTTTTTCACAAAACCGATGCATCTTCACCGACCGCCAATCTGCAAATAAAATTAAGATCGAGTCGAGTCATGAGAGAGCATAGAGTCTATGATTTATTTTTCTGCAATTTAAATTTTGCAATAATTTTCTCATTTATAACAGTATCCATTTGGACTCTCACGTGTGTAACAAAACCCTGAACTTTTTCTGTGGTGTGTCGTGGCATGTTTCATTCTCCGGTGAGGGTAGGGCCCAACTTGAGTGGCGCTTTCGATAGAACTGCACATACGTCTATTAGAGCTTTTACATTTTATTATTTGTGCTCGTAGAACCTAGGACCACACTGCACATTAATCGAGACACACATTAGCTCGTTAGACTTAGTACAAAATTTAACTCATTTCTTCATGGCTAATAGAACTTTCTCCTAGGTGCAGTTTCATCAGCTTGCATTCATATAGATTAATTTTTCAATTCCTATAATGCATCCCACGTCGAGATTGCGAGGAATCACTGTAAGTCTTCTATCTGAGCATACATCAATGTTTCACATGCATCGACTTTTCCCGGATTTCTCCCTCCTGTTTGTCACTTAAAAATCAAAGGAACTTGGGACTGGACGGTAGACGTGCATTTATGCTTATCTAATTTTTCTGTGATTATCTAATTAAAATTAGGACTGATAAACAAAGCTAATTAAATAACTTATAGAATCAAGAATGTTTGTGGGAGAGAAACCCCGACCATGAATGCATTTATTTGTCTAAGTGAACGAGAGACGACACTTAAGGGTAGAGCCCAGCTCCAGAATCTTCGTTCATACCACTGATTCTAAAACGTTTAGATACTTCACTGTGTAGATCTACGGGTAGCTGGTAAACTGTCCGGAATTCCTTAGCAGAGTGGATGGTTTAAAGGACATTGTGTAAGGCTCCATCCTTAAGTACACGCGTAGCCGTTTTATGGTCCGTACTTACACCCATATTGGCTGAAAGTAGATGCAACTAGTTGTTGAAATTCGGGCCAATCTTTAAGAAAATTTTGGCACCTAACAACTCGCTAATTCTTTCCAAGACTAAATTTCTCACCAACTAAAATTGAAAATATAATTTATCGAACTCTAAGGCTTCATTGTGTGAGTTGGTGAACCTAGGTATTGATTTGTGTTTGCATTGGTGTGCATGAACCGATTTCGAAGATCAAAAGCCGTACACTTGTGCCATCATCCTCCTTGATAAATTTTTTCTTTTATGAATATCCTGTGCACTTGCATTGAGATCAACCATGTTGATTCATCATCAACCTCCTTTGACAAATATAGGACAATGGTTCGAGTACCCATCTGATCTATACTATGAAAATGAATTTAGCTCGATTAGGCCCAAATCATCTAAAACCTCTTCTTTCAAGAATCCTCCAACATTTACAGGAGACTTTCACTCTCGGATGAATCCGACCACCTCGATAAATTCCAAGCCATTCTACTCGAATCATCCGATCAATGTCACCTATAGGAACTTATTTTTCACCTCCATTACCTCAGCAACTTCCATCCTGGACTGAACCATCTTATGCCTGGTTTCTCACTAATGAATCATTTCAAGATCAAATTGCTTTTGAGACTCATTACTGGCTGGGAGACCAAGCCCGACCGCCTTCATTCTTTCCTCATAATCTTGTTGGTACAAGTCACAACTCACTGAAATACATCCAGACTGGACCTTAGGGAATAATATGATGGCCCGATCAAACCGCAAAGAGAGGTTCACACCTAATGATCAACCATATTGGATTGACCCTAACAACCAAATCCCTATTGACAAATCCGGATATCATTCTTTCAGACAACCCATACATACAGAGGACCAAGCTGATGATATTGACATATATGAACCCTGTATAACTCCATTATTTGGGGAAACAATCAATCATGACCATGGAAGTAAACTATACTCAAACCATCATTGCATGCCTGAGTCGCATCATGTTGAGTATGAGACCTACAGAATCCCACAAAATCCTTCTACTGAGCAGACCCCTTCCATAATTTATGAGGAGAAAATTTCAGAAAATATCAATCATATATTGGATAATCCAAGAAAATCTCCTTTCAGATCATACAGGAAAATGGAAATTAAAATTACTGAATCTCAAATTCAAAAACAAGAACACACACCAACTACTCCGATGATTGATCAAGAAAAGTTTTTGGAGGATGACATTTCGAGGATTACAAGGAGATGTGAACTAAAGGAGGATAAATTTAGAAACTTCACAGACCAACTAATTTCACTTTATGGTAGCTATGATATAAAAATGGATGATGAAAGACATGAGGATATTCAGAAAGCCATAGACTATGTTCACCCTAGGGACGGCTCTGACAACAACACCTTTGCATATTACTCCCCTATGAATAACCTTGACTCTGACTTGACTAATCAAAACCCCTCATCATCTATGGAAAGCAACTCATCAACACACCACACAGAAAATACCAAAATATTGAAATATTCAAAAACACCCAAAAAATTAAAAATTCGGAAAATTACATAAAAATTGAAACTGAAGAAGATTTGAAGAATTTGGATCTTTCTTTAAGGGAAGCAATGGAGAAGAGACTAATTTTTGAACTTCCCTTTGATACAAGCCATTGAACACTTTCCTGACCTTAAAGCATTTGTAATAAACAAATTAATGATGAAAAAGTTGGGCAGTATAAGAACAAAGATTGAAAAGACATATCTTGTCAATGGCCACCTCCTTGGTGTTGAGGAGAAAAACCAAGAGCCGCATAGTGAAGCAGTTGCCCAGAATTGACTATGGAATCAAAGACGTCATATTTACCCATGGTTGAATCGATGACGACTCACCAATCAATATCCTCCCGACCTCTATATTTGACAAGCTCAAACTTGAACCAATAAAGAAGATAAGAGAGATCATTCAACTGGTTGATAGATCGATAAAGCGGCTGAGAGGAACCATTTCAGTCATCATTACATTCCAAGGTGCTCTGTTCAAAGTGGACTTCACTATCATTGATATTGAGCATCAAGGATAATTCACCCAATCTCCAATCATTCTCGGAAAGCCATTCTTAGCATTGTATAAGGCAATTATTGAGTGTGAGACTTGGGATATCAAGTTTACATCATTGGGAGCATTTTGATCTCACCCAGTCTTTGAGGAAACATGATATTCTGAGGCGACCCACGAAGTCGTCAACAGCTGTAACCACCAAACGGTCGAAGAGCCCTACCCCACTGCTACACCTAAGATAACGGCTCTTGAAGAGACTATTGGTTAAGATACTCTTCCCCCTGTTCCATTCCCTACATCTCTCACCATGGGAAATGACCTCTCATATGATCCTGAGACATATGCATAAGCGCATCCTCAATCAGTCGAGATATCCCCTGACCACATTGATCAAATCAATCAGACACAGGAATGCATCAACATCAAGTCAATTGAGAATAAATATGCAGAGACTCTCCCCAGTGTTCCATTTCCTACTGCTCTCACCATGGAAAAGTATTTCATATATGATCCTGAGACATATGCATGGGTTCGCCTCGAGTCGTCCGAAACCTTCTCCGACTACCTTGACCAATTCATTCCAACTCAGGAGTGCACCAATATTAAGAAAACCAAGGACAAATACGCGGGACGTACACCGACAAAGGAGAACATTTTCAATGGTTATTCATCTAGAGACTCAATTGTCAACACCTCACTCCGAGGACAAACACCTTCATGAAACACAATGGCTGCCCCCTCATCTAAAAAGAAAGTCACTTTCGACCTTCCAGAAGAGGAATCGTCTGATGGTCCCTCATCATGTCCGGAAAGGGTAATCTACATAGAGTGAGGTTTGTTCGACGGTTCTAAAACCCTATCTTTGTATGGATCCAAATTTCGATTCCCGTTGGATGACTCCCGTTCCTCACTATTTTCATCCAAAGCCTATTCTCCTGGTCTCATTAAGTATACTGGAATAATTTCTTATGAGATGACCGAGACTGGTGCTTCAGAGTATTGATCATTCGAGGACGAATTGCTTGATCCCAAGAAGGAACAAATTCTGAGAAAACAACTAAAGAAGCTAAAGAACAAGAATATCTGGAGTGCCTCCACTTTCAAATACTATTCCTCTGAGGATAACTCCGATGATGGTTATCTTCCATCAGATTCATATGCTTCATCTACTCTCTAGCATGATTTCTCAAAGGATAGCAATGATAATGATTGGGAATCATATGCTTCATCTCCTTCTTATCATTATGATCTCCCAACACAGGCTCACAAAAAGATCGACCGAAAATCGCCTTAACCATTGGCTACCCTCCCTCCCTCCTGACCCCATCAGTCTCCTTGAACATCTTCTTCCTCTACTTTGGCAAAGGCCTAAGTATAGATGGGGGCCGATGCCATATGTATATACCATTCTACTCATTAAACTCTATCTCAGATCACTCCATTTCCACCCTTCTTCCATACTTAAGCAGACTAAGAGCCTAGATATAGGCGGAACTGATGCCCATCTGTATATACTCTCCTCATTCACATATCCTGACCGCATCATTTTCACTCTTCTTCTATACTTAGACCGTTCATAGTCTAAGTATAGGTGGGCATGCAAATCTATCTTTTTCTATTTCTATTTCACTCTTGTATGCTTAATCCGAGCTATGTCTTCTCTACGGTTCATGTGCTCTGAGACACGACACTCTCTATGTATAGGGGTGTGTGTATATATATTGTGTATATATTTTACAATAGCTCGTACTTTAGTCTATATGTATTTACAGGGTGGGTACTAATTTAAAAAAAACAAAAAAAAAGGAAAAAAAATAATAAGTTTTGCTACTAACATTGATTGTGTCCAACCAAATATTTTCACAAAAAAATGGCTTCTTATTCATTTTTACATAAAAAATATATATCAAAAAAATCTTGCATTAAAAAAACAACGCAAAAGTAAAAAAAAATGTGTCTACATTTAACACACCTGCACTTCATCCAGCATTACATGTATTCGCATTTGTGAAAAGCCCTTGGGTTCCAAACCAATTTATAAGCAAAAATCGAGAGTGGCCTGGACTTGACCTTAATTCACTTAAATTTCGGAGGAACTTCACCAATAAATAGTATTTTAGAAACTTCATGTCTATGACTTAATTCTTCGAGTTCCACATGATAATGTGCAGCGTTTAACTATTAGTGTCTAACTTGGTCTCTTCATTCTGGGTATGACTCTGGAATCGGGAATCAATTTGTGCTCTCGTACTATGAACTTAGCTCAACTCAGATGGGGTTTTGGAAGACTGTGTGAGTTTCTTTTCTGGTAGCGTGGACATCTAAAGACCGGAAATACAGGTTGAAATAAAGCTTCGGAAAAGGGATGGATGGTTGGGCACAATTTTTTCTATGACCCCAAAAAATGTACAGAAAAAAAGATTCCATATCCGTAGGGGCACAACAAGATCCATGCAGAACCACCGAAAATCCAAATGCAAAGAAGCCACCACCAAATAAACATTTGACCAAAAAGGTCCAAGCTTCAATAAAACTTGAAGATCTTGGTGGAGACTTGGCTAAACTGGCTAGCTTTACAAGGAGGGGTGACTACACTGGCCACCCTCTAGTTCTTTTCTCCTTCTTCTAATTTCTCCCTCAATTCGATTGTTAACACAACACGACAGACCAAAGAAGAAAATAACTGACTACCCGAGGACTAGTTACTGGAGAGGAGGTTTGCATGGTAGTCTGGTATTCTGGATGGGAAGATCTAAAACCCCTCACACACATGAGTCGATTGTTCAATGTTCATGGGGTATGCTTTGGGAAGAGGATTGATCTAAAAGTTGAAGGCTATTGATTTTAAAATTCTAAGTCTAACAGAAGTTCCACAAAACTAATAATCCAAAGGTCGAGTCTAGTTCCATTTTCGCCTTCTGCTCATGGTCTTGGTATGGAACCCAATCTCCTTTCACCTCATTGCGTTGTTTTAGATGCTCATGGACGAGCATGGTTTAAGTATAGGGGGATGATGAATCTAAGATTCATCACTCTAAATATGATTAATTAAGATCAAATCCCTAAAATTCATTGGCATTTCTTCATTTATTCTGCATAATTAGCATTCATGTTTTTTAATAATAATTACATTTTATCACTCATAATTGCACAAAATAAGAAGCCAAAAATCACAGCCAAAATGACCTGTAAAATAGCCTCACTTCCCTAATTTTTAATTAATTCATGCAAATTCCAAATGACCCAAAACCACCTCCATTGTGTACATATTACTAACAATAGTAAATGAAAAATACAAAAAATCACTAACTAAAATAAGTGGACAAAAAACTCAAACCCTACTTCTAGGATTTCCATACTAAAACATTGATATCTTCCTCATCTAGTGTCAGATTTAATCCTACTCACTTTTGAACTAATGTATATTCCATTACCTTCAAAACAAGACCAAGTTCAAGTGAATCGGAGCGCATATGTGAAAGTTTGGTTCTGGGCCTCTTTTGTACATTTTGTATTTTAGCGATTTTTGACCTATTATTTTCTATACATAATTAACCAATTTTATTTAATTTTCATTTATTTTCTTTGATAAAAGTTTTATTAAAATGCATAAAAATCCAAATCCAAACTGATCTTGAAATCAAAGAAGTTAACTGAGTCTGAGTCGATACTAACCGTCTGTACAAAAGTTGTCTTTCACATTTTTATTTTATTTCTCAACATTCTTTCTATAATAAAAATCCAACAAAAATAGATTAATGTGTATATTATTATCTTTTATTTTATCATATTTTTTTTGAATTTTTATCTGGTTTAAAAATGGTCAAAAAAATTATAAAACAAAAAAATTAAGGTATTCTATGTACATGGGATACCCCAAAAATATCACTTTGTGCAATTGATTTTGGTTTTAGTGTCATTGAAAGTTATAGGTCTCTCAAGACGAGCAACTTTCGTGAAGAAAGTTTTTCGATTTAAGTTCATTTGCTATTTATTTTGTATTTATCTTTATCATTTGTTTTTGAATTTTCTTGAGGAGCCACGTGGCCGCTCCTGGAGCCGCCACGTGGCACCAATTTTGGAGCTTTTTTATTAAAAAAAGTATAAAAAAATAAATAAAAACACGCACGTACAACGCACGTGCCCCCTACGCACGTGCGTTGCACGTGCTTGATCGTCTTCCTATTTTCCCAATTGGGAGGCAGCACCACCGCGAGAATCCCGACCGCCTCCGCCACCCTCCGATTACCTTCCTACTATAGCCGGCTTCCCTCATCAAATAGATCCCCATCTCCGGTAAGCCGCCAAATGCACCTTCCTTTTCAGCCTTCATAAAATTTCAATCACCGATCGTGCCACTCTTGTCAAATCCCTCTCCTAAAATCCCCATCACGATTAGATTCCATCTCCGGCACCACCCCCTCTCGTACTTAAATCATCATTGAGCCTCCCTCCAAGAACCATCTGCCGATAGAACCCATAGCATAAGAGGACCGGCGGTGACAGCCAGGCCCTCCTCCTCCCTCGGTGAGATCCGAGCTCCAAGGAGCTCGTCGCATTGGGGCCTCTGTGCATGTTGCTCCAACTGCGATCATCCCATCGAGTCAACGCCTTCGACTCCACCATCTGCCTGAACGTCCAATGTTCCACCACCAACTCCACCCGCTCATCCATCCACCATGAGCTAGGCCAACGATCACAGCTGGAGCTGCCTTCTTCATCGACTCCCAAGAGCACCCTCGACTCTAGCAGTGGCGCTTCCATCGCCATACCCTCGGCTATGGCGTATGTCACCCAGTCAAGGCTACTCCATCACCGACTGCCAGGAACCTCGCCCACTCCTCTACCTCCACCAAGGAACACCGCTCAATAGTACCATCCATAACTCCGTCTCAGCATCCACCACCATGTCAGCAGCGCCTCCACCGACTCCGCTCGTTCACCGCCAGAGCGCCACCAGGCTCAAGGCATGAGGCCCTCCCACGTGCACAGTACGTGCGTGGGAGGGAACATTGCAGTTCCACCCTCCCAAGTTTGCCTATTATCAAGTCCTCCCTCAGCACCCAAAGGTCACGTTCATAGCATGTGGCCGCTTATAATTTTTACATGAAGCCCCCTGGAGATCATCTCATTCATGGAGACACCCCCCACAAAAGAGGGCACGTGCTGCGCACGTACCCCTTTGGCAGTTTTGCAATAACCCCCTCCGGGGATTAGGTAATCTCAGTTCAACCCCTGTGCAGTAATTTTATTTTAATTTATTTATTATAATTGCAAAAAGACCCCTATGCTTCCCCTTTATTTTGGGCCTCTTTATTACATCATTTTATTATTTAAAAATCAACATGATGTTCTTCAATTAATTCTCTACATTATGGCATAAGCTTGACATTTTTATGGTATGTGGTTAATTATTAATTAATATTCTTGTGACAAATTGCATGTTTTGCTTATCCTATGTGTTGCTCACGAAATCTCGAGGATCGAAAATTTATTGATATGATATGGTCGTTGCTATCCCAAAAATTACCCATGACAAACAAAAATTTTTTTTTGCTACTTATTAACTTGTATAGCAGACATGATCGAACATAGGGAGGCTATAATTCCCGAGGGTTATTCAATTAATCGATAAAAAATAAATTAAAACAAAAAGGAAATCTTGAAGTGCAAACTATCCTTGGTTTTTGTGGAATTTTTCTCTTTTTCATTTTTTATATTATTATTATTTTTTCTTATTTTCAAATTTTTAGTGATTTTAATTTTTGCAATTTTTATTTTTAAAATAAAGAACAATATGCACAAGACAAGAAATGCGCATACCAACTCTTTTTGTAATTTTCAATTATATAAAAAATGCTCAGAAACATCCAAAGAAAATATTTTTCCATTTTCAAGATTTTGGAGTTTTTGGGAATTTCTGTAGAATTTTTAGATATTTTTGTATTTTTCTAAATATAAAACAGTGACAAAAATGAGAAATAGTACACATCCTAGAGTAATTTGCAACTTACAAATATTTTAATACATAAACTCCTATCAATTATTTTTATGATAAAATAGGGATAATTGTCTACAATCAGAGATTGAAACAAAGATTTTTGGATTTTTGTAGAATTTGTTATGATTTTATAAGATTTTTAGTATTTTTAAATTTTTTTGGGCTTTATAAAGAGTTAATGCGTGAAATTTGGATAGAAATTAAATGACAAATGAAAAAAACTACTCTAATGTTTTGGAATTTTTGGAGCAATATTCAAATTTTTATGAATTTTTGAATTTCAGAAAGATAAAAATGACATGTTTTTTATTTATAAATAATAGGAAATGATGACAAAATGCAATAAACAATTTATGCTATGACCATGGACATAACGGAAGTATACACTATTTTTTTAGAATTTTTAGATCACAAATAGCATTTATTCCAACAAGAAAAACATGCAATTTAAAGTCTGTAAAGGAAGGACTCAAATTTAAATAATTAAAGTTTCTGGATAAACAATTAACACGGAATAAAAATAGGAAGGAACATGCAAATTACCCATAGGGGACGTGCTCTGTACGTGAGTTAATCTGGAGGGGATCTTTTTTGTAATTCTTAGAATGCATGGGGATCTTCAATGGAATTTTCCCAAAAAATTATTCAACCCTAGTTCTCTCTTGTTTTCTTTGTTCGCAAGCTAAAGAGGAGGGAGATGGCTTCCGCCCACCCTTCTCTTCCACGAGCAGCGATGGTAGCTGCTTTAACGGAGGGCTCGCACTTCTTTGATCTACAGGCAGATGGCGATGTCTACTCCGCCCAAGGTGGTGCCCTGCGCCGGTGGTGCCTCACAGTGGGTTGCTCCTCTCCAGGTGTGGCGGACGAGGGTTGGACCACAGATGCCCCTCAGCTGACACATGGTTGAGAGAGGAAGATGCACACAACTATTCATGAAAAGGTGCACATGCGGTGGCGTTTATGGCGGAGGAAGCGATGGCGAAAGGCGTGGTGGTCCAGGCGGTGATGGTATAGGAGGTCAATGGCAGTGCCACTGCGGAGGAGCGGCCGCTCGCTGCAAGCCGCAGGTGGCAGAGACGAGCTTCTTCGAGGTGCTACGATGGGGCGGCGAGGGAGGTGGCTCCCTGGAGCTTGCGCGGTCGTGTTCGACGGCTTGGGCGATGAAGGAGGTGGGTAGCAGCGGTTGGATGTGCTGCGCCCAGATGGTGATGTCGGCAGTGGATAAAGGCACTAGAGCGCAGCTGCCGCACGGGGGAACGACTGAAGATGACCGGTGGTGATGCCGGCGGAGGCGAGGATGTTATGCTGGCGGCAATGTCGGCGGAGGCGATGATGTTGGGCTGGCGGCGGACAAGCCAGCGGCTGGAGCAGGCGTGCCTGCTGCCGATTATTTTTTAAAAAAGTTTTATTTGTAAAGAAGAAATAGAATATATAAAAAAATTATTTATTTATTTATTTATTTTTTATTTGTAAATAGAATAAAGAAACCCTTTTTTAATGATTTTTATTCTATTATTTTTTCTTTTATTTTTTATTTTTTTCTTGCAAAACAAATGTTAGAAGAAAAAATATTTTTTATTTTTTTTATTTTTATTTATAAACAAATTGGAAGGTGAACGAGGATCCAGCGAAACGTGAGGAATCAAATCCGATTCTCCGACCACCCTGCGTGGTCGGACTTGATAGATCGTGGAAGATAGAAGATGAATGCGAAGAGATCAAGAAAATGAGATGAATGTGAAATCGATGGCAGATCAAATCGTGATGGCTCTACGATCTAAAAATAATAATTGACAATGAAATAAAAATGTGAGAGATAAAACTATGAATAATCTACGATATAAACAAGAAAAAGATGATGGATCTCACCTTAGGGAGCAGAAAATTAACATGATCACCTCAACAAAGGCTGACTCACTGTCACCGGACGACTCGGAGGCTAGGCACCTTTCTTGATAAGAAGACTCTCGGAGATTGGGCTCCTCTCACCAAAGATTGATCAAGTTGGAATGCTGGAGACGGAGCCATAAAAATAGAAAAGATAGATAATGAAATTTGAATTTTTGAATTTTTGGTTGAAGAGATAAGAGAGAAAAAATTGCAATGAGATAAAGATAAAGAGAGATAAAATATATACAAAAATTAACTATTTTTTGTATTTTCGTAACTTTATTTATTTGAATAAAAAAGTTATTTTCTTTATTTTTTATGGTGGTTTATTAAGAATTGCAACTATATACATATAATATATACATATATGACATTATATACATGGGTAAATGAGCAAATTTTTTTAATTAAAATTTTTTTATTTTTATTTTCATTTTAAATAATTAGTAAAAAAATTTTACAAAAAAATTCAAATACAATATGTACAAAATACATGGAAAAATTGCACAAACCACCCCAGAAAACCAACTTTTTACTCGTAACTCAAAAAAATATGAAAATACAACCATTTAAATATAATTTAATTTCGAATCTAATGGAAGTGAGATTGGTTCAATTTGAGTTCATATGGAGCCAGAATTGGTTTTTCAATTAGTGCTTAGTGTCTTTTTCCAAGTGTGGTTGCTTTTATTCTGTGCGTGATTTATTTGTGCAATTTTTTTATTAATTAGAACATGTTTTTATTTACAACTTTAGTTTTGAATGTTACTTGATTTGAGGTCAATTAATGTACAAATAAAATAGTGTAGTATACAAATATATACATCACAATAAATTTTTTTTGGATTTTTTTGACTGAGGACCCTATCTCCCACTACATTATTCCTGGTCGATCTGGTCAAGTCTTGACCTTCTCTCGGGGTTCAGGTCAGCCTGTATTTATTACATATATACAGTCTTCCTTTTTTTATTTTATTTTCTTTATTTCCTTTCTTTATTTATTTATTTATTTTAGGTTCAAATAATATACAAATATACAATATTTACACACAGATGCAAGTTAGTAAGAATATGGAGTTAGTGTTATATACAGGTGTTTTATAAGGGATTTTAAGCTAAAATAAATGAATAAAGATGACGAATTGCAAATTCATCATCCCCCTATGCTTTACCTTTGCTAGTCCCTTAGAAAACACTTATTTGAAAGAATAAGTGAAAAAAAGAAAAAGAAAGGGAAAATAAAGAAAGTAGGACAATATTGAGTATTAAACTTGTCTTCATAAAATTGTAGTTTGGAGCTCTGTCGGACCTTTGGATTATTAGTGTGTCGGAACCTTAATGGGAGATGGATTTAAAACCTATTAGCCTTTAAGTTCCACAGGACTCCTAATTAGGTCACCTCAACAGTCAGGTCAGAACAAGTCTACATACACCAATTCTTATGACTGTGAATCTTTACTTGTACGATGTAAGTGAGGTATAGCTCCCCATATCAGAAGTGGCAAAGAAACAGCCTCCCTCAACAAGGTAACTCTAGTTTCTCGGTCTTGCAACTCTTTCCTTGAGGAGCGGAGATATTCTCTTCTAAGTTCAAGTACAACCAGCTCAAGAAGAGGGGATGGAGAAAAGAATGGACGGTAACTAGTGTAGCTACATATCCTTCGATGCATGACCAGTGTAGCCAAGTCATCCGCTGCAAGCTTACAAAAATTTGTCTTTGAAGCTCTTATTTATTTATTTATTTTTAATCCTTGTATATACACTCTGGTAGGCATTTTACTTTTCAATCAGGCATGTCCACTTTTGGAGATTATGCATTTTCCATACTTTTTTTAAAGCATGTAAAAGGTGCAGCATGTACATAAGGAGTTTTTCCTCTTGATCCAGCAGACTATCCCTCTTTTAAAGAATTATTGCAACCCCACGGCATCCTGTCTTTAGATCTCAACATCGTTAGACCAGGTTGAGATGCACTTCCTTCCCTAGAGGAAGACGAGAGGTTCCGCCTAGATGTACTACCCTCGTATGCTACCCTAAGCCAAAAGATTCTACCTCCTCACTACCTCATCCATGAAGAGCTACGCGTAGAGTGCTAATCCAAGATTATGGACTCAAAGAATTAAGTCACTAGGACCTGAAAAGTCTTAACTCCATTTCTTGTAAGGTTCCTTTGAAATTAAGTAGATTAAGGCCCAACTAAGCTCCATTCTTCAATTTTATTCCAGACATAGTTTAAATGTCAATACTATCCTGAAAAATGCACATGCAAATGCAAGAAAATGTGTACAATGCAAAGAAAGCATTTTTTCTGAAAAAAATGATGCCCATGTGAAAAGAACATTTTTTAAATAATTTTTTAATTTTGAACTTTTTATGTATTTTATGAGAAAAATGTAAATGTAAAATAAGTTTTTTCAAAAAAATGATGTACATGTGAAAAGAACATTTTTTAAACAATTTTATAATTTTGAACATTTTATGGATTTTTGGAGAAAAATGCAGATGTAAAAGAAAGGTTTTTTTTGAAGTATGTATGTTGTTATAGATTTTTTATTTTGTAGTTTTTTTTCAAAAAGGAAAAAGAGTTAGTAAAATATATACAAGTATATACAAGATTTTTTTGTTTGTGTTGTTTTTTTTATTCTTTCTTTTTTTTGTTTGTTTTTTTTGTTTTTTTGTTGTTTTTTGTTGTTGTTTTTTCTTTTTATTTGTTTTTGGGTTTTTTTACACATGTGGATTTTACAAAATTATAAACATATACCACCCAAATAAACAAATTTAAAAGTACGAGTTATGTCTAAAGTATATATACAATATATACGACACCCCCCTATACTTAGCTCGAACTATGTCCTCATAGTGATCAGAGAGCGAAAAAGGAAGACATAACTCGTGATAAGTATAGATAAGTGAAAAGACTCCTATGCTACAACGACTCAAAGAAAAAATAAAAAGAAGAGAAGTTGGTGACCCCCCATACTTACGATCAAGTAATCCTAAGTATAGTAGGGTTTACAAAAGGGGGAAACCGATGAAGAGAATGTACAGACTCAAAAATAAAATGACATGATATGAACAACATCACCCCCTCTATACTTAGGGCCCTAAGTATAGGCAACAACAAGAGTGATGAACATGATGAATATGAACAACACAAATCATTCTCCCCCCTATACTTATGATAAAGCACACCCTAAGTATAGCATATATACACATGGAAAAGGGGTGAATGATAAAATGGAAGAAGAAAGAGTGTAACGAAAGGATATACAAGAGGAGTGGATGATCATGTATCAGACACATAAGATTGAATCAAAGGTCATCATCTTATACCACAGATATTGAATCAATGACAGACACGCATGTATCATGATCTAGATATGGCTTCAGCAACTGTCCGTACAAAAAAAATGGTTGTGCATCAGATGACAACCCAGATATGAAAATATTCCCATTGTCACGCATAGCTCTCACGATGAATGGTCCTGACCACTTGCTTTTCAATTTTCCTGGAAACAACTTCAACTTTGCATCAAATAACCAAACTTTCTGATCAGGGAAGAAAGTCTTTCTTCGAATGTGTTTATCATGCCAGTGCTTGACTTTATACTTATACATAATTGAGTTATCATATGCAAAGTCTCAGAATTCCAATAATTTGTTCAAATTCAACTTCCTGTTCTTTCCTGCCTTCTCATAATCTAAATTGCATACACAGAGTGCCCATAAAGATTTGTGAATTAATTCCACTGGCAGGTGGCAAGGCTTTTCATACACCAATCTATAGGGAGACATACCCAAAGGAGACTTGTACGCCATCCGATAAGCCCATAGAACTGAATCAAGCATCTGGGACCAGTTCTTCCTATCTGGACGTACAAGTTTTTGCAATATCGTCTTGATCTCCCTATTTGAAATTTCTGCCAAGCTATTAGTCTGGGTATGGTAAGGAGACACAACTCTATGCTCAATGGAACACTCCTTCACAAGCTTCTTTACTTCTCTATTAATGAAATGGCTTCCCCCATCTGAAATCATTATTTTGGGAATACCGAATCACGCAATAATATGGTCCTTGAGAAAGGAACACACTGTACGACTATCTACGGCTCGGGTGAGAATAGCCTCCACCCATCGACTAACATAATCCACAGGGAGCAGGATGTACTGAAATCCCTGACTGACAAGAAATGTGCCCATGATGTCTATGCCCCAAGCATCAAAAACATCAGAAATCTGTATATATCTTAGGGGCATGGTATCATTGGAACCAACTGTTCCTCCCATTTTCTGACAGTCAGTACAACCTCGAATATACTCTGTAGCATCCTTAAACAATGTGGGCCACCATAGACCACTCTGTAAAACCTTTGATGTCGCGTGTTTCCCTGAATGATGCCCACCAGATTCTAGTTTGTGATAGTGCTCAAGTAAACTGGTGTGTTCCTCCTGAGGAATGCACCTTCTCCAGATACAATCTGCACTCTCACGAAATAGGTACGGATCCTCCCACTAGTAATAATGAATCTCTGATTGAAATCTGTCTACCTTGTACTTCAGCCAATATTGTGGAACTTTATTGGAGACAAGATAGTTAACAATATAATCATACCATCGGAGTGAGTCCACAGACAAAATGGCCTCATCTGGAAAGGTTTCGGAAATAGGAATCTTGTTCTTCTAAGAGGTCTCTATATCTGTGATATGGGAAAGGTGATCTACCACATCGTTTTTCACTCCAGGTTTATTTCGAATCTCTAAATCAAATTCCTAGATAAGAAGGATCCTTCTGATAAGACGTGGTTTGTCATCCTTCTTTGCTTGCATGTATCCTATGGTCGTATGATCCGTGTACACAATAACATGTGAATCGACGAGGTAAGATCTGAACTTTTCTAGCCCAAACACAACTGCTAACATCTCCTTCTCCGTAACTATATAACTCTAATGTGCTTCATCCAAAGTCTTGCTAGCATAGTGTATAACAAATGGTATTTCATCCCTTCTTTGTACTAAAACGGCTCCAACTGCAAAATCAAATGTGTCAGTCATGATCTTGAAAGGAAGAGACCAATCAGGTGGTTGTAAGTCAGGAGCACTAGTAGACATCTCTTTCATCTTATTGAATGCATGGAGGACTTTTTCATCGACAAGTGACTCTTCTCCCACGAGAGCACTAGGTTTACCTCACAGCAACGTTGAAGAACTCAGTCTAAATGAGCAAGACATGTGTCATAACTCTCCACGTAGACCGAGAAATCATCGATGAAGACTTCAATAAAATTACCCACCATGTCGGCAAAAATGGCAAACATACACCTTTGAAATGTAGCAGGGACGTTACACAATCCAAAGGGCATCCGTCTAAAGCCGTAAGTGCCAAACAGACAAGTGAAAGTAGTTTTCTCCTGATCCACATGAGCGATAGCAACTTGGTTGTATCCCGAGACCCATTCAAGAAGCAAAAGGACTCTTTCCCTGCCAACCTCCCAATAATATGATCAATATAGGGCAATGGAAGGTGATCCTTCTTGATAGCTGAGTTCAGGTGTCGGTAATCTACATACACGCCATGAAGTAGGTACCCAGGTTAGAATCTCCTCACTATGGTCATTCTTTACGATCGTAATTCCGGATTTCTTCGGGATCACATGTAAAGGGCTGACCCACTTGTAATCCGAAATGGGATATATAAAGCCAGCATCACACCATTTCTTGTTCTCCTTCTTGACAACCTCCCTTAGATTTGGATTTAGACGGTGCTAACATTCACGGGAGGGTTTACAGTCATCCTGTAGGTAGATATGATGCGAGCACAACGCTGGATTAATCCCACGCAGATCCGATACAAGATATTCCATCTTATGGCCATGCAGTTTCTCTCAAGAACCTCTAGCATGCGAGATTCTTGTTCAGCGGTCAAATGCGAGTTGAGGATGACCAGAAACATTTGGGGGGGACCTGCAAGGAAGGAATATCTCAACGTTGATGGTAAAGCCTTGAGCTTAGGTGGGGTCTGAATCGGCTCTACAATAACCTCTGTGCCTGTACTAGTAGATAGTATGTGATATGTACTCTATAGACTATTCACCTTGGTGACTGTCGGCTCAGTAAATAGAATATCTGATAGATCTGCAATGAATGTTTTCTACTCCGAAAGGAAGGGCTCATCAGGTTGTTTAATATTCTTATCAATTAGTGGATCAGATATCTTAGCAATAATCTCAGAAAGATGTCTCCCATATATTCATAAATCAGGAAATTCAACAAATAGCTCAGATATCTAGACCTCAGAACTCTGCTCAAACTGCTCATCGGTAACTATCTCAATTGGACCACCAAGGGAACTCATGTCCACTGTGCTTTCCAGAGAGTCCTTTTGGGAAAGGAACTCTTGGGTATCTATAAAATCCGTGAAAAGATATGTCTCTCTGAAGTTAGCAAGAAAATCACAGTCATCTGGCTCTGATATAACTTTCTCTGTATAATCTATTGCTGGGGGTGGTGATGGTCTAGGATCAGAGATCGTCTCAATTTTCACCTTGTCACTACGAGAGTGAAAGATGATCTCTCTAGTACCATAATCAACTGTTGCTTCGGCCGTTCGGAGGAATGGTCGACCTACAATGATCGGGGTATGGAGTAATGGTGCAGATGTGCCCATATCCATGACAACAAAATAAACAGGGAATTCCATTCCCTGCACTATTACAATAACTTCCTCTAAAATTCCTCTTGGCCTCTTAATCAATCTATAAACAAACTAAAGGATCATTCTGGTCGTTTTAAGAGGCCTTATCTGGAATTCAGTTAATAAAGAGGAAGGCATGAGATTAATGAAGGAAGCTCTATCGAGAAGAGTACGATCAAATTCTTGATCAAAGATATGGCAACTAATGTGAGGTGCTCCCTTGTCTTTCTATTTAGGTGGAAGGTTACTGATGGCATGAAATGTGACCATGGTCAAGATGTGTTTCTCTGTTTCCTTTCGTCTGTTCTTCCTTGGTTCACGCTTTTGGGTACATGCCTCTTTCATTCCCTTTTTTACTGTAGGCATGTATTCCATGGCCTTGAGGAGTGGATCTTTAAAAAGATCTTCTATAAGATCTCAACCACTCCAGGATAAGATAGTGTTGTTTTTAATTTTTGATTTTTTAGCTTTGACAGCTGAAGGAAATGGCACTGAATCAAAATAAACATGCAAACATTCATTTCCTTTATTCAAAGTAGAATCTTCATGTTCAAGAGGACAACCAGAATCAATCTGTACAGTGTTGTCCAATCTAGGTGAAGAAAAAACAGAATCTAAAACAGAATGGGATGCTGCTGCTGGTAAAGAGGAAGAATCCGTGACTGGTATATTCTCCCTTGATGATGGTGATCTACATTTTCCTGGTGAAGGTGGTAGAGAAGGCGGTGACACTCTAGATATGGGTGCTGCTACACTGGGCCTCTCGACTGTTGGTGAAGGAGATGATGTAGAAGATGATGCTTTCTTAGTGGATCGATCTCCCAACCCCAACTGCTGCGAAGGTGGCTGCAATCTCCTATCGCTCCTGAGATGAATGGCGTCACATAAACATGTAAAATCAAGGGACATACCTGTCTCAGGGGTGGGTGGGCTATTGGCTACCTGCTCCCTACATCTGAAGTTGTTGGGGTTGGCTTCAACCTGTGCTGGAATCAGTGTCTTGGTTGTGGTCAGGTCGTCAATTCGCTGAGTCAGTTCATTCATGTTCTTCATAAGAAGTGTAAGTTTGTCCAGTGCTAGATTGACTGAAGGGGCGTCAGGTTGCTCATTGACTTGATGTCGCTGAGGCTGATAGTATGGAGGTTGTTGGTACCCATACGGATTCTGATACTGAGGAGGAGGAGGGGGTGATTACTGTCCATAATATGCAGTCTGTTGCTGGTTAGGATGAGGGAAATACATGGACTGCTGCTGTGGCTGGCCCCTTCTCCAGTTTTGGAACTGAGGTGGAGACTGATACTAAGGCTAGAACTATTGGTGCTTGTACTGCTCCTTTCTGCCTCCCTGAAACTGGCGGGCGGGTCTCTGACCCTATTGCAAACACAACTGGTCTTTCCTTGACGGACGGGGCTGGTTTCGCTTACGGTCGAACCAGATACCATTCACCTCCAGAATACCAAGAAGAGGTGGAGACTGTTGCTCAAGAATGTAGGCTACTTCCTGTTGATACGGAACTATCTGATGTGAATGCTGCTGAGCCTGATCAGGTGTCTGCACGTAGTAGACTTGCTGAACTGTGGATGGTCCTCCGCTCCTCTGCTTGGTGGAAGAAGTCTGCTCCCTAGTAGATGTATTGGATGCTGCACTCGTACTGTGGACTGCGTTGATCGTATTCACAAGAAGCTCCAGATGCTTAGTTATCTTATCCCACTTATCCAGGTTCTTTGTCCTCTACTCAATCACATGAAGCTTATCAAGTTCTTGGGATCGCTTTTCAATAATGTCCACTTTGGATAGGTGGTTTCCAATGATGGCCAGGTCAGTGCTATCCACCTTATCAACTTCTTGTGTTGCCGTCATAATGACATCCTTGTGGGGTACTGTAGGGGCGGTGACGGGGTGCTTCTGAAAAGCACGTGAAGAAGAAAGAGCTGTTGAACTTTCCGCCATCTCCTCAAAAATTTGATAATGAACATACACATCCTTGTTGAAGTGGCTTCCCCCACAAGAGTCATCTACCAGCTTCTGATTCTCAATGCTTAAACCCCTAAAGAAATTTTGTACAAGGCTGGTTTTTGGAG
This sequence comes from Ottelia alismoides, assembly GCA_037367405.1. Classification (NCBI taxonomy): domain Eukaryota; kingdom Viridiplantae; phylum Streptophyta; class Magnoliopsida; order Alismatales; family Hydrocharitaceae; genus Ottelia; species Ottelia alismoides. The sequence continues at coordinate 24,515 of JAZKJV010003000.1, read as the reverse complement.
TATCGTGGTGGGGGCATTTCTCCGTCAGATCTTTGAATCTTTTCCACGCCTTGTGAATAGGCTATTTGGGCATCTGGGAGACATTAGAAATCAAGGATCACATTTGGTTGAGTCGTCTAAGTGGATAGTAATTGTTCATAAATGTGGACCTCAACTCTTCCCAAGTAGTGACAACCTTCCCCAAGTGATTTAACCAATACAAAGCTTTGCCCATCAGATTGAATTGAAAGGCGATCATTTGCACTACCTCTAATGGGACATTTGGGAAGTGTACTGTTCCACAAAAGCGATCGAACTGTTAGAGGTGTATATAAGGTTCTTCATTAATATTTCCATGGAATATTGGGAGAAGAGGTAAAATAGTAGGCTTACGCTCAAAATCCCATGAATCGTAGGGATTTGTATCCAAGAATTTATCTGTCCTGCCTCTGGATTATAAGCATCTTTTAGTGTAGGCTTAGCTCCAGGTTCTATATGAGGTTCTTCTCCGCCATTCACACCTCTAGGGTTTTTGTTATCCCCCTCTCTCCTAACTTCTCTTTCCTATCTCTGCTCGAGAATCATGTCTCTCAACGTGTTCTGAAAGTTAGCCTGATCTGCTATCTGGGCTTGAATTGTTTTGATGTAGGCTAACATGGTGGTGTTGATCTCGCTCTTCTCCGACATGGTTCCCTTTCCCTTTAGTGGCATCAAGTGTTTGGTGTCTGACTCTGAAAATGTGCATGATAGTCGATTAGTACTCAAAATTGATGGAGTCGCATATATTAATTCGAGATTAAAGCCAACCGCAAATAGTGGATTGATGGATGTTGTGAAGGGCGAAGTGGAGAAAGAGGAATAATCGGGAAGTGAGTCTTCTTGAATAGAAGGTGAATGGCTTGGAGTGTAGAATTAGTTCACAGAGTCCAAACGAGAAATACTCCGATCCGACATCTTTGAAATCAATGGGTAGGATGTGAGAACACGAAATTAAATGCAAGAGTGAAAGTAAATGAAGGAGCAAATTGTGCAGAAGGATCTTTATTGCTTGCAAGGAAAAACAATACAAACCCCCAGTTCACTAACTCAACTCAATGTGAAGACTGTGAAGGTTCTGTCAATTATCTTGTCAATTTTAGAGTTTGGTGACAATACAATCTATCAGAGTGGTTAAAGTGAGTTGTTAGAAACCGAAGGCTCTCTGGAGACTAGCACAATCCTAAAGTTAGGTCTTTCCCAACCAATATGAATTACGGACCGTTTACTGGCTACCCGATCAATTCATTCTGTTAAGGACATCACATGTCGCTTTACAGGCTACCAAAGAGATCCTCACTGGAGAACGACTAACCCAAGATAGTAGTCTGAAAAGAGTTCGGGCGTGGCTCTATCATAGTGTGCGAGTCGCTCTCTCGCTACATACAAACCAAACAATGAGGGGGTTACTCTCACCAAAACGATGATTTTTCTTGTGTTTACTTTAGCGTCGAGTTTTCTTTACCTATCCCGTATTTTAGGCAATTGTCACTTGGTTAAAATATTTTCAAAGATTCGCCTACCTAGTGTCCAATTTCCTTTTTACTTATGTGAGTGAAAACAAGGAAGGAGATCATAAATGCCAATGCGCGATTAAAAGCAATGATGCATGCAGAGGTTAGAGATGCATACCTTGACGCCAACACTCTACATGCAAGTGATCCGCGCAGAATTTAAATAAACTATGCTACATGATGCAAGTTAACTGTTCTAGATGATAGCATCTATTACCGGGCAAGAACAAGTTAATTTGACTAAGTCCAGATTACGCTCTACTCTATAGGTACAGAAATTCTTGTTTTGGGTGTTTGGACCTTATTAATTACCTGGCTCAATCAAATTAATTAAAATAATCAAGAGGTAGCTCATGAAATCTGCAAGAAATAAAAAAAATAAGGTGATGAAAACAAAATCGATAAGGTCCCCCAAGTGCACCGGCACTTGGAGAAACATACCACATAACAAATGAATGTCCGTTTTACAGAGTTCAAATGCTAGAAAAATCTCTCTCTCTCTCTCTCTCTTTCTTCGTCTCCTTCAATTCTTCTTCTAATCTTCTCACGCTATACTATGGCTTGGTGAAGAATCAAGCCGCCTCCACGTCGCTTGGGTGCTTAGGCTCTCCTAGGATTGCCTCCTTCGCTCCGCGGGCCCTCGCAAGAAAATGAAAAGAGAATGTATAAGAAACACAATTATCAAATATGAGAAAGAAAAAAATGAAATAAATGCATTGGATATGAACAACGAAGTGAATGGTAAAATGTAAACAGATATTTACAACCAAGAACAACAGGTCAAATAAGAAACCTACCTATCCTCGTCGTGCCTCCCCGACAATGGCGCCATTTTGTTGCTCACGAAATCTCGAGGATCGAAACATTATTGATATGATATGGTCGTTGCTATCCCCAAAAAATCCTGTGACAAACAAGCAATTTTTTACTTATTAATATGTATAGCTGACAACATCGAACTCAGGGAGGCCACAATTCCCGAGGGTTATTCAATTAATCGACAAAAAATCAATTAAAAGAAAAAGGAAATCTCAAAGGCAAACTATCCTTGGTTTTTGTGGAATTTTTCTCTTTTCCATTTTTATATTTTTATTATTTTTTTTATTTTATGATTTTCAAATTTTTAGTGATTTTAGTATTTGCATTTTTTGATTTCTAAAATAAATAATAATATGTAGAAGATAAGAAATACGCACACCAACTCTTTTTTATTTTCCATTTATATAAAAAATGCTCAGAAAAATCCAGAGAAAATATTTTTGTATTTTAATGTTTTTGAAATATTTTTGGGAATTTTTGTAGAATTTTCAGATGTTTTTCTATTTGTCTAGAAATCAAACAGTGACAAAAATGAGAAACAGTGCACAATCTGGAGTAAATTGCAACTTAAAAATATTTTAATGCCCAAAACTCCTGGCAATTATTTTTATGATAAAATCAGGATAATTATCTACAAATAGAGATTGAAATCAAGATTTTTGGATTTTTGTAGAATTTTTTATGATTTTTATAAGATTTTTAGTATTTTTCATTTTTTTAGGTTTTATAAAGATTAATGCGTAAAATTGGAAAGAAATTAAATGACAACGAAATAAAACAACTCTAATTTTGTTGGAATTTTTGGAGCAATATTCAAAATGTTGTGAATTTTTGAATTTCAGAAAGATAAAAATGACATGTTTTTTATTTTTATGTAACAACAAATGATGACAAAATGCAATAAAAAATTTATGCAATGATAGACAATGTTTTTTAGAATTTCAGATCACAAATAGCATTTATTGCAACAAGAAAAACATGCAATTTAAAGTCTATAATAAATTAAATAAATAAAGTTTCTGCATAAACAATTAACACTGAATAAAAAGAGGAAGGAACATGCAAATTACCCACAGGGGACGTACTCTGTACGTGAGTTAATCTGGAGGGCATCTTTTTTTTGCAATTCTCAGAATGCCTGGGGGTCTTCAATGAAATTTTCCCAAAAAAATTTCAACCCTAGTTCTCTTTTGTTTTCTTTATTCACAAGCCAAAGAGGAGGGAGAGGGCTGCTGCCCACCCTTCTCTTACTTTTAATAAATAATAAATATTATTTAAAATATAAATATTTTATTAATAAATATGTATTTATAAATAGGTTTTAGATTTTTAATTTAATAAATAATTAAGTAAAAATTAATTTTATATTTTCTTAATTATTAGGGTGTTAAATAAGACTTGTACGAATTTTTATAGATTTTTATGAATTAATTTACATATTTTAATAAATAGGGTTAGTATCTATATAGGTCATTTATACCTAAGTTTTGGGGTTTTTGATTTTATAAAAATAATAAATAGTCTCCAAAAATTATGAAATAATTTATGTAGAAACTACAAGATCATGAAATAACTTAAAAATTATAAAATTAAGAAAATGATAAATAGTGTATGTTACATAAAATAAATAGCCCAGAAACCCCTTTGTCTTTTGGTCCCAAAACCGACTTTTTGCAAACGGACTCTGAATTCCATGAAACCACCTTTATTAATTAGATAATATTATTTTATGAACTTTAAAGGTGAGTAGAGTGAAATTGGAGTTCTATGAGGAAGTTATGATGTTCGTAAGTTGAGATTTTGACAATTTGTAGGCTGGATTTCTTGGCATATATACATGGTAATATTTTTACTTATTTTTATATTTTTATATACATTTTAAGAAATAATTAGGAGAAAATTTGGTGAAAAATATGTTAATATGAAATATTTAAAATTCTTTGAAGTTTTGTATTTATTTTATAAATAGTGAAAGGTGTATATACATGTGTTAGATTATTTTTCTTTGGTTTTCTTTCCTTATCTCCCCCTACTTATTGGTTTGTCGACCAATCCATGCTGACTTGGTCTCGGGGGTTGAGCTATAAATATATCTTACAGCTATATTTATACTTTAAGTAATGTTGTATATATATACATATATTCAATCTGCCTTTTTCTCTCTTTTTTTTCTGGTTCTTTATTTATTTACATGAGTTTAGTGGTTAAAAGTGAATATTTACACATGAGTGGTGTTTTGTTAAAATATGAGAATTAATGGGTATTTACATGTATTTGTTAAGGGTTTTAAGACAAAATGCGACAAAAAAGTTAATGAATCATGGATTCATCAACCCCCTATACTTAAACTTTGCTAGTCCCTTAGCAAACACTTATTTTGAAATAAGTAAGTGAAAAAGATGAAAGTTAGAATGAATTTGTTTTCCTAAACCAATTCATGAGAACAGACAAAGGACAGAGCTCGATCGGGCCTGAAACAAGCATTTTGTCGGAACCTTAACTAGGATTAGGATTTTATCCTCAACAGTCTTCAAGTTCCATAATCCTTACTCAAGATCACTTCATCGGCTAGTTCAGACTCACTTATTCATATCGCAAACTCTATCATCCTTGAAATCAACTTGTACAGTGTGTGAATTGATTTAGCTCTTCCTGCTTAGAGAATCGAAGAAACCATCAATCCCTGCTATACACTCCTATTGCTTCCTCATCCCGCAACTCTTTCCTCGGGGAGGGAGGTATTCCCTTCTGAGTTCAGTTCTGCTATGTCCACAATCGAATATAGGGAGAAGTTAGAAGAATGAGAAAAGAAGTGGAGTGCGACCAGTGTAGATGCATCTCCTTGTGAAGCCCAACCGGTGTAGCTGAGTCTCCACTAAGATGTGCAGGCATATTTGGTGGAAGCTTTGACCAGTTTGGTCTTATTTGGTGGCTTCTGCTTTGCTTGACTTTGTAGTTTGCTTGCACTGCATTCATCTTTTTGTGCCTCGACGGATATAGCATCTTTTTAGTCCATCCATTTTTTGAGGTCTTAGAAAAATTATGTCAGCAGATCCTTCCCTCATCCGAAGCAACTATCGCAACCCCAATCTCTCCCGTCTTTAGACGTCAATGCCGCAAAGATAAGGATAGAAACGCACTACCAAGGTGTACTGCCCTTCGGAACTCCATGCAAGTTGAGCTAAGTGCAGAGTGCATGTGTTCAAGATTGGTTCACTGGTGTAGAGTTGTACAGATGACTCCAAATGGTCTACTTAAGCTCAGATGACTTGATTTTCCGAATATGGTCTTACGGAACCCAAAGATTTTAAGTCACTAGACCTGAAGAGTCTAAATTCCAGATCCTAGTCAGGCTCCTTACAACGAGAGTTAAAAGCCGTAATCAAGCTCCATCCTTTAGACTAGACTCAGTCCTTAGTTCCGGAAATCAAACTTATTCTGAAAAATGCGAATGCAAATGCAACCATGTTTTTGTGAAGTATATTTTCTGAATTTTACTCATTTTTATGGATTTTAAGGATTTTGTAATTTTTACGAATTTTAGGACTTTGTATTTTTTATGGATTTTTTTATGATTTTTATAAACAAGGTTTTATTCACAAATTTAAAGATATATTTTAATCAAGTTAAGAGTCTAATGTATTTTACAAATTTTATCTACAAAGTATTTTACAAGGATTGAATGGTTTTTATACATGTTTTAATAAATAGGATTTTAAATAAGTATTATACATGTTGTAAGTACATATTTTAAATACAAGTTTTAATTACAAATTTTTAAGCAAGTTTTTACTTATTTACCAGGATTTTATAAATAAGAGAGTGAATTTTAAATTAACCCGTACCCGCTTTTTTATGGATTTAATAGATATAGAAAATACATAAAAGTACGAGTTATGGCTGAAAGTATATATACAATATATACACCCCCCCTATACTTAGCTTGAGCTATGTCCTCATAGCGTCAAAAGAGAAAAAGGAGGACATAACTCGTGCTGAGTAAAAGTGGGTGAAAAAGGGATATCGATCACAAGTCAGTCAACCCCCCCATACTTACGATCAGGTCATCGTAAGTATTACGGGAGAGCAAAAACGGGATGACTGAGTGAAAAGGATAAATAACGAAAGTTCAAAAGGAAAAGAATACGAAATCATAGAAATCACTCGGTCCCCCCTATACTTAGGATAAGGCATCCTAAGTATAGAAAAGAGTGTAGCCAAAAATCAGGTACCAGTGATTCATGAAAAAGAATGGCTATACAAAAGAATCAGTAAAACGTAAATCAGCGGGCAATCGGTCCCCCCTATACTTAGGATCTGATATCCTAAGTTTAGAAGACGAGCAAAAACGGGGACGATTGTGGTCTACGAAGAATATACAAGTGTGGTGAGTCTCCAGAATGGCTCAAAAGAATTTGTACAGGAAGAGGTGAAGGAATGATCATGATTCCTGTACAAAATAGATCACTTCAGTACGGGCCAGATGATCAGTAGTTTCTACGAAGTGCTTCAGCATCTGCCCGTTGACCACGAACGGCTCTGCACCAGGTGACACATCTGATATCGCAATACTGCCATTGTCGTGCACCGTTCTGACTATGTACGGTCCTTCCCACTTGCTTTTCAATTTGCCGGGAAAAATTCTGAACCTTGCATTGAACAGCCAGACTTTCTGCCCAGGGACAAAGCTCTTGTGTCGAATATGTCTGTCATGCCATTTCTTCGCTTTGTCCTTATATAAGTGTGTTCTCGTATGCTTGATTTCAAATTTCTACCAGCTCATTCAGATCTATCTTTCTCTTGGCTCCTGCTTTCTGTGTATCCATCAGTATCTCTCTGATTGCCCACTCAGATTTGTGCATGATCTCTATGGGCAAGTGGCACGACTTTCCATAAACTAGCCTGAATGGTGAAGTGCCTAAGGGAGTCTTGTATGCAGTACGATATGCCCAAAGAACTTGGTCTAGAAGAAGTGACCGGTTCTTCCTATCCGGTCGTACTAGTTTCTGGAGAATTGATTTCACCTCCCTATTCGATACTTCAGCCATGCCATTCGTCTGTGGGTGGTAAGGAGAAGCTACTCTATGATTGATGATGTACTGTTTCACTAGCTTCTTCACCTCCTTATTAATGAAATGGCTACCCCCGTCAGAGATAAGAATACGAGGGATCCTGAACCACGGGATGATGTGTTCCCTTAGGAACTTGCAAACGGTCTTGCTGTCTGCGGTTCATGCGGGTATAGCCTCCACCCATCTGCTAACATAATCTACAGCCAGAAGGATGTACTCAAAGCCGCTGCTAGAAGGGAATGGTCCCATAAAATCTATGCCCCATGCGTCAAAGATCTCGCAAAAAATGACGGGTCGCATCAGCATTGCATCTCTGGCACTGACTGTCCCTACAGCTCTCTAACACTCTGGACAACTCTTCACGAATGTGCAAGCATCTCTGGTAAGAGTCGGCCACCATAATCCGCTTTGTAGTACCTTCTGCGATGTCCTCTTCCCTGAATGATGTCCTCCTGATTCTAAAGAATGACACAATGTGAGGACACTATTATATTCCTCCTGAGGAATACATCGCCTGTAAACACAATCCGGTCCTTCGCGAAAAAGAATCGGATCCTCCCAATGGTAGTATCGTGCCTCGGAAACTAGTTTCTCAACTCTGTTCTTCGGCCAACCCTGAGGACTTTTCTGTGTGACCAGAAAGTTCACTATGTCTGCATACCATAGAAGTTCTGTAACCGCAAAGATGCTCTCGTCTGGAAATCTCTCTGCGATCTCTGGTGTGTATTCATCTGAAGGATGATCTGACTGCAATCGGGAGAGGTGATCAGCTACCACGTTCTTTACTCCAAGTTTATCCTTGATATCCAAATCGAATTCCTGAAGTAGAAGAATCCATCTTAGAAGACATGCCTTGGCATCCTTCTTTTCCATTAAAAATCTGATAGCTGAATGATCGGTGTAAACTGTGATTTTCGAGCCAAGCAGATATGATCGAAACTTGTCTAATGCAAACACTACTGCCAACATCTCCTTTTCTGTCACTGTGTAGTTTCTCTGAGCATCATCTAAGGTCTTGCTGGCATAGTGAATAGCTATGGGAAGTCTATTCCTCCTCTGCCCTAATACAGCCCCGACCGCAAAATCTGATGCATCCGTCATGATCTCGAAGGGTAGAGACCAATCAGGCGGCTGTACGACAGGAGCACTGATTATTTTCTCTTTCAATGTGAGGAAGGCATTAAGACATTTGTCATTTAAAACGAACTCGATGTCTTTGCCTAGCAATTCAGTTAACGGTCGGGCAATCTTGGAGAAGTCTTGAATAAACCGTCGATAAAAGTCGACGTGCCCCAGAAATGACCGTAACTGTTTGATGTTGGATGGTGGCTCGAGTTTCTTGATGACGTCCACCTTGGCAGGGTCAACCTCCATGCCTCGCTGGGAGATGACGTGCCCCAACACGATCCCGTGAGTAACCATAAAATGGCTCTTTTCCCATGACAGAACGAGATCTACCTCACAACACTTTTTCAAAACCTGGTCTAGGTGCGCTAAACAATCGTCAAAGGACTCACCATAGACCGAAAAATCATCCATAAAAACCTTTAGAAAATCACTGACCATGTCTGCAAAAATAGCAAGCATGCACCTCTGGAAGGTCGCGGGAGCGTTGCACAATCCAAAGGGCATCCGTCTAAAGGCATACGTGCCAAACAGACAAGTGAAGGTGGTTTTCTCCTTGTCTTCAGGAGAAATTGATACCTGGTTGTATCCAGAGTAACCGTCAAGGAAACAAAAGTACCCCTTCCCTGCCAACCGTTCTATGACCTGGTCTATGAAAGGCAAAGGGAAATGGTCCTTCTTCGTCGCGGTGTTCAGCTTTCTGTAATCAACACATACTCGCTACGACGTGGTTACTCTCTTTGGAATCTCCTCTCCACTCTCGTTTTTCACCATCTGAATTCCCGACTTCTTCGGGACAACATGTAATGGGCTAACCCATTCGGAGTTGGAGATGGGATAAATGAACCCTGCGTCGCACCATTTCGTGATCTCTTTCTTGACAACTTCTCGTAAAACTGGATTCAGCCTACGCTGAAACTCTCTGGAGGGTTTGCTGTCATGATTGAGATAGATATGATGTGAACACAAAGCAGGATTAATCCCGCGGAGATCGGATACAGTCCACCCAATAGCCTTGCGGTTTCTTTCTAGAATCTCCATCAGACGAGATTCTTGATCATCGGTCAAAGTTGAGCTGATAATGACCGGAAACTGTTGATGTGGACCCGCAAGGAAGTCATATTTCATGTTTGGTGGCAAAGTCTTAAGTTCTGGCACGGTAGTCTCTGGATCTGCCGAAACATCCTCTGTAGCTATATGGGGATCTGTATCGGTAGGTGATGTGTCTGCATTCTGATTATCCACCATCTCTATGTGCTCTAGAGTCGGACTACATAAGATGTTCAAGACATCATCCGACTCCTCAGAATGATCAGAAGAAAATAAGTCAGCAATATAAAGTTCTGATTCATCTGAGATGGAGGAATTATGTAGAGTTTCTGAATCCGAAAGATCTGCATTGATTTCATCAAAAGTCTGATCCCTTTGCTCATCATCATCCAAAATGAAATATAAAGTCCCATCAGAAGAATTTCCTCCTAATGTCTCGGACCCGTCCTCATACAGACATTCTTGGGTCTCTACCTGATATCTTTCGAGGTCGTCAAGACGGACCTCATCCATGTAATCGCAGGAGGCTAAAGAACTCAGAAAATCTGAAGATGCATCACTGAAAGTGTTTGATTTTCTCGCCATCTCTATATGTACCTTTTCGCCCTCGGCGCGAAATGATACCTTCCCTGTATCATAATCGAAGAGAGCCTTTGCGGTCTCTAGAAAAGGCCTCCAAAGAATGATCGGGGTAAGGTGTAACTGTGCAGGGCAATTCATATCTAGGACCGTGAAGTCCACTGGAAATTGCAGACCCTGCAAGGTTACGATAACGTTCCTAAGTATACCCTTAGGTCTCTTTACATATCTATCAGCAAACTGAAGGATCGGGCGGGATTTGTAAAGAGGACCTAACTCGAGCTTCTCGAGTAAGGAAGCGGGTATCAGATTGATCGAGGAACCGTTATCTAATAGAGTGCGATCGAATTCTGCTTTTGCGATCTCGCATCTGACATAATGTGCACCTGAGTCTTTCTTTTTCTTTGGAAGCTTATTCTGTATCGCACAGGATGTAGCCTTAGTCAAAACATGCTTTTCTGTTCAAGATCTCTTTTTCCTACGCGTGGTGCATCTGTTTTTTAATTGATTCTTGAGCGTAGGAAATTGATCTAAGGCATCATGGAGAGGGATCTTCAGAAAGATGTGATCTTTGAGTAACTTTTCGATCTGTGGAGATTCGGGATTATTTTTTGTCTTTTTCTTTCCTTTTCCAAACAAAGCATCGGGAAAAGGAATACAGTCAGGAGTCAGAAAATCAGAACTTTTATTCAACTCAGTGGAATCAGCTTGTACATCGAGAGTCTCAGAATTATTTACAAAACTCTCTAAAACAGGGGAAGAAATGTTTTGTCCGGGGTCTCTGCCTGATCTGGCAGGGTATCATCGTCTGAGTCGCCAGTATCCATATCTGATGAATTGGCATTACTCCCGTCTCTTGATTCTGCGTCCACATCCTCTTGCGGATTCTCCTCCTCGGCATTAGGATCATGTTCGTGCTCCTCTGGTGCCCTCTCCTCTTCTCCATCAGGTGTTTGCGGTGATCTACCGCTCCTGAGACGAATGAAGTTAGACAAAAATTCAGGAAATGAGATCTTACCTGTAGGATCTACCTGGTCTGGATGCCTCCTCTTGTTGTTCGGGTTCGTCTGAGGCTGGGCTGGGAGAGTGGTCTTTGGCACGGTTAACTCGTCCAGACGACGGTTAACCTGCTCCATCTCTGTCTTGTGCGCGATCTGGAGTGTACTGAGCATGTCCATAATCTGATTGAGCGCCTGGGCCTGTGAAGACATCTCCAGTTCGGTGTGGTGGCCCTAGCTTGCTCCTCTCTCCTGCCTTGGCGTGAAGTGCTGAGAGGTGGAAGGCTGGGAGTAGCGCTGAGGTGTAGAAGAAGACTGATGCGGCTGCTGAAAAGGATAATTCGGTGAGAACTGGGCAGGGTGCTGATATGAAGGCTGCGGTCTCTGATGGTAGACATTCGGATGAGACTGTTGCGGCGTGAAGCTCTGGCGGTGCTGGAATGCGGACGTCCATGCTGCGGATGACCGTACGACTGCTGCTGCTGATGATTCGGTATACTCGGCTGCTGCACCGGAGTGTACCAAATCCCGTTAATCTCGAAAGTGGACTGCGGCTCTACCTCCATCTCGGCAGTGCTGATGATCTGGCCGGAATTGGCATGAGACTGATCCTCATGCCAATCAATCTGCGGAATTTCGGGTTCGCTCTGGACATAGTGTATCTGACGGGTGGGTGGAGCGGGTGCGAACCTCCGTGCTGGCTGTGTGTTTGAAGAAGTTTGGTTCTGCTGGTACTGGCTCTGATGATCAGCGACCTTCTTCGAAAGATCACTCAGCTGCTGAGGTAGAGATGAGAGTTTCTCCAACTCTCGCAGCGGCTGTAGGTCTTGGACCTGCTTGTGAATCATGTCCACCAACGTTAACTTCTCGCTAATAAAGCCCATGTTGGTGTTGGATTCAGAGTCTGATATATTCGCCACCTTGTGATGCTCTCGGTGATGTGGTGGCTGCGGGGCTTTCTGAAATGCCCGAGTAGAGTCTACAACTCTCGAGTTCTCGGCCATCCTTCGAAGATGGACCAGACCGACTCGGCGTCCTTGGTTCAAGTAACTGCCGCCACATGCGGCACTCACGAGCCCCTGTACTTCCGGCTGGAGTCCTCCGAAATAGTTCTGCACTAGCACCTTCATTGGTATCTCATGATGCGGGCATCTCTTCGTCAGGTCCTTGAATCGATCCCATGCCTCATGGAATGATTCGTTCGGCAATTGTGTAAAGTTGGAGATCTGACTTCTCATCATGTTCGTCCTTCTTAAGGGAAAATATTTACGCAGGAAGGTGGACTTCAAGTTGTCCCAGGTGGAGATTTCTCTCCCCAGATGGCTCAGCCAATAAATGGCCTTATCAGCTAAGGCAAAGGGAAAAGCCTTGAGACGTACGGCCTCCTGCGTTACTCCTGGATAACAAGCCATTCCGCAGATCATCTCAAACTGCTGCAAAAACGTGAACGGCTCCTCTGTGGCATTCCCATAGTACTTGGGAAGCAAGGATATGAAGGACGGTCGGAGTTCGTATGGCCCTTGATTCGGCAGTAACCGAATCCAGTGATGGAGCGTTCGAGCGCCTGGGTCATACTCATCCCGTAAAGTTGCGGGAACTGCAGGCGGTAAAGGGTTCCCGGCCCCTGCTCTCAGTGCGGCTATTTCAGCGTGCAGTTCAGTCTGAATTCTATACTGTTCTCGAATCTGTAAATTCATCTGCTGAAGTGTATTGAGAATGCCGGTCGTAACATCTGCGTTCTGCTCCGGTCTTCCCTTCCTGGTGTTCCCCAGCTAGTGGCCTCTCGTCTGCTGCTGATGCTTTCCCACGAGCCATCTGATCGTCTGGAAAATAGAAACTCTCGTAAGAACTCAGTGAGAAATACTCGGGAGATCTAGATGATATATTGAGGCGAGGATCTGCCTCAATGATCTGGCCAGGAAGCGAGGGAGTCTGGGTCTGACTCGCCTCGAGATCGGATGGGACCGGCTCGGGAAGAGGGTCATCCCGAGCCTGTGAAGACATACGCTCGACGGTGGATAGTCGAAAGCTCACAGAGTCTGAGCCAAAGAGCCATCGAGACGTCATCTTCGATGTTAAAGGAAGTCGGGAGAGCACGTGTACGATTCAAATGAGGGAGAAATGCGAAAGCCGCGGAAAACTCACGCCCCGCAAACAAACACAACGCAAACCCCGATTTCACCAACTCAACCCTGATGATGACCGTAAGAGTTCGGTCTTTTCATCTTTTTGGTTTTAGGGTTGTAATTAGCAAACGTTGCGGTTACGCGGGCTGAGCAAGCCAATAGGTGTCCGATAGTTTCTTCGAGACACTGGCCCGAATCCTTACGCGAGACCACTCGCACTCAGCCAGTATGGGAGTAAGTACGGACCGTTTCTGGCTACCCGTGTTACTTGAGACGGAGCCTTGCGCAGTGTCATCTAAACCTCCCACTCTGCTAAGTAAACCCGGACCGTTTCCGGCTACCCGAGCTTACCCACTGAGGAACAGTGATCAGGTGTATGGACCCAGTAGTATCCCGCAAGAAATACGGGGTTTTGTCTCTATCCTTAAGTGTCGGCTCTCGAGCTCGCGCACTCTGAGAAATGTGCGGGGGTTACTCTCCCCAAATCACTTGAATTGTTTACGGTTTTTGATCAGATATTTTTAGTAGTCCCGATTTTAGTTTTGCAATTTTTATGGTTTTTTCTGGCAACGTCTATTTTTTTGTCTTTTTATTAAAAACCCTAAAGCAAGCACCTATCTTGCAAGTCCTAAAACTAGCTATGCGGCACAAGCAGATAGAGTAAAAACCTAAACAAGCATCTAGAAAACCGCAGAAAAGTGGTGAGCGATGAAAACCGCGGTGGGTGCCCTGATCCTCGGATACACGGTATCCGGCGAATCAGGCCCCTAAAAAAATGGAGGGTTTTATTACTAAGTACAACTCTCTCCCTTTATCTCTCTTTTACAAATAAAAGGATACTAACTACTTCGCTACTCTGCAGTCGACTCGTGAAGAAGAAGTCGACCTCTGCTCTTTCAACTGGCTCGGCTTCCGAAGAAGCCGGTTGATCCTGCAGGCCCTGCAAAGAATGTTAGCAAAGAAAGCCGATCGAGGAAAGCCGAGAAAGCCATAAGAAAACTAAAGAGAAACTCAGAAAACAAAACACGAAAAGCCGTACGAGAAACAAAACAAAGAGAAGAAAAAAAATCGAGTTTCGCGGCTTTCACTTTTTATTGAAGAAAGAAAGTAGATTGTCGGTTGTAGCCGAAAGCCGCGAAACGAGAAAAGGTTTCGATTCTTAAACCTATCAAACAAATACGGTTTCTATCGGAAAACCATTCACTAATATTTAACCAGGCAAGTGTTACTGGGTCGAACTCAAGGAGGCAGAATAAATTCCCTAGATTTTCCTATTCGTAATCTTATTTTTAATTCTTCTCTAAGTCAAAACGCTTCTTTTTATTGAGTTTTATTTTTATTATTTTTATTTGATTTTATTCTTTTCAAATTTTTATTTAATTTTCAAAAAGAGATATTTTTCAAAAGATTTACGTATTATATAATAGGTGAATAGAATATAGGTGATACTATATAATAGGGTGAACGGGGTTCGAGCCGCGAACTCGAACTACACAAGAAAACAAAGCAAAACGAGGCGGTTTTCGATTAAATCAAAACACTTTGAAAACACGTCGAAAAGCAGCGAATATTTTATACTAAGTAGCTGGGGTAGTTGTGTAACTACCCTCAAGAAATCGTCAAAATCCGAGGTCACAAGAACAAGAAACAGCCCCTACATCCCAGGGGCATAAGCGCAAGAAAAGTTATTAAAAATGTTTGCAATTCGGTCCTTAGGGACTGTTCTGAAAGAGAAATACAAGAATCTTTACATTTAGATCCCTGCGGAGGGACCTAAATGCAATTATGCAAAAGTCTGGAAGCGGGTTGAAGTCTCTCGAAGTTGGCTGGGCTTAGTATGTAAATTTTCCACCGGTTCGGCTTAAACGGCTGAGATTAGAAGATCCGGATGCGATCTGATGGTTCTGGCGCTGACACGTGTCGCAAGACTGTGCGTCGGCTGTTCTTGAAGTTGTTGAACTCCAGTCGACCGAGGCTTCTTCTCCGAATTATCCCGGCCGTCCGGCGACGTCTTTGGCGCTCCGGCGGGGCCAGAGGGTGGCTCCTCCACCCCTCGAGCTCGCCCGCGGTAGGGTGACGGCTGAGGGTGCTCCGGTCGGCGGTGGAGTCTTGACGAAGATGGTGGTTCCGTACACCTGGAGGTTGAGCCGTGCTGATGTCTGACTTTGGAGAAGAAGATCGGCGATGAACGGAGGCTCCAAGTTCGATGCAAATGGCTCGCGATGATCCTGGATCTGCAATGAACACACGTATGTGCTCGATCCATGTAGAATCAGCCAACAAATGAAAGATTTCAAGCCCCAAAAATGATGAAAAAACTTAAGTTCCAGCCAAACAACCAGTTGCTTGTGAACGGCGATGGAATGCAATTTGATTTGAATGAGAAATGAATCGAATCGAGAGGTGCTTTTGAAGATGTTGTTAAAGATGGATCATTAACCTATCTAAAAGCGCAATTAGCCACGCTAATCGTGGCATGAAGATCGAGAAACAAAACGGCTAAAGTGGATGAAAAAGTCTGGGAATGTCAAGGTATATTACCTTGACGAGCTGCTCGACGGTCGACTTTTGGGCCGGAGCTGGACGCGCAATGGCGGCGATGCAAGGCGAAGCTACGCCTTGGAACCTCCTCCGTCGACTCCTCTTCCTCGCGGGATACACCTTGATGCTGTCACCACCATGGTTTGGCCGGATTCAAGCTAGGAAGGTGGGGGGTCGGTAGTCTGGAGCTGGAGCTTCAGGCAGTTGGGAAAAGTTGTTTGGCTATGGTTTCTTAGAGCCTATTTATAGGACATTTGGCTTGGGCTCCAAGGTTGATCCAAGGGTGGCGAGATAGAGGTTAGTTAGGAGAAGGAATTGGACGGATTAGATTGGTCGGAAGCTGCTGGAATCGAGCGGGAAAATTGGTGGAAGATGGCTGGTTGAACAACTCCGGCTGAACAGCTTCTTGGAGAAGAAGACTCCAGGTGCCGACACGTGTCAGCACCTGGTTTGTCCAAAGCCTTTAATTACTTATAAATTAAATATAAATTAGTAAATCACGTTATTTTAAATAGGTATAAATATAAGAAAGTTAAATAAATTAATTTTCTAAATTATGGTATAAATACTTTTAATAAATAATAAATATTATTTAAAATATAAATATTTTATTAATAAATATGTATTTATAAATAGGTTTTAGATTTTTAATTTAATAAATAATTAAGTAAAAATTAATTTTATATTTTCTTAATTATTATGGTGTTAAATAAGACTTGTACGAATTTTTATAGATTTTTATGAATTAATTTACATATTTTAATAAATAGGGTTAGTATCTATATAGGTCATTTATACCTAAGTTTTGGGGTTTTTGATTTTTAAAAAAATAATAAATAGTCTCCAAAAATTATGAAATAATTTATGTAGAAACTAAAGGATCATGAAATAATTTAAAAATTATAAAATTAAGAAAATGATAAATAGTGTGTGTTACATAAAATAAATAGCCCAGAAACCCCTTTGTCTTTTGGTCCCAAAAACTGACTTTTTGCAAACGGACTCCGAATTCGATGAAACCACCTTTATTAATTAGATAATATTATTTTATGAACTTTAAAGGTGAGTAGAGTGAAATTAGAGTTCGTATGAGGAAGTTATGATGTTCGGAAGTTGAGATTTTTTATAATTTGTAGGCTGGATTTCTTGGCATATATACAGGGTAATATTTTTAACTTATTTTTATATTTTATATACATTTTTAGAAATAATTATGAGAAAGATTTGGTGAAAATATGTTAATATGAATAATTAAAATTCTTTGAAGTTTTGTATTTATTTTATAAATAGTGAAAGGTGTATATACATGTGTTAGATTATTTTTCTTTGGTTTTCTTTCCTTATCTCCCCCTACTTATTGGTTTGTCGACCAATCCATGCTAACTTGGTCTCGGGGGTTGAGCTATAAATATATCTTACAGCTATATTTATACTTTAAGTCATATTGTATATATATACATATATTCAATCTGCCTTTTTCTCTCTTTTTTTCTGGTTCTTTATTTATTTACATGAGTTTAGTGGTTAAAAGTGAATATTTACACATGAGTGGTGTTTTGTTAAAATATGAGAATTAATGGGTATTTACATGTATTTGTTAAGGGTTTTAAGACAAAATGCGACAGAAAAGTTAATGAATCATGGATTCATCAGCCACACCCACAAGGGTGTGTCTGTCTCATCGGTTTGCGTTCGAGTAGATCAGTGCATGTTACGGGTGATTTCGTTGTTAGCAAGATCTGAAGTATTGATTTCGCCTATTGGCTTCCTTTCTCTATTTCTTATGCTGAGTAGCCGCCCAAGCACGAGATCAAGGACCTTTCAGTGCACAGATCACAGTTTACAAAGGAGGTGGAAGAAGTACGGGGCACTTGCCTTGTTGTACATACGCTCCTATAGGGTTATCAAACTTAAGGACTTGTTATAAGATTGCCTAAAATAACAATAAAATTGAATTATATTAAGGTTCAAAGATCAGTCATGCACATTGTGTGCCTTTTTGCATTTTATTCTGACTCCTTACATGGCCCCTGCCTCGTTGGGAGCCTTCTACTATTTTACACTCCCTTTATTTCTTGTTTGACCTTTGTATCATTCTTCCATTCTCGATCTCCTCTTGACCTTCGAGATGGTGACACATGGATGGCTTAGTCGGGAATCCGTCAACACTAACATCGATTCCATATGCTCGTCACCTCCAATAATTTGGGGCGATTCCCAAGAACGCGGTTCAGACTCCGTGAACTACTCTCCAGACTCCCTGCCTTCTCCAATAATCTGGGATCACTCTCATCTCAAACTCTACCCATTTTGGATGGCTATTTATTTCACTCCTTACACATCGCCATCCTTAATGAAGTTCTGTGTTGACCTTAACAAAGATCGATTTGTTAAATATGGTACATCCGTACAGACTTACCGGGGCATTATTCCATTTGCAGATCAAGAGCCCAATCTGGAGCCAGAAATTATGATAGAATCAGACTCAGGATCGGAGAGAGAGATGGCTCATGGAGGAATAGGGAAGGGACCGCAACCACCACCTGAACCAGATCAGAGTCCTCAGTCAGATCAGAATGTGGTAAATGCCCAACTCCTTACCTCTATTCAGGCAATCCAGCAGCAACTCATGGATCATGCTTTAGCGCAAGTCACCTTCCAAGACATGCTCACTGACTTGAGGAGGAGAGAAAACTAGGGAAGATTTGAAACAGAACCCGAAGGTTGAGGCGGTGGAGTCTTAGCAGGTGAGCCTAGAGTAGAGCAACCCAGACCGACTCTCAAAGAAACATACAATCCCGAGGTGGGACAAGTCACTGAATGGGTCCAGATTCCTGCAATCCATGCCCATTTTGAATTGAAGCTTCAGCTACAGGTGCTCTTACCCACCTTATGAGGAAACACCAATGAAGAACCTTACATTCATCTACAATAGTTCAGGCGCATTTGTGGCTCAACTCACTACCCTGGAATACCTCTCGGGGTAGTCAAGATGATGACATTCCCTTTCATCCTTCAAGATAAGGCCCTTCATTGGATCATCCACTTGCGGAAGATTGTCACTACCTGGGAAGAATTGAAGTCAGCCTTTTTTCATAACTCATCTTGGGTGACTTAATCAGATGTGTACCTGCATAGCAAATTTCACCTAGACCGCTCACGAATTCATCCATGAATATTGGGAGAGGATTACTGAGTTGTAAGAAAAGTGTCCCCATCATGAGATTCTTAGGACCATCCTGGTCCAAATTTTTTTTCTGGGGACTTGCAATAGAGAGTTAAAAGCTTGTGGATGATGCGTGTAGGGGCTTGTATTTCAACAAATATGAGGACATCATCTGGAAGATCTTTGAAGAGAAGGCCGAAGGAGAGGCTGCTTTATCATCGTCCTGAGCCTATCAGCACCAACCACAGAATAATCAAAAGCCCATGCATATGGCAGCATCCCACGAACCAGATAGGGATGAGAGCTCCAATCTGAGCAATATTGGGAGCCACCTGTCCAAAGGGGACATAATCAAAAAGTGATCACATGACCTAAACAAACTTGCTGTGATCAAACATAAGACACAACACCTTAACAATCTAGATAAAATCACCAAGTAGCTAGAGCTACTGGTGAGCATAATTAGTTCCTGCAACTCCATGTCTGCATCGACTCCCACTCCAGCTGAGATGAAGGAATAAGCACCGCTACAGTCTCCTCAGCCTAGTCAGCACCAGCCAGCGGTTCAGCACGTCTACTACATGCAAGCCTCATAGCCATGCACTCTGTAGTAGTCACAACTGCAGCTGGTCGTCTATCAGCTGGAGCCCCAATACATTCTAGATCATTTCTCCCCTCCACCATCTCTTATTCAAAAGGTGAATGTCATATGGTCGAATGATGCGCAGCCGACCCGTCCAAGCGGACTTCAGCAGGGTCAGGCTGCTAACTCCCACCGGTTCCCTCAATAGCAGGGAGGATGTTTGTCCAGAATAGTCAGCCTCAACACCATCAACACCAACTGTCTCCACAATTCCATGGTAATTGGAGACAGAACCAATACCAACAATCGTAGTACTGACAGTATCAGAAAAACCAGTAGTATGCTGTTGTACCCTATTAGCAGCACCCTCCTCAACAGTATCAACAACTGCACCTTCCCTCCTCAATATCATTCTCAGTTCCCCAATCAGCAGTCTCAACACAACCAACAATACTAGCGTGGAAAGCACGCTAAAATATCTAAGGTTACAGCTCTTGTGAACCCAGCCTTGGACTGCTTGGCTCGGCTTTTCGAGGGCCTTGCAGAGCAGAAGTTGGATGATTTCACCGAAGCCAAGATCTCCATTCCCGCACAGGTGGAGGAAAACCCCAATAATTTTAAGAAGAAAGAGAAGGTAGTCTGTGAAGTTCCCTCCGGTCATACAGAGTCAGATACAAATGAATTCTTTTTATCTAATGTTGTCACTCTCGGGAGCGGTAGGACCTTGCAACCATCAATCACTTGCAAGGGAAGAATAAAGCAATCATGGGTGAGTCGTCGTCTTCTTCTGCGTCAACTGGACCACCAGCCAGGTCAGGTGAGGAAGAAGCAGGAGAAGCACTATCAAAAATGCAAAAAAATCAGCAAAATTAAAAATGCCAAAAAGACAACACCAACAGTAGTAGTAGTCGAAGCACCAGCCGACCAACCATGGAGGAGACTACACCTGTAGTTGATCCAATATCAACCGATGGAGCCTCGCCTTGGATGCCTAACTTTCTTGGATGACTCAACTCAATTTAGTCATCCATTTATATAGCCTGACGTGGGCACAGATTTTGTTGTAAATAAGAACATATTCCTACTTTTGCTTTTGATTCTGTACATATTCCATTTCCTGATGCAATGAGAAAATAAAAAAAAATTAAAAATTTGAAAATTGTTGTAAAGCCATGAACTTGGCATCTCTCGGATCCTATATCATAAGATCCGACTCATCAAGAGAAAACCAACAGAATTTGTTTTGTGCGAATTGGACCTTGTTTCGATTTGTTATGATTTTCGGAATAAAGAGAAGTAAGGAGGGTTAAGACATCATTAACCCATAATGACTGTCATTAAGACTAATTAAGTATGATTAAAGAAACTAATGACAGATTGAAAACATCTAGTGATCATTAGCAAACACTAATTAATAGTTAGCAAAAGATAAGCATAAGCCACTAAAGTTAAATCATGATTAGTGAAAGTTAATCATGATTAATGTTGATTAAGCATCATTAGTGAATCTAGAATCCTCTAGAATGTTCTAACTTAAGCCCTAAGTTTCGGATAAGTTTTGACCAAAACCATGGGCCAAAATCATGGGCCGCTAACCGCGGTTAATGGCTAAACCATGGTTTTCTAACCATGGTTAGTGGTTTTCTGGAGCCTATAAATACCCCTACCCATTCATTCTCTACGATTTCCACTACCACCACCACCAAAGGGCAAGGGATGAGAGGTCGGGAGGAGGAGTGGGAGGCAGAGAAAGAGCGCTAGCGAAGCACTACTGGGAGAATGAGGAGGAGGAAGGTATGATCCTCTCTTAGTTTGCTTCGTAAGTTGGGATTTCAATTCATCCTCTTTTCTTCCTAGTTTTGTTCTTGATTCATCTTTCTTTCCGGTCCGCTTTCTATTGTGGTTCGAGGAGAAATCTGTGTAACACCCTACTTAGGTGTAGTCGTCTATGCACGTCAGTGAAACCTATGATTCATCACACTTTCACTCACCTAAGATGCATGGTGTCTACCGATTGTCCATTGCTTATTGTTCTTTCTTTTCCGCTTTTATAGTTATTTTGATGGATAAATATGTGTAATACCCTACTTAGGTGTGGGCGGTTGTGCACGTCAGTGAACCCTATTATTCGTCACACATTCACTCACCTAAGATGCGTGGTGTCTACCGATTCTCCATCTCTTGTAGTTTGATTATATTCTTTCAGTTTCGTTGTTATTTTCCTCTCGATTGATTTTATAGAGGAAACTCTTTTCATTTTTATTTTGAAATATTCCTGATATAAGGGGAAACTTTGCCGAAATTTCCGAGAAATATGTCCCTATATAAGTGGAAACTCTGCCAAAATTTTCTGAGAAATATGTTCCGATATAAGGGGAAACTCTGCCAAAATTTTCCTAGAAATATCACCCCGTATAAGGGGAAGATCTGCTGAAATTTTAAGAGAAAATATGTTCTTGGCATTCTTCGTGTTCTTTGTTCGTTCTTCGTGTTCCTGACACAATCTTAGCATTTTTGATACGAAAATGAAATTCGATCTTTTCAGGAGCCTTAAAACATCCTTTCTGAAAATGAAACATGATAAAGCATTGCATATGCGAGAGAGAGCTCGATTAGGTAACGGAATCCTTCCTTTTGCTGTTGGGTTTTCATATGAGATCGTTGAAATTTTTGATTTTATGTTCTTTGCTACAAAGAACCCTAATTAGGCTATTTTGAGAAATTATGAAAAGTTGCTTTGTGATTTCAACTAAAATAAGATCTAAGCATCGAATTGATGCAGTGGATTGGAAAGTTAGGGTTTGGAAGTTAAAATAAGCATAATTATGAGTATACAAATTTATGAATTAATATATGTGTAAGTCTATATTCAGTATTTTATGGTTACACAAATACAAGGTTGAATTGAGGAATTACAACATGGGAATTGATATTTGTTGGTTTGGATCGTGAAAAAGATCATGTGTTACGTTAAGAAATGACTGCAAGTAGAACTACAGGTCGGGCATGCAACCTATAGGTTTGTCGGAAGGAACCCGTATTGGTGTGACCCTACCTAGGTGGTACACGATTGCCTTGTTTTGATAAGTGCACACGAAATGAATGATTTGCAACGCGTGGTACCAGGTACTAATATATTCAGGTTGAACGACGGAAGATGCGGTCGTTCCATGGGGAGGCACGGGTGGTTTAATAGCGGCTAGGTCACGATAACATATATTTAAAGCCGCTAGGTTATGTGATTAAATGTTAGCCTGATGTTTTAAGCAAACAGGTCCTCGAGGATGGTGTGTTCCTTTGTGTTCCAGGCTGAGGGTTTGAAACCCTGATTAATAAAAAAGGAAAATTATTAGGGTAGTATTGGAGGATTGGTTGAGGCGACGTGCAACAGCATAAGCTCACCAGATCAACGCAATCTCCAATCCTGAAGTATCCACAGCTTCGGAGTCCGAGAATGGTGGGGTTCCCCTGGACAAATCCCTGATGTGGAATAGAAAGGAATATGACTTAAATTAATGAGAAGGAAGGTACTTTTAATGACAACAAGTTTTGCAAAATTACATAATTTGTTTACTTTTCTCTTCTTCGTTACTTGGCACTTGCTAATTGTTATACTATGATTTCTTGGAAAACCCAACAGGTGTCGGTGAGCCATCGTAAGGACTTTAGTCATCCAGTTAGCCACAATAGCTTTACTCCCATAAGGTAGTTAGTAATATTTCTGTGTATTTCCTTCCAGCTGATGTACATGTAAAGGGTTGTAGTCAGACAATGGATCATGTAAACTTTATTTTGTGAATGGAAAAGTACTAGATACTAGTTTTTGAGTATTTTTATTTTCAGTTTGTTTCTGAATGTTAGTTGTCATTGCTGGATAATTTATTGCTGAGTAACAAGATCCGGATATGGGATGATCCGATGACCCGGGAATCGGGGTCGTGAAAATTGCCCTGTCTGACCATGATGTGGTGGAAATCATTCAAATCTTATTCTTGAAATGCATCTTCTTAAAAGTACATGCCTAACATCAAGAAAGGTCTAAAGGAGGCATGCACCTCAAAGAGATAGTTGTGTAAAGCACGTGAAAGAAATGTGAAGCAAATTCTCACCATGGCTACAGTAAATGCAATCAACAATCTCCCAACAAAGAAGAAGCATATAGGAGCTCCTTTAGTAAGATGTCAAATGTTTGATCAAGTGGTTGATCGAACTCTACTTGACAACGGATCTCAATCTACCTGATGACCACTTCACTTCTCAAAGAATTTTTATTGGGACCACTCAAATCCACATGATTGATTTTGCAATTCGCAGACACATCCATTAAGCGGTCCCGAGGAATCGTGGAAGATGTCGTCATCACCGTTCAGGGAATGCAGTTCCCTGTCGACTTCATAGTTCTGGATATGGACACTTAAGTTCCTCTTCTGCATACACCGATAATCCTTGGATGGTCGTTCCTTTGAACAACCGAAGCAATAGTGAACTATGGCACTGGGCATATAAACTCTATTCGAACAACGATAAAGTGTCGATTGAGACGATTCAAGTGCCTAAACCTTCAGCATCTACATCAGATGAAAGTAAGCCGGCAGAGCAGCGGATAGAAGACTGTGACTTTTTGGCTGAAATCTATGATACAAACCAATTTATGGATGACATTGAAATCCAAGTTTTTCTCTCCACAAAGGAAGGCTTGGATAGCACGATCGAATTCCCAGATATCCTTAAAGACGAGGACATCATTGCAAATTTCCGTGAACAAGAATCGATCGTTGAAGAATTCAGTGCAGCATTGCACTCAGAGCCTACAGTGCCAATGGTGGACACACTACAGATGAAAGACCCAACACCATCACCCTGCACAATAGCCGAAGTCACCACTGAGCAGAATCAATCACCACCTGAGCTCAAACTGCTTCTAGCA